>CAWUFW010002154.1:1540000-2140000 GCA_963921515.1 Calotriton arnoldi | reverse complement strand
CATCTCTAAATTACACAGACAGAGCCACCATGTGGTAGACTGTCAAAGTGCCAGTGTGCACAATTAGGTGCCAGTGCAGAGCACCGGAAACCACTTGCTCAAATTAAGCACTGGTGCTGAGGTAACAGGGGAGAGGGACGTTGGTTCAAGAAGGTGTGGAGGAACAAAGGGGAGATGTGAAAGATGAATGGGGGACTGGATAGGTGTAAGATACAAATAGACACAAATTTGATTGGAGAGACTTGAGGTGAATGAGAAGTGCTGAGGGGCACAGGAGGTGACGGGGCCATAATGGCCATGAGATAAATGCGAGAGACTGTTAGAGATGAGGGCAGTGAAAAGACAGAATGGCAGAAGGTGATTAAAGGTGAAGTGAGAGGTTGAATGGGGAGAGTTCAGAAATTGTGAAAAGGGGTGAAAGAAATGGCCTGCAAAGTGAGAGAGGGATCCGGGATTAGGAGAGGAGAAAGGGATGGATGGAAGGGAGGGGGTGAGAGGAAAGTGGCATGGGTAAACTGCTTAACTCTGCACAAGACCGCAAGGGTTTTAAGCGACCCCTGCTGCTCCCTGCCAGGGCCAGGTGAGCTTCTGTGGCAGCACGTATTCCTGCGGAGTGGAAGGCCCATCTAGAAGGTTAACTAGATATCTTTCGGATGTTAATTGCTGTATTTTGGTTATAAACTAGTACTGATGGGGTGAAATCTTTCCTCAGTGTTACTGTGTGTATAAAATGTCAAAATAATGAAGCAATGCTATCCCAAAATACGCGGTATCATATAGCATTGTTTACATTTTCTTCTCACACAATTTGGTCAAGCCTGTCACGTAATTTGGTCCTCACCTGCCTCATAATTGCAGTAGCCCTGCCTACAGGTTTAGAAATTTTTGTCAGGAGGGGGTCCTTATGCCTGAAAATGTTGACAGGGGGGTCTCGGCATCCTAAAGTTTGAAGACCTCTGCTCTAGATGAAGAATTAAGTGTGTCTATTGTACCAAGGGCTTTGTTGTAATTGAATGGCTAGAGAAGAGACCTTCCTTCCAGTAGGCTGAACCTTCCTTGCCCACCCATCAGGGTGAGATGAGGTTAAACCAGAGTTGGGGGCAGCTGCCTTGTTGGTCCCAGCAGACACAGTGGCATCGCCACTCGACAACTGATTCGGCAGACTCCCCCACCACTCGAGGTTCTTGGTTCCAGACTTGACAAATAGGATGTCATCTTCCTCTCCTCCTGCAGCTGGTGAACCAGCCCCTGACACCCTTCTACATATGGACCCTCACTGGACTCAATACTTTTGCCACTAAGCAGATGGCTCACTCATTACCATGTGGGCCACTCTATTTTTCTTTCTCTTTTTTTCTTTCCATTTTGCTTTCTTGTGAGTTGTGCTTCTGGGATTGCTATAGGGGATGGTGAAAAAGAACAATGTTGGGGTTTGGGTGCATGGGTGATAACAGTTCCTAGTTTATTACATGACAGGTACGCCATGTTTTTGAGGTAAGGGGTGGGGTGGGTTGGGTATGTTATGGTTTGGATTTGTTTGTTTTTCATGTTTCTACACCAGACAACACTATGCACAGATGTGGCTGACACTGGGCCTGGACTCCCTCCTCTAGTAGGTCACCAACATTACACCAGCATGGCTTTTGATCGAACAGGCTAATACCAATGCACACAGCATGGTTTGCCTGTTAACATGGAATGTTAATGGAATCCTGTCAAGAGAGGGGCGGTGTTAATACAGACCAATAGATACCCACAGAAGTACTCCTTCTACAAGAAACTCACTTGGTGGGCACTAGAGGCCCATTCCTCACCCAAATGGGATACAAGCAGGTGTGCCACTTTGGTTTCACTCAAGGGTAATAGGGGACAGCCATACTGCCAAACCAACATTTCCCCCTAGTGGTAGATAAGGTCTGGGATGACAACCATGGCCAATAAACAGTTATATCCAGCTTTCTTCATGGACACCCCTTAGCGATTGTAAGTGTCTATGGCCTTCCACCACATACACAAGACTTTCTAAAAACTCTGGGGGCCTTAGTGACATAGTTCCGAATGGGTGACTTTATTGAAGTTGCGGACTGGGAGTTAGATAAGACTTCCATGATTGGGAGTGCTGGTCAGGGCTGTCCCTCCTTGCATGATCTATTGAGGCCAAAGCTTAGTAGATGCGTGGCGAGCCCTGCACCAACTGGATCAGGATGCCTCAGACTCCCACCGGGTTAAAGATGCACACATACATGCTTGCGGCCTCTCTGACCATTCCCCTCTGTAAGTAGGGCTGCAACTAGGCCAATGGAGCTCGCAGCCGGGATAGCACTTAAATGTGTGGAAGCTTTAAGATGCTGAGACCCAGACACATGTATACACAGCCATAAAAGGGTACTTAGGCATGAATGATGGCACAGTAGAGCCCCAGAGATTCTCTGGGAGGCATTAAAGGCCAACATCAGAGAAGATTTCATTAGCCACATTACCGGCAGGCACAATATGTTCAGGCAGGAAATGACTGACCTTGAAATCTGCATCCAAGAACTAGAGGCTGCTTTTGCCATGCCTGGCTCCTTCATTGCACTAAGAGACTCACTCTACCAACAGGCGTTACTCCATCAGTTGCTCTTAGATGAGGCTCATAATGCTTGGCTTGCTATCCAGAGCTGCATATATCAATAGGATGACAAAACCAACAAGGCTCTCCACTGGCTCTGTACAAATGTAAGAGGCTGGGCACCCATTGCATACATAACAGATGGGGGGTCAGGTGTGTGGGGGACATGGCCATTGCACACTGCATTTTCCACTTACTATATGGCACTATACTTTCTGCTGCTGGAGGTGGATCCAGAGGCCCTCCCAAAGATTTCATGAACAATTTACCTTCATGCCTCTGATGGACCTTGAATGGGACGTGCTGCAGAGGGACTTCACATGTATGTAGATGGGGGAGGCCCTGTCCCAGCTCCAATCAGGCAGAACTCCAAGCCCCAAGGGTCTCTCAGTGGAATTTTTAAAATCATGTAGAGGACTACTCATGGATTCTCTCTATAAGGTATTCTGGTGGGTACAGGAAGCAGGCTCACTTTCCCTCGATCTTTGACTGGCAGAAAATATAGCCATACCCAAAAGGGGACAGCCACCAGATGACTTCTCCTCATATCCCACATCTCACTCTTAAATTCAGAGGTCAAAATATGGGCTAAGGACCTGGCCAATAGACTGCGCCCCATGATCCCCACCCTAGTTCATGTGGACCCATCTGGCTTTATGCCTAGGAGGCCAACATGGCAAAATATCCAATGCCTACAAAATGCACTGGTACTGGTCGGTAGAGTTCCAAGGGCACACGTGCTCCTCCTGGTGGACATTCACAAGGTGTTTAACTCAGTTTGGTGGGACTATCTATTCTGCCCTTTGCGCAAATTTAATTTCAGACCCAAGTTTCTCAATAGGACATGACTCTTTTATACTCACCTCCAAGCAAGGGTCAGGGTGGGAGGCTCGTTGTTTGCTCAATTCCCACTATACAGTGAGGCAAAACTAGGATGTCCCTTTTCATGTCTACTCTTCGTAATATTGATCAAACTCTTGGTGGGGTGGCTAAGGGTGGATCCTCTGGTTAGGAATCTGGAGTTGGCTTATGGGATCTCTGACAGAATTGCACTATATGCCAATGACATCCTTATTTTTCTACACGACCCTCAGGACTCTGGTCCCCAGGTGCATTGGGGCCATGTCTAGGCTTACCATTAACAAAGCCAAATCCTCGGTCTACTCTATGGTATGCCCTCCATCAGGGCTCTATTGGGCGGACGGCATACAAATCGTCTAGGAGGGCTTCCAATATCTAGGAGTATACGTGACTATACATTGGTTGGACTGTAGTAGATGTCAGCTATTAGGGTTTCAGGGTGATCTTTGAGAAAGTTATGTTAAATCTTTTTGTGGCCAGTTTAGAAAGATGTTTGGGGAACTTGATGCAGAATGAGTTGGGGCCATGTCTTTCCGTGAAAGTATTGCGTTTGGCCCTTGGTGAGGTGTTTGGTGCAAGATCAGTGGTCTGTCAATCTAGTAAGTGGGGTTATCAGACATCAGGAAAGAGGGCTACTGGTTTTTAGCTTGGGGTCATGTAAATACAGGTCAAATGAATGTCAGCCACTAATAATTACTTGGGTGCATACCAGTCTGTCATTTTTATGCTTGCTTAGTCATTCTAGACACGCACAAGCCATTTGAAATTCAGTCTTGGTCCTGCTACAATAGAAACAGTCCAGCCCAAACTACAACACTAGGTGTACTCAGTACCACACACTGGGTAGAGCTGAGTTAGGAGGGGATGTTTCAGAGCAAGGCCAGGTGCAAATTGACAATCATAACCACTGAGTTGATTTGGTTAAAAAAATATCAACATCAAATAGAACTCTCAGATTTTTTGCTTTTTTAGTTGTAAGTTGTGGAATTCTTAGATTCTGTGGCCATTCAAAGGTGAAGGATTTTTGTCTGTGCTGCCAAACCTGAGGGTCTCTGTGGGTGTACTAATAAAAAAGTTAAATTTTCTTGTACCTAGTTCCACATGTGGTTAAAGGAACTTGTTATTTAATTCCCACCTTCCATGAGTCATCCAATCAAATGCACATTTGGGTGTTGTCTGCATACATCCATTTGAAAGTATACCCCATATTGACCTAGGACCTGTTTCATGTACAAGCATAACCCTAATGGCTAGAGTGCTGAGTCTTGGGGTACTCTATGGGGCACTTTCTGAGCAAAATATGCCGTGGATCATATTTTTACTTATTAACGATCATTGCGGAGGAAGAACAGATTCCAAATGAGCTATCCTGGTGATACCTTCTAAGTCTGATAGCCTAGTCAATACTAATGTCCAATCAATTGTGCCATCTTCTGCTGAGAGACCAGGAGTATCAGAACCAATTACAGTTCCTCATCCATTGAGATAGGTATTTCTCCTCTGATTTTGGCAAATGTAGTTTGGTTGTTCTTGAGGGCCTAAACCCATCTGGAAGTTGACTTTGTTTCAAATAGTTTTATAGCTGATTTGTAACTTATTTTTCATGGTTTTTGTCAGGAAAATGATAGGTCAGAAACCCGTAGAATTGGGCAGAAGCTTTGTACTTGCTGTTGGTAACTTAAGTAGAGGTGTAAAATTAGGGGTGGGTGAAATATTCAGTTCCACTGACTGAATTGGCAGAATTTTTTGTCCCTGCATGCTCTTGTAACGCTGAATCCTGGGCAAATTCTGTCAATCGCTGTGTAGGATAATTTTTTCTCACGCATGCGCCAAAATGGTGAGTTGGCAAACACAAATGAGATTTGGTGTCCCCTCATGTGATTTTCGGTTCCTAGGAGAACATCCGGCAAGATTTTTCCAATGCATGCGGTCACAGGCAATCACGACCGTTTGCGGTCAGAAGGCTGCCACTCGAGTACAAAATCAGGTAGATCCCCACCCCAGTGGATAGTAGTAGGCATTACAAGTAGTAACTCAATACTTGTAAATTTAGATCTGCCTCTTGTTTCAGAGCGTGGAGACAAGTAAATCGAGATTGTGTAGTAAATAATATTTGGAAATGGTGAACAGCCAAAAGTAGTAAATTTGCCATGGTAAAAGAGCAAACTTACGTGTGTAGATTTACACAGGTGTATATTTGCCTTTGTGAATAAGACTATCATTATCTGGTCAAAGGTAACTGTTAGAAAATGGGTTTCTGGTTGGCAGAGGTATGCACCCTGTCCTAGTCAGGGTAAATCAGATACATACCATACATTAATCTGTATTCACCCTCTGGTAGCAGTCCTTCTTTTATCTCCCTACCTCTTTTTTCTGCTGGGAACCCTGACCATCTTTTTGGGAGTCTCCCCAGATACCTTCTTCCACACTCTGATGCTGACCCAGATGTCTGCCTTCTCAGCAATCTTCCTGGGATCAATCAGCTTGCTATCAATTTGGTGTGGGTGGAGCTCTGGAAAATAAATATCAAGCATGTACTCCTTCAAATTTAAGTTGTACAGCCCTGAATAATCATCAAACTTGCTGCCCCTCTCCCTGCCCTTCAATGCTTTGCTGGAATAGTTAAGGAAATCACCCATGTCTGTGATGAAATCTTGTGACTGCCCCTAAATCTCTGCCTATATTTCTTATGGATCAGACCAAATTTACTGACTAGAATTGCTTTAGTTGCAGTGTAGTCCATCTGTTCCTCTACCTCCAGTGTTAAAAGTGTGTCCTTCCCCACTGTTTCATATACCTCCATAAGTTACCCCTCCAGGGCTCCTCAAGAACCTTGTGCCCCCTTAGAGCCACTACATATGCTGCATACCATTTATATATGTCATCCCCCACCACATAACTGGGCACCAAGTCTTTTGATATTTGGACCCTTACTTTACCAGTGAATACTGTAGGTATGCTGCCACAAATACTGCTGGACTCCACTTGCATGGCTTTAATGTACAGCTCTCTGGGGCTTAGCTCATGGGCCATCTTCTTCTCCTCCATGGCTAGCCTTCTTTCCTCTGGAGCTTGTTCCTTTTCCAATTTTGTAAGCTCCAGATTCAATTTTCTCTCCTCCCTCCTGTCCTCCAGCTCCTCTGAGGACAGGTTCCTGGGTGATACACTGCTCCCTGCCATGATAGGATCCACTGCTCTTGGCAGGATGTTGGCCCCCTGTCCCACAGGCAGTCCCAGACTCTCCAGTGAGTCTGGGTCCAGCTCCTCATCATCATCCAGTACTTCATCATTCTCCTCCTCTGGGGTTAGAAGTACTGCATCACAAGCTTCTGCAACTTTTGTAGCTCCACCTATCTGGTGAAGCCCTTAGTAGAAAGTTCAATCCCTTGCAGAAATACTTGAGCTAGGCTACAGTGTAACCCTCAAGTTTGGCCAGCCCACAATCAATTTTTTGCAGGTGCAGATGTCGCTCCTCCAGTCAGACGCATGATTTGGGGAAAAAGATCAAAATGCCAATCACAGAAAATTGAAAAGGGCTTGAATTTGTCTAGATATAGAGGAGTAGTGTACGCCAAGTCTCTCTATGGCACGGCACAAACACAAGTCCTTTCCTCCCTGCTGATCAACAATGTTAGAAATTGGGTTTCTGTTTGGCAGAGATATGCACCCAGTCCAAGTAGGAAACACAATCCTAGTCAAAGTAAGTCAGATACACACCATTAATTAACCTGTGCTCACCCTCTGGTAGCTAGGCACAGAGCAGTTAGGGTTAACTTAAGAGGCAATAAGTACATTATTTGTGCAATACAACAAACAGTAAAACAGTAAAAAAAAACACCACAAAAGGCTACTCATCAGTTTAGAAAATTAGCATATGGTTTCATAAATAAAACAAAAGACCAAAATGACAAAAATCTAATAAGTAGAAGTTGAAATATGAATTTTTAAAGATTAAATGTGAAAATTATTACTGAATACGGTGTGATCTCTCATCCAGTCCTAGCAAGGAGGTCCCATCTCATGGCTGGGACAAATAGCAGTGGTGAAGATATCACAGTTGCCCAAAATCCTATACCTCATGCAGGTGATGCCATTACAACCGCCTGACTCCACGTTAAAAAAGCTTCAGTTGACTATAGAATGCTTTATCTGGGGAAGTAAACGTGCTAGAATGGTCAAAGACCGCACATATCTCACGGTGGCTAAGTGGGGGCTGGGTATACCATCCCTGGTGCGTTACTACCAGGCAGCCCAGTTGAGTTTCCTTGTGGAATGGCAACGTTCACTCACAGAGAAGCACTGGTGTTTTTTAGATTAGGCAGTGGCCGGAATCCACATTTGGAAGGTACCTTGGCACCCACGCAAAAATCGTCCGTCGGGAGTGTATATCTCCCCGGTGGTTAAGGCCACAATAGGAGTTTGGGATCAGGTCTGTATTCTAAAACAGCTCTCCACCCTAACCTCTCCCCTCAACCCAATCATGGGAAGCATGGATTTCCCCGCAGGCACTACCCGGATGGATATATTCATTTTTTTTTTTTTAAAACAACATTTTTATTGCTTTTCATACAAAGTGTATAGGACCGTTACGCCACAACCCTGTCAATCAGCAATGTTACAATCAAACTACTTGGAATATGAATAGGGAAGGACATACCATACAGAGGAACAGTTCATATGAAATGTTGGATTAGCACGATACCCACTCTCAGTTCTGCGTATGTATTTGTATTCAGTTACCGCTACAACCCCCCATCCCCCAACTACAACCCTTCCCTTCCCAACCCCCAGTCGTTTCACCTAAGTCCAGGTTGTTAATGCATGGTAGACCTACATACCCAATAGTACAACGACAGTGAGTGAAGAATTGCTGTAGGGGATCTTGTTCCAGCTAGGTAACCCAATGCCCTCTCTAGAAGTATGACTCCAGGTTGTAAGAGACCTGCCTCTCCCTGCAAATTGACCTGTGTTCACTGTGGGGTCCCCTGTGGAGGTGTCTTCTTCACTGTCTTTGGGGGATTTGAGTGCTACAACTAGCGCTTCCCAAGCTCTCGCTGA
Organism: Calotriton arnoldi; assembly: GCA_963921515.1. Classification (NCBI taxonomy): domain Eukaryota; kingdom Metazoa; phylum Chordata; class Amphibia; order Caudata; family Salamandridae; genus Calotriton; species Calotriton arnoldi. The sequence goes on along the minus strand of CAWUFW010002154.1, from coordinate 2,131,470 downwards.
TTCTAGTGCCTTCTCACTCCCTATTCATTTTGCCATCTGCAGCCTGGCCACCCGTTCACATTCAGCCCATTTAAGGAGCTCTGTCTTCCACCTTCCTATACTTGGACCCTGCTTCGCTTTCCAATACACGGTGATATTTCTCTTGGCTAGGAGTAGCCCCAAAACTAAGAACTTACTTGTGATTTTATTCTTGGACGTGTGGGGGAACCAGTGCAAAATGCAGTATTTCAGGGACGGCTCTATCTCCCTATCCATGACATCAGTCTTTACCGTCGTTACCTCCTCCCAGTAACTGTCCAGGAACGAGCAGCCCCAAACATGTGTTTAAAATCTGCACCTTCTGCATTGCAACACAGGCAAGCCGCTGAGTGGGTTGGGAAATACTTGTTGAGCTTTTCCGGGGTAAGGTATGCTCTGTGTAGGATATATAAATGTACTAACTGGAACCTTGCATTCCAGGTGCTCTTCCAGGCTCTCTCCACCAACTCCCCCCAAGTCTTCTCCGGGATATCCTCCCCAACGTCAGTCTCCCACTTGAGCTTCAAGTCAGTCAGGGGAAGTAGTGCTTCTGACGACATGCGCCTGTATAGGTATGTCACTGCTTTGTATGTACCTGCTGCCATTACCACGTACTGGCAGCCCAGCGATGTCTTTGGTTCATTGAGACCTTCTCCCCAGTGCTTCCGAATAGCTGCAGTAAGGGCTGAATACAGCAGAAAATCTCCCCTGGGCAAGTCATAATGAGCTTGTAGATCATTAAACGGGATCATGGTTCCCTCCTCGTACAGGTCTCCTATACTGGCCAACCCTTGTTCCGCCCAGACCCCCAACCTCTGCCAATTACCTCCATGCGGTAAAGCCCTACACATAAGTAATGGCGTTTCCGGTGCATAAGGGCGTCTAATATTAGCCCTCCGCAGGTATCTGTTCCAGCACTTTTGTGCCATGCTGAGCTCTGTAGTGAGTGTTGTGGTCCTGACAGGAAGCCGCAAGACAATGCGGGACAGCAATTGAAGGGACCCAAATTCTTCTCTCCGTTCTTCCGCCCCCCTGGTACTGTTCGCTACCCATTGCGTGAGCCATTGAAATTGCGCTGCTAAATAATAAGTCTCATAGTCAGGGACCACTAGGCCACCCTCCGCTCTTGCTCGCAGAAGAGTAGCAAGCGCTACTCTTCGTCTACCAGTACCCCAAATGAATCCCGTGATCATCGATCGGAGCTGGACAAAGTACTTCATCCAGATCCAAATCGGCAAAGTCCCATAGTAATATAGTAGCCACGGAGGGTGACCATTTTAAGCAGTGCCACCCGGCCCGCGACCGACAGCGGCAAGGAGCCCCAGAAGTCAAAGTTACTTTTTGTCCCCCTGATGGCCTTTCCTATGTTACCCTCCAGGATATCGTCTTGGTTATGGTAGATCTGCGTGCCCAGGTATGTCAATGGATGGATATATTCATGATGGCAAGAATCCAACTATAAACGTATCAGTGACATATTCGATGAGCAAGGACTGCTAGACTTTCAGAAGGTACAACAGGACTTCAGACTCCCGGACTCTGAACATTGGTGCTACATAGCAGTACGACACTGGGTAACACTCCCATCGATACAGCCTCACAAAAGCAGGCCGCTCACCCATTCGAGCGCTGGATCCTGTCTAGACGAGACAATTGCCGGTTGCTATCAGACATATACATATTCCTAAACACTGTAGCGAACTCCTTAAGCTCACCTGCTAGGAAAAGATGGGAAACATGATGCAAACGCCAATTCACAGACAAGGAATGGGCAAACATTATACACCGTACTTGAGCATCAGCTGATAGCGCCTCTGGGAAGGAAACACTGCTTAAAACAGTCCACTACTGGTATTACACACCTGCTTGTCTAGCTCAGTCACAAAAATGGAAGGATGATAAATGTTGGTGTCATTGCAGCCATGCAGGTACACTCTCCCACCTGCTATGGCACTGTCCCAAGCTCCACCGTTACTGGGAAGAGGTGTTGGCAGACTTAGATCAGATGTTTAACACCGAACTGCCCCGCTTCCCCAGTTATATTCTCCTGGGGTTGCCCAATGTGCAAACATACCCACTACGCTCCACTAGGGCGAGGGCCATCACCCTGGCACTATACGTGGTGAAACAAGTCCTGTTATGAATTGGGGAACATATACAATACATAAGGGTGAGTAGCTGCGCTATATAAAAATGAACTTATACAATCCCAACACATATGGCCTGGCTGCACAAACTATGGGATCTGGTGGGCATGTAAAAGCTGTCGGCGGTTATAAATCGCACCTTGTCCAAATTTGGGAAAACTTGGAGATCATGCATAAAATACCTCTCTACCACGTTTTGTGACTTTACCTGCCCAATATACTTGAGTATCCTACGCCTCACATTCAACACTCAGGCTCACAACTAACGTGCTCTTAGATGTGGGTGAAGACAGAATCAAATGATATTATCATGTACGAGCATCGTTGTTCTGTTCCCCCCTCCTTATGTTTTGACCCCATCCCACCCTCTCCCTTGTTTTTTCTCTTTCCATCATGCCTCTTTGCCATCTAATGGATGTAGGCGAATGATGTTGTACCTTTAAAATCAATAAAATGATACAATCGCAAACGTGAAAATATCATTTAGAAGCAAATAGCACTTAAAGAGTTAATTGGTCATGCTGGACCGGAACAAAGACAAGAGTTCAGGCTGACCATGATGGAGCACGGGCTGGATACTGAGCCCATGCAGAGACCGCTAAGCAAAGTACATTAATACTAGTCGCAACATGAAATGAGCTCATTTTTCTCACGCAAGAATGGCAATGCATTGGTTCCAAAGATGGAGCAGAAGTTCTGAGATACATTGGTTTCAAAGCTGATATGCTGGGTTTCTCCATGCAACCAAAGGGATGTGTCAATCATCTTGCAGCAGTGGTGTTGATGCAGCAGTTCTGATGCAGTGGTTCCGATGGTGATGAGTGGTTTCAAGTGCAATATGCTGGTTCTGATCCCACAACAGTGGCGATGCATTGGTTCTGCTTGTCACAGCAGAAAATGCGTAGTTCCCATTAGAGCAAGCATCTGGGTTCACTTCCAATGAACTAGGCACAGGAGCATGATTAAAGACTTTGTTGTTCCTGAATCTTTGAAGAACAGGAGGCTCGTCAGCTAGCCCTTGGAGCCATTCTGGGTCAGGTGCTGTGGGTCCAGTCAGAGGAAGCAGCAGGCAGCAAAGAGCACAGGAAGGCAGCAGTCTTTCAGAGCAGCAGTCCAGCAGTGTAGAGGTCCTCATTGCAGCAGTCCTTCTTCTAGGCCAGTTGGTTCCAGGACCAGAAGCTTAATGAGTTGGTAGGGTCAAAGTTCCAGTACTTATACCCAGTTGTGCGTTTGAAGTGGGGGTGATTTCAACAACGGGTTTTTGAAGTGCACAGAGGTTGTTTCTTCCTGCCCTGGTTCCATACTTACTACAGGGTGGTATGCAGCTCTTTATGTGTGGGCAGGGCCCAGCAAATTGATGTGTAAACGTGAGACTGTGCACCTTTCCTCCCTCCCATCCTCCCAGGAAGATGTGCGAAGTCACACCCAGCCTTCCTCTGTGTGGGACTGTCTAGAGGGAAGACACAAATTGAACTGTCACCCAGCCAAGTCAGTAATCAGAGACTGGCAGCCGACACCAACTGGCTAAGAGCAGGAAAATGTACAATGTCTAAAAGTGGCATTTTCAGAATGGTAACTTCAAATCCAACTTTACCATGAAAGTGGATTTGTCATTACCATTCCAGAGGTACTAAACATCCTTCTCTCAATTAAGAATTACAGCTTCTTTTTTTATTTTTTATTTTATTTTCCAAAGCAGTAAATACAGAGATATGACATTTTAAACCCCCACCCCCTACAACTACAAAATTACTACGTTTCAACGACACAAAAATATATACCATTAAAAGAATTGGGTTCTTGGTCACCAAATAAAGGAACAAATGGTAAAAGAGAAGAATGACAAGGAAAGATACAGGGTAAAAGAAGGAAGAAATAATAAACATAGGAAGAAAAGAGGAGAGAGCCGCCATCAGGCCTTTGACTGACCATGAACTGCCCCTTTTCAGGCAGGGTGTCCCTCAAATGAAAGAGGACAGATTAGCCGTTTGAACCAGGCTGTTCCAGCCAGGTGGTGAGAAGTCCCCCGATTTCTAGCCCCTTCTTTCGCCCTGTGCGACCTTTTTTAGCATATACAGCCTTTTCCAGGTGGTAGGTCGCAACTAGCCTAGCCAACCATTGGGAGAAAGGAGGGGGGTCGGTCTCTATCCATGCTGAAGCAACACAGATCCTCCACACTGTCATAGCGACAAAGATAAGCGCTCCACCTTTTTTCCTGTTGGCCTCCTCTTGTGTCCCCAACAGGATGGTTATGGGAGTCAGCACTATAGCCTGAGAAATAACCCTACCCAGAAAGTCCTGTACTTTAAGAAGGACTGGAGTAAGTTTTGGGCAGGTGGCGAACATGTGTACTGCGTCAGCGCCAAACTCCAAGCACCGAGGGCACAGCGTTCCTTTGCCTGCTCCCCATTTGGCAATTTTACTAGGGGTAATATATAAAAAGAAGATGGTTTTAAAGTGTTGCGCCTGTAGTTTAGCTGACAGCAAGTCGCTTTGGGAAAGTTCCAGTGAATTATAGAACGTGCTATGTGGGGCCTCCAGTTTTGTGAGCCACTTGTCTGCTATTCTAGGTAGATCATCTGGGGTTTGGCTATTTAGTGCAGAGTATATAAGAGCTATCCGAGGGGTCACTGGGGCCCGTAACGTTTTGATGAATTCAATTTCTGAAAACCCTGCAGGTCCCCCAGCCTTTCGAGAAAGAAAATCAAGTATAGTAAAGTATTTAAAGGCGTCTTGGTTTTTCAATCCATATTTGCTTTGTAAATCTGCAAAGGATTTAACTCCTTTGCTGGAAATTAGGTCTCCTAGCTTTGTGATACCAGCTTTATACCAATCTAGTAGATAGGACCTGCCAAAGATAGCAGGCAGGTTACAGTTTACACTGATAGGGGAATAGTAGTTAAGTCTTCCTAGCCCGTATGTTCTGCGGATATTGCGAAAAACCTTAAAGGAGTTCATCAGTGTCTTGAATCTGACATGTTTGTAGTATCCAAAGGATACCTGTCTGAGAAGACAGCCGCGGGTCTCCTCTCCCAGTAAGAGATGAAATGGTGAAGGAAGCCCGGTTGAAGGAGAGAAGGAGTGTTCCTTCACCAGTTCAGTACTGTATTGCAGAACTGAAGCCCAGTAATAAAGCACTATGTTAGGAAAAGCCCAGCCACCCCGCTCCCTGGGGAGAGACAGTTGCTTTATAGCCCGCCTAGGTTGTGAATAAGCCCAGATAAATTGCGTAAAGAGTTGCTGAAATTTCTGCAGCTTAGTTTGGCTGAATTCCAGTGGAATGGCACGGAAAAAGTAGAGCAATTTCGGGAAGTAAGTCATTTTGATTACATTGCATCTACCCACAAGAGTCAGGTGTAAGTTGTCAATTTGTTTAAGGGCTCTCTTTGTTTCAGTGGCCAGAGGGGTTAAGTTCTCAGTTACAATTTCGTCTATATTAGCGGTTATAGTTACCCCCAAATATTTGGCCTTCGGGACAATCTGGCTATCAATCCAATTAATTTCTTTGTTGATTATTATTTGGGTTTTCTTTTTATTGAATGCGTACCCCGAGATTTTTCTAAATTTCTGTGCCTCCAATTCCAAAATAGCACTCTCGGGTTCAGGGGTGGTTATGGCCAGGTCGTCAGCGTAGGCCATAATTTTGGTGTCACTTCCCTGCCTGCTTACTGCCAAGATTGCTGGATTATTTTCGATTTTCTTAATTAGGGGATCTATGTAAAGGGTAAAAAGCAAAGGGGAGCAAGGGCAGCCCTGCCTGGTGCCCCGAGAGATGTTAAATTGCTCAGTTAGCCTCCCATTAATTGACACACAGGCCGTCGGGCTCTGGTACAGAGCTTGTACAGCTTGCGTTAGTTTTGGCCCGAAGCCCATTCTTCTCATGACATACCACAGGAACCGCCAGGAGACCCGATCAAATGCTTTTTCAGCGTCTAATAGAATCAGTGACATCGGGTCTCCTGCTACCTGTGCTGCGTCAAACAAAGTGATGGCCCGCCTAATGTGTTCGGTGGTACTTTTCTTTGGGATGAATCCATGTTGCCATTCTAACACCAGGGACTCAACTACTGAGGACATTCTTATTGCGAGGATTTTGGAAAAGACTTTGGAGTCGCAGTTTATGAGTGTGATTGGCCTGTATGAGCCCATCTCTAAGGGTGATTTGTCTTTTTTGGGAAATATAGAGATTTTAGCATTGGACCAAGAGGCAGGAGGGAGGCCCCATTAAATATGGCGGTTACTACAGCAAGAAAGATGGATTTTATTTGGGGAGCGAAGATTTTATAAAATTCCACAGGAATGCCATCCATTCCTGCGGCTTTCCCATCTGGCAGGCTGGCTAAGGCTTCTGTGATGTCATCCCAGGTCGGGGTAACATCCAACTGCTCGCAGTTATCCTGGCTGAGCTGCCTTAGATCTACCTCTTTTATATAGTTGGTGATCTCGATTTCTCCTGAGTCGGCTGACCTACTATTCTCTTCTACATATAACTCAGCGTAGAATTCTCAAAAACCCTCTTGTATTTTAGTAGGATCACTGGTCTCTATCCCTGTTGACAATTGGATTGCAAGTATTTCGCTGCTTGTGGCCTGCTGCCTGGTTTTAATAGCAAGATGATGACCAATGCAGTCACTACACTCATAGTTTTTTTCCCGCATTGCCGCCCACTTGGCTGCAGTTTTTTCCGCGAATACTGCCCCTATTTCCGCCTTTGTGAGTATTACTTCATTTTGAATGTTCTCAGTGTCCTTTCCAGTTTGAACCATTTGGACTAGTTTCATTTCTGCTTTTTTTAGTTTTTCCTGGAGATCACACATTAACAATTATTTTTTCTTATTTTTCCTGATTGAGAACCTTAGTCTCTCCCCGAATACCCGCTTTTAGTGTGTCCCAAACTATCATAGTAGGGGCCGTTCCTGTATTTATTTCCAGAAACTCCTGGATCCAAACTTGAATGTGAGACCGATAGCCTGCATCTTGCAATAGCACTTTCTCGAAGCTCCATCTCAGTGCTTCCTTCCAGTTCCCCAGTCCCCCAATGTTTAAAATAAGTGGATTGTGGCCCGACATGAAGCGCGGAGCAGCGTTTATGGTGCATTTGCCTAGTAAAGAGGATGAAATTAAAAAGTAATCTAGTCTAGCAAATGTCCGGTGTGGGGCAGAAAAGTAGATGTAACCAGGTTGAGTGGAGTTTAGGTTAGACCAAACGTCACTCAGCCCGTGAGTTTGAGCTAGATTAATTAGTGCTTGGTACACTAGGGGTTTTCTACCTTTATACCTCCACTTGCTGTCCATTTTCCAGTTACAGGGCAAATTGATGTTAAGAGCGCCACAAATGATTATTGGAGTAGGCCAGTGAGCTAACTCCCCAGAAATCAAGTTAATGATCCCTGGGTCGTCTGCATTACTTCCAAAGATTGAACACAAGGTGAAAGGGGGATTAGGGGAAAGGTGGCATTCGGAAATTACCCATCTACCCAGTGAGTTGGATTTAACGTGGGGACTTTTTAGAGGAAGTCTCCTTTCAGCCAAAATTCCTACCCCTTTTATTTTGGCGCCCTGTGTAGTAGCCCCCACAACCTTAAGCCCTAGTGAGTTTAATAAATGTTTTTGTGATCCCTCTATGTGAGTCTCCTGAAGGCAAATGATATCACCCCCCAGAGAGCGCAAACCTTGTGCTACTTTTTGCCTTTTTGAAGCATCGTTCAGCCCACAGATGTTAGCAGAAATAAACCTGAGCGAATTTATCTTAGCCATTTGGGTATTTTAAAAAGATTTAAGCCAGAAATGTCTTGATCCTTTGAGTGCACTTCATTTGGTGAATTCTTTAACCTTGCCCAGTGTCTAAGTGAGTGATTATGTGTAAAAAGGTGTCCTTGGTTCCTCTGTGTCATTCTAGATACCCCCCTCCCCCCCAGCCCACCCCCCCTTTCTTTGAGCAATCAGGAATAACCTGAATGATGGTAGTAAGTAGTGAGTCTCAGCCGCTGACCATGCCTAAAACATGTTAAGTATGCATTCGGCTAGATCCCCCTTGAGAGTTAAAGTAGAAAATGTCTAAGTCGACAAACCTTAAGTTTTACATAAAACTAACCTGATGTGAAAAACCCCAGGGAATTAGGATTGAGAAGGAGCGAAAAAAACCAAGAGGAGAAAAAAAAAGATATCCCTCCTTAGCCCTCCCCTACCCTGCCCATGCCAGTGTGGTAGTCTCTTTATCTATTGCCCTTCTTAGATTTAATCTCGTCCAGGTATTCCCCAGCCTTAATTTCAGGCAAGAAGATTTTGGTACCCCCATTAAAGATTACTTTAAGTCTGGCAGGGTTCATTAGGTACACTTGTGCTCCCAGCTGCTGGAATGGGGAAAATAATTGTCTTAGACGCCATCTTCGCTCTACTGTCTGGTGGCAAAAGTCAGGCTTTGTGAAAAATGTTATACCATTAGCCCCCTTCTTGGAGTTTGGGCGAGCCTGGTCGTATATTAGTTGCCTCAGAAGGAAGTTCCCAAAGTACACCAAGAACACCCTTGGTTGTCCACCCGCTGCACTGCTGCCGTCGCGCTGTCACCTCAGGTTGAAGGGGAAGCGGTGTGCCCTCTGCACCTCGCGGTCCCAATCCCAGCCTGGGTGTTCAGGGAAGGATTCTTGCAAGAGCTTTACAATGAAGCGCCTGGGGTCTTCGCCTTCCTTCCCCTCCGGGATTCCAAGCAAGCGAAGGTTGTTTCTGCATTGGCGATTTTCCTGTTCCTCCATTTTAGACATTATATCCACTAGGCAGGCGGTGTTGGTCTCGCTCTGCTTTTTGACAGCCGTGGTCTCTGTTTCCAGACATTCGGTGCGCCCCTCGATCATAGAGACACGATTGCTTATGTCAGTGCATGTTTTGTTCAGTCGTCTTAAGCCTCCTTGCAGCTTTTTAGCAGCCCCTGTGGCTGCGCGGTTGTCTGCCCGAACCTCTTCCTGAAATTCTTTAATTGAGGCTAGGATTGAAGCTAGTGAGGGCTCAGTAGTGTCCGCTGGCAAGCTCTTTGCCTTTTCCCACTTTGTCATGTGAGAGTCGTCTTCATCCAAGGGGTAGGACATCTGTGAATCTGAATAGTCCCACTTGAGTTGGCTGCGCCTTTTGCCCTTACTTCTTGCTTTCTTGGGCCGCTGCACCGTTCCGGTGTCTTTGATCGATTCCTCGCTGTCGTCTTGGCTTGTGTCAAAACCCCCCTCGTCGGAAGAGGTCCCTGTGCCATCAGATACCGAGTAAAAGTTCTCAGGCCCAGTTTCTGGAGTCCACAGTGCTTGTGCACCGGCGGCAGCTTCCAAGCCCTGGATATAGTTAACAATACCAGCCTCAGGAGTTATGGAAGGATTACCAGGACCACTCGTATAGGAGCAACCTTACGCGTTCTGAGCTATAACGGCTAAAGTTAACTGACTTTTCTACTCGGTTGCCCCCTTACCAGTGTCAACAGCAAGAAGACAAGGGGAATTACTCAAGTTCTCAGCCGAGACTTGTGGGCCCGCAGTGGTTCTTGCATCAGCTTGCAGCGCTTCCACTGGGGTTGCTTCTGCTGAACTAGTCTCTTGCTGCTGACTTGGCGCGGGTAATTGGGTGATTAGCAGGTCCAGGGGGGCACTCTCGGGGGGAGGAGTATGTGTGGAGGTCTTAGTGTTTATGGCAGAAGGCTGTCCTTTAGCACCCAAAAACGTTTTTGCTATCGGTGGCTGAGCGCCTGCTGAGTCTTTAGGCAACCCACCTCCCCCGGGCCTCCCCAGCAGCTTTTTGCTCCCACTAACCTCGTGTCTAGATTTAGTGGTGCTTTCCATAGGAGCGGCATCTCCGGACTCGGTACTGGCGGTGGCTGTTTTCAGCTTGCTGCCCTTCTTGGCCCCCCTGCTGCTCATGATCCAAGAGCTGCCCTGATGCTGCCGCCGCCAATTCCTCTCGTGTCCTGGTAGGGCTGAGGCGGTGAGTACGGCCGAGTCCGGGGCCAGAAATGTAATAATCCAAAGAATCAGAATCAGAAGCGGAGTCCTCCAGCGCCAAGCGGGCAGCACACGGGGATCCACGGGGATTGTAAAGTAAATTGCCGCCGAGTCCGCGGCAGCTACTGCATACCGCTGAGAACGCGAGCCGGACGTCTGCGATCCTCCCACTGACAGTCCCCGCGTCTGTCTGTACATCGCAGGGCGCCTAGCCGATTGGTTACGCAGCTGGCATGAGCGGCCGATCGGCGTGAGTGCTCACGCTGACTCCGTCTTGCTCCTCGAATTACAGCTTTTTAAATGTAATAAGGGATCCCCAATGTTAACCTATGAGAGGGGTAGTGAAAAACGAGTTTAGAAGTTTTTCACTACCATGACATGCAAAACCTAAAAGTGCACGTCTGACATTTTGATTACATAGCACCCGGCCCTATGGGCTACCTAGGGCCTACCTTAGGGGTGACCTATATGTAATAAAAGGGGAGTTTAAGGCTTGGCATGGGGTTTTAAATGCCAAGTCTAAATGGCTGTGTAAACTTTACACACAGACGCTGCATTGGCAGGCCTGAGACATGTTTAAAGTGTCACATATGTGGGTGGCATAATCAGTGCTGCAGGCCCACTAGTAGCATTTATTTTACAGGTCCTGGGCACATGTAGTGCACAGTACTAGTATATTCAGAGTAAATTAAGTTTGCCAATTGTGGATACATCAGTCAAACCATGTTTTTGGGGAGTAGCAGATGCATTTTAGCACTGGTTGGCAGTAGTTAAGTGCTCAGAGTTCTAAGGCCAGCAAACAGAATCAGCAAAAATAGGAGGTAAGCAGGCAAAAGGTTTGGAGGAAGACCACCCTAAGGAAGTAAGGTCTAACAGTAACACATCAATGGTAACAGTTAAAGAAATCAACAAAACAAAGAGGTTGGAGATCTCTTGGAGCTTACTCTTGGAGCTTACTCTCGGATTACAGACTTTCAGCAGGTAGGAACTTATTAACTAAAAATATGATTGCATATCCTTCTTTTACCCACTAGGAAAACTGTTTTCCAGGCTGGGCTAAGCCAATGTCCTCTAGCTGGGCCTTCCAGACTACCTAATTAAAAATCTTCAGGTAGTACAGAATGTGGCAGCACAGTTCATTCTCAAACGTCCCTTTAAAACTTCTGCTTACCCAATTTGACCTCTCTTTACTGACTCCCAGTTAAGATGCAGATTCTTTATAAAGCACTGACCTTGACTCACACAGCTCTCAACATTCAGGACCTCAATATCTGGAAGTTAGAATTCATTTTACTTTCCCACTAGGGAGCTACACTCTTCTCAGGTGGCCTTGGCTGAAGTTTCAAGCACAAGGCTTATTAGAAGAGGTAGACGTTCTGGTTAGGTCTCGGCTAGACAGCAAACCTCTCAAAGGCTTCCCATTTGCTGGTGCCATCGTTGCTCTCATATTCTTTCTCCCCAATTGTCCATGGCATGCATGTGTCATGCCTCTTCTTGTGTTTCGCCCTCCCCGAGAGCATGGACCTAGTACTAATATCTATCCACTACTCCCATTTTAGGACCATTTGAGGACCTATTTTGTTCTTTGTTTTTTGAGCACTTCACATGAGCACTCATGTTGTCACTTGCTCCCTTCTCCATTTGCTGTTGCCACTTTCAGTATTCTTCAGAAAGCTTTGTTTCTGTAAACAGGCCTGTAAATCTTTTTCTTATCTTTGCTGTGCATTCAACGACTGATGTCAGATGTCAAGCGCTGATTTCCGAGTGTGCCTGTTTACTTTTCTTTCTCTGACTGCAAACTGAGAGAATGTGTTGCTTGCCCGCCCCAAAACCCCTCCCTGTTTGCTGCTTGATCTGTCTCCCCAACCCCTCCCTCATTGCTGCTTTCCCCTTCCTTGTTTGCCCCCTCTGTCCATCATTGCTTGTCCCATCTCGCTCCCCCATGCCACTGCTTGTTATTACTTATTATTATTCAGTGTTGCTGATAAACTGTATAGCAGGTTTTCCGGAGCTTGAATTCGCTACTCCGGACGGTGTGCTCCGGTCAGTCACCCACAGTCCAGAGTCTTTGCATTTCCCTTTCACACCCGAGTTCCTCAATAAAGAAACAAAAGCAATCTCACTTCAGCAGTGCTTCTCTCACACTCTGCAACTCTGAGTTCCTGAATTGTGTCTGCTTTTTTTCTTTCACAATCTGCAATTTGTGTGTGTGCTTTTCCAAGGTGGAACAATACAAACAGACTGCAAAGCTTACAGTGTAAGGAGTCTCAAACATGTCCCTCTGTAGCCAGCAGTTTAGTTAACTTCTATTTCATGATCCCAGCAGTGCTTCTCCAACGTTTAAGCTCCCTCTAGCTCTTCAGTTGCACACAATATATTTACCCTTCATTTTCATGTTGACACAAATAGTTGGACCTCTACAATGCTATTCATAACCAAATGAATGTAAGGGAAAGGTACTCAGATTTATCCCATACTTATTATTATGCATTAAAGAAAAACAACAAGATGCATGCAGAGTCAGCTGTAAAGGTATGTTCCCTTTGTTTTATGCCTCCTTTCAATGCCAGTCGGAGCTGTAATGGCAGTTTTACAGTCTCCTGTATCTTTGTTGCTGCTTTTCTCTTTCACTCCTCTGCCCCCTCTGCTTCTTATCTACCCGTCCTCCTCACACCCCTCCCCTTGATTGTGTTAAGCTTTTCCCCACCCACCCATCTGCATGCCTATTATTACAGTTATTGCTGTGTGAAGTACTTATCGCTGTGTGAAGCACTTCTCTGCCATACCAAGCCGAGCATCAGTTATAATCTGGCAACATATGTACAGGGCAGAGTCAACTGCAAAGGCATGTTCCCTATGTTTTATGCCTTATTTTCATGTACGTGTTTAAACAACATAGACCTTCACAACACCAATAGCTCTTGGAGCGCCGACACCTATTGGCGCTGCCAATGCTTGTTCCTTTTTTGGCAGCTGTAGCCTGGAACAGGCTCCCTCTTGAGCTTCGTTTGGAGGCTTCAGAATCTCCATTTAAGAAAAAGCTTAAGACCCTGCAGTTTGTTCAGGCTTAATCCCTCTTCTTAGTCTTATTTCCTGGGATACTTTTTGGAGTAGCTGCTCGAGCTTTACAAACCTTTGTTCCTTCATTCATTCATTCATGAAACATGTCTGTAGATAAGCCGTCATTTGCTTGTTTTATTTTTTAAATGTAATTTTATCTTAGGAATTCAGGAAAAAGTGAAATTTGTGACTCAATATACTACATCCTTGGCGGCTGTTTTTCATTAAGTGAGAATCTTTGTTTTAGTTCCAAAACTGCATTTGGAAGGGGAGAGAGTGTGCAGTACCCAGAATACTGAGATCGACTCTGAAATGTTTTGACAGGCTTGATTGTCCACAGAACAAGTCCTGAGTCAGAGCCAGGTATCTGGCTCGAGCCAAGCTGGAGCGTTTGTGGGCTTGCTCACATTTAGATTTAAAAAAAGATTGCTGCAAAAATAGTTTTAGTAATCATGTTTAGGTACAGAAATTAACTGCTATGCTTTCTTTCAAACACAAATTTACCTTAGATATATATTAGCGGTTTGTTTTTCATTGTGTCTCTATCACTAATCACTATCTAGATTCCAGCAATGAGAAGCCAGAGCAGCTTACTCGAATTTGTGCAATAGTATGAAATTTGTTTTGCTGCTCGTGCAATAAGGATTTTGCAAATGCAAAGTAATTTCATGAATCTAATCCATCTAGTAATCTTTTAAATGTTTTAGTTGCAATACTTTAATAGATAAAAATATATCTAGAAGCACCAGTTACGTTTAAAATGACTATGGCCTGAAAGAAACAAATAGCACTTGGTTGAAGTGATTGAATCCTACCCAAAAGTTGAACAATAACAGTGTGACAGGCAGGCAACTCATTATCGTGATATTGTACCACTGAATATATCCCTTCGAAAGGAGGGTCACTTGTTAAATAACTGGTGCCATAATTTAAAACAAGGTGGTTATCATGAATATCATTTAATTAAAGGCACAGAAGTGATCTAGGTCATCATTTAATGAGGTAACAAAGGGGCCTATTCACAATGCTAAATATACGCAGGTATATAAACACATGTATATTTACTTATGTATTTTTTGGAGGTACAACAGGAGTTTGAAATGTAAAGTTACTGCTAGTAACTTTGCACATGTAGCCGGAGATTCCTCTCACCATGGCAGAGATTTCCCTTTAGGAATGCTTATGGAAAATTATTAAAGTTTTTTGTTTAAAAAGAAATTTTAAAAATATGCGTGTGTATGTGTATATATATATATATATTTTAGTGAATGTGTTATTGAGGATTTGAAAAAACTGAATAGAACTGTCTTGCAGAAAGTCAGACAAAGAAGACATTTGGATATACAATATTCCAACCTCATTCACAAATTGCATGGTAATGCTGATTTAATCATCAATAAGGTGGACAAGGAGGGCAACATAGTGTTGTGGCCTAGGTCCCTCTACATGGAAGAGGCCTCTCGCCACTTAAATGATGGGGACTGTTATAAAAAAGCTACCTTCAATGAACTTAGGCAAGACAAGGACATTGTGTACAAAGATTTGGCCCACTGGAAACGCATGGGCTTGTTGAGAAAAAATGAATTCTGCTTTTTAAAAAATGAATATCCAATAACACCGGTATTGTATTTCATACCCAAGGTCCATAAGGTTGTAACACAGGTGCCAGGGAGACCGATAATTTCAGCTCAAAAAAGTCTTTTAGAACCCATGTCTAAATATGTTGATTATTTTTTACATGAGTTTGTTGAGCATCTCCCTTCTTTTATCAGAGACACTGGTCATTTTTTGTCTAAACTTCAGACAGTTAAATGGGAAGACAATTGTCTCTTGATAGTAATGGACATTTGTTCTTTATATACTAGCATTCCCCATTCTGATGGCATTCAAGCAATACAATACTTTTGGACAAATGCAGTATTCACCTTTATGAACACAACAAAATGATTTTAAAAATGATTGAGATTTGCCTTACTAACAACTATTTTATGTTCAATAAGGAGGTCTACCAGCAACTACGTGGGGTGGCGATGGGGGCATGCTTCTCTCCTAGCTATGCGTGTTTACACGTTGGCTGGTGGGAGGAGCATGTCCTCAGAACCACCCACAAGGCTGTATTCGACGTTCATGTACTTCATTGGTGGAGATTTATTGATGATGTCTTTTTAATATGGAAAGGATCGATGGAATCTGCCAGACACTTTATTGAGACCATAAATAACAATATGCTCAATTTAAAATTTACTGCGGACACAAGCAATGAGAGGGTGCAGTTCTTAGATGTAGAGTTATACATTGAGGGTAACTCTATCCACACTAGACTCCATAGGAAAAGGACTGCTGGAAACTCTATACTCTATGCGAGTAGTTCTCACCCAAACCATTTAATTCGGAGTATCCCCTATGGGGAGTTTTTAAGAATCCGGCGAATATGCAGTTCTAAGGCTGATTTAATAACTGTCAGTCAGAAGCTTTCCAGCGTTTCAGTGCCAGAGGCTACAAAACTAAAGATTTGAAAGCTGCTCTAAGTAGAGCCAACAGTCACAGTAGGGAAGAGTGTCTAACGGTTTCAACCATTAGTACACCCCCTATACAGATTGCCACCCACCAGAATACTTCTGAACATATGAATTCAGTCAGAATAAATACAACCTACAGTCGACAAGAGAGACAAGTACGAAAGATCCTTTATAAAAAACTGGCCGATAATATTGTCCGACATTACTATGTCACAAATACTGCCAGAGCTCCCTTCTTTAACATTTAGGCGAGCACCATCGATGAGAGATGCTCTTGTTAAAACTAGTCCAGAGGTGTCTGTCTCTAGTACTTGGTTGCCTACACAGTCAGGATTTTTTAAGTGTAGCTCATTCCTAGCTTGTAACTTTGGCAAGAATACCACTGAGTACACTACTGACTTCGACTCCAAACCCATCAAGATCCAGGGTCATTTTATTGTAGGACTGATTTTGCAGTCTATATATTGGAATGCACTTCCTATCTACTTTATGTTGGGAGTACAAAACTGCAAGTTTATAATAGAATACTCCAACATTTACGAGCAGCAGTTAACTCAGATCCTAACTATCCAGTAGCGTGACATCTCAAATTAGTTCATAACAACAATCTTAATGATCTAAGTTATTATGTCATCGGTTCAGTACCTAAATCTATCAGGGGTGGCAATCGAGAGAAAAGATTACGGCAGCTAGAATCAGAATTTATCATGCTGCTAGACACTAAGATGCATAATGGTCCTAATACAGGGGAAGATCTGCACAATTTTTTATAGACTGGGCTCTTAGTGCCTTCATTTTTATACTGTGCTGTGTATTTTATGGTGGCTTTTTACTAAGTTTTAGCTCTGTTTTTACTAGGTTTTAACCTGGTTTTACCTGGTTTTAAGAGGGTTTTGACTGGTTTTTAGCTCCTTGAATCATTTGTACTGTATACTCTGGAGGCTCTAGGTATGATGATGTTCATTGGTTTTGCACTAATTATATGTTTACAGTACACTTGCACTTTAGTGTTATGTGAATGACAATTGTGCAATATATGTATATATCGTTTCTGTTTACAATCAGACATTCTGCGCTCAGTCATATGTTTACAGTTCACTCGCACTTTATATTTACATGAATTGGGCCTGCCTTTGGCTGTTTTAGTTTATTTGGGAACAATAATCTTGGGTTATTGTTGACATCTAGCACATTTTTGCACATTTGTTTGCACTCGCACTTTATTGTTTTTAGCACTTTTGTTTGTCTCTTGGCAATAGCGATCCGATAAAATTGGAAGGGGATGTTCCATGTATTATACATCTATCTTATTTGCATTATGTCCAGATGATCACACTGTTATTTTCACTCGGTATCAGTGTATATTATATGTACATTATTATCAAGACTGAATGCGGTTGAATTATGAAACTGTGATGAGGAATTATGCCCTCTTCTGTCATTTCAGTGTTGTTAAAGACCACAGAGCTGTTACCCTTCACTATAGAAGTGCCGCCCATACAGTATGTTGTCTATTTCTATTGCTGAGAGGGTGTGGTAATGCTGTTAATTTAACTCACTGTGACACTATATAATGGTTTTTATTGGTCCAGCGCGTCATGTGATCAAGACCATGGAAATGCGGTTGAAACGCCTAAGGCTGGGCACTTGCTTTGTTTATCTTTGGATGCACTTAATTCTGCAATAAATGCACTGCGCTTGAACTCCACATTGTGGTCCGTACATGTTTGCTGCCTACCTGTTTGTTGCTGCGGATTCGGCAATTAAGGACTGTGGTTATTTTATATATATATATATATAGTCACTGAAAAAAACACAGGTTTCAGGGTCGTTATAGTTAGGCTGACATTTTACTCATA
This sequence comes from Calotriton arnoldi, assembly GCA_963921515.1. NCBI lineage: Eukaryota > Metazoa > Chordata > Amphibia > Caudata > Salamandridae > Calotriton > Calotriton arnoldi. The sequence goes on along the minus strand of CAWUFW010002154.1, from coordinate 2,113,891 downwards.
CAAAACCAGAGAAATTCGGCTGTTATAAGTACCTGAGCTAACTATAACTCGCGCCCAGCAAGGCACTGCTGATGACGTCACATATTACATCACTCATGACATGGTCAGTGACAGCACTGATGACATCTCAAATGACATCACTGTTGACATCACTGATGACATCATCCAGTGACTGAGTGTTTATAAAAAGTTTAAGAATGTTATATATATATATATATATATATATATATATATGCCAAGGTGTATTGAAGAATGAGTGGGTGTATTAGTGTCTAAATGGATTATTTAGTAGGTGTGTGAATGACTGTATAAGTGAGTAATTAAACATGTCTTAGTGAATGCATGGGTGAATGACTAATCTGTGTGAATGTCTGTATCAGTCTGTCAGTTGGTGTGTAAGTGGCTGCATAGGTTGGTGAGTAGCTACATGACTGTCTATATGAGTAAATGATTGGTTGTCTGAGTACCTGTATGGGTGTCTTAGTGTCTGTGTGGGTTGGCGGGAGTGGGTACAACTCCCTGCATTGACGTGTGAGTGGATGATTCACTGGGTGTATGGGTTCATGAGTGCATCTGCGAGAGGCTGTATGGGTGAGTGAGTGTGCGTATGGCTTTGTTTGTGAGTGTATGGATGTCTTAGTGGTATATGGGTGAGTAACTGCATATGTGAAAGGCAGCATATTTGAGTGTTTGAGTATATAAGTGACTGTATGTGTGAGTGAGTGTGAGAGTGGCTATATGGGTGAGTGTGTGCTTGTTTCAGGGATTGCAGAAGAGAGTAAGTATGTGTTACCATCTGTATGAATTGGTGAGGTGGTGTGTGTATAACTATATGGGTGAGTAAATTGCAGTGTGATTTATTCTTTGGGTGACTGACTAGGTGTGTGAGAAAGTCTGTGGGTGAGTGGCAGTGTGTGAGTGTTTGCATGGTGTATGAGTGCATATATCAGTAGCTGTATTGATGGTGACTGCATATATGAGTGAATGTATTAGTAAGTGAGTGCATGTGTGTGTAGACGTATGAATTAGTGAGTGGGTATGTACTAACTGGTATTGCTGTGTCTATTGTTTCAAAAAAGGAACTCTGTATTTTAAAATGGGTGTATGAAAGGTGAGATTAGGTGTGAGGAGGTGCAACGGATGTTAAGTGGATGATGTCATCAGCAATGTCATTTGAGATGTCATCAGTGATGTCATCAGTGATGTCACTGAACATGTCATGAGTGATGTAATATGTGACGCCATCAGTAGTGGGGGCGTGAGTTATAGTTAGCTCAGGTACCTATAACGGCCACATTTTTCTGGTTGTGTACGAGTAAATGTCAGCCTAACTATAACAACCCTGAAACCAGTGTTTTTTTCAGTGAATTTCTAAGGTTTTTTAAATGCCTATTCCTAACTATAAGTTCCCTGAAACCTCTGTTTTTTCAGTGAATTTCTAAGGTTTTTTATATGCTAATTCTGAACTATTACGTTCCTGAAACCTGTGTTTTTTTCAGTGAATTTCTAAGGTTTTTTAAATGCTAATTCCTAACTATAACAGTACCTGAAACCTATGTTTTTTCAATGAATTTCTAAGTTTTTGTAGATCATTCTATTTATGAAAAGATGTGTGTAACAATTTTTTATTTTTGGTCTATGTCTTTTAAGTATTTTTATTATGTTTTAAATAATTATAATCTGTTTTAAAAAATATATAACATAGCTGATGAAAGATTTATAGTGTTATCTATTTGAATTAACACTGTTTATTGTTTGTAGTTTTGATCAGTGTGATATTATATAATAAAACTTTCAATTGAAAAAGATTTTTTTTAAATATATAGTTTTTTTCGAAGATTTTGAGTTAAGTTAAATTTTGTAAGATTGCTTTTAATACTATGAAAGTTGTTTTGTTGTTTTCTTATGATAGCTATATTTTTTATATATTTTTTTTATTTACAAAAAAGGGTCACACACCGTATGCGATCCTACATGATGGGTGCGTGGATCTGGTATACAAATCTCACTCTCAAAAACACATTTAGAACAAATTAATATGTTTTAGACATAGAGGTTTATTACTGACAACATAAAAATAGTAATAAAGGTGTTTTAAATTTTTTTCAAATGTTTTTAACAGATTTTTGTGGACACAATGGTATCACGTATAGGACGCGGTTCTACGCGGTGGGTGGGTGAATCCTGCTGTCACGTATTTCCGGGTTTGCATAGGAGACACAACTTCAGCGTAATTTCAAAAGTATGAAATATCACTGTGGAAACTTTAAATATCAGTTTTGCTTAAAGACTTTCACTAACATACTTTACAAAACAATTTATAAACAGCAATTTATACTTTAGAATTAAGTGTAGCAGATTTTACGGGTGCGCGACGTATACGTGACGGGTGCGCGTCCCGTACGCGAATCCATGTCACATGGAAAGAAAGCTTTTGATTGGTTTAAAAGCTTTTCAATCTGTTAGAGGAAGGATTCAACACCCATTTTATTCCTCTTATTTTGGGTGTGTCTTCCTGCCAGGACATCTTTTTTGTAGGCTCTTCCAAATACTTATTTTTTTGGGTTGTTTTGACTTTTTTCATTGTTATGGCATCCAGTCATGCAGAAGAAGATCTGCTGGACAATCCAGAGGAAGTTGAGGAGTCTGTGAAAAAAAGAAAAGAGAGTATTGTGATGGGCTTTTTCACAGTGCCTGAGGGGAGAAAAAAGTAAATGCCAGAAAAGATATGTGCACTGTGTGTCAAAGAGTGCTTTCATGTGGATTGGAGAAAAAATATTCATGTGGGATGTCATCGATGAAAAATCACCTTGAAACAATGCATCCTAATTGGCCAAATTGGCCAAAGAAGTGATGGCACGTGAAAAGAGGGAGCAAGCTGCCCAGGCTGATCCTGATCAACCATCTACATCGGATGCAGCAGTTCTACCTACACCTCAGCCGCATATCTTTCCTGAGCTAGCAGATGCTACCATAATATGCAGGAAATGTCAAGCAAACCTGTGTGTTGGGGAGCAATACATTCATGCCATAATTAACATGATAAAAACACACAAGTGTTAATTTCTTTGAGTTTTACAATCTTGTCTTTCTTTTTTTGAACCAGTCATGTTGGAGTCCAAGTTTTTTTAGTTTTTTAAAAAGTCAAAAACACCCAAAAAATAAAAAAAATGTTTGAAAATACAAAACAAAATCTCAAAATAGTTTAAAAAAAGGTTCTTATGGAACCACCTATTCTGGTTAAAAATAGAAACATTGTATGTAGTAAAACTGATTGCTTGGATAAATGTGTGTGTGGATGAATCTATGCATAGTGTATAGATTAGTGGATGAGAGCAGGGGTAGTGCCTGAGTAAATGGTTGAGTGTATGAGTAGTGCCTGAGTGATTGCATGAGTGCATGGGTAGTGTCTGGATGATTAGATGATTCCATGGGTAGAGCTTAAATGATTGTATGAGTGTATGGGTAGTGCCTGACTTGAAGGATGGATGCAAGGGTAACGCCTGGGTCATTGGATAAGTTCATACGTAGTGTCTGAGTGAATGGATGAGTGCATGGATAGTGCCTGAGTGAATAGTTAAGTGCACGAGTAGTGCTTGAGTGATTGCATAAGTGCATCAGTACTGCCTAGGTGATTGCATGATTTCAAGGGTAGTGGCTGAGTGAATCAATGAGTGCATAGGTCATGCCTGTGCAAATGGTTGAGTGTAAGAGTAGTGACTGAGTGATTGCATAACTGCATGGGTAGTACCTAAGTGATTGCAAGAGTGCATGGGTAATGCCTGAGTGATTGCATGACTACAGGGGTAGTACCTGAGTGAATGGATGAGTGCATGGGTAGCGCTTGAGTAGAAGGATGGGTGCAGGAGTAATGCCTGAATCATTGGATGAATGTATAGGTAGTGTCTGAGTGAATGGATGAGTGCATGGGTACTGCCTAAGTGAATGGCTGAGTACAAGAGTAGTGACTGAATGATTGCATGAGTGCATGGGTGGTGCCTGAGTGATTGGATGAGTATATGAGTAGTGCTTGAGTAGAAGGATAGGTGCAAGAGTAATGCTTGGGTCATTGGATGAGTGTATAGGTAGTGCCTGGGTTATTGGATGAGTGCATGCGTAGTGCCTGAGTGATTTCATGATTGCAAGAGTAATATCTGGGTGCTTAGATCAGTGCATGGGTAGTGCCTGAGTAAAGCAATGACTGCAAGAATAATGCCTGGGTCATTGGATGAGTTCATAGGTAGTACCTGAGAGAATGGATCAGTGCTTGGGTAGTGCCTGACTGAATGGTTGAGTGCAAGAGTAGTGCCTGGGTGATTGCATAACTACATGGGTAATGCCTGGGTGATTGCATGAGTGCAGGAATAGTGCCTGGGTGGTTGGATGAGTGCATGAGAAGTACCTGAGTGAAAGTAAGAGTAAAAGGCTAATCGCTGGGTAATTGCAAGAGTGCATGGGCAGTGCTTGAGGGAGTGAATGAGAGAAAGGTTGAGTGCAAGAGTAGTGCCTGAGTGATTGGATGAGTGGATGAGTAGTGTCTGGGTGATTGCATGAGTACAGTGATAGTGCCTGGGTGATTGGATGAGTGTATGGGTAGTACCCTAGTGGAAGATGGATGGAAGGCTAATGCCTGGGTCATTGGATGAGTGCATAGGTAGCGCCTGAGTGAATGGATGAGTGCATGGGTACTGCCTAAGTGAATGGCTGAATGCAAGAGTGGTGCCTGAGTGATTACATGAGTCCATGGGTAGTGCCTGGGTGATTACAGAAGTGCACGGGTAGTGCCTGAGTGATTGGATGAGTGTATGAGTAGTGCTTGAGTGCAAGGATGGGTGCATGAGTAATGCTTAGGTAATTGGATGAGAGTATAGGTAGTGCCTGAGTGAATGGATAAGTGCAAGGATAGTGCCTGAGTGAAAGGTTGTGTGCAAGACTAGTGTCTCAGTGATTGCATGACTGCAGGGGTACTATCTTGATGATTTGACGAGTGTATCAAAAGTACCTGAGTGAAAATATGAGTGCAAAGGTAATGCCTGGATCATTGGATGAATGCATGGGTAGTGGCTGTGTAAAAGAAAGAATGCAAGAGTAATGACTGTGTTTTGCTATTAGTACAAAACGTGTGCTTCAGAGAATGCATAAGTGTATGGGTAGTATCTACATGTAAGGATAACTTCATTCTTGATTACATGAGCAACATAATGAAAGTTTTGAAGTAGTCTAAAGGATCAACATTATTTATATTAGAAACAAATAACATATAATTAAACTTTAAACATATTTTCACATTATCATGCATATTATATTATGTGTTCTTACCTTTTAAATAATTTAGATACATTACTCAGTAGAAATATTTTAGAGTAGTATTGTCGTAAACAGCAATAAAACTCTTCTCAAACTTGAACAGTAACTACTATAATGAAGAAGAAAAACTGTTATTTAATGATAATATATTACTGAAATTGTAAGATTATATTTTTAGCAACTCAACATAAATTTAGAATTTAATAACATTTTCAGATTCCCTTTTTTGCTGTTCTCAGATTCCACTTAACTTCACCATACACAGTGATTTCAATGTAGTATCATCATTGAACAGTGGGGAAAAACAATCAAATTGATTGTAGAAAAAAACTCCAAATCAGCATAGAACATCATTATCAATATGTGCAGCTATGATTTTTCCTATCTACACTTTGTTAACTACTTCCTTCATCTACATTAACTCTATTATGTATCTCAAATACATTTGCCAAATGTAGACTCTCATTTACATCTGGTACAAAATAGACAACAAATATAAAAACTATTTCCTTTTAAACAGAATTTTCCAAATGCAATATCAATTACCTCAAATAATAATCCAAACACTAATTATAAATACTAATAGTTTGCATTCCTGTTTAGTTTCTGTTCACATCTTCCCAATTGGCCAAATGATGTACTCTAAACTTTGGCTTCAAAAATAACAAATATGAATTTGGTAATTCATAAGGCAATCTAGGTTTAAAATCCAATTGGGCACCGTTGCAATGTGTCCACCCTTTATTACAATTCAAATACACATTATAGTGTCCAGATGTTGTAGTAGGTCCATCATGGAAAATAATAGCCACTGCTATATAAGTTCTTCCTGAAATAGATATTTGACTTGCATTACATTTTTTAATTTTCATTTCCAAATTTCTTCCATTTGCTCTACAACTTTGAAGCATTAAAATTAGATATTTTCCAAATCTTTCTATATGTGATGTAGACAACATCTCTGATCTACAATGTGAACATTTCGGGGCCGATTCCGATTCGGGCCGGAAAACATACCGACCGACTTGGTACGGGAATGTTGTCCGACCGACACGTACCGGCGCTGCCCAACCCGCATAGTACGATGAAATGCATGTGAATCACGACCGACTCGTACGGAACACAAGCCGAATGAACGAACCGCACGGAAACAAGCTATCTGGCCGCGAAACTACGCGAATCGAAGTGACCGACATGCACCAGGAATGAACCTGACCGAAACGTACCCGCGAACTCCGACCCGCGCAGTATGATGCAATGCATGGAAAACCAGACCGAGTCGCACGGAGCCCAAGCCGTACGACTGACACGCATACAAAACCCAGCCAAAGCAACCCAATACTCAGCAACCGACGTGTACGCCGCACATGAAACCCAGCAGGAACCAAGCTTGAAAGACTCGGAGAAGCCCGCACGAGCCAACTGCAGCGTCCTACTCGGTCAGTAGAAACGTCTCCTACAAGCCTAAAAAACTCAAAGGAAAAAATCCAAAAAAAGGACCAAACAAGCAATGACAAAGTCAATAAATACAGGGGAAAAACATGGAAGAAGGACACACCCACAACTCCACCCATATAAAGGCCACAAAACTCTACCATGATCCTTTGCAAATTCAACTGACCTGCCAGCACAGAACATCATCAGACAGCAACCACAGACACACTCACAACTCATCCATCACACAAGCCACACACCATTAGCACCTCACAAATAGCACCCTCACATACACCCAGCAGAACCTACACTCACCCACACTCACTTGCACACTCACCACACATCAATCCCCACCACCACCCATCACCATGCCCCCAAAGGAAGAATCCAAAGTTCCTAGACAGTGAATTGGAAGTCCTGGTAGATGAGATCCTCAGGAGTAGAGCCACAGTTGTTTGGTACATTGGTCCAACAGACCCCCATGTTGCAGAAAACCAAGATGTGAGAGAGGTTCGTCGACAGGGTGAACGCACAATCACCATGTTTGCGCACAAAGGAAGACATCAAGAACAGGTGGTATGATGTGCGCAGGAGGGTCAAGGACCTACTCAAGAAGGATTACGCCGTGAGTCAGCGCACCAGCAGTGGCCCTCCTGCCAAACCACTATACCTCAGGCCCTGGGAGGAGAAGGTGCGGGCCATCCTATCACCAGTGAGCGTATATGGACTATCAAACATCCCAGAGCCTGGTGAGTACACAACCGATATACACAATATTGTGTGACAATACACACACATCACTGTCAAGGGGACAGTCAAACCATGCACCCTTAGCAAATCCACAGCAGCCTAAAAGATAATCATCCCAAGATGTGTATGTTAGTCAGATAAACACAATACATGCCATCTCATAGTGACATGTAACTGTGTCATGACATGCACAAACCTAACAACAAATAGAGCAAGGCAGTGGCACAAATATAGCCAAAAAACACAGTCAGATATTTTGCCACCACTAGAACACCACCTCACAGGGCAGCTCACTGAAAGGAAGGAATTCTGTGTATGCTGGTGAAGTGAGTGTAGGCAATAGCATGATGGGAGTTGTAGTCACAGATATTGGTCACCCTCACAATTTGCACAACAACACCACTCTGAACCATGCTCACATCACAGGGAGTGGAAAAGAACTGACAAGATGTCTGACACTGGGTACTGCTGTGGGGAGCACAAGGCCCTGCTGGGAACTGTGCACCAACCAATAGCAGGACACCACTGACTGACATCCTGAAAGCCAACTTGCACTCCCTGCAATGGAAGCACGTTCCATGGTGGAATATCTGGCTGGGTGGGAAGGAGGACTGACAGCTCTGACCATAGTTACCAGCAGCTTTTCTCACACACCCCTTAACACAAACTCCACACAACTCACCTGGGAGAATGCATTGCCTCACACTCTAATTAAATGTTCCACAAAGAACTACCACACTGGGTTATGCTGTGTGAAGCATAGGGACACTTTTGGGACTTGTAGCCAAACAAACGCCAGGACGACACTGTCAGCCATCCTGTCAGCACAGGCACACTAACCCATAGGGAAGCAGAGTCAAAAGGAAGGAAGTATGGGCATGCTGGGAAGGGTGGTGTAGGCAATAGCATGATGGGAGTGGTAGTCACAGCTCAACATCCCCCACCCACATGGCCCAGCAAGCTCACCCTGAAGCATGCACACCTCACAGGGAGTGAAAAGCCACTTCAAAGATGTCTGACACTCAATCAATCAATCAAGCATTTGTATAGCGCACTACTCACCCGGGGGGTCTCAAGGCGCTGGGGGAGGGGTCCGCTACTGCTCGAACAGCCAGGTCTTGAGCTGTTTCCTGAAGGCGAGGTGGTCTTGGGTCAGGCGGAGGTGGGTCGGAAGGGAGTTCCAGGTCTTGGCGGCCAGGTAGGAGAAGGACCTTCCTCCTGTGGTGGCTCTTCGGATGCGGGGACGACGGCGAGGCGTGGCTGGTCGATCGAAGCTGGCGTTTGGGAGCGTAGAAGTTGAGGCGGCTGTTGAGGTATCCTGGGCCATGGTTGTGTAGGGCTTTGTGTGCGTGGGTGAGGAGCCGGAAGGTGATTCTCTTGTTGACTGGGAGCCAGTGCAGGTCTCTCAGGTGTCCGGAGAGATGTGGCTTCGGCGGGGGATGTCCAGGATGAGTCGTGCTGAGGTGTTCTGGATCCGCTGGAGTCTCCTCTGGAGTTTGGCGGTGGTTCCGGCATAGAGGGAGATGCCGTAGTCCAGACGGCTGGTGACGAGGGCCTGGGTGACCGTCTTCCTGGTCTCGGTGGGGATCCACCGGAAGATCTTACGAAGCATGCGCAGGATGTTGAAGCACGACGAGGAGACAGCGTTGACTTGCCTGGTCATGGAGAGGAGGAGTCCAGGATGAAGCCCAGGTTGCGTGCGTGGTCTGTTGGTTTGGGTGCGCTGCCCAGGGCGGGGGCCACCAGGAGTCGTCCCAGGCGGAGGGTGAGGATCCCAGGATGAGGACTTCCGTCTTGTCCGAGTTCAGTTTCAGGCGGCTGTTTGACATCCATTTGGCTACGTCTGTCATCCCTTCGTGCAGGTTGGCTCTGGCGGTGGTGGGGTCGTTGGTGAGGGAGAGGATCAGCTGGGTGTCGTCGGCGTAGGAGATGATGTTGAGGTTGTGCTGGCGTGCGATGGCTGCGAGGGGCTCATGTATACGTTGAAGAGTGTTGGGCTGAGCGAGGAGCCTTGAGGAACGCCGCAGATGACTTCGGTGGCCTCTGATCTGAACGGGGGAGGCGGACTCTCTGTGTCCTTCCGGCGAGGAAAGAGATGATCCACTCCAGTGCCTTCTCCTGGATTCCGACGTTGTTGAGGCGCTGTACTAGGGTACGGTGGCAGACAGTGTCGAAGGCTGCGGAGAGGTCCAGGAGGATGAGGGCCGCTGTTTCTCCGTTGTCGAGTAGGGCTCGGATGTCATCGGTAGCTGCGATCAGGGCGGTCTCGGTGCTGTGGTTGGCCCGGAAGCCGGACTGCGAGGGGTCGAGGGACCCGTTCGTCTCGAGGAAGGCGGCCAGTTGCTTGTTGACGGTCTTCTCGATGACTTTTGCCGGAAACGGGAGTAGCGAGATGGGGCGGTAGTTCTTGAGGTCGGTGGGGTCGGCTGATGGTTTCTTGAGTAGAGCACTGAGTTCGGCGTGCTTCCAGCTCTCCGGGAAGGTGGCGATGTCGAAGGAGGTGTTGATGATGTCCCGCAGGTGGGGTGCGATGACAGCGTCGGCCTTGTTGAAGACGTGGTGAGGGCAGGGGTCTGTCGGAGATCCGGAGTGGATGGAGTTCATCGTGCGGATAGTGTCTTCGGTGCTGATCGGGGCCCAGGCGCGGAGGTGGTGGTGGGGGGCGGTGGTTTGGTCGCGGCGTGCGTCGGTTGAGTGCTGAAGCTGTTGTGTATGTCCGCGATCTTGTTGTGGAAGTAGGAGGCGAGGGAGTTGCAGAGGTCTTGCGAAGGGGTGATGTCGTTGTTTCCGGCGTTGGGGTTGGAGAGCTCTTTGACGATGTTGAAGAGTTCCTTGCTGTTGTGTGCATTGTTGTCCAGTCGTTCCTTGAATGCGGTTTTCTTGGTGGTGTGGATCAGTTGGTGGTGTTTGCGGGTGGCGAGCTTGAGGGCAGTCATGTTGTCCGGTGTTGGGTCTCTGCGCCAGGTTTTCTCGAGTGCTCTGCAGTTCTTCTTGGAGCTCTTGAGTTCGTCGTTAAACCATGGGGCTTTCTTGCTGCCGGGTCTGCTCGGCTGGGTCTTCAGAGGGCGAGGTCGTCTGCGCAGTCGCTGATCCATTTCGTGAGGTTGGTGGCCGCTTGGCTGGGGTTCGTTGTGCTGGTGGGAGGGTTCTTGCTCAGGGAAGTGGCGAGCTGATCTGCAGTGATCTTGTTCCAGCTTCTGCGGGGAGCCTGTTGCTTGTGATGGTGGAGCGTGGTCCTTCTGAAGCTGAAGTGGACGCAACTGTGGTCCGTCCAGTGGAGTCCTGTGGCGTGGCTGAAGGCGATGTCCTTGCTGGAAGAGAAGACCGGGTCGAGTGTGTGTCCGGCGTAGTGGGTGGGGGTGGTCACCAGTTGCTTGAGTCCGAGGTTGGCGAGATTGTCCAGCAGGGTGGCGGTGTTGCGGTCTTTGTTGTTCTCCAGGTGGAAGTTGAGGTCCCCGAGGAGGATGTAGTCGGCGGAGGGAGGGCGTGTGGGCTGATGAAGTCGGCGATGTCCTCGCTGAATTGAGTGCGTGGTCCCGGAGGTCTGTAGATGAGGGGTGCCTCTGAGGGTGGTCTTGGGGTTGACGTGGATCTGGAAGTGCAGGTGTTCGGTGGGTGTGAGGGTGTCGACGGTGTTGGTCGTGATGCGGATGGAGTTCCTGTGGATGATGGCGATGCCTCCTCCTGTCTGGTTGACGCGGTCCCTCCGGATGATCTTGTAGCCGTCCGGGATGGCGATGGCGATGTCGGGCGCTGAGGAGGCGTTCATCCAGGTTTCCGTGAGGAAGGCGACGTCTGGGGCTGTGGTGTCGAGCAGGTTCCAGAGCTCGACGGCGTGTCTGTGGATGGAGCGGGTGTTGAGCAGGATGCACTTCAGGTGGGTGCTGCTGGCGTTCGGCTTGGTGGGTGCTGGTGTGGCGTGGGTCCGGTTGCAGGTGAACTTGCAGGAGTGGCAGCTGAAGGGTCCGTGGGTGCGTCTCGGTGTGGCATGGTAGCAGCCCGGGGTTCGGCCGGTGTTCAGTGCGATGAGTTCGGTGGCGTCGTAGGTCCGTTGGGTCGGCTTCCGTCGGTGGGGGCCAGGGTCCTGGCACTGGGCGCGGTCCAGGCGCGGACGGGCGCAGACGGGCTTACCTTGGCGCACCTTCGGCGCTCATACGGTGCTCCCGCTGCGCGCGTCCGCTGCGCGGTCGCTGAGGGGCGTCATAAGAAGGGGGCCGGGAGGGCGGGTCAGCTGGGAGGCGGGATCGTCTGTTCCAATCGTCTGGCGTGGGGGCGGGTCCGCAGGCAGGAAGCGGCGGGAAGACGGGGCAGGCAAGGCGGGCGGCCCAGCGGCGGCTGGGTCGCTGCGGCGGCGTCGGCTCTCCGCGGTGAAGAGTTCAGGCAGCAGGAGGCTCTGGAGCAGGAGAGGTGAGGAGCGAGGGGGCGACCAGGCCAGAAGCGCAGTGGTCACACTGGCCTCAGCTGTGGGGAGCACAAGGCCCTGCTGGGAACTGTGCACCAACAAACAACAGGACCACACTGTCAGCCATCTTGTCATTGCTGTCACACTCACACACAGTGAAGTCCACTCAAAAGGAAGGAAGTATGTGCATGCTGGGAAGGGGGGTGTAGGCAATAGCATGATGGGAGTGGTAGTCACAGCTCAACATCCCCTACCCACATGGCCCAGCAAGCTCACACTGAAGCATGCACACCTCACAGGGACTGAAAAGCCACTTCAAAGATGTCTGACAATGGTGCTCTGTTGTAGGGAGCACAATGCCCTGCTAGGAACTGTGTACCAACCAACAGCAAGACACCACTGACTGATATCCTGAAAGCCAACTTGCACTCCCTGCAATGGAAGCATGTTCCATGGTGAGATATCTGGCTGGGTGGGAAGGAGGACTGACAGCTCTGACCATAGTTACCAGCAGCTTTTCTCACACACCCCATTAACACAAACTCCACACAACTCACCTGGGAGAATGCATTGCCTCACACTCTAATTAAATATCCCACAAAGAACTACCACACTTGGTTATGCTGTGTGAAGCATAGGGACACTTTTGGGACTTGTAGCCAAACAAACGCCAGGACGACACTGTCAGCCATCCTGTCAGCACAGGCAAACTAACCCACAGGGAAGCAGAGTCAAAAGGAAGGAAGTATGGGCATGCTGGGAAGGGGGTGTAGGCAATAGCATGATGGGAGTGGTAGTCACAGCTCAACATCCCGCACCCACATGGCCCAGCAAGCTCACACTGAAGCATGCACACCCTCACAGGGAGTAAAAAGCCACTTCCAAGATGTCTGACAATGGTGCTCTGTTGTGGGGAGCACAAGGCCCTGCTGGGAACTGTGCACCAACCAACAGCAGGACACCACTGACTGACATCCTGAAAGCCAACTTGCACTCCCTGCAATGGAAGCACGTTCCATGGTGGAATATCTGGCTGGGTGGGAAGGAGGACTGACAGCTCTGACCATAGTTACCAGCAGCTTTTCTCACACACCACCTTAACACAAACTCCACACAACTCACCTGGGAGAATGCATTGCCTCACACCCTAATTAAATATCCCACAAAGAACTACCACACTGGGTTATGCTGTGTGAAGCATAGGGACACTTTTGGGACTTGTAGCAAACAAACGCAGGATGACACTGTCAGCTATCCTGTCAGCACAGGCACACTAACCCACAGGGAAGCAGAGTCAAAAGGAAGGAAGTATGGGCATGCTGGGAAGGGGGTAGGCAATAGCATGATGGGAGTGGTAGTCACAGCTCAACATCCCCCACCCACATGGCCCAGCAAGCTCACACTGAAGTATGCATACCTCACAGGGAGTGAAAAGCCACTTCAAAGATGTCTGACACTGGCCTCAGCTGTGGGGAGCACAAGGCCCTGCTGGGAACTGTGTACCAACAAACAACAGGACTACACTGTCAGCCATCTTGCCATTGCTGTCACATTCACACACAGTGAAGTCCACTCAAAAGGAAGGAAGTATGTGCATGCTGGGAAGGGGGGTGTAGGCACTAGCATGATGGGAGTGGTAGTCACAGCTCAACATCCCCCACCCACATGGCCCAGCAAGCTCACACTGAAGCATGCACACCTCACAGGGAGTGAAAAGCCACTTCAAAGATGTCTGACAGTGGTGCTCTGTTGTGGGGAGTACCAGGCCCTGCTGGGAACTGGGCACCAATGAACAGCAGGACACCACTGACTGACATCCTGAGAGTCAACCTGCACCCACTGCAAGGGTGGCATGCTTCATGGTGGGATAACTGGGCTGGGGGGAGAAGGAGGTCCGGATGTCAACCAAATACCACCAATGCTGGTCATGCACACAGCTCAACATCCACATTGAAATGCATCAGTTTGGCAGGACAATGAGCCACAACAATATCAACCTCTGACTGTGACAACTTAGGACAATGCAATGTACAGGGCCGCATCCAGAGGTACAGTCACAACTGTCATGTGTTTGAACCATTGATGCCTGCAGAAACATAACATAGATTGTGTGTCTCTTCCAAAAACAGGTGATGATGGGGTAACAGCAGCAGATGAGGAGGAGTCCCTGTCCCAGGCTCCGGGGGACCCTGAGCTCTCTGCTGTGGAACTGGCCCTGCCCTCATCGGATGGCAAAGACCAACCTGGCACCTCCGGTGTGAGTCATCATGCAGCACCAGCAGGACCACCATCTGCACCCCCTGCACCCATTCCTCCAACATCTGCCAACACACAGACCACCCCCGCCGACACGGACAGACCAAGGACACTAAATGACAACAGCACAGGGACCACAGCCCACCATGAAGCAACGGACAACAACCCCAGTACCAACGCCCAAGGGGGCCGAGGGTCACCTGTACATGCCACGGCAGCTCCCACACATGTGGCCAGGGGTGGTGGGAGGGGTGGTAGGTAGCGGTCGCTGTTTGCAGAGGTGTCTGGACTGCATGATGACCCACAACTGGCACGCATTGCTGATGCATACCAGAATAGCACCGGAGAGGTCAGCCAGGTAGTGGGGATCCTCAAGGACATTCAACAGCAGCAAGCTTCCCATCATGCCCGCTTGGACTCCCACATGTCCCGTGTGGAGACACACATGTCCCGTGTGGAGACACACATGTCTGGCATGGAGTCCAAGTGGGACACATTGGAAGAACTGACAGTGGTGCAGAGGGACATATTGACATGCCTCCACCAGATTAGCACCAACATGTCCACACCTCCCTGTGTGCCCACAACATCTGGTGCCACAACGACTGCAACTGCCACAGGGAGGGAGGATGACTCTGGTGGAGAGTCCTCTGCACCGCAGCGGCCTGCACGTGAGGGTCCCCCAGAAAGAAGAGGGGTCGTCCGAGGAAGGACAACTGAGAGGCCGAGGGCCATGTACATTCCCCAGGAATCCAACACCTGTTCTGGAAATTCTCCTTTGTGTGCAAACTGTTCACCCTGTCGAATGCAACAAAACTCTCCCACATGACATGGGGAGTTTAAGTTGGACTAATGTATCAGATGACTGTGGACTTTACTCAGGACATTTCTGCTACCAACACTTCCAATTCATCTGGGAACTTTGGATTCCAATACCAATGTACAGCACCCACCATCCTGTGCACTATCCTCACACATGTATGTAAATAAACTCACTAATACACCATACTGCCTCTGTTGTGATTCCAACGTTGTTTTTGTCATGGAGATGATGATCTGCTAAATGACACTGTGCATGCTAACTGCCACAGCAAGTTCAACACCGTCATGTGAGTCATGGCGACATGACACATATGAGGGAGACACACCACTAGGGCTACACAACACATAGACACCAGGGCCATCTGACTCATCGCCTACACTGATGTTGCCAGGAAATACACTGGAATGCACAGACACCACACCTATTCAGAGTCTGTGTTAACTAGCCCACAGGTGCAGTAAGCAAATGTCAGTCAGATGTGTGACCACAGATAACGCACATCCCAAAGTGAAGCACATGTTTATTACATATTTGTAACATGTTGTTTCCACTACAAATGCAAGGTAATCCCACGTGGCAGTGGCCACACAGTCAAAAAGTGTAGAAGAAATAAAGTCCAGGGGTGTGTGGCACATCACCTGTAGGGAAATGACTGCTGCCACCCTGAAAGCTGAATCATGGTGTCGGGGGATCTAAGTTGACCAAACAACTCTGTAAGCACCCTGTGAAGGACAGACATGACACACAGTCAAAAGCACTGAAGAACAGGACAGAACTGCAATACTCATGCCCAATACATGTCACAAGATACCTACACAAAACCAAGTTAGCATGTCAACACTGTTGGGGAGTACAGACTACCTGTAAGGACACACTCTCTGCATGCATCCAGTCAAAGTAGCACATGGCCACACTCAAACAGCACCAGAGCACCACCCACACATATCATGCAAACTCACATCATTGACATGACATCTCTGGATACTCACATTCAGCTGAAGAAGTTGGTGATGAGCTGTGTGCAGACATCACCCTCATCATCATCATCATCACTGGCATCGTGGCCCAGGCCAGGATCCTCCACAGGTGGCGGATGATGGTCATCGTCATTCAGGATGACAGGCAACTCCTTCCGCACTGCCAGGTTGTGTAGCATGCAGCAGACGATGACAATCTTGCACACCTTTGCTGGGGCATATGGGAGGGCCCCTCCTGTCTTGTCTAGGCAGCGGAAGCGGCTCTTCAGGAGACCAAATGTCCGCTCAATCACTCTCCTGGTCCGACCATGTGCCTCATTGTAGCGCATCTGGGCTGGTGTCACAGGGTTCCTGAGGGGTGTCAGCAACCACGGCATGTTGGGGTATCCGGAGTCACCTACAGACAGACAATTGCACATTAGCTGAGTTGGAAAAAAGGGCGGAACACAACATAGCAGAACACACACAATGGTACAAAGTCAGTACACACTGACAAGCCAGGCACGCTGGTTCTGCATCTGTGACATCATCCTCGGGATGCGACTACTCCTCATCACGTAGGCATTGTGTGCCGAACCGGGGAAACGGGCACACACATGTGAGATGCTCATATCTGCAAGACATACCACCAGAGCATTGATCAAATGATAATGTTTCCTGTTCCTGTATGCCTGCTCATGTGCCTGTGGTGGTACCAAAGCCACATGTGTCCCATCAATGGAGCCAATGACATGTGGCATCCTCCCCAGGGCATAGAAGTCAGTCTTGATGTCAGTGAGTTGTTGACATTTAGGGAAATAGATGTACTGGTTCAGGTATCTCAACATTGCCTCCAAAACATTGCGTAGCACACGGCTGAACATGGTTTGTGACATCCCACCAGCAGACGCCACAGTGTGTTGAAAGGTACTGGTGGCAAAGAAGTGTAGGGCTGCCATCACCTTCACCTTGGGGGTCAGCGTTGTAGGGTATGGCCAGCCAGGTTGCAAATGTGGGGCCAACCGCACTGCCAATTCCTCAATCAGCGCCCTGTTGAAGCGGTACCGTCGGATGCAGTCATGTTCCACCATCGTTGCAAGGTCAGGAAATGGTCTATGGACTGCTGGTGCCCTGCAGTGCATAGGTGAAGAAAGAAAGATTGCCAGTCACCCCACATATGTGCCATTGACCATACTCAATATCACATGATACATCATTACGAGACACAAGTACCTGATGTGTGTGCCGTTCTGTATGGACATATATGATACCTACATGGCCAACATTTAACATCACAGTTCAACATGTGTTGACAACAAGTTCCAGGTTGTGCTATGGGAAATCATCAGGCTGTGTCACAGTACCCATTTACTGCTGTCACGTTCCAAACACACACCACAGTGACATGTCAGGACAGATGGGCCAAAGGCATCACAGCTCATTGACAGGTAGATTCCCAGGGACCCTGTATTGCCACATGGACACTGGCATGACATGGCGTATCATGTACACGCCAGCAAAACAACCATGACTCCCACAGGTAGTGGCCCCTGTTGCCTCTGCAGGACAGACATGGACATCTGTGAAACACACGCACAACATCAAAGTCCATGCACAAACAACGTGGATGTGGAGACTGTCTCCCATTGTGCACATGGAATCAGAGACATCAGAAACACAACATGCACACAGACTGTGGAGGGCCATCGCTATTGTGGCAATGGGTCACCCTGTGACGTACATACCTTCCCACATGGGACTCAGGGGGTATGTGACATGACATACACATACACAACCTGGAAATGTGACCATGCCACATGCTCTGAAATGAACAGTTGCACATCACAGTGGTAATGTGCACAACACACAAAGGTTTCTGTCCCCATGAACACGTGCACATCCTGGTAGTGGCTGCCCCCAAGTGCCACCCAAAAAACCACATGTTGACCCCCATACACAGAAAAGGTAATGCAGCCTTACATGCCTTAGGATACAGCGTGGACAGGCTGTGGTGTTGTAGGTGTGCCCCTGAGTCCCTGGCAAGTAAATGTGGCTGGCATACGTTCACCAGTGACAAGCATGGTGACATATGCGAGTGACTTTTACAGGGACGCGTCGTACAGCAATGGACCGATCGGTGCGCACGCATTGGACATTGCATATGATGTGAATGGATACGTGTTGTTTTTCGAAATACGCGTTGTACAGCAATGGACCGATCGGTGCGCACGCATTGGACATTGCATATGATGTTAGCAGATACGTGTTGTACAGCATTGGACCGATCGGTGCGCACGCATTGGACATTGCATATGATGTGAGCGGATACGCGTTGTACAGCAATGGACCGATCGGTGCGCCCGCATTGGACATTGCATATGATGTGAGCAGAGACACGTTGTACAGCAATGGACCGATCGGTGCGCATGCATTGGACATTGCATATGATGTGAGTGAATACGTGTTATACAGCAATGGACCGATCGGTGCGCACGCATTGGACATTGCATATGATGTGAGCGGAGACGCGTTGTACAGCAATGGACCGATCGGTGCGCACACATTGGACATTGCATATGATGTGAGCGGATACGCGTTGTACAGCAATGGACCGATCGGTGCGCACGCATTGGACATTGCATATGATGTGAGCGGAGATGCGTTGTACAGCAATGGACCGATCGGTGCGCACGCATTGGACATTGCATATGATGTGAGCGGATACGCGTTGTACAACAATGGACCGATTGGTGCGCACACATTGGACATTGCATATGATGTGAACGGATACGTGTTGTTTTTCGAAATACGCGTTGTACAGCAATGGACCGATTGGTGCGCACGCATTGGCTATGGCCTGACATGGTAACGGACGCGTTTTCAAACCTTTAACGAGTCGGATGCAGTGAATTCAGTTGGCCACCCACAACAATGTTGCAAATTAATGGGTGTCATGAAGTTGAACTTTTGAAGGATGCTGTGGGCATGTATAAGTGGTGCAATTCCATGGATTGGCCAGATTCAGAAGATACAAACGACTTGGACCTATCACTTTGGACACATGGGACAGTATCTGCCTCTGCAGCACACATATAATGCTGGCTGTTCCCCTGAGAGCTCACTTGCCTGCACTACATGCTCCAGGACGACATCTGCCACTACCACTGCTGCTGTCTCTGCATCCTCTGGCTACTGCAATGGCACGCACTGTGGATAGAGCCCCAGCCTTCAGCACTGAGGAGAACCAGGCCCTGCTGGACAGCCTCCTTCCACAGTACAGCAAGCTGTATGGGAAACCAGGGAGCAGGTGAGTGTGCTGTCCACTGCCTTACTAATTGTGCATGTTGTCTGACTAGCAAGACGTACAGTGTGTACACCCAGTGGCTAGCATGCTCACTGAGTAGTTGTCACCCCCAAAGTGTGTAGTCGCATGCACTGAACAGGTATAGTGCAGTAACAGTGCATTCCAACAAGGTTTTACTTCCCAGGCAATGATACCATTTAGTAACTGCTGGTAAACTGTTCATAGCCATAGTTGCACTACCTATGTAGATCATATGCCCCTGTGATTGAGACATGTATATTCAACTGTGTGATGCACGGAAATGTTGCATGTGTAGTAATGGCCTTTTCACTTTGTCATCCTCACAGGTTGATGCCCACCAGAAGCAGGAGATCTGGCTGACCATTGTCCAGCCAGTATGATCTGTGGGGGTCTACAGGCGCAGGATCCGCAACTGCCAGAAGAGGTGGCAGGACCTTCGGGGCTGGACCAGGAGGATCTCAAGGGTCCAGCTGAAGCTGTCTCCTCCTCGCAGGAGGGGCAGACACCGGACCCTGACCCCCCACATGCTCCAGATCCCGGCAGTGGTCTTCGCTGACCTGGATGGGCAGCTGAAGGCCAGACAGCAGCAAGGAGGGGGTAAGTGCTAGCCTCAACTGTGTACTATGACTGACATGCTCTATGCACTCCTTTAGCCTGGTTCCACTTCCACAGTACAACTGTCATGTCGTCCTGGACTCATGTCCTTCACTTGTGTCATGCCCCCTCCTCATCTGATACACAGGTGTGGCCCTTACAGTATGTGACTTAGGTCACTTGGGTACTGAGTACTTGCAGTTACCTGTGGTTCAAGTTGGGGACAGCATCAGTTACAGGAACTTTGTGGTAGGCTGCATGAGTGGTACAATTGCTCACATTGCCTGTGATCTGACATGTACTCTGGGTTTGGCTTTAATATGTGTTCCAATTGCTGCTCTGACTCACCACTTGTCAGGGGTATGCGCCACACACCCATGCTGCTGCAGAGACCAAGGTAGGGACCTCAGAGGTATGTACATCATGTGTGTGACACATGCATAGCCACCTGCCTAGTGTTCAGGGTAATACCATGTTGCACATGGACCAGGACTGTAATGCCTACTCCGTACATCGAAGGCACTCTGTTCTCCCACTCCCGTGTGTCAGCATACATATTGGGCATTGTGAAGAGTGCACTCAGGTGTGTACCTCTGTGTCACCGTGGTGTGGCCTTGCTATTTGGACTCCTGGAGTGTTTAACAATTTGGGGTGGCCAGTCATCTGAGTTATGACTATGGGATCTGCACATAGGTCAATGCATAGGTCTCTGATCCCTTGACTGTGCACAATGTTGTATGAAACATTGAGGTGCCGGCAGCTTTGGTTCATTCTCATCAGACGGTAAAGTGCTCATGTGTATGGATTTGTGTTTGCAGTCACTCAAATGTCTCATTTTATTGACGTGGGATTATCTCAGGTCTCATGATGTGGGTGGCAAGGGGTGCACATGTGCACCTGTCAGTTACAGGGCTTACATTTCTAAAACTCCCCTGATTGTGACACAGTGCAGACTGGTGTTGTGTGTATGCACTGCCCCTGTGAAAGGAGACAGTTATGACTGACTTGCCAGACAGGCCTGTGCCATGACATTCCAATCGCAAAGGGTGATCCAGCAGTGGTGTGATATGTCCTGCATGCACACCATTGTTGCATTGTCTATCAGGACATGAGGACATCATTGTGTCTGGTGATGGAACCAAAACCCGCATATCAACAGAGACTTTGCCCATCACTTTTCCTGACACATGTACTGAGTCAGTGGCAGGAGATGGCATGTGTTTGGAGTGACACATTTCCATATATACTCTTGGATGTCCAACAACTGTGTACGTGGTGCATGTGTGCACATATGATTAGTCGCATACAACAGGCAGCAGACAGATGGGTGCATGGACAGGTAGGATATGTGTGGCATGACTGACTGTAAGGCAGAAAATGGGCTTCTTGAAACAGTGTCAGCACAAATTGCAATGTCTAGCAAATGATGGCAGGGCTTGCTCTGTGATGTGCTGTACTTACTGTGGTGTGTGTGGTCAGTACAGGTGACTAATGTTGCTCTGTTTATCCTGATTGTTTGCAGATACATCCACGGCCACAGGAGGAGACAGCTCCATGGACCAAGAGGAGCGGCAGAGCCAGACTGGGTCCACTGCATGGGAGACCGTGGGACCCAGTGGCTCGGAGGGTGAGGGGAGCCACACTGAGGATACCTCAGCTACGACCACCTTGGCTGGGGAAAACAGCATCTCCAGTGAGGACTCCCTTGTGGGGGCCGGGTGTCAGCAGACCAGAGGCAACGTCAAGCAAGTCTGTCCCCGCTACCACCACCATCTCCACCCTCCCATCTGCTCCCATCCCACATGTCCATGGAGGCTCCCGTGTAGGGGAGCGTGTCTCCTTCATGCCAGGCACCGCACCCCCTGCCTCTTTCCCCCAGCTGCCCTGAGTGTGGAGTCTGTGGACTTGCTGAAACAGATCCATGTAGGGCAGACATCAATTCTGAGTGTCCTCCATGCACACACGGATCTTTTGACACAACTGGTGTCATTCATGGAGGGCATGTCATCTGGCATGTCTGCCCTACATCGGACCAATCAGTCCATGGCCTCCTCACTGACAGCAGCAGTGTCCCTCCTGCAACAGTCCCTCGCCCCTCCTACCTCTGCCCCATCCACAATACCCAGCACCCTACCTGTCCCAAGCACACACACACCGGCACCGGCACGCACCAGCACAGACACAAGCAGCACACAGACACATACACCAAAATCCAGATGCACACGCACGCACAGTCAGGGGACTGATACCTCACTCACAGGGGCTGGGGCCCAGACACACACACACGCATCCATGAGCACTACGCAGTCCTCAGATGCCTCTCCTCCAAAAGCCCTTCCCTTGCCTCACCTGCAACCCCCTCCCAGAAGCTCTTCCTCTGTGAGCTTGGCCTCTTCCCCACAGATACACCTGACACGAAGTCCAGGCGGAAGAGGTGACCACCACACACAGAGGGGAGTGCCCCTCACACCTGGACACCCTCCCCCAGGCACAGGCAGACAGAGGACCCCATTCATAAGTCCCCCCAGACCAGGAAGGGCAAGACCCCACTACCACCACCACCACACAGCTCCACCACACAGTCTCTCTCCTCCATCCCCCAGGCCACCACTGCACAGGTTCCACTGCCACACCCTGCCCCAGGTTCCCCCACACACCGATACCACATCCCCAAACTGCTTAGGCCCTCCCCCCTACCACTTGCTATTCCACCCCCAAACCAGATGCTCTGCCTGTTTGTGCTACTGGTGTGGAGACCGGGTCCCCCCTCTGTCCTGCCCACCTCATCTGCCACCCCTTCCACTCCCTTGGAGTTGTGCACTGCAGTGGAGTCCACAACCACCCCATATGACTCGGGCACTGCAGTGGGGACGCAGTCCACTCCATCTGACTGGCCCACTGCAGTGGTTGCAGCACCCTTAACATCTGAGTTGTGCTCTACAGTGGTGCCGGCCCCCACTGAGTCAGACACCTCCACTGCAGTTGCCGGTGACACTCCTGCACCCACCACCCCTTCCTTGCCTCCTTCTGGCATCCCCTGATCCTGTCCCTGCAGTGCCTGGCCTGCCCCTTGTATGCCCCTCCGAGGGGTTTCCCCTGTCCATAGCAGTGCAGGCAAGCAATGGGTGACAAGTTGTCACGTATCACCCTGTTGGGACTGTGTATTTGGACTGGCCATTGGCCTTAGTTTCTTTTGGACTTCAAATTTTAATTTAACATTTGCTGAATAAAGCCTCTTTTTGTTTAATTGTGGTTTTTCTTTGGATGTACATGATGTAGATGAGTATCATCATGCATTTGCAGTTGTAATAGTGTTCAGATCAGGAAAATGAAGTGTTGCTGTGATGGACTCCATGTGGTCCATGGGATATGTGTCCTAATATAGTCTGGATCTATAGCATCCTTTGCTGCAGTCTGAGGGTGTAATGTTCAGCATTTGACACATGGATGTACGTTTTGCATTTGTAAATTACCATCTTTGGCTTACACTGATGCACATCTGGTGTGCTTACCACTGTTCAATGTTTCTATTTCCCTGACTGTGTGCCCATCTCCACTGGACATGCAGTTTAGCACATCAATGTTGAAGGACTCATCTGTGTATACAGTGCAACTTGCTTGACACGTGTTTAGGGTGTATGCAGATGACTGACGTGACACTCCCATACCCAGGCTGATGTGAGCAGAGCATTCAGTGTGTTGTAGTTGTTGACTCACTGGCCGAGTGTTCTGCTGACATGTTTGAGTCGTGCACAGACAAGGTTTGGCACAGCGGACCTTCCACAGGAGTGGAGTGCCCTCATGGCAGTGTGTAATCCCATGACATTGGCTGGGCCCGTGTTGTGTGTTGTGTGAGCATGTCTGTGTGTGTTCCCTTCCCTTTTCCTACACAGGCTGTGTCCCTAGGGATGTTCCTGTTTGTGATGCTTGCTGAGTTGTTCTGTGTTCATCCAGCATCTTGGACCTGGTTTCTCTGGGTTGTGGGTGCATGGCAAACTAATGTTCATGAGGTTGTCATCCCTAGTTGTCTTTGTTGTCAGGGCTGGGGATGTGGGCAAACGCAGATGGGACACAGTCAGGATTCCCCTTGGCACTTGTGGGTTACACAGGTCAAGTAATTTACAGTTTGTGGTAGCTTTCAGTGATTGTGACACGTTGTGTGTGTGACTGCTGCCACTCCTCAGGGTCAGAGCTGCAATGTTGGAAGTTGTCTATGTGTGTTCTTTGTGTGTCACCTTGGCTTCTTCATTGGTGTGTGACTGTGGCTGGGATCCCATTGATTGGAGTGGATTTCATGTCATGCCCATGTGCGGCGTACTGTGCAGTGTGTCAGACATTCACGAGTCTTGTTGACTGGCCATGTGTGATGGGTTTCACATCTTAGTTCCCACCCCCCCCCCTGGGATTGTCATGGGTGCATGTGCAATGTCACCAGTCCATGTGAGCTTCACAGCTGCACATTGGTGGAGATCAAGGTGTGTGGTGTTGAGTGTGTGCAAATGTGAGTTGCTGCACAGCTAGACCCCTACCTCCATATTGGCCTTGGCTGACAGGCCATGCTGATTGATTTGTGCTTGTGTAGGTGTGATGGTAGTTAGTTGCTCTGGACACATTGCTGTGGTTCACTGTGTGAATGACATCTACCTTTGTCATCACAGTGGGATTATCATGCAGGCTAGTGTCACCACAATGTGGTGTCCCTCTGAGTAGTGCTGTGGTGGGTCTGTCTCTTGCTGTGTTAGTTGCTGTTCCTACAAGCTTGTGTGACATGTGTAATTTGGGCTCCCTCTCATCTAACAATGCCTGATTGCCCACATAGGGAAATCCGATCCATGTGTTACTTTTGTGTGGCACTGTATACACATCTGTGTAATTGGGATTCAGGCCTCCTCATGTGTTGTGGGGTTACCTGGGGACACTGCACACCCCCATCACCTATTGTGTTTGATATGCAGTGTGAGGCTGCCTGTTTGTGTTTGTGCATCTGCACCACTGCATTGGCATATCTTTAGTGTTGCATAGGCTGTATGTTGTTTGGTGGATTTCCCCTGCTGTCCCTGGGACTCCTAGGTCATCAGTCAGCACAATAATCATGGTTTGTATGTCCCATTGCTGCCATGGTCTGGCATTTGTTCACCTCACATCTACTGTCTCCACAGGATATCTACATGTGTGTGTCCATTGGTGCAGATCTGTGGGTCTGCATTATGATGGTCACTTCTGTCATTGGGTAATTGATAAATGTTGACAATGTCAGCCCCCATGGGTGATGTTTGTCTGCACATGGCCAAAGGTATGTCTTATTTGCACTGCACTGTTTGCCTCACCCAATCTATGTTGCTATGGGACAAAAGCACTACTTTGCCAATGATGTGTTTGTTGTTTTTGTGACCAGGAATCATCCATGCAGTTTGGCAGTTGCAGCTTTTTCCATGACAACACTTACCTTTTGGTCACTGTGGTGATGGGGCTTTAGACCCCATTGCCACAATGTTCAATTGGGCTTCAGCTATGGACCCCACACTTATATTTTGGTCATTGTGATGATGGGGCTTTAAGCCCCATTGCCACAATGTTCAATTGGGCTTCAGCTATGGACCCCACACTTTCATTTTGGTCACTGTGATGATGGGGCTTTAGACCCCATTGCCACAATGTTCAATTGGGCTTCAGCTATGGACCCCACACTTACATTTTGGTCACTGTGATGATGGGGGTTTAGACCCCATTGCCACAATGTTCAAAATGTGCTTCAGCTATGGACCCCACACTTACATTTTGGACACTGTGATGAAGGGGTTTAGACCCCATTGCCACAATGTTCAAAATGTGCTTCAGCTATGGACCCCACACTTACATTTTGGATACTGTGATGATGGGGGTTTAGACCCCATTGCCACAATGTTCAAAATGTGCTTCAGCTATGGACCCCACACTTACATTTTGGACACTGTGATGATGGGGGTTTAGACACCATTGCCACAATGTTCAAAATGTGCTTCAGCTATGGACCCCACACTTACATTTTGGACACTGTGATGATGGGGGTTTAGACCCCATTGCCACAATGTTCAAAATGTGCTTCAGCTATGGACCCCACACTTACATTTTGGACACTGTGATGATGGTGGTTTAGACACCATTGCCAAAATGTTCAAAATGTGCTTCAGCTATGGACCCCACACTTACATTTTGGACACTGTGATGATGGGGGTTAGACCCCATTGCCACAGTGGCCATGGTCTGCTTGCATTGTGGAGGCCACACACATTTATGTGTGACACATGTGATAGGGGGTCACATTGTATGTTCATTGTCATGTTCAGTGTTGTAGGCATTTGACACAGACTACACACGCTTGTCATGATGTTGGGGTGATGTCTTTTTCTGACATTCCTTATGTTGGAGTATACTGGTTGTGTCATGCATTATCCTTTATATGAGTGGGGATGGGAGTGGTGATAGGCATCCAGGCCCTCCTGAGTAGGGGTGGTGCTAGTGGTAGGCATCCATCCCCCTATGAGTGGGAATGGTAGTAGTGACAGGCATCCAGGCCCCCATGAGTAGGGGTGGTGGTAGTGGTAGGCATCCAGGCACCCATGAGTAGGGGTGGTGTTAGTGGTAGGCATCCATCCCCCTATGAATGGGGATGGTAGTAGTGACAGGCATCCAGGCCCCCCTGAGTAGGGGTGGTGGTAGTGGTAGGCATCCAGGCCCCCATCAGTAGGGGTGGTGTTAGTGGTAGGCATCCATCCCCCTATGAGTGGGGATGGTAGTAGTGACAGGCATCCAGGCCCCCTGAGTAGGGGTGGTGGTAGTGGTAGGCATCCAGGCCCCTATGAGTGGGGATGGTAGTAGTGACAGGCATCCAGGCCCCCTGAGTAGGGGTGGTGGTAGTGGTAGGCATCCATCCCCCTATGGGTGGGGATGGTAGTAGTGACAGGCATCCAGACCCCCTGAGTAGGGGTGGTGGTAGTGGTAGGCATCCATCCCCCTATGAGTGGGGATGGTAGTAGTGACAGGCATCCAGGCCCCCATGAGTAGGGGTGGTGGTAGTGGTAGGCATCCAGGCCCCCATCAGTAGGGGTGGTGGTAGTGGTAGGCATCCATCCCCCTACGAGTGGGGATGGTAGTAGTGACAGGCATCCAGGCCCCCCTGAGTAGGGGTGGTGGTAGTGGTAGGCATCCATCCCCCTATGAGTGGGGATGGCAGTAGTGACAGGCATCCAGGCCCCCATGAGTAGGGGTGGTGGTAGTGGTAGGCATCCAGGCCCCCATGAGTAGGGGTGGTGGTAGTGGTAGGCATCCATCCCCCAATGAGTGGGGATGGTAGTAGTGACAGGCATCCAGGCCCCCATGAGTAGGGGTGGTGGTAGTGGTAGGCATCCAGGCACCCATGAGTAGGGGTGGTGGTAGTGGTAGGCATCAATACCCCTATGGGTGGGGATGGTAGTAGTGACAGGCATCCAGGCCCCCCTGAGTAGGGGTAGTGGTAGTGGTAGGCATCCATCCCCCTATGGGAGGGGATGGTAATAGTGACAGGCATCCAGGCCCCCATGAGTAGGGGTGGTGGTAGTGGTAGGCATCCAGGCCCCCATGAGTAGGGCTGGTGGTAGTGGTAGGCATCCATCCCCCTATGAGTGGGGATGGTAGTAGTGACAGGCATCTAGGCCCCCTTGAGTAGGGGTGGTGGTAGTAGTAGGTATCCAGGCCCCCATCATTAGGGGTAGTGTTAGTGGTAGGCATCCATCCCCCTATGAGTGGGGATGGTAGTAGTGACAGGCATCCAGGCCCCCATGAGTAGGGGTGGTGGTAGTGGTAGAAATCCAGGCCCCTGAGTAGGGGTGGTGGTAGTGGTAGGCATCCATCCCCCTATGAGTGGGGATGGTAGTAGTGACAGGCACCCAGGCCCCCCTGAGAAGGGGTGGTGGTAGTGGTAGGCATCCAGGCCCCCATGAGTAGGGGTGGTGTTAGTGGTAGGCATCCATCCCCCTATGAGTGAGGATGGTAGTAGTGACAGGCATTCAGGCCCCCATGAGTAGGGGTGGTGGTAGTGGTAGGCATCCAGGCACCCATGAGTAGGGGTGGTGGTAGTGGTAGGCATCCATCCCCCTATGGGTAGAGATGGTAGTAGTGACAGGCATCCAGGCCCCCCTGAGTAGGGGTGGTGGTAGTGGTAGGCATCCATCCCCCTATGAGTGGGGATGGTAGTAGTGACGGGCATCCAGGCCCCCTGAGTAGGGGTGGTGGTAGTGGTAGGCATCCAGGCCCCCATCAGTAGGGGTGGTGGTAGTGGTAGGCATCCATCCCCTATGGGTGGGGATGGTAGTAGTGACAGGCATCCAGGCCCCCCTGAGTAGGGGTGGTGGTAGTGGTAGGCATCCATCCCCCTATGAGTGGGGATGGTAGTAGTGACAGGCATCCAGGCCCCTGAGAAGGGGTGGTGGTAGTGGTAGGCATCCAGGCCCCCATGAGTAGGGGTGGTGTTAGTGGTAGGCATCCATCCCCCTATGAGTGGGGATGGAAGTAGTGACAGGCATTCAGGCCCCTATGAGTTGTGGTGGTGGTAGTGGTAGGCATCCAGGTACCCATGAGTAGGGGTGGTGGTAGTGGTAGGCATCCAGGCCCCCCTGAGTAGGGGTGGTGGAAGTGGTAGGCATCCAGGCTCCCATGAGTAGGGGTGGTGGTAGTGGTAGGCATCCATCCCCCTATGAGTGGGGATGGTAGCAGTGACAGGCATCCAGGCCCCCATGAGCAGGGGTGGTGGTAGTGGTAGGCATCCAGGCACCCATGAGTAGGGGTGGTGTTAGTGGTAGGCATCCATCCCCCTATGAATGGGGATGGTAGTAGTGACAGGCATCCAGGCCCCGCTGAGTAGGGGTGGTGGTAGTGGTAGGCATCCAGGCCCCCATCAGTAGGGGTGGTGTTAGTGGTAGGCATCCATCCCCCTATGAGTGGGGATGGTAGTAGTGACAGGCATCCAGGCCCCCTGAGTAGGGGTGGTGGTAGTGGTAGGCATCCAGGCCCCCATCAGTAGGGGTGGTGGTAGTGGTAGGCATCCATCCCCCTATGAGTGGGGATGGTAGTAGTGACAGGCATCCAGGCCCCCTGAGTAGGGGTGGTGGTAGTGGTAGGCATCCATCCCCCTATGGGTGGGGATGGTAGTAGTGACAGGCATCCAGACCCCTGAGTAGGGGTGGTGGTAGTGGTAGGCATCCATCCCCCTATGAGTGGGGATGGTAGTAGTGACAGGCATCCAGGCCCCCATGAGTAGGGGTGGTGGTAGTGGTAGGCATCCAGGCCCCCATCAGTAGGGGTGGTGGTAGTGGTAGGCATCCATCCCCCTATGAGTGGGGATGGTAGTAGTGACAGGCATCCAGGCCCCCCTGAGTAAGGGTGGTGGTAGTGGTAGGCATCCATCCTCCTATGAGTGGGGATGGCAGTAGTGACAGGCATCCAGGCCCCCATGAGTAGGGGTGGTGGTAGTGACAGGCATCCAGGCCCCCCTGAGTAGGGGTGGTGGTAGTGGTAGGCATCCAGGCCCCTATGAGTGGGGATGGTAGTAGTGACAGGCATCCAGGCCCCCTGAGTAGGGGTGGTGGTAGTGGTAGGCATCCATCCCCCTATGGGTGGGGATGGTAGTAGTGACAGGCATCCAGACCCCCTGAGTAGGGGTGGTGGTAGTGGTAGGCATCCATCCCCCTATGAGTGGGGATGGTAGTAGTGACAGGCATCCAGGCCCCCATGAGTAGGGGTGGTGGTAGTGGTAGGCATCCAGGCCCCCATCAGTAGGGGTGGTGGTAGTGGTAGGCATCCATCCCCTACGAGTGGGGATGGTAGTAGTGACAGGCATCCAGGCCCCCTGAGTAGGGGTGGTGGTAGTGGTAGGCATCCATCCCCCTATGAGTGGGGATGGCAGTAGTGACAGGCATCCAGGCCCCCATGAGTAGGGGTGGTGGTAGTGGTAGGCATCCAGGCCCCCATGAGTAGGGGTGGTGGTAGTGGTAGGCATCCATCCCCCAAT
Source organism: Calotriton arnoldi (assembly GCA_963921515.1). Taxonomy (NCBI): domain Eukaryota; kingdom Metazoa; phylum Chordata; class Amphibia; order Caudata; family Salamandridae; genus Calotriton; species Calotriton arnoldi. The sequence continues at coordinate 2,084,020 of CAWUFW010002154.1, read as the reverse complement.
GAGTGGGGATGGTAGTAGTGACAGGCATCCAGGCCCCCATGAGTAGGGGTGGTGGTAGTGGTAGGCATCCAGGCACCCATGAGTAGGGGTGGTGGTAGTGGTAGGCATCAATACCCCTATGGGTGGGGATGGTAGTAGTGACAGGCATCCAGGCCCCCCTGAGTAGGGGTAGTGGTAGTGGTAGGCATCCATCCCCCTATGGGAGGGGATGGTAGTAGTGACAGGCATCCAGGCCCCCATGAGTAGGGGTGGTGGTAGTGGTAGGCATCCAGGCCCCCATGAGTAGGGCTGGTGGTAGTGGTAGGCATCCATCCCCCTATGAGTGGGGATGGTAGTAGTGACAGGCATCTAGGCCCCCTTGAGTAGGGGTGGTGGTAGTAGTAGGTATCCAGGCCCCCATCATTAGGGGTAGTGTTAGTGGTAGGCATCCATCCCCCTATGAGTGGGGATGGTAGTAGTGACAGGCATCCAGGCCCCCATGAGTAGGGGTGGTGGTAGTGGTAGAAATCCAGGCCCCCTGAGTAGGGGTGGTGGTAGTGGTAGGCATCCATCCCCCTATGAGTGGGGATGGTAGTAGTGACAGGCACCCAGGCCCCCCTGAGAAGGGGTGGTGGTAGTGGTAGGCATCCAGGCCCCCATGAGTAGGGGTGGTGTTAGTGGTAGGCATCCATCCCCCTATGAGTGAGGATGGTAGTAGTGACAGGCATTCAGGCCCCCATGAGTAGGGGTGGTGGTAGTGGTAGGCATCCAGGCACCCATGAGTAGGGGTGGTGGTAGTGGTAGGCATCCATCCCCCTATGGGTAGAGATGGTAGTAGTGACAGGCATCCAGGCCCCCTGAGTAGGGGTGGTGGTAGTGGTAGGCATCCATCCCCCTATGAGTGGGGATGGTAGTAGTGACGGGCATCCAGGCCCCTGAGTAGGGGTGGTGGTAGTGGTAGGCATCCAGGCCCCCATCAGTAGGGGTGGTGGTAGTGGTAGGCATCCATCCCCTATGGGTGGGGATGGTAGTAGTGACAGGCATCCAGGCCCCCTGAGTAGGGGTGGTGGTAGTGGTAGGCATCCATCCCCCTATGAGTGGGGATGGTAGTAGTGACAGGCATCCAGGCCCCCTGAGAAGGGGTGGTGGTAGTGGTAGGCATCCAGGCCCCCATGAGTAGGGGTGGTGTTAGTGGTAGGCATCCATCCCCCTATGAGTGGGGATGGAAGTAGTGACAGGCATTCAGGCCCCTATGAGTTGTGGTGGTGGTAGTGGTAGGCATCCAGGTACCCATGAGTAGGGGTGGTGGTAGTGGTAGGCATCCAGGCCCCCCTGAGTAGGGGTGGTGGAAGTGGTAGGCATCCAGGCTCCCATGAGTAGGGGTGGTGGTAGTGGTAGGCATCCATCCCCCTATGAGTGGGGATGGTAGCAGTGACAGGCATCCAGGCCCCCATGAGCAGGGGTGGTGGTAGTGGTAGGCATCCAGGCACCCATGAGTAGGGGTGGTGTTAGTGGTAGGCATCCATCCCCCTATGAATGGGGATGGTAGTAGTGACAGGCATCCAGGCCCCGCTGAGTAGGGGTGGTGGTAGTGGTAGGCATCCAGGCCCCCATCAGTAGGGGTGGTGTTAGTGGTAGGCATCCATCCCCCTATGAGTGGGGATGGTAGTAGTGACAGGCATCCAGGCCCCCTGAGTAGGGGTGGTGGTAGTGGTAGGCATCCAGGCCCCCATCAGTAGGGGTGGTGGTAGTGGTAGGCATCCATCCCCCTATGAGTGGGGATGGTAGTAGTGACAGGCATCCAGGCCCCCTGAGTAGGGGTGGTGGTAGTGGTAGGCATCCATCCCCCTATGGGTGGGGATGGTAGTAGTGACAGGCATCCAGACCCCCTGAGTAGGGGTGGTGGTAGTGGTAGGCATCCATCCCCCTATGAGTGGGGATGGTAGTAGTGACAGGCATCCAGGCCCCCATGAGTAGGGGTGGTGGTAGTGGTAGGCATCCAGGCCCCCATCAGTAGGGGTGGTGGTAGTGGTAGGCATCCATCCCCCTATGAGTGGGGATGGTAGTAGTGACAGGCATCCAGGCCCCCCTGAGTAAGGGTGGTGGTAGTGGTAGGCATCCATCCTCCTATGAGTGGGGATGGCAGTAGTGACAGGCATCCAGGCCCCCATGAGTAGGGGTGGTGGTAGTGATAGGCATCCAGGCCCCCATGAGTAGGGGTGGTGGTAGTGGTAGGCATCCATCCCCCAATGAGTGGGGATGGTAGTAGTGACAGGCATCCAGGCCCCCATGAGTAGGGGTGGTGGTAGTGGTAGGCATCCAGGCACCCATGAGTAGGGGTGGTGGTAGTGGTAGGCATCAATCCCCCTATGGGTGGGGATGGTAGTAGTGACAGGCATCCAGGCCCCCCTGAGTAGGGGTAGTGGTAGTGGTAGGCATCCATCCCCCTATGGGAGGGGATGGTAGTAGTGACAGGCATCCAGGCCCCCATGAGTAGGGGTGGTGGTAGTGGTAGGCATCCAGGCCCCCATGAGTAGGGGTGGTGGTAGTGGTAGGCATCCATCCCCCTATGAGTGGGGATGGTAGTAGTGACAGGCATTCAGGCCCCCATGAGTAGGGGTGGTGGTAGTGGTAGGCATCCAGGCACCCATGAGATGGGGTGGTGGTAGTGGTAGGCATCCATCCCCCTATGGGTAGGGATGGTAGTAGTGACAGGCATCCAGGCCCCCCTGAGTAGGGGTGGTGGTAGTGGTAGGCATCCATCCCCCTATGAGTGGGGATGGTAGTAGTGACGGGCATCCAGGCCCCATGAGTAGGGGTGGTGGTAGTGGTAGCCATCCAGGCCCCCATCAGTAGGGGTGGTGGTAGTGGTAGGCATCCATCCCCTATGGGTGGGGATGGTAGTAGTGACAGGCATCCAGGCCCCCCTGAGTAGGGGTGGTGGTAGTGGTAGGCATCCATTCCCCTATGAGTGGGGATGGTAGTAGTGACAGGCATCCAGGCCCCCTGAGAAGGGGTGGTGGAAGTGGTAGGCATCCAGGCCCCTATGAGTGGGGATGGTAGTAGTGACAGGCATTCAGGCCCCTATGAGTAGGGGTGGTGGTAGTGGTAGGCATCCAGGTACCCATGAGTAGGGGTGGTGGTAGTGGTAGGCATCCAGGCCCCCCTGAGTAGGGGTGGTGGAAGTGGTAGGCATCCAGGCTCCCATGAGTAGGGGTGGTGGTAGTGGTAGGCATCCATCCCCCTATGAGTGGGGATGGTAGCAGTGACAGGCATCCAGGCCCCCTTGAGTAGGGGTGGTAGTAGTGGTAGGCATCCAGGCCCCCATCAGTAGGGGTGGTGTTAGTGGTAGGCATCCATCCCCCTATGAGTGGGGATGGTAGTAGTGACAGGCATCCAGTCCCCATGAGTAGGGGTGGTGATAGTGGTAGGCATCCAGGCCCCCCTGAGTAGGGGTGGTGGTAGTGGTAGGCATCCATCCCCCTATGAGTGGGGATGGTAGTAGTGACAGGCATCCTGGCCCCCCTGAGTAGGGGTGGTGGTAGTAGTAGGCATCCAGGCACCCATGAGTAGGGGTGGTGTTAGTGGTAGGCATCCATCCCCCTATGAGTGGGGATGGTAGTAGTGACAGGCATCCAGCCCCCCCTGAGTAGGGGTGGTGGTAGTAGTAGGCATCCAGGCCCCCATCAGTAGGGGTGGTGTTAGTGGTAGGCATCCATCCCCCTATGAGTGGGGATGGTAGTAGTGACAGGCATCCAGGCCCCCCTGAGTAGGGGTGGTGGTAGTAGTAGGCATCCATCCCCCTATGGGTGGGGATGGTAGTAGTGACAGGCATCCAGGCCCCCATGAGTAGGGGTGGTGGTAGTGGTAGGCATCTAGGCCCCCATGAGTAGAGGTGGTGGTAGTGGTAGGCATCCATCCCCCTATGAGTGGGGATGGTAGTAGTGACAGGCATCTAGGCCCCCCTGAGTAGGGGTGGTGGTAGTGGTAGGCATCCATTCCCCTATGGGTGTGTATGGCATTGGTGATAGCCATCCCGCCTCTATGGTTCTGCTGTTGCTAGTGTACGTCATTTCTTCATCCCTATGTGTGTGTGACATATTTCGGATAAGTTTGTTTGTGTTGTGGGTGTTTGACTTACCGTCTGCGCCGTACGCATCTGTACCGGTCCCGGTTATAGATGTATAGTATTGGTAGGACCTGCGCGATGGGATTCATGGTTGTGTCGTCTCGTTCGGGTTTCTCGTGGCTTCGACATGTACTCGTCGCTGGCTTGTTCGTCTCGTCGCCGTGGATCGTCTTGTGGCGCAAATCGGAGCTTATGTGCAGCTCTCCTGGATGCTCTGACGTGCCGGACGTAGCGACGGGTTCGGCACGTACGGAAGGCGCATCGTACTAGTCCGGCCGGAAGGTGCTGTGTATTTGCTTCCGTGCGACTCGATTCGGCGTTTACGGATCCGGCTCAGGCGGGGAACCGGAGCTGAAATGGGTAAGTACGGCTCGCTCGGAATCTGTGCTGTTATGTGCATCGTACTTGCTCGTTCGGACGACTGTTCGAATCGGTCGGGAAACACGCGTTCGGCTTGGTTTTTTTAAGGACGAATACTGTTAGGTGCGCTTCCGGCCGAGATCGGAATCGACCCCTTCATGTCCTGATTGGCTGTTTTAATCAATTTGTTAAAAGGTACTGATTTGCAGTCTGGTATTGTCAATTATATGAATCTTTCTGTTTGTATTTCAGTGATGGTAGTAAATGAACACTCTTCACATATATGATCCCATCTTTAACTTAGTCCAAATAAGTTTTCAATCTGTATTCCTTCATGTTCTAACACTCCAAGCATAAGCATTAGAAATGATTGTGCATCTTGTTGTACATTAAGAGTAAATGTCAATGAACCAGTACATATATCCAAACGATGCCAAACGCCAGAAGCAGTATGGATTTTACTTGTGTCAGTTACCAACTATTGAAATACATGATGTAATAAAGAACATAATCTTTTTTCATGATTTCCCATGATTTCACAATGAAGATCTTCTAGATAAAACACAACATTCAGAATCCCATTAGCATAGCAGTTGATACCCAAACTATTTTCCAACTGGTATCCTACAATCTCATCAACAGTTTCCATTTTCTTTTTCTTTATGCCTTCAAGTTTCTCTTCATTTGTATTCTTTTTTTGAACCTCAATTCCATCTTTGACATATTTCTGTTTTGGACAGACTATACGTTTCTCATATATAGGATATTCACCTAAATCAGGAGCATAAAGTCTTCTTAAACGATTATACTCTCTTACACAATTTGCATCAGCACTAACCTTTTTCTCATTCAGATCTATGAATTACAAACCAGACAATGTTCTTTCTCGATATAATGAAGATATGCCATTCCCTCTTTGAACACTGTACTTCTAATATTTACAAAAGCACTGTCTATACTTAATCCTTGAGATTTATGAATAGTTACTGCATATGCTAAGGACAGTGGAAACTGTTTTCTGCAAACATACAAATCTTTTACAAGTAAAAAACATACAACACAACGCCCTACTTGTCTTACCTCTTTAATCTGATCAAATTTTATTAGCAAAAATTCTATTCCATCTCTCTTCTGAAATTTTACAAAATCAATCACTTTTCCCATTGCTCCATTTACCAAATTGTCTTCTACATTCAAATTACGCCGTAAAATTACCCAACAGTTTATACATACATGTAAAGTCTTTCTAAGCCTGCAGTTTTAGATACAGGCTTTTCCAAAGAATGCAATTTAGCCTGTAGTTTGTCTGTGAGAAGAATAGTCACTCCCTCGTGTTCAATTTTATCAAAAGCTTCAGTTTCCACTATTTCCTGTTTTTCCAGTTTCAAAATGTTCTTGATTAAATGTAGACCACTCTTGCAGTGTAGGCATTAAGCAAACTATAGAGTTGTTTTCTCCAAGCGTATTATACATTATTTCAGCCGCTGTGTTTCCACTTGTAAACAAGTTCCTTAGTAGCCGACTTTCGGAAGCTTCTTTACCATGTTTCGTGAAGACACCAATTGTTATATCTTGAAGAATATTTCCATAATCTTCATCACTAGCTTGTCACATTCTTAATAAGTTCTTTAAATTCAAAATGTAACCAAATGTTCACATTTCCAATACATCTCAAAGATTTCCTAGTGTCTTCATGGACAAGTGTTTTAAAAACAGGTTGTCCTTTTATCGGAATAAGTTGTAGTAGATCTCTGAATACAATTAAATGTTTTCCTCCAAACAGAACATCGTAATCTGTTCTTAAAATCTGTTGCATTCTTAAATGTACAAAGGCAAGCATTAAGTTTGAGACCATGTTCACCTCATCACTGATTAAAAGTTTAATTTTCTTCAGTACTCTTGAGACTTCATAACAAGCTTCTCCAGATTGTTTCTGATATTCCAATTTATTATCATGTTCAACAGGTAGCATAAGTAATCGATATAAAGTAATCCCTTTAATGTTGTGTGCTGCTAATCCAGTTGGAGCTGTTACAACACAAGATAAATGTGATTCTGTAGTTGTCTGTAGATAACTGGTCAAAACATTAATTAAGAAATTTTTTCCTGTTCAAGCTTGACCACTGATGTACATTAGACTAGGTTTAAATGATGAACATTGACATTCTTTTTTTTCATGTAGCAAACCATGTTGTATCTGTTGTTTGACTTGTAGATATATTTCTTTCTGTTCTATATTTAGTTGTTCTTCTAAGTAATATCTTGTTGTGCTTGTTGCATTGTAGTTTCTACCTCATTCATGGCTATTGTTGCTTCATTTTCGATAATTGGTTGTCCCTGTGGATCTTGACTTAGTGGAACAGAACTTTGACTGTCTTGAGAGCTGTCTCTAGCTATTTCAGCTGCAATAGTACTTTCTTGTTCAATATCTTAATTTAACATTTGTAGATATGTAGGGAAAATTGTGCATTGAATGGTATCTTTATATGCATTAAAAGTATCTTCATAGCAGTCAAAATGTCCAAGTAATTCCGTTTCACTATGCCAAGGCTTAAACATTTGTAGAATGGCTAAATAGAAAAATTCCCTCTTATCTGAACTTTCACAGCTGAGTTTTCATTGGTTAATAAGATTTCCTTTGGCATGTTTTACCAAACATCCATCACATCCAATTACTGCATATTTTTCTTCTTTTATATTTCCTTTAACTTTTTTTTTAAAGCTGTAATGTTGAAGTATTTCTAACAGACATAGATTTTCGAGATGTGGACTCCTTTTGGGATAGTATGTATCCAGCATATTAGTTTAACAATATCAGTCCATTCTGGTTCATTCAGTGCAAAGTATTTGATTTCTTGTAATGTTTCCAATACTCTATTTCATGTGGCGGTAAGACCTAGACCTACCGAAATGATTCCTCTTGACTTTGCATATAAACTCGCAGAACTCAAGCGATCCGAACATTCATAGGATTCAATCTCTCAATGGGAAATAATTTTCAAGCTGAAGCTGTCCAATTTCTTGCTAAGACTCTTTTCTTGTGCAATTTCTTCCTACATTTCTTTCCTCTCTGTCTTTTCAGATTTGGTTGCATATGATGTAACATAGCGAGCTACAGCAATTGAATTATCTGCAACATATTGAATATCCATGTTTGCATTCCACATTTTCAAAATCACTGGACTGTAGTCATTAATGTACTTTGAAGCTTCTGTTTCTTTTCAAGTTGTATGTATTCTTGGGGGATTTCCAAGTTATAGTATGCCTTACTGCTGACATAAAACTATTTACTCTTTCTTTAGAAATTATTGGACGTGGGAATCCAAACTGGCATTTTGTATAAAATGTCCCTTTAGCCTTGTATTTTCATCAACAGTATTTTCCACATCGATGACTTTGAAACTGTAAAACTTGTTGTCTCAAGCTCTTTTCACCGCTTTCTCTTGGAATGGCACAGGTAAGATACTGTCCGATGAAAAACAAAACACTTTCATCAGTAGCAGTTCCAAATTCTGGAGCATTCTCGATCGATATTAGCATGTGTATATGAGGAGCACCTCTGACTTGGTCCTCCTTTCTCCAAAAGAAATCTATTACCTCTCCAAGAGGTAGAACATTTTTATTGCAGATAAATGACATCATAGCTTGAAATCTATAGTTAAAATACCTGCAGACATTTACAGGATCCAATGAATAGAGTTCTCCAACTATGTTTTTAACATTTGCATTTTCCTCTCATAGAAATTCAAGTAAATCGTCCTACGCATATTCAGCACAGCTAAGTGTTACAAACCATGTAGGAGTACCTAAGTTTTTTAACATACATTTAAGTTCTCCGTGACGACGATACCAATACTCATTGGTACCTCATTGACACGCCATAAAATAAATTAACTGAGATTCTAAATGTTCATCTCTTTGTTGAACTTTGTCCATGAATTCCTTTGCAGAAACATGTGGAAGATGAACTCCTGTTTTTAATATGTAGTTCACTGCATATGAAAGTGCAGACAGATCACTTTCAAACAGAAGATGAAATATATTTGGAAGACACTGTCAAAATATTGGATCTTCAGAGTACAATCTTGTCAAGTGGTATTCTGAAGCTCGAATCTGTACAGCTCGCTCATCAAATTGTCCACCTTCTCAAGTGGGAATAACTGTGAAAAACAATGAACTTCAAAACTTTTTTCCCATACACTCATGGGACTTCACTTTGCTTTCTTCATTTGAATTAATTCAATCATGTTTCCTATCATGTCTTTTGAAAGTAGAGGATGTATAGTGTAATGTTCATGAATCTCTTCACTCCTATCTGGCCACTTGAAATTTCTGTTTCATTATCTAAGCATATTAACTGTTCATCAACATTTACATTCTTATAATAAATATTATTCTGTACCAAATATCATATAGCCTTTTGAAGTTTATTAACATCTACAAACTCTTGCCATATTTTTTGACTCTTCATTGGAACACCATTAACTAGAATAACTACTGTCTCATTTTCCTCCCTGTCTACACAAACAGTTTCAATATTTTTTTTAAAATCTAAAGGTAATTACACAACTCTTCCTTTGAGACCTCTTTGTAAATCTGTTGGTGGCAGCCTACCTGTTTTAGGCTTCATACGAACTATAACCTGAAACGGGTACACAGTTTGAATAAGAATGGACTCATATGCATTTAAATCTGCCAGTTTCTGAGGAATAGCTACAAACTCTAAGTTGCTATGTACTGCTCTAGCTGGCATTTTGTTCTCTTCTAATTTGTTGTAACAATATTTACAAATACGTAGCCAACTCAAACTGACCTTCTATCAACAAATATGCAACAAATTGCTGCCACTTATCATCGTTTTCCCTTTTCACTTTTTAAATATAAATCAACATTCCTAGTTTGAATTCTATAGTGAGTATGTTGACAACAAATACAATAATAGGGGCCTATTATGATGGCGAGCGAACAAAGTCCGCCCGCCACCGTAACAGTGAATGGGACCATCCGCCAGAGGTGCGGCGGTCCCGCTGTGGGCATTAGGATGCCACCGCCACAGTGGTGGTGGCATCCCCCATCTACAACATTGTGGCGGGTGGTGCGCACAGCACCGCCCGCCACAATGCTGTGGATGCACGTTGTGCATTGGCATGCACAAGGTAACAGGCACTGCGTGGTGCCTGCCACCTTGTCCATGCCAATGTAGCGGGGTACCACAGGTACCCCCATGTGCACCCTCCACACCTCCAACACTCCGGGGGCAATGCCGCCATGGAAAGGCTGATCACCGGCTGCATCGCAATACAGATGGCGGTGTCTTGCAGCCACTGCCACCATATTGCGCCCGTTTTCTGTCTGGTCGATGAGTCGATTGGCGGAAAAGCAGTAGACGGTCTTCCAATCCGCTGCGGACCCCCAGACATCCTAATATGGCGGGGGGTCATTCAGGCATGAATGGCGGGTGGATTGCCCCCAATGGGCCAGCGGTGGCTACCGCCGGCCCGGCGGGGGCGATCAACCCGGCATCCTAATGGACCCCATAGTTTGGTTTTTCAGATGAAACTGTCTTAAACTTTGTAATTTCTTCTGCAAACTCGTTAATACTAATATCTTTCACCTGTTCTTCAACACCACTCACTTTCTCTACACTCATCTTGTGAACCAAAAAATCGAAACTGTATATCATCACAAACTTTTTTTTTATATCTGACACTGAACCGTGCAAAAGAGCTGAGTTCATTTCACTTAAACATAATGCAGGACTTTTTACATAGTAGAGTCTCCTTACTAACTTCCGTATTTCTGAGTGGTGTACTGCTAACATTCATAAATGATGAAAAGTACTTTGACAGACTTTTCTTGAAAGACAAGCCATAGAATGACCCCGCAAGTTAGTATATTTTCTTACTTTACATGGATCTAGTCCGTGTAACATCTATGGGGCCGATTCCGATCTCGGCCGGTAGGGCTCCGAATCGGATTCGGCTTTACCGGATCCGATTCGGAGCCCTGTTTCCCGACCGAACCGTACGTGGGTCCGGCCGAGCGAGTACGATGCGAAGTCGCCGACCGACTCGTCCGGGCGTCCCGACCGCTCCGACCGACTCGCTCGGACTCGACTCGCACCGCGCAATGGAGACGTTTCCCGGCCGGGTGAGTACGATGCGCGCCGCGAGCAGTCCGACCGAGCCGCGCACTCCGGCTCGTAAGAGCTGTCGGAGCCGTACTTGGGGGTCCGTGTCGGACCCCCTGTACGCGTAGCCGCGCGAGTCGCACACAGGGGGGACCCATGGGTCCCCCTACCTGTGCGTGTACGGCATGAATCGCTCGCCGCGTACCCGCTGTAGGGGGCGCCCTTGTCCGACTCGCACCCATTGAGTCAATGGGAGCCCGCGTACGCGTTGTACGACCGGCTCCCAGTGACTTCAATGGGAGTCCGACCGACTCGAGTCCGATAACATACGGACGCATCGTACTCGTTCGGTCGGACTGCACGGGTCCGATTCGGTCGGAAATCTCTCCGGGTCCGGCTCGGTCGGAGAAATTTACGGCCCGAATCGGAATCGACCCCTAAATCTTCTTTTTAAGACTTTTTTTGGCATATCCTCGTAAAAAAGATTGTGATTTGTCAATAGATTCCTGTTGAATACTGCAAATACTACTCCAATCCCACTTACATAATGGAACTTGTGTATGCCTCCCTTGAACTTCTTCAGCTATTACTTCTTCTACATTCCTAGGAACCATCTTTTCTTTTGGAATGGAACAACTATCTTTCATCTCATAGCATCGACCACTAGTATCAACTGCATGAACTAATGTGCTCTGTTGAAAATAGCTTTCTTCATTAAAGAAAGGCTCAGTAGTAGAAGTGTGTTTCTATTCACCAGTGGAAGTTTTACAAAAATTGCTTCTATTAATCTGTCTTTTTCTTTTGCTTTTGTCCTTCATAAGCAGCATTGTTTTATCCAATGTTCTTATTCACTTTAAAACTGATATAAATTATTTTCATTTCAATTCAAAAGCAGTATCTACTACACTTTCAATGTGTTGCTTATTCCTATACACTGCTGATCTTCTTTTACACTTTTTACAATCTTTTAATACATTTTGAATTACTCTACTTTGAAACATTCGTACACGTATTTGTGTAAACTCTTTCTGTTTTTTTGTGACGTGGTCTTTTTCCAAAAATGAATGTTTTTTTCCATTACATCTCTTTATTTGCTTGTGCTTTGTTTTAAAATTTTCCTTTTTGCTTTCATTTTTATTGTCTTACTTTAATCTCTCTACAAGTATTTTAATAAATTGTTTAATACTCTTACCATAACAGACTTTGTCCTCAGTAACATTTTAGTCCTTTTCAAGTGCACTCATTTTATTTTTCTTTAAGTACTTCTTTCTTCTTTGTCCTCTTCTCTCTTCATGTTTTCTTGCCATCTTCAATTTATAATTCAAACAAAATAATTTTCCTAATAACCAAGAATAGCTTGAATAGTTTGTTATATCAATAAACAATTTTAAATTAATTACATGCCAATATTAAATATTAAATTATAATAAATAGTAAGCATGTAATTAGAATTACATTCCTGTTCTATTTATAACATATAAAAAGTGTAGAAACAAGCAAGGAAACTGCAGAAAGAGAAGAAAAGGTGCTGACAGAGAAAGAAAGGTACAGAAAAAAGAAAGGTTTAGAAACAGCAAAAAGAAATACACAAACAACACAGCTACTAAACTATGTGAGAAATGCAGAAAGAGACAACAGAGGTGCAGAAAGAAACAAAGGAGAAAGAGAGAGAAGCAAGAAAAGTACAAAAAGAAGGAACAAAATTACAAAAACATACAACACAATTGCAGAAAGACAGAAAAGAACAGTTAAAAAAGACAACAAAAGGTGCTAAAAATGAGTAAACAGCTGCAAAAAAGGGGCAAAAGGAATGCAGAAAGAGGAAAGAGAGGTGCAGAAACAAGCAACAGTAGTGCATAAAGAGGAAAGAACAATAGTGAAAGAAACAAGAGGAATGCTAAAAGAAGCAACAGAGGTGCACAAAAAGGCAAGACAGGTGGACATAGAGGCAACGAAGTACAGACAAAAGTAACAGAAGGGCAGAAACAAACAAAATATATACAGAAAGAACCAAGAGAGCTGCTCAAATTGATAAAAGAGGTTTTAAAGTTTTAAGGTGTTTTATTGTTTACTTTTATGGCTTTCACTTGCCGAATAAAGTATTTCTGAAGATAAGAGAGGTACTGAAAGAAGTAAAACAAGATGCAGAAAGACTTAAGAGACGTGCAAAAAGAGGCAAGAAAGGTGTACAAACAGATACTAGCAGTAGAGAAAGAGGAAATCCCTGGGTAGATAGACATTAGAGGGTTGCACAAAAAAGCAAAAGAGGTGCTAAAAAAACAACAGAAGTGTAGAAAGAGACAAAATAAATGAAGAAAGAAGCAAAAGAGTTGCAGAAACAGTGAGGAGATGTCCAGAAAGAACCAAGAGAACTCCAGAAATGCACAACAGCAATCTTTGCAATATTACTATTATAAGTCTCACCATATTATAGAAAACATGCAAACATGCGTTTCTAACTTTTGCTAGTGCCATAACACATAATAGAAATATACAAATACATATATATATATAAATATGTTACACACATGTTCCATCTTCACATGCATAATACATATTAAAATTAAGCCTGGGCGTAGTTCGTGAAGTAGCGCTACGCGAAGCTACGCAAAGTGCAGTTCGCACTACGCGAGCTACGCGTAGCACTACGCGAACTGCGTAGTGCGCTGTTCGCAATGATTGCACAGTGCCGGATGCTTGTCCGCACTGTGCAATCATTGAAAACGGTATCTTGCACAGTGCGAGCTGTGCTTTTACTGCCGCTCGAGTAGATTTTTACTCGAGCGGCAGCTCTCAACGCGGACTGGTAGTTTCTCATCGCGAGCGGTCGCGAGCATACGCGACCACTCGCAATGAGAAACCTGACCTCCCCGCATTGAGAATCTCGCCGGGAGGTTTATTTTCCACGCTCGCGATCGGCAACTTGATGTTGCTGATCGCGAACGAGGAAAAAGTCTCGCCGGGATGTCATTTTGCTTGCTCGCGGTCGCCAACTTGATGTTGAGGACCGCGAGCAAGCAAAAAATGACCGCTGCACTACGCTACACGTGTTTGCACTGTGCTACGTGCAATTCGCGTTTTGCGAAGTAGCGCAAACTTCGCAAACTACGCGAGCGTAGCGTAGTGCTTTGCCCAGGGTTAATTAAAATATATGTGCAAGTAGAAACATACCTCACTCACAAAACCATGAAGTCCTTTGAACATGTCAGACTTTATTTCCCATTTCAAAGACACACCTACATTTATGCGATTTAGTTCAAGTGTGCTATTCCACAGACTCATACGAGGTAGCTGAATCACTAATCTCTCTGCCTATATATCTAAAACCTCACTTTTGTGCTACAGCATCACTATTCAGCAACTACCGAGAGTGTTGGACCTAGCCAAATATAAAGCAGCAACCCTCTGCATGTGTGTATTGTAACTCTATCTATATTTTAGAAATCAAGCATGCATGTGTCTGTACTTTATCCTAGTGGCATCATATATAAAAGAAACCTACAAATAGATGTATACCTTTTTTTTATACCTCTACCATCTTCATAGGCATAACACATGTCAGAAAACATGTGCAAATAGAGACATACCTCAATCACAAGACCATAAAGGACTTTCATCTTGTCAGACTCCATTTCCCATTTAAAGAGACACCTAAATTTAAGCAGTGTTTTTCAAGTCTACTTTTTCACATACTCAAACAACATTCTCTAATCACTATTCCCTCTCCCAACATATCTTAAACCTCACTTTCATGCTGCAGCATCAGTATTCAGTGACTACTGAGAGTATTGGGCCTAGCCATATTCCAAAAAGCATGCATGCATATGTCTGTATCTTTTGCTAGTGTCATTTTTAGATGCATAACACATGTGAGAACACATGTGTAAGTACAGACATACCTCAGTCAGAAAACTAAACAGACCTTAAAACTTAACATACTGCAGTCTCATTTCAAGAACACATCTAAAATGATGTGACATACTTCAACTGTACCATTCACCAGACTCAAACAAACTACCATAATCAGTAATCCCTCTGTCAACATGTCTAAAACCTCACTTTTCTCCTGCAGCTTCACTATTCTGCAACGACTCAGAGTGTTGGGCCTAGTCCAATATAAACAAGCAACCCTTCATATATCTGTTTTATAAGTCTCACCATACTATCAAAAGTATGCATGCTTGTGTCTGTACCTTTCCTTTTCTTATTATATAAAAAAGAAGCATACAAATAGATGTATACCTCTGTTTTATACATCTAATATATTAAAATAAATAACACATATGACAAATACATGTGCAAGTACAGACACACCTCAGTCACAAGACCATACAGACCTTAACACTTGACTGACTGCACTTACCATTTCAAAGAGACACCTATAATTATGTGGCATACTTCATCTGCACCTTTCCACCGACACATACAAACTACCATAATCATTAATCCATGTACCAATGTACACATGTTACTATGCACAAACTATTTCAATTGTCATTTTGTGACAATAAAACAAACTACAATACACATCTGCACATTTCAGAACATATTTCAAACATCACACTTCTCCAATAATTTCCTGGGACCGCAGAGACCTGCATACTTCACTTCTAGAAACACGATCGTCTGTCACGAACCTTGCCTTAAAAAAGCCCTTGGCCGATAGGCCATATGGGCGAAACACGTGTCGGCTGCTTCTTTACTTTGTTTCTGTTCTATGCATGAGAATAGAATTAAATACTATGCATTTGAAAATCACCAAAGAACGCTTGGAAATCATTCCGCACAAATACATCCGAATTTGAAAAGGCACAATCCTCCATTCTTCTCTAGACTTACCCTATAATGGCTTTTGGGTGTAGCCATTTGTGAGGAACGTGCCACTACTAAGACTGGGCCCTGACAACTGTAGCACATAAACCCAGTTTTCTCCACCCATTACAGTTACCTACAATACACATCTACACATTTCAGAACATATTTCAAACATCACACTTCTCCAATAATTTCCAAACTTAAAAAAGAAAAATCTTTTCAAATCTAAAAATATCACTACAAACAGTGAAGCACTACTACATAATACATAACACACCTTACAAATTTGTAACTCACATTTGAAATAGTATTGCAGAATATCAAATATCAGAAACTCATTAAAGATTTTCTTTTGCACACAATAACTATAATGCAGCACTCTCAACAAGGTAAAACCAGTAATGGCAAACTTTCCCTCTCTTTCTGCACACAAATAAATGTAAGTAACAAATCACATTGCTTCCTACATTATTTCAAATTGTGAAACACAATTCTATTGCTAAGACATATTATCCCGTTCTAACTGTCTTCTAAAACTGCCCAAACTGGTTCTGTAATTTTCTGGAGTCGCGACTCCACCGCAGTGCCACAGTAAAGCATTGCGATGGAGCCACAAACCCTTACGGGAGTTCAAAAACCTATTTCTAATAATACTACTATTTTTTGGGGACAACACACTACATCTACACATACTACTGACTTAGAAAAACTTAATTTACTAACATATCACTTATATATAAGTAACCATTTCACAATTTAAATCCACAGTTAACTTTCAACCCTTCCCCCATTCTGCTTAATCCCAGTTTCCATAGTAACAGTTTCTGCAGCATTCAACTGTACTGGCAGGTCACAAGTTCACCATATTTTCAAGTTCAGCACACTAGCTCACAAATGCAAATATCAGGTGTAGTTGACTTTTGCAAAATATTACCTTATCCTATCTACTGTAACTTTCCAACATTTTTTAATAACCAATCAGAAACATGATTCCTCAGCAAAGTAACATGCATCCTATTTTTGAGTGCACAATGTTGTTGAACAGACAATAACTTATCAGCTTTTTCAAAAATAGCATCTTTTCTACCATTTTAGATACCAGTCATTCTACCAATTGACTTCCTCAGCTACAGACATCTTTTCATTCCTTCCAGCCATCCCTTCAAGATGCTTACAGTGTGGATTGTAGGGCACAGCTATGTTTTCTGGTACAAAAAGTATGCTGAACACAGAGGTATTGACAAAGACCTAGGTTTGCAAAATGTGGATATAAAATGGTTTGCACAGAGAGGATTAAAGTGGTACCAATTGTTGCCTTTGGTTAAAACCTTTTTGCATCTCCAACCCCCTGACCTCATGATTGTGCACTGTGGTGGCAATGGCATAGGCACATTGACTGGGGTAGGTCTGGAAATGCTAATGAAGGATACCTTTGCACAATTGATGTTGCTTTTGCCTCAAACTGTCTTTGTATACTCTAATATATGCCAAAGACGGGAATGGAAGTGGTCAAATCAATTCTGTCCACAGTTTGAGAAAGCTAGGAAGAATGTTAATAAAGCTGTTTCTGCTTACCTCAGAGACCATAGGATGGGCTCCATCTATAACAACAATCTACGTTTTGATATGTATGACATCTACAGAAGTGATGGAGTTCACTTCACAGAAGAAGGAAACAGTATTTCTCAACAACCTTAAGCTGTGTGTCTGCACTTACATGTAGCTCCAACAAAGCCATAATAAAAACAAGGGCTCTTTTTAGAGCCACTCTATAACCCAACAGTAAATCTTATTTTTTTTAAACATACATTCTCTTTTTTAATTTTTTGTGGATTTGCGAACCCGTCGCAAATCCGCAAAATAAAAGCATTCAGTGATGTCATCAGTGATGCAATTTGAGATGTCATCAGTGATGTCACTGACCATGTCGTGAGTGATGTAATATGTGCTGTCATCGGCAGTGCATTGCGGGGCGTGAGTTATAGTTTGCTCAGCTAACTATAACGGGTGAATTTCTCTGGTTTTGTACAACTGAAATGTCAGCCTAACTATAACGTCCCTGAAACCTGTGGTTTTTTCATTGAATATCTAAGGTTTTTTAAATGCTAATTCCTAACTATAACATCCCTGAAATCTCTGTTTTTTTCAGTGAATATCTAAGGGGTCGATTACGATGGCAGGCGGACAAAGTCCGCCCGCCATCGCAGTGGCAAAAGGGACCGCCCACCATAGGTGCGGTGGTCCCGCAATACACATTAGGATGCGCCCGCCACAATGGTGGGCGCATCCCGTATTTTTACATTGTGGCAGGCAGTGCTGCAAGCAACACCTGTCGCAATGTAAAAATAAATGCAGCGCATTTGCATGTACAACGTGACAGGCACCATGTGGTGCCTGCCACCTTGTACATGCAAATGCATATGGTACCCCCCACGTGCAGCCCCCCATGCCCCCACCCTCCAGGGGCCCGCAACGGGCCCCCAAAGGTATTCTCCGTCTGTCTTTTTGCGGCAGGATCGCCGCCGCAAAAGATAGGCATCGTAATGCCCACGGCAGTGCCTGCATGGCACCGCCCACAATGCCCCATTGTACCATGTCCCGCAAGGCAGTCGGAAAAGGACCGCCTTGCGGGACCACGGCGTACGGTCTTTCCGTCCGCCGCAGTACCATTCCCATTCCCACCGCCATCCTAATTTGGCAGTGGGAATATTCAGGTAGATGGCAGGCGGATCGCCACCACCGGGCCGGCGGCCCTCACCGCCGGCCCGGTGGTGGCGATCCGCCCACCATCGTAATGACCCCCTTAGGTTTTTTAAATGCTAACTTCTAACTATAACGTCCGTAAAACCTCTGTTTTTTTCAGTGAATTTCTATTCTTTTTTAAATGCTAAAACTAACTATAACATCCCTGAAACCTGTGTTTTTTTCAGTGAATTTTCAAGGTTTTTAAAATGCTATTTTCTAACTAGCAGAAGTGCAGAAAGATGCAAGAGAGGTGCAGAAAGAGGAAGAAAGGTGCAGAAAGAAGCAAGAAAAGTGGTGCACAGACAAAATATCGAGTTTTTTATTTCGAAGTACAAGAAGATCGAGTTGTAAATATCGAGGTACAAGAATACCGACAGCAAGAATATTGTGGACCAGAATATCGATAGTAAGGTAAGAAATATTGTTTTTTAATATCGTAGACAGTAATATCGTTTGTAAAAATATCGTTGTTAATAGTATCAATGTTTATATTAGTGTTATGTATTTTAGTATGTATTATGAATGTTTGTGTTCTATATTTGTTTAAGTATTGTATGTATTTTTAAATATATGTATTACATTTTTAGAAGTTATCAATATTTTTTAAAGTAAATTTTGCGTTTTAGTTCCGTAGCGGGTTCTGGGTTTTTAGGGGAATAGTGTGGGAAGTAATTTAATTATAATAAATTAAATAATAATTTTTAGAAGTTATTAATTATTTTTAATTAAATTTTGCGCTTTTATTCCGTAGCGGGTTATGGGTTTATAGGGAATAGGGTGGGAAGTAATGTAATTATAATTAATTTATTAATATTATTTATTAATTAATATTTATATATTTATTATTTTATATTGTTAATTGTGGTGATTACTTTTTTATCAATTAGTTTTTAATTGGTTGTTAATTATTATTAATTATTTGTTAAATAAATTAATTATGTTATTTTTAGGAGCGGCTTGTGGGTTTATAGGGGAATAGGTTGGGAAGAAATTTTATTATATATAATTAATTCATATTATTTATTAATTAATATTTATATTTGTAATATTTTGTATTGTTAATTACGGTAATTAATTTGTTTATTAATTAGTTATTAATTGGTTGTTAATTATTATTTATTATTTGTTAAATACATTAATTATGTTAATTTTTTAGGAGCGGGTTGTGGGTTTATAGGGAATAGGGTGGGAAGTAATGTAATTATAATTAATAAATTAATCTTTTTTTATTAATTAATAATAAAGTATTTATATTTTTATATTGCTAAATGTGGTAAATAATGTATTATTAATTAGTTATTCATTGTTTGTTAATCATTAATAATTAATTGGTAAATGTGTAAATTGTGTTTTTTTTTAGGAGTGTGTTGTGTGTTGATAGGGGAGTGGGCTGGGAAGTAATTTAATTTCAATATAATTTTAAAGTTATTTTATTATAACATTTATTTTAAGTTGTTTTATATCGTAAATTGTGTGAAATAAATGATTTTTATTGTTTTTAAATTACTTGTTAATTTTAATTAATGAATTAGATAACTATTAATTAATTATGTTAATAGTGTTATGTTTTAGAACATTGGTAGTGTCACTTACAGGGAATATGGTGGGAGGCAAAAAAATTATATTATTAATTGTTTGTTTATTAATTTTAATTATTTTGCTTGAGTGGGAATTGAAAATTATTCCCCTATGCAATCCAACACTTTCTCTATTGTTGCACTCACTGGAGTGGGAATAATAATTTTTACCCATACGCTATCCAACACTTTCTCTACTGTTGCACTCACTGGAGTGGGAATAGTAATTTTTACCCCTAGGCTATCCAACACTTTCCCTACTGTTACACTCACTGGAGTGGGAATAGTAAATTATTCCCCTCTGCGATCCAACACTTTCCCTACTGTTGCACTCACTGGAGTGGGAGTAGTAATTGTTACCCCTCCGCTATCCAACACTTTCCTTATGGTTGCACTTGCTGGAGTGGGAATAGTAATTGTTACCCCTCCGCTATCCAACACTTTCTCTACTGTTGTACTCCCTGGAGTAGGAATAGTAAAGTATTCCTCTCCGCTATCCAACACTTTCCCTACTGTTGCACTTGCTGGAGTGGGAATAGTAATTGTTACCCCTCCGCTATCCACCCCTTTCCCTACTGTTGCACTCCCTGGAGTATGAATAGTAAATTATTCCTCTCTGCTATCCAACACTTTCCCTACTGTTGCACTTGCTGTTGTGGGAATAGTTATTGTTACCCCTCCACTATCTAACACTTTCCCTACTGTTGCACTCACTGGAGCGGGAATAGTAATTGTTACCCCTCCGCTATCCAACACTTTCTCTACTGTTGCACTCCTTTGAGTGGGAATAGTAAATTACTCCCCTCCGCTATCCAAAACTTTCCCTACTGTTGCACTCCCTGGAGTATGAATAGTAAATTATTCCTCTCCGCTATCCAACACTTTCCCTACTGTTGCACTCGTTGGAGTGGGAACAGTAAATTATTCCCTCCACTATCCAACACTTTCCCTACTGTTGCACTCGCTAGAGTGGGAATAGTAATTGTTACCCCTCCGCTATCCAACACTTTCTCTACCGTTGCACTCCCTGGAGTATGAATAGTAAATTATTCCTCTCTGCTATCCAACACTTTCCCTACTGTTGCACTTGCTGTTGTGGGAATAGTTATTGTTACCCCTCCACTATCTAACACTTTCCCTACTGTTGCACTCACTGGAGCGGGAATAGTAATTGTTACCCCTCCGCTATCCAACACTTTCCCTACTGTTGCACTCCTTTGAGTGGGAATAGTAAATTACTCCCCTCCGCTATCCAAAACTTTCCCTACTGTTGCACTCGCTAGAATGGGAATAGTAATTGTTACCCCTCCGCTATCCAACACTTTCTCTAATGTTGCACTTGCTGGAATTGTAATAGTAAATGTTACTCCTATGCTATCCAACACTTTCCCTACTGTTGCACTCAGTGGAGTGGGAATAGTAAATTATTCCCCTACGCTATCCAACACTTTCCTTACTGTTGTACTTTGTGGAATGGGAATAATAATTGTTACCCCTCCACTATCCAACACTTTCCCTACTGTTGTACTCGCTGGAGTGGGAATAGTAATTTTTATCCCTAAGCTAGCCAACACTTTCCCTACTGTTGCACTCACTGGAGTGGGAATAGTAAATGATTCCCCTACGCTATCCAACACTTTCCCTACTTTTGTACCTTGTGGAGTGGGAATAGTAATTGTTACCCCTCCACTAGCCAGCACTTTCCCTACTGTTGTATTTTCTGGAGTGGGAATAGTAAATTATTCCCCTCCGCTATCCAACACTTTCCCTACTGTTGTACTTGCTGGAGTGGGAATAGTAAATTATTCCCCTCCGCTATCCAACACTTTCCCTACTGTTGCACTTGCTGGAGTGGGAATAGTAATTGTTACCCCTCCGCTATCCACCCCTTTCCCTACTGTTGCACTCCCTGGAGTATGAATAGTAAATTATTCCTCTCTGCTATCCAACACTTTCCCTACTGTTGCACTTGCTGTTGTGGGAATAGTTATTGTTACCCCTCCACTATCTAACACTTTCCCTACTGTTGCACTCACTGGAGCGGGAATAGTAATTGTTACCTCTCCGCTATCCAACACTTTCTCTACTGTTGCACTCCTTTGAGTGGGAATAGTAAATTACTCCCCTCCGCTATCCAAAACTATCCCTACTGTTGCACTCCCTGGAGTATGAATAGTAAATTATTCCTCTCCGCTATCCAACACTTTCCCTACTGTTGCACTCGTTGGAGTGGGAACAGTAAATTATTCCCCTCCACTATCCAACACTTTCCCTACTGTTGCACTCGCTAGAGTGGGAATAGTAATTGTTACCCCTCCGCTATCCAACACTTTCTCTACCGTTGCACTCCCTGGAGTATGAATAGTAAATTATTCCTCTCTGCTATCCAACACTTTCCCTACTGTTGCACTTGCTGTTGTGGGAATAGTTATTGTTACCCCTCCACTATCTAACACTTTCCCTACTGTTGCACTCACTGGAGCGGGAATAGTAATTGTTACCCCTCCGCTATCCAACACTTTCTCTACTGTTGCACTGCTTTGAGTGGGAATAGTAAATTACTCCCCTCCGCTATCCAAAACTTTCCCTACTGTTGCACTCGCTAGAATGGGAATAGTAATTGTTACCCCTCCGCTATCCAACACTTTCTCTAATGTTGCACTTGCTGGAATTGTAATAGTAAATGTTACTCCTATGCTATCCAACACTTTCCCTACTGTTGCACTCAGTGGAGTGTGAATAGTAAATTATTCCCCTACGCTATCCAACACTTTCCTTACTGTTGTACTTTGTGGAATGGGAATAATAATTGTTACCCCTCCACTATCCAACACTTTCCCTACTGTTGTACTCGCTGGAGTGGGAATAGTAATTTTTATCCCTAAGCTAGCCAACACTTTCCCTACTGTTGCACTCACTGGAGTGGGAATAGTAAATGATTCCCCTACGCTATCCAACACTTTCCCTACTTTTGTACCTTGTGGAGTGGGAATAGTAATTGTTACCCCTCCACTAGCCAGCACTTTCCCTACTGTTGTATTTTCTGGAGTGGGAATAGTACATTATTCCCCTCCGCTATCCAACACTTTCCCTACTGTTGTACTTGCTGGAGTGGGAATAGTAAATTATTCCCCTCCGCTATCCAAAACTTTCCCTACTGTTGCACTTGCTGGATGGGAATAGTAATTTTTACCTCTCCACTATCCAAGACTTTCCCTACTGTTGCACTCCCTGGAGTATGAATAGTAAATTATTCCTCTCTGCTATCCAACACTTTCCCTACTGTTGCACTTGCTGTTGTGGGAATAGTTATTGTTACCCCTCCACTATCTAACACTTTCCCTACTGTTGCACTCACTGGAGCGGGAATAGTAATTGTTACCTCTCCGCTATCCAACACTTTCTCTACTGTTGCACTCCTTTGAGTGGGAATAGTAAATTACTCCCCTCCGCTATCCAAAACTTTCCCTACTGTTGCACTCCCTGGAGTATGAATAGTAAATTATTCCTCTCCGCTATCCAACACTTTCCCTACTGTTGCACTCGTTGGAGTGGGAACAGTAAATTATTCCCCTCCACTATCCAACACTTTCCCTACTGTTGCACTCGCTAGAGTGGGAATAGTAATTGTTACCCCTCCGCTATCCAACACTTTCTCTACCGTTGCACTCCCTGGAGTATGAATAGTAAATTATTCCTCTCTGCTATCCAACACTTTCCCTACTGTTGCACTTGCTGTTGTGGGAATAGTTATTGTTACCCCTCCACTATCTAACACTTTCCCTACTGTTGCACTCACTGGAGCGGGAATAGTAATTGTTACCCCTCCGCTATCCAACACTTTCTCTACTGTTGCACTCCTTTGAGTGGGAATAGTAAATTACTCCCCTCCGCTATCCAAAACTTTCCCTACTGTTGCACTCGCTAGAATGGGAATAGTAATTGTTACCCCTCCGCTATCCAACACTTTCTCTAATGTTGCACTTGCTGGAATTGTAATAGTAAATGTTACTCCTATGCTATCCAACACTTTCCCTACTGTTGCACTCAGTGGAGTGTGAATAGTAAATTATTCCCCTACGCTATCCAACACTTTCCTTACTGTTGTACTTTGTGGAATGGGAATAATAATTGTTACCCCTCCACTATCCAACACTTTCCCTACTGTTGTACTCGCTGGAGTGGGAATAGTAATTTTATCCCTAAGCTAGCCAACACTTTCCCTACTGTTGCACTCACTGGAGTGGGAATAGTAAATGATTCCCCTACGCTATCCAACACTTTCCCTACTTTTGTACCTTGTGGAGTGGGAATAGTAATTGTTACCCCTCCACTAGCCAGCACTTTCCCTACTGTTGTATTTTCTGGAGTGGGAATAGTACATTATTCCCCTCCGCTATCCAACACTTTCCCTACTGTTGTACTTGCTGGAGTGGGAATAGTAAATTATTCCCCTCCGCTATCCAAAACTTTCCCTACTGTTGCACTTGCTGGATGGGAATAGTAATTTTTACCTCTCCACTATCCAAGACTTTCCTTACTGTTGCACTCCCTCGAGTGGGAATTGTAATTTTATCCCCTCCGCTATCTAATATTTTCCCTACTATTGCTGTTAATGTAGTGTAAAATGTCATTGTAAAAGAATAAAAATATTTTAATATTCTATTTTATTATATATATATATTTTTATTATTATTTTACTGGCATACATATATATATATATATATATATATATATATATATATATATATATATTCACTGAAAAAACCATAGGTTTTAGGGACAGTTATAGTTGGTTGGGCATTGCACTCCTACAAAACCCGTGAAATTCCCCTGTTATAGTTAGTTCAGCTAACTATAACTCGCGCCCCCGCAATGCACTGCTGATGACGTCACATATTACATCACTCATGACATGGTCAGTGACATCACTGATGACATCACTGATGACATCTCAAATGACATCACTGATGACATCACTGATGACATCATCCAGTGACTGTGTGTTTCTGTAAAGTTTAAATATGTTTAATATATATAGGGAAAGGCGTATTGAAGAATGAGTGGGTGTATAAGTGTCTGAATGGATGATTTAGTACGTGAGTGACTGACTCTACAAGTGAGTGATTAAACATATCTTACTGAATGCATGGGTTAGTGACTAAACTGTGTGAATGTCTGTATCCGTCTGTTTGTTGGTGTGTAAGTGGATGCATGGATTTGCGAATAGCTACATGAGTGTCTATATGGGTTATTGATTGGTTCTCTGAGTATCTGTATGGCTGCCTGAGTGTTTGTGTGGGTGGGGTGTGTGTGACTCTATACATAGATGTGTGAGTGGGTGATTCACTGGGTGCATGATTTCAAGAGTGCATCTGTGATGGACTGCTTGGGTGGGTGAGTGTGTGTATGGGTGTGTTAGTGAGTGAATGTATATCTCAGTGGTACATGTGCGAGTAACTACATATGTAAAAGGCAGTATATATGTGTGTTAGAGTATTTAAATGGCTATAAGTGAGAGTGTGTTATTGTGAGAGAGGCTGTATGGATGCGTGTGTGCTTGTATCAGTTATTGTATAAGAGCGTAAGAATGTGCTAGTATTTGTATGAGTAAGTGAGCTGGTGTGTGTATAACTGTATAGGTGAGTAAATGGGTGTGTGATTAATTTTTGCATGACTGACTAGGTGTGTGAGTACCTCTATGGATGAGTGGCGGTGTGTGAGTGTTTATATAGGTGTATGAGTGCATATGATAGTCCTGTACTGAGTGACTGTAAGTATGAGTGACTGTACAGGTGAGTGAGTGGATGTGTGTGTAGACCTAAGAATCAGTGAGTGGGTATGTCGTTTTTGGTGTTGGAGTGTCTATGGTTTTGAGAAAGGCAGTCTGTAATTTAGAGTGGGTGTATCAAAAGTTATATTAGGGTGTGAGAAGATGCATGAAATTATCACATGGATGATGTCATCAGTGATGTCATTTGAGATGTCATCAGTGATGTCATCAGTGATGTCACTGACCATGTCATGAGTGATGTAATATGTGACGTCATCAGCAGTGCATTGCGGGGCGCGAGTTATAGTTAGCTGAACTAACTATAACAGGGGAATTTCACGGGTTTTGTACGAGTGCAATGCCCAACTAACTATAACTGTCCCTAAAACCTATGGTTTTTTCAGTGAATTTCAAAGGTTTTTTAAATGCTAATTTCTAACTATAACGTGTCTGAAACCTATGGTTTTTTCAGTGAATTTCAAAGGTTTTTAAATGCTAATTTCTAACTATAACGTGCCTGAAACCTATGGTTTTTCAGTGAATTTCAAAGGTTTTTTAAATGCTAATTTCTAACTATAACGTGCCTGAAACCTATGGTTTTTCAGTGAATTTCAAAGATTTTTAAATGCTAATTTCTAACTATAACGTGCCTGAAACCTATGTTTTTTAAGTGAATTTCAAAGGTTTTTAAATGCTAGTTTCTAACTATGCCAACAGAGGTAGGACATGTGAAGAAAGAAGAAAAAACGCACAGAAAGAAGCAAAAGATGTGCAGAAAGAACCAACAGAGGAGCAGAAAGAGGCCTTTTGCAAAATCATCCTGTGCCCACAACTTTTTCAGACGGGTACTGGTGGTAACTGACTCTGACTAACCAGAGCCAGTGCGCGTTTGCACAGTGGTGAAGGGAGGGGGGCCTGAGGTGACATGTGTGCAAACGCGCCCCGTGGCGCGTTTTAGGTTGCGGGATTAAGTCCCCTTGAATCCTGAGGGTCCCTGGGGCCCAACTAGCCCCCCAGGTACCTACAGTTAGGACCACAGAGCTGAGTTGCAGAGCGGCGTTCCGAGGCCACGCACCTTTTTCACCTCTCTGCAACGCAACTCTGTTGTGCTTACTGAAGGTACCTGGTGGGCTAGTTGGCCCCCAGGATTCAAAGGGAATTAACTCCCCAACTTAAAACGCACCACAGGGCGTGTTTGCGCACATGTCACCTGAGGCCCCGCCCTCTCCCTTCACCACTGTGCAAACGCGCCCCGTGGCGCGTTTTAAGTTGGGGGATTAGGTCACCTTGAATCCTGAGAGTCCCTGGGGCCCAACTAGCCCACCAGGTACTTCCAGTAAGCACCACAGGCCTGCGTTGCAACGCCTGTAACAAATTGTGCAGTTGTGTTTAGGTAGTGAAGAGGGTCGTGCTGGGGTAGTGTTTTAGGGTTTAGGGTAGTGCAGTGGTGTTTGTGTAGTGTAGGGGGTCATGCTGGGGTTAGATTTAGGGTTTAGGGTAGTGCAGTGGTGTTTGGGTAGTATAGGGAGTCGTGCTGAGGGGAGTGTTTTAGGGTTTAGGGTAGTACAGTGGTGTTTGGGTAGTGTAGGGGGTCATGCTGGGGTTAGTGTTTTAGGGTTTTAGGGTTTAGGGTAGTGCAGTGGTGTTTGGGTAGTGTAGGGGATACTGCTGGGGGTAGTGTTTTAGGGTTTAGGGTAGTGCAATGGTGTTTGGGTAGTGTAGGGGTACTGCTGGGGGTAGTGTTTTAGGGTTTAGGGTAGTGCAGTGGTGTTTGGGTAGCGTAGGGGGTACTGCTGGGGGTAGTGTTTTATGGTTTAGGGTAGTGCAGTGGTGTTTGGGTAGTGTAGGGGTTCGTGCTGGAGGTAGTTTTTAGGGTTTAGGGTAGTGCAGTGGTGTTTGTGTAGTGTAGGAGGTCGTGTTTTAGGGTTTAGGGTAGTGCAGTGGTCTTTGGGTAGTGTAGGGAGTCGTGCGGGGGTATTGTTTTAGAGTTTAGGGTAGTGCAGTGGTCTTTGGGTAGTGTAGGGGTTGTGCGGGGGTAGTGTTTTAGGGATTAGGGTAGTGCATTGGTATTTGGGTAGTGTAGGGGTCATGCGGGGGATAGTGTTTTAGGGTTTAGGGCAGTGCAGTGGTGTTTAGGTAGTGTAGGGGGTCATGCTGGGGGAGTGTTTTAGGGTTTAGGGCAGTGCAGTGGTGTTTGGGTAGTGTAGGGGGTCGTGCTGGGGGAGTGTTTTAGGGTTTAGGGCAGTGCAGTCGTGTTCGGGTAGTGTAGGGGGTCGTGCTGGGGGGAGTATTTTAGGGTTTAGGGTAGTGCAGTGGTGTTCGGGTAGTGTAGGGGGTCATGCTGGGGGTAGTGTTCTAGGGTTTAGGGCAGTGCAGTGGTGTTCGGGCAGTGTAGGGGGTCGTGATGGGAGTGGTGTTTTAGGGTTTAGGGCAGTGCAGTCGTGTTCGGGCAGTGTAGGGTGTCGTGCTGGGCGTGGTGTTTCAGGGTTTAGGGCAGTGCAGTGGTGTTCGGGCAGTGTAGGGGGTCATGCAGGGGGTGGTGTTTCAGGGTTTAGGGCAGTGCAGTGGTGTTCGGGCAGTGTAGGGGGTCGTGCAGGGGTGGTGTTTCAGGGTTTAAGGCAGTGGTGTTCGGGCAGTGTAGGGGGTCATGCTGGGGGTGGTGTTTCAGGGTTTGGGGCAGTGCAGTGGTGTTCGAGCAGTAAAGGGGGTCATGCTGGGGGTGGTGTTTCAGGGTTTAGGGCAGTGCAGTGGTGTTCGGGCAGTGTAGGGGGCGGTGCAGGGGGTGGTGTTTCAGGGTTTAGGGCAGTGCAGTGGTGTTCGGGCAGTGTAGGGGGTGGCGTTTCAGGGTTTAGGGCAGTGCACTGGTGTTCGGGCAGTGTAGGGGGTCGTGCAGGGGGTGGTGTTTCAGGGTTTAGGGCAGTGCAGTGGTGTTCGGGCAGTGTAGGGGGCGGTGCAGGGGGTGGTGTTTCAGGGTTTAGGGCAGTACACTGGTGTTCGGGCATTGTAGGGTGTGGTGCTGGGGCTGGTGTTTCAGGGTTTAGGGCAGTGCAGTGGTGTTCGGGCAGTGTAGGGGGTCGTGCTGGGGCTGGTGTTTCAGGATTTAGAGCAGTGCAGTGGTGTTCGGGCAGTGTAGGGGGTCGTGCTGGGGCTTGTGTTTCAGGGTTTAGAGCAGTGCAGTGGTGTTCGGGCAGTGTAGGGGGTCTTGCTGGGGCTGGTGTTTCAGAGTCTAGGGCAATGCAGTGGTGTTCGGGCACTGTAGGGGGTCTTGCTGGGGCTGGTGTTTCAGGGTTTAGGGCAGTGCAGTGGTGTTCGGGCAGTGTAGGGGGTCGTGCTGGGGGTGGTGTTTCAGGGTTTAGGGCAGTGCAGTGGTGTTCGGGCAGTGTAGGGGGTCGTGCTGGGGCTAGTGTTTCAGGGTTTAGGGCAGAGCAATGGTGCTCAGGCAGTGTAGGGGGTTGTGCTGGGGGTGATGTTTCAGGGTTTAGGGCAGTGCAGTGGTGTTAGGGCAGTGTAGGGGGTCGTGCTGGGGGTGGTGTTTCAGGGTTTAGGGCAGTGCAGTGGTGTTCCGGCAGTGTAGGGGGTCGTGCAGGGGGTGGTGTTTCAGTTTTTAGTGCAGTGGTGTTCGGGCAGTGTTGGGGGTCGTGCTGGGGTGGTGTTTCAGGGTTTAGGGCAGTGCAGTGGTGTTCGGGCAGTGTAGGGTGTCGTGCTGAGGGGTGGTGTTTCAGGGTTTAGGGCAGTGCAGTAGTGTTTGGGCAGTGTAGGGGGTCATGCAGGGGATGGTGTTTCAGGGTTTAGGGCAGTGCAGTGGTATTCAGCCAGTGTAGGTAGTCTTGCTGGGGGTGGTGTTTCAGGGTTTAGGGCAGTGCAGTAGTTTTCGGGCAGTGTAGGCGGTCGTGCTGGGGCTGGTGTTTCAGGGTTTAGGGCAGTGCAGTGGTGTTCGGGCAGTATACGGGGTTGTGCTGGGGCTGGTGTTTCCGGGTTTAGGGCAGTGCAGTTGTGTGCGGGCAGTGTACGGGGTTGTGCTGGGGCTGGTGTTTCAGGGTTTAGGGCAGTGCAGTGGTGTTTGGGCAGTGTAGGGGGTTGTGCTGGGGGTGGTGTTTCAGGGTTTAGGGCAGTGCAGTGGTGTTCGGGCAGTGTAGAGGGTCATGCTGGGGCTAGTGTTTCAGGGTTTAGGGCAGTGCAGTGGTGTTCGGGCAGTGTAGGGGGTCGTGCTGGGGCTGGTGTTTCAGGGTTTAGGGCAGTGCAGTGGTGTTCGGGCAGTGTAGGGGGTCTTGCTGGGGGTGGTGTTTCAGGGTTTAGGGCAGTGGTGTTCGGGCAGTGTAGGGGGTCTTGCTGGGGGTGATGTTTCAGCGTTTAGGGCATTGCAGTGATGTTCGGGCAGTGTAGGGGTCTTGCTGGGGGTAGTGTTTCAGGGTTTAGGGCAGTACAGTGGTGTTCGGGCAGTGTAGGGGGTCGTGCTGGGGCTGGTGTTTCAGGGTTTAGGGCAGTGCAGTGGTGTTCGGGCAGTGTAGGGGGTCTTGCTGGGAGTGGTGTTTCAGGGTTTAGGGCAGTGCAGTGGTGTTCGGGCAGTGTAGGGGGTCTTGCTGGGGGTGATGTTTCAGGGTTTAGGGCAGTGCAGTGGTGTTCGGGCAGTGTAGGGTGTCGTGCTGGGGCTGGTGTTTCAGGGTTTAGGGCAGTGCAGTGGTGTTCGGGCAGTGTAGGGGGTCTTGCTGGGGGTGGTGTTTCAGGGTTTAGGGAGTCAGTGGTGTTCGGGCAGTGTAGGGGGTCTTGCTGGGGGTGATGTTTCAGGGTTTAGGGCAATGCAGTGCTGTTCGGGCAGTGTAGGGGGTCTTGCTGGGGGTAGTGTTTCAGGGTTTAGGGCAGTGCAGTGGTGTTCAGTGCAGTATAGGGGGTCGTACTGGGGATGGTGTTTCTGGGTTTAGGGCAGTGCAGTAGTGTTCGAGCAGTGTAGGGGGTCATGCAGGGGGTGGTGTTTCAGGGTTTAGGGCAGTGCAGTGGTGTTCGGGCAGTGTAGGGGGTCGCGCTGGGGGTGGTGTTTCAGGGTTTAGGGCAGTGCAGTGGTGTTCGGGCAGTGTAGGGGGTCATGCACGGGGTTGTGTTTCAGGGTTTAGGGCAGTGCAGTGTTGTTCGGGCAGTGTAGGCGGTCATGCTGGGGCTGGTGTTTCAGGGTTTAGGGCAGTGCAGTGGTGTTTGGGCAGTGTAGGGGGTCGTGCTGGTGCTGGTGTTTCAGGGTTTAGGGCAGTGCAGTGGTGCTCGGGCAGTGTAGGGGGTCGTGCTGGGGGTGATGTTTCAGGGTTTAGGGTAGTGCAGTGGTGTTCGGGCAGTGTAGGGTTCGTGCAGGGGCTGGTGTTTCAAGGTTTAGGGCAGTGCAGTGGTGTTCGGGCAGTGTAGGGGGTCGTGCTGGGGCTGGTGTTTCAGGGTTTAGGGCAGAGCAGTGGTGTTCGGGCAGTGTAGGGGGTCATGCTGGGGGTGAGTGTTTCAGGGTTTAGGGCAGTGGTGTTCAGGCACTGTAGGGGGTCTTGCTGGGGGTGATGTTTCAGGGTTTAGGGCAGTGCAGTGGTGTTCGGGCAGTGTAGGGGGTCTTGCTGGGGGTAGTGTTTCAGGGTTTAGGGCAGTGCAGTGGTGTTCGGGCAGTGTAGGGGGTCATGCTGGGGGTGGTGTTTCAGGGTTTAGGGCAGTGCAGTGGTGTTCGGGCAGTGTAGGGGTCGTGAAGGGGTGGTGTTTCAGGGTTTAGGGCAGTGCAGTGGTGTTCGGGCAGTGTAGGGGTCGTGCTAGGGGTGGTGTTTCAGGGTTTAGGGCAGTGCAGTGGTGTTCGGGCAGTGTAGGGGGTCATGCAGTGGCTGGTGTTTCAGGGTTTAGGGCAGTTCAGTGGTGTTCGGGCAGTGTAGGGGGTCGTGCTGGGGGTAGTGTTTTAGGGTTTAGGGTAGTGCAGTGGTGCTTGTGTAGTGTAGGGAGTCGTGCTGGGGGTAGTGTTTTAGGGTTTAGGGTAGTGCAGTGGTGTTTGTGTAGTGTAGGGGGTCATGTTTTAGGGTAGTGCAGTGGTGTTTGGGTAGTGTAGGGGGTCGTGCTGGGGGTAGTGTTTTAGGATTTAGGTTAGTGCAGTGGTGTTTGGGTAGTGTAGGGGGTCGTGCTGGGGGTAGTGTTTTAGGGTTTAGGGTAGTGCAGTGGTGTTTGTGTAGTGTAGGGGTCGTGCTGGGGTAGTGTTTTAGGGTTTAGGGTAGTGCAGTGGTGCTTGTGTAGTGTAGGGGGTCGTGCTGGGGTAGTGTTTTAGGGTTTAGGGTAGTGCAGTGGTGTTTGTGTAGTGTAGGGGGTCATGTTTTAGGGTAGTGCAGTGGTGTTTGGGTAGTGTAGGGGTCGTGATGGTGGTTGTGTTTTAGGATTTAGGTTAGTGCAGTGGTGTTTGGGTAGTGTAGGGGGTCGTGCTGGGGGTAGTGTTTTAGGGTTTAGGCTAGTGCAGTGGTGCTTCTGTAGTGTAGGGGGTCGTGCTGGGGGTAGTGTTTTAGGGTTTAAGGTAGTGCAGTGGTGTTTTTGTAGTGTAGGGGGTCATGTTTTAAGATGCAATGCTCCAATACCTGACCAGTCTGCACTACATAAAACTGCAAAAAAACTAAAAATAAAAAAGTGTTTTGCACACTTTTGTCATTGGGCTATATGTGGGCTACATCTGGGTAATATTTGTGCTATATTTGGGCTCTTTTTTCACTGTTGGCCATCTTGGAAGACTTCTTTGTTATGAAGTTTCCTAATTTCTTCATTTACTGCAGTCTCCTCAGTAGGAAATGCTTTCAGTTTTTACTTTGATTCCATCAAGAAGGCATTCAGATGTGTCTCACATCTGCCATAAATTCAGAATGTTAGCACTCTAGTTGCTCATTAGATCACTGGAGTAAAGCTACTGCTCACCAGGGAGTTAACTGGTAGTCTGCTGCTGGTATTGAAAGTGATTGTTTCATTCTGCATGTCAGAATTTTCTAATGAAATAGAAGAGGATTTGAGATCTCACTTTAAACATGGCCTAATTTTTCTTTCTGCAGCACTAACCATAATTTCTATTTCAAAAAGAACCCCTCATTTTGTTCCTTATTAAATTAAATGTTTTAAGTGTTACCGGTTTATTCCAATCAAGATGGCTTCAGGTGTGCCATACTTTTGTCATAAGTAAGGCTGTTAGCGCTCTAGTTGTTCTTTAGAACACTCTGGGAAGCTGCAGTAGAACACAAAGGCATCAACTGGCAGGCTGCTCCTGTTGAAATATAACAGGAAGATATTTGAGATCACACTTGAAATATGTCCTAATTTTTCTTTCTACAGCACTAACCATAATTTCTATGACAAAATGAACCCCATCATTTTGTTCCTTTTTAAATTAAATGTTTTAAGTGTTACCAGTTTATTCCAATCAAGATGGCTTCAGGTGTGCCATACTTTTGTCATAAGTAAGGCTGTTAGCACTCTAGTTGTTCTTTAGAACACTCTGGGAAGTTGCAGTAGAACACAAAGGCATCAACTGGCAGGCTGCTCCTGTTGAAATATAACAGGAAGATATTTGAGATCACACTTGAAATATGTCCTAATTTTTCTTTCTACAGCACTAACCATAATTTCTATGACAAAATGAACCCCATCATTTTGTTCCTTTTTAAATTAAATGTTTTAAGTGTTACCAGTTTATTCCAATCAAGATGGCTTCAGGTGTGCCATACTTTTGTCATAAGTAAGGCTGTTAGCACTCTAGTTGTTCTTTAGAACACTCTGGGAAGCCGCAGTAGAACACAAAGGAATCAACTGACAGTCTCTGCCCTTGTTGGATGTACATGTTTTACTGAGAATGTCAGACTTCATTCTCACATGAGTGAGAAAGATAATGTGAATTTACAGAAAATATGCTCTCATTTTAGCTTCTGGAGCACCTTCCAAACCTCCATGGGACAAGCATGAGAAAATAGTTTTCTCTCAAACATGATTCATGATATCCCAGCAGAAGGTTTTCACAGGGTAAAATCACCTTAGAATACACCACAATTCCTAAAATTAGTATGGTACCCTCAACAAATAAATTCTAATGAAACTAAAGCCTGTTATCACCCTTTATAGTTCTCCTTTTGGCAACCCTCAAAATCTTCTATTCACTACAATGCATTTCAATAGGGTACTATCATTTATATTGGTCCCAAGATGGCTGCCAGCAATTCCAGGATGAAGTGCTGACAGCCAATCAGATCTCACGATGACATGTGTGGTTAGGCTCCGCCCAGATATATATGTGTTTTTACTTTTGATTTTCTCAGCAACTACTGAACGGATTTACACCATTTAACAAAAATGGTTCTTTCTGAACCAAGAACTACCTCTTTGCCAAATTTGGTGTAATTCCGTTCAGCAGTTCGGGCTGTAGCCTTGCATAAAGTTTCCTATGGGAAATTGATTTTTGACTCTTATTTTTTTAATTTCTCCGCAACTACTGAACGGATTTACACCATTTAACAAAAAGGGTTCTTTCTGAACCCAGAACTACCTCTTTGCCAAATTTGGTGTAATTCCGCTCAGCAGTTCGGGCTGTAGACGTGTCTAAAGTTTCCTATGGGAAATGAATGGGGAAAACACGTTTTGGGACCCCCCTTTTTTCTCGGCCCCCGCTTGATGAATCACCCCGAGACTTTCAGGGTAGGAGCGGACCGGAGCGGGCCATAAAGTTTGAAAATTTCGCGAAGATTCGTCAACCGGCAAGAGAGTTATTTCAAATAGAATGTCGCGGATTTCCTATGGAAAATAGGTCCTAACTATAACTATCTACTGGCGACCGCCAGTAGATAATATATATATATATATATGTATAATTTTTAATATGTTTCTAACATTTTATAATTTTTTATAATAATTTTTTAATTAATATTATTAAGTAAATATATATTATATTTTATATATATGCATGTTTAATTTTTTTAACATTATATTTATTATTCCTAATTTTAAACATTTTATAATAATTATAACTAACTTTTTTATAAATTATATGTATTATTTACTTTATTTTATATTATTTTTACACATTTAAAAAAACAATATTTTTAACAACGATATTTTTTACAACAATATTTTTTTATCTATATTTTTGTATTTACCATGATGTAGATAGGATGTCGATATTATTGACTTCGACATTTAGGTGTCGATATTTTGGGACCTCGATATTGTGGTCGTCGATATTCTGTCAGTGATCCAAGAAAAGTACAGGAGGAGTCAACAGAAGTCCAGAAAGAGGAAGAAAGGTACAAAAAGAGGCAAGAGAAGTGCAGAAAGAAGCAACAGAGGTGGAGAAAGAGGCCTACTTCGACTGTACCTTACCACAGACTAATACAAAGTAGCCTAATCACTAACCCTTCTCCCAAGATGTCTTAAACCTCACTTTTCTCTTGAAGGTTCACTATTCATCGACTGCTCAGAATGTTAGGCCTACCAAATGTAAAACAGCAATCCTAACCATATCATTGTTGTAAGTCTGACCAAGTTTGTGAAGATATGCATGCATGTGTCTCTGCTTTTACCTAGTTAAATAAAAATAAACATACAAATACTTGAATACCTGTGTTTCAAACAGCATACTGTGTACATTTGTGTACATAAAGGTGTATTTATTTATTTCTGCTCATAATACAGGGCACATGGGTATTCAATAGTATATTTGAGGGCTCTATAACACATATATATCTAAGACATGTCTGCCTGTGCAACCGAATGACAGAGCAGAACTGAGAACATTTAACCACCTATAGGAGAAGGTACCCACTTTTTACGCTACCATCTGCATAACACATGTGAGAATACATATGCAAGTAGACATATACCTCAGTCCAGACCTTTAAACTTCACAGGTTGTACTTCCCATTTGAGTACAGAAAGAGGCGAGAGAAGTACAGAAAGAAGCAAGAAAAGTACAGAAAAAACGAGCGGTGCAGAAAGAGTAACAAGTGTGCAGAAAGAGGTAAGAGAAGTGCAGAAATAGGCAAGAGGGGTGCAGAAAGAGGCAGGAGAGGTGTAGAAAGAGGGAATACGAGTGTAAAAAGAGGCAACAAGGGTTTAGAAAGCAGCAAGAGAGGTATAGAAAAACGCAAGAGGAGTGCAGAAATAAGCAATAGAGGTGCAGAAAAAGGCAAGAGAATTGCAGAAAGAGACAAGAGAGTTGCAGAAAGAAGCAAGAGAGGTGCAGAAATAGGGAACAGGGGTGCAGAAAGTGGCAAGAGGGGTGCAGAAAGAAGCAAGAGAAGTACAGAGAGAAGCAAGAGAATCGCAGAAAGAAGCAACAAAGGTGCAGAAGGAGTCGAGAGAACTGCAGAAACAGGCAAGAGAGTTGCAGAAACAGGCAAAAGAGGTGCAGAAAGAGGGAACAGGGGTGCATACAGAGGCAAGAGAGGTGCATAATTCTTAAGAGGGGTGCAGAAAGAACAAGAGGGGTGCAGAAATGTACACAAGAGGTGCAGGAAGAAGAAGGAGCAGTGCAGAAAGGACCAACAGAGCTGTAGAAAGAGGCAAGAGGAGTGCAAAAAGAAGCAAGAGAAGTACAGAAAGAAGCAAAAGAGGTTCAGAAAGAGGCAAGAGAATTCCAGAAAAAGGAAAGAGATGTGCAGAAGGAGGCAAGAGAGGTGCACAAAGAGGGAAGAAGGGTGCAGAAAGAGGCAAGAGAGGTACAGAGACAGGCAAGAGAAGTGCAGAAAGAGGGAAGTTAGTTGCAGAAAGAGGCAAGAGAGATACAGACAGAGGCATGTGATCTTCGGAAACAGGCAAGAGGGGTACAGTAAGAGGCAAGAGAAGTACAGAAAGAGGGAACAGGGGTACAGAAAGAGGCAATATAAGTGCAGAAAGAAGCAACAGAGGTGCAGAAGGAGGCAAGACAACTGCAGAAAGAGGCAAGAGAGTTGAGGAAACAGGCAAGAGAGGTGCAGAAAGAAGCAATAGAGGTGCAGAAAGAAGCAAGAGAAGTGCAGAAAGAACCAACATAGGTGCGGAAAGAGGCAAGAGGGGTGGAGAAAGAGGTGAGAGAAGTACGGAAAGAAGCAACAGAGGTGCAGAAGGAGGCAAGAGAACTGAATAAAGAGGCAAGAGAGTTGCAGAAACAGGCAAGAGAGATACAGAAAGAGGAAACAGGGGTGCAGAAAGATGCAAAATGTGCAAAGAAAGAGGCAAGGGGCAGAAAGAAGCAACAGGGGTGCAGAAAGAAGCAAGAGAAGTGCAGAATGAACCAATATTTGTGCAGAAAGAGGCAAGAGGGGTGCAGAAAGAGGAAAGAGAAGTGCTGAAAGAAGCAACAGAGGTGAGACGAGGCAAGAGAAATGCATAAAGAGGCAAGAGAGGTCTAGAAAGAGGCAAGACAAGTGCAGAAAGAAACAAGAGAAGTGCTGATAGAAGCAACAGAGGAGCAGAAAGAAACAAGAGAAATGATGAAAGAGACGAGAGTTGCTGAAAGAAACAAGTGAGGTGCAGAAAAAAGCAAGAGAAGTGCAGAAAGAGGAAAGTGAGGTGCAGATAGAGGCAAGAGAAGTGTAAAAAAGAAGCAACACAGGTACAGAAAACAGCAAGAGAAGTGCAGAAAGAGGCAATATAGGTGAAGAAAGAGGCAAGAGAGGTGCAGAAAGAGGGAACCGGGGTACAGAAAGAGGCAAGAGAGGTACACAAAGAGACAAGAGCAGTGCACAAAGAGGCAAGAGGGGTCTAAAAAGAGCCAACAGACTTGCAGAAAGAGGCAAAAGAGGTGCAGAAAGAGGCAATGGAAGTGCAGAAAGAAGCAACAGAGGTGCAGAAGGAGGCAAGAGAAGTGCAGAAACAGGCAAGACAGTTGCAGAAACAGGCAAGAGATGCAGGAAGAGGAAACAGGGGAGCAGTAAGGGGCAAGAGAAGTGCAGATATAGGGAAGAGGTGTGCAGAAAGAGGCAAGAAGGGTGCAGAAAGAAGCAACAGAGGTGCAAAAAGCAAGATAAGTATAGAAAGAACCAACATATGTGCAGAAAGAGGCAGGAGAGGTGCAAAAAGAGGCAAGAGAAGTGCTGAAAAGAAGCAACAGAGGTGCAGAAGGAGGCAAGATAACTGCAGAAACATGAAAGAGGGGTACAGAAAGAGGCACAAGAAGTACAGAAAAAAGCAACAGAGGTGCAGAAAGAGGCAACAGAACTGCAGAAAGAGGGAAGAGGTGTGCAGAAAGAGGCAAGAGAAGTGATGAAAGAAGCAACAGAATTGCAGAAAGAGGAAAGAGGAAAGAGAAGTGCAGAAAGAGGCAAGAGAGGTGTAGAATTAGGCAAGAGAGGTGCAGAAAGAGGGAAACAGGTGCAGAAAGAGGCAAGAGAGGTACACAAAGAGGCAAGAGAGGTGCACGAAGAGAAAAGAGGGGTGTAAAAAGAGCCAACAGGGGTGCAGAAAGAGGCAAGAGAGGTGCAGAAAGAAGCAACAGAAGTGCAGATAGCAGCAAGAAAAGTGCAGAAAGAGGAAAGATAGGTGAAGAAACAGGCAAGAGAGGTGCAGAAAGAGGGAACAGGGGTGCAGAAAGAGGCAAGAGCTGTGCACAAAGAGGCAGGAGGGCTGCAGAAACAGGCAACAGAGGTGCATAAAGAGGCAAAAGAGGTGCAGAAACAGGAAAGACGGGTGTAGAAAGAGGCAATAAAAGTGCAGAATAAGCAACAGAGGTGCAGAAGGAGGCAAGAGAACTGCAGAAACAGGCAAGAGAGTTGCAGAAACAGGCAAGAGAGATGTAGAAAGAGGAAACAGGGGTGCAGAAAGAGGCAAGAGAGGTACAGAAAGAAGGAAGATGTGTGCAGAAAGAGGCAAGATGGGTGCAGAAAGAAGCAACAGAGGTGCAGAAAGAGGCAAGAGGGGTACAGAAAGAGACAAGAGAAGTGCTGAAAGAAGCAACAGAGGTGCAGAAAGAGGCAAGAGAGGTGTAGAAAGAGGCAAGATAAGTGCAGAAAGAAGCAAGAGAAGTGCTGAGACGAAGCAGAAAGAGGCAAGATAAGTGCAGAAAGAAGCAAGAGAAGTGCTGAACGAAGCAGAAGAGGTGCAGAAAAAAGCAAGAGAAGTGATCAAAGAGATGAGAGAGTTGCCGAAAGAATCAAGTGAGGTGCCAAAAAACAAGAGAAGTGCAGAAAAAGGCACATGAGGTGCAGAAAGAGGCAAGAGAGTTGCAGAAAGAAGCAACAGAGGTGCGGAAAGCAGCAAGAGTAGTGCAGAAGGAGGCAAGATAGTTGAAGAAACAGGCACGAGAGGTGCAGAAAGAGGCAAGAGCGGTACACAAAGAGGCAAGAGGGCTGCAGAAAGAGGCAACAGACATGCAGAAAGAGACAAGAGAAGTGCAGAAAGAAGCAACAGAAGTGCAGATAGCAGCAAGAAAAGTGCAGAAAGAGGAAAGATAGGTGAAGAAACAGGCAAGAGAGGTGCAGAAAGAGGGAACAGGGGTGCAGAAAGAGGCAAGAGCTGTGCACAAAGAGGCAGGAGGGCTGCAGAAACAGGCAACAGAGGTGCATAAAGAGGCAAAAGAGGTGCAGAAACAGGAAAGACGGGTGTAGAAAGAGGCAATAAAAGTGCAGAATAAGCAACAGAGGTGCAGAAGGAGGCAAGAGAACTGCAGAAACAGGCAAGAGAGTTGCAGAAACAGGCAAGAGAAATGTAGAAAGAGGAAACAGGGGTGCAGAAAGAGGCAAGAGAGGTACAGAAAGAAGGAAGATGTGTGCAGAAAGAGGCAAGATGGGTGCAGAAAGAAGCAACAGAGGTGCAGAAAGAGGCAAGAGGGGTACAGAAAGAGACAAGAGAAGTGCTGAAAGAAGCAACAGAGGTGCAGAAAGAGGCAAGAGAGGTGTAGAAAGAGGCAAGATAAGTGCAGAAAGAAGCAAGAGAAGTGCTGAATGAAGCAGAAAGAGGCAAGATAAGTGCAGAAAGAAGCAAGAGAAGTGCTGAACGAAGCAGAAGAGGTGCAGAAAAAAGCAAGAGAAGTGATCAAAGAGATGAGAGAGTTGCCGAAAGAATCAAGTGAGGTGCCAAAAAACAAGAGAAGTGCAGAAAAAGGCACATGAGGTGCAGAAAGAGGCAAGAGAGTTGCAGAAAGAAGCAACAGAGGTGCGGAAAGCAGCAAGAGTAGTGCAGAAGGAGGCAAGATAGGTGAAGAAACAGGCACGAGAGGTGCAGAAAGAGGCAAGAGCGGTACACAAAGAGGCAAGAGGGCTGCAGAAAGAGGCAACAGACATGCAGAAAGAGACAAGAGAAGTGCAGAAAGAAGCAACAGAAGTGCAGATAGCAGCAAGAAAAGTGCAGAAAGAGGAAAGATAGGTGAAGAAACAGGCAAGAGAGGTGCAGAAAGAGGGAACAGGGGTGCAGAAAGAGGCAAGAGCTGTGCACAAAGAGGCAGGAGGGCTGCAGAAACAGGCAACAGAGGTGCATAAAGAGGCAAAAGAGGTGCAGAAACAGGAAAGACGGGTGTAGAAAGAGGCAATAAAAGTGCAGAATAAGCAACAGAGGTGCAGAAGGAGGCAAGAGAACTGCAGAAACAGGCAAGAGAGTTGCAGAAACAGGCAAGAGAGATGTAGAAAGAGGAAACAGGGGTGCAGAAAGAGGCAAGAGAGGTACAGAAAGAAGGAAGATGTGTGCAGAAAGAGGCAAGATGGGTGCAGAAAGAAGCAACAGAGGTGCAGAAAGAGGCAAGAGGGGTACAGAAAGAGACAAGAGAAGTGCTGAAAGAAGCAACAGAGGTGCAGAAAGAGGCAAGAGAGGTGTAGAAAGAGGCAAGATAAGTGCAGAAAGAAGCAAGAGAAGTGCTGAACGAAGCAAGAGAAGTGCTGAACGAAGCAGAAGAGGTGCAGAAAAAAGCAAGAGAAGTGATCAAAGAGATGAGAGAGTTGCCGAAAGAATCAAGTGAGGTGCCAAAAAACAAGAGAAGTGCAGAAAAAGGCACATGAGGTGCAGAAAGAGGCAAGAGAGTTGCAGAAAGAAGCAACAGAGGTGCGGAAAGCAGCAAGAGTAGTGCAGAAGGAGGCAAGATAGGTGAAGAAACAGGCACGAGAGGTGCAGAAAGAGGGAAAAGGGGAGCAGAAAGAGGCAAGAGCGGTACACAAAGAGGCAAGAGGGCTGCAGAAAGAGGCAACAGACATGCAGAAAGAGACAAGAGAAGTGCTGAAAGAAGC
Source organism: Calotriton arnoldi (assembly GCA_963921515.1). Classification (NCBI taxonomy): domain Eukaryota; kingdom Metazoa; phylum Chordata; class Amphibia; order Caudata; family Salamandridae; genus Calotriton; species Calotriton arnoldi. The sequence goes on along the minus strand of CAWUFW010002154.1, from coordinate 2,043,360 downwards.
AACAGAGGTGCAGATGAGGCAAGAGAAGTGCATAAAGAGGCAAGAGAGGTGTAGAAAGAGGGAAGACAAGTGCAGAAAGAAACAAGAGAAGTGCTGAAAGTAGCAACAGAGGAGCAGAAAGAAACAAGAGAAGGGCTGAAAGAAGCAACAGAGGAGCAGAAAGAAGCAAGAGAAGTGATGAAAGAGACAAGAGTTGCTGAAAGAAACAAGTGAGGTGCAGAAACAAGCAAGAAAAGTGAAGAAATAACAGAGGTGCAGAAAGAGGCAAGAAGGGCGCAGAAAGACGCAAGAGAAGTACAGAAGCAAGCAACAGAGGTACAGATAGAGGCAAGAGAAGAGCATAAAGAGGCAAGAGAGTTGCAGAAACAGGCAAAAGAGGTACAGAAAGGGGGAACAGGGTTGCAGACAGAGGAAAGAGAGGTGCAGAAAGAGGGAAAGGGATGCAGAAAGAGGCAAGAGGGGTGCAACATGTGTAAGAGGTACAGAAAGAAGCAAGAGCAGTGCAGAGAGAACCAACAGAGGTGCAGTAGGAGACAAGAGGGTACAGAAAGAAGCAAGAGGGGTGCAGAAAGAGGCAAGTGAAGTGCAGAAATAAGCAACTGAGGTGAAGAAGGAGGCATGAGAGTTGCAGAAAGAGGCAAGAGAGGTGCAGAAAGAGGAAAGAGGGGTGTAGAAAGAGGAAAGAGAGGTGCATAGAGAGGCAATTAGGGTACAGAAAGAAGCTAGCGAGGTGCAGAATAATGCAAGAGAAGTGCAGAAAGAACCAACAGACGTGCAGAAAAAGGCAAGAGGGGTGTAGAAAGAGGTGAGCGAAGTGCAGAAAGAAGCAACAGAGGTGCAGAAAGAGGCAAGAGAAATGCAGAAAGAGGGAAGAGAGATGCAGAAAGAATCAACAGAGGTACAGAAAGAAGCTAGACAAGTGCAGAAAGAACCAACAAAGGTACAGAAAGAGACAAAAGGGGTGCAGGAAGAGGCTATTGAGGTACTTAAAGAAACAACAGAGCTGCAGAAAGAGGGCAATGAGGTGCAGAAAGAGGCAAGAGAAGTGCAGAAAGAGGCAAGAGAGGTGCTGAAAAATGCAAGAAAAGTTCAGAAAGAAGCAACAGAGGTAGAGAAGGAGGCAAGAGAATGCAGAAAGAGGCAAGAGAGTTGCAGAAACAGGCAAGAGAGGAGCAGAAAGAATCAACAGAGGTGCAGAAATAAGCAAGATAAGTGCAGAAAGAACTTACAAAGGTGCAGAAAGATGCAAGAGGGGTGCGGAAAGAGGCTAGAGAAGTGCTAAAAGAAGCAAGAGAGGTGCAGAAGGAGGCAACAAAACTGCAGAAAGAGGCAAGAGAGTTGCAGAAACAGGCACGAAAGGTGCAGCAATTTATAAGAGAGGTGCAAAAAGAAACAAGAGAGGAGAAGAAAGAAGCAAGAGAAGTGTAGAAAGAAGCACCAGAGGTGCAGAAACAGGCAAAAGAGGTGCAGAAAGAAGCAAGAGCGGTGCAGAAAATTGCAAGAGAGGTACAGAAAGAAGAAAGACCAGTGCAGAAAGAAACAACAGAGGTGCAGAAGGATGCAAGACGGATACAGAAAGAGGCAAGAGAAGTGCAGAAAAAAGCAAAAGAGGTACAGAAAGAGGCAAGAGTGGTGCAGAAAGAGGCAAGAGATGTGCAGAAACATGCAAGAAAAGTGCAGAAAGAAGCAACAGAGGTGCAGAAAGAGGCAAGAGGGGTGCGGAAAGAGACTAGAGAAGTGCTTAAAGAAGCGGCAGAGGTGCAGGAAGATGGATGTGAGGTGCAGAAAGAGGCAAGATAATTGCAGAAAGAGGCAAGTGAGGTACAGAAAAAGGCAAGAGGGGTGTAGAAAGAGGCAAGAGAAGTACAGAAATATACAACAGAGGTGCAGAAGGAGGCAAGAGAACAACAGAAAGAGGCAAGAGAGTCACAGAAACAGGCAGTAGAGGTGCATAAAGAAGCAAGAGCAGTGCAGAAAGAACCAACAGAACTGCAGAAGGAGGCAAGAGGGGTGCAGAAAGAGGCAAGAGAAGTGCAGAAAGAAGCAAAAGATGTGAAGAAAGAGGCAAGAGGGGTGCAGAAAGAGGCAAGAGAGTTGAAGAAACAGGCAAAAGAGGTGCAGAAAAAAGCAAGAGCAGTGCAGAGAGAACAAACAGAGGTGTAGAATTAGACAAGAGGGGTGCAGAGAGAGGCAAGAGAAGTGCAGAAAGAAGCAACAGAGGTGCAGAAGGAGGCAAGAGAACTGCAGAAAGAGTCACACAAGGTTGAGGATCAAAGCATAGACACCTGCACCAGTCTAAACATCCCTATACATTGTATCAAATAGAATAAGGTGCAAAGGGCTTGGGAAACAATTCCCTAGGTCCCAAAATAGAGAAACCAGAAGGAACCTGCCAGTCACTCTAGTATAATACAGCCAAAACAGCCCTGCACACTTTCAAGTATTAGATGTATTAAATATACAGTAAGATAAATTTACAACAAGCAGTTGTTTTCCCAAGAAAAAAGTCGATACGAACTTGCAGTATTGTAGTTCATTGTTTATTCATGTTCTTTTAAAAATTTGCAACCGCCAACGTGTTTCGTCCTCAATCGGACTTCTTCAGGGCTTAAAGTGTAAAATGTGCTCATTCGTATAGCTGTTGCCAGTGCGTTAGGCCAATTGGTTTGAAACTACGTTTGTCCAAACAGATATGTTGTGTCAATTCAAGTGCTCATCGATAAAAGTGTGTCAGTGAATGTCACACCCGTCTACATGCGGTCATCTGGTTCGGCACTTGAATTGACACAACATATCTGTTTGGACAAACGTAGTTTCAAACCAATTGGCCTAACTCACTGGCAACAGCTATACGAATGAGCACATTTTACACTTTAAGCCCTGAAGAAGTCCGATTGAGGATGAAACGCGTTGGCGGTTGCAATTTTTTTAAAGAACATGAATAAAGAATGAACTACAATACTGCAAGATCGTATCAACTTTTTTCTTGGGGAAACAACTGCTTGTAAATTTATCTTACTGTATATTTAATATATCTAATACTTGAAAGTGTGCAGGGCTGTTTTGTCTGAACTGCAGAAAGAGGCAAGAGAGTTGCAGAAACAGGCAAGAAAGGTATAGCAATTTGCAAGAGAGGTGCAGAAAGAAGCAAGAGAGGTGAAGAAAGAGGCAAGAGAAGTGCAGAAAGAAGCAACAGAGGTGCAGAAAGAGGTAAGGGAGGTGCAGAAAGAAGCAAGAGCGGTGCAGAAAGAAGCGAGAAGTGCAGAAAGAAGCAACAGAGCTGCAGAAACAGGCAAAGAGGTGCCGAAAGACACAAAATGGGTGCAGAAAGGGGCAAGAGAGGTGCGGAAAGAGGAAAGAGAGGTACACAAAGAGGGAAGAAGGATGTAGAAAGAGGCAAGAGGAGTGCAGAAAGAAGCAAGTGAGGTGCAGAAATAAGCAAGAGAAGTTCAGAAAGAACCAATAGAGGTATAGAAGGAGGCAAGAGGGGTGCAGAAAAAGGTAAGAGGGGTACAGATATTTGCGAGAGGTCCAGAAAGAAGCAAGTGCAGTGCAGAAAGAACCAACAGAGGTGCAGAAACAGACAAGAGTTTTGCAGAAAGGGGCAAGATAAGTGCAGAAAGAAGCAACAGAGGTGCAGAAGGAAGCAAGAGACCTGCAGAAAGAGGCAAGAGAGCTGCAGAAACAGGCAAGAGAGGTGCAGAAACAGGCAAGAGAGGTCCAGAAACAGGCAAGAGAGGTGTAAAAAAAGGGAACAGGGGTGCTGAAAGAGGCAAGAGAGGTGCAGAAACAGGCAAAAGAGGTGCAAAAAGAGGCAAGAGGTGAGCAGAAAGAGGCAAGAGAAGTGCAGAAAGAGGCAAGTGAGGTGGACAAAGAGTCAAGATGGGTGCAAAAAGAAGCAAGAGAGGTACAGAAACAAGCAAGAGATGTGTAGAAATAACAACAGAGGTGCAGAAAGAGGGAAGAAGAATGCAGAAAGACACAAGAGAAGTACAGAAGGAAGCAACAGAGGTACAGAAAGAGGCAAGAGAAGTGCATAAAGAGGCAAGAGAGTTGCAGAAACAGGCAAAAGATGTGCAGAAAAGGGGAACAGGGTTGCAGACAGGGGAAAGAGAGGTGCAGAAAGAGGGAAGAGGGGTGCAGAGAGAACCAACAGAGGTGCAGTAGGAGGCAAGAGGGTGCAGAAAGAAGCAAGAGGGTTGCAGAAAGCAAGATAGGTGCAAAAAGAGGCAAGAGGTATACGGAAAGAGGCTAGAGAAGTGCTTAAAGAAGTGACAGAGGTGCAGAAAGATGGATGTGAGGAGCAGAAAGAGGCAAGATAAGTGCAGAAAGAGGCAAGTGAGGTACAGAAAAAGGCAAGAGGGGTGTAGAAAGAGGCAAGAGAAGTACAGAAAGATACAACAGAGGTGCAGAAGGAGGCAAAGGAACTGCATAAAGAGGCAAGAGAGTCACAGAAACAGGCAATTGAGGCGCATAAAGAAGCAAGAGCAGTGCATAAAGAACCAACAGAGGTGCAGAAGGAGGCAAGAGAAGTTCAGAAAGAAGCAAAAGATGTGAAAAAAGAGGCAAGAGGGGTGCAGAAAGAGGCAAGAGAGTTGAAGAAACAGGCAAAAGAGGTGCAGAAAGAAGCAAAAACAGTGCAGAGAGAACAAACAGAGGTGTAGAAACAGACAAGAGGGGTGCAGAGAGAGGCAAAAGAAGTGCAGAAAGAAGAAACAGAGGTGCAGAAGGAGGCAAGAGAACTGCAGAAAGAGGCAAGAGAGTTACAGAAACAGGCAAGAAAGGTGCAGCAATTTACAAGAGAGGTGCAGAAAGAAGCAAGAGAGGTGAAGAAAGAGGCAAGAGAAGTGCAGAAAGAAGCAACAAAGGTGCAGAAAGAGGGAAGAGAGGTGCAGAAAGAAGCAAGTGCCGTGCAGAAAGAAGCAACCGAGCTGCAGAAACAGGAAAAGAGGTGCAGAAAGACACAAAATGGGTGCAGAAAGAGGCAAGAGAGGTGCAGAAAGAGATGAGAGGTACACAAAGAGGGAAGAAGGATGTAGAAAGAGGCAAGAGGGGTGCAGAAAGAAGCAAGTGAGGTGCAGAAAGAAGCAAGAGAAGTGCAGAAACAAGCAACTGAGGTGCAGAAACAGGAAAGAAGAGTGTAGAAAGAGGCAAGAGAAGTGCAGAAGGAAGCAACAGAGGTGCAGAAAGAGGCAAGAAAAATGTAGAAGGAGGCAAGAGAGTTGCAGAAACAGGCAAGAGAGTAGCAGAAAAAGGGAACAGGGGTGCAGAATGAGGCAAGAGAAGTGCAGAAAGAGGGGAGACTGGTGCAGAAAGAGGCAAGAGGGGTGAAGAAGAAGCAAAAGAGGTGCAGAAATAGCCAGAGAGGTGCAGAAAGAAGCAACAGAGGTGTAAAAGGAGGCATGAGAAGTGCAGAAAGAGGGAAGAGAGTTACAGAAACAGGCAAAAGATGTGCAGAAAGAATCATCAGAGGTACAGAAACATACATGATGGGTGCAGAAAGAGGCAAGAGAAGTGCAGAAAGAAGCAACAGATGTGCAGAAGGAGGCAAGAGAACTGCAGAAATAGGCAAGAGAGTTGCAGAAACAGGCAAGATACGTATAGAAAAGGGGAACAGGGCAGCAGAAAGAAGCAACAGAGGTGCAGAAAGAGGCAAGAGAAGTGCAGAAAGAGGCAAGATAGTTGCAGAAACAGGCAAAAGACGTACAGAAAGAAGCAAGAGCAGTGCAGAAAGAACCAACAGAGGTGCAGAAACAGACAAGAGGGGTGCAGAAAGAGGCAAGAGAAGTGCAGAAGGAAGCAACAGAGGTGTAGAAAGAAGCAAGAGAAGTGCAGAAAAAGCAACAGAGGTGCAGAAAGAGGTAAGAGGGGCGCAGAAAGAAGCAAGAGGAGTGCAGAAAGAAGCAACAGAGGTGCAGAAAGAGGCAGGAGGGGAACAAAAAGAGGCAAGAGCAGTGCAGAGAGAACCAGCAGAGGTGCAGAAAGAGGCAAGAGGGGTACATAAAGAGGCAAGAGGTTTGCAGAAATCAGCAAGAGAGATGCAGAAAGAAGCAAGTGAAGTGCAGAAAGAAGCAACAGAGGTGTGGAATGAGGCAAGAGGTATCCAGAAAGAAGCAAGAGAGGTGCAGAATGAAGCAAGTGTAGTGCAGAAAGAAGCAACAGAGGTACAGAAAGAGGCAAGAGGTGTGCAGAAAGAGGCAAGAGAAGTGTAGAAAGAAGCAACAGAGGTGCAGAAAGAAGAGAGGTGCAGAAAGAAGCAAGAGAGGTGAAGAAAGAAGCAAGAGAAGTGCAGAAAGAAGCAACAGAGCTGCAGAAACAGGCAAAGAGGTGCAGAAAGACACAAAATGGGTACAGAAAGAGGCAGGAGAGGTGCAGAAAGAGGTAAGAGAGGTACAAAAGAGGGAAGAAGAATGTAGAAAGAGGCAAGAAGGGTGCAGAAAGAAGCAAGTGAGATGCAGAAAGAAGCAAGAGAAGTGCAGAAAGAGGCAACAGAAGTTCAGAATGAAGAAACAGATGTACAGAAAGGGGCAAGAGAATACAGAAAGAGGCAAGAGAATTGAAAAACAGGCAAATGTGGTACAGAAAGAGGCAAGAGGGGTGTAGGAAAAGGCCAGAGAAGTGCAGAAAGAGCTAAGAGAGTTGCAGAAACAGGCAAAAGAGGTGCAGAAAGAAGCAAGAACAGTGCAGAAAGAACCAACAGAGGTGCAGAAGGAGGCAAGAGAGGTGCAGAAAAAGGTAAGAGGGGTACAGATATTTGCAAGAGAGGTCCAGAAAGAAGCAAGTGCAGTGCAGAAAGAATCAACAGAGGTACAGAAACGGGTAAATCAGGTGCAAAAAGAGGCAAGAGGAGAGCAGAAAGAGGCAAGAGAAGTGCAGAAAGAGGCAAGCGAGGTGGACAAAGAGGGAAGAAGGGTGCAGAAATAAGCAAGAGAGGTACAGAAACAAGCAAGAGAAGTGAAGAAACAACAGCAGAGGTGCAGAAAGAGGGAAGAAGAGTGCAGAAACACACAAGAGAAGTACAGAAGGAAGCAACAGAGGCACAGCAAGAGGCAAGTGAAGTGCGTAAAGAAACATGAGAGTTGCAGAAACAGGCAAAAGATGTGCAGAAAGGGGGAACAGGGTTGCAGACAGGGAAATAGAGGTGCAGAAAGAGGGAAGAGGGGTGCAGAAAGAAGCAAGAAGGGTGCAAAATGTGTAAGAGAGGTGCAGAAAGAAGCAAGAGCAGTGCAGAGAGAACCAACAGAGGTGCAGAAGGAGGCAAGTGGGTGCAGAAATAGAAAAGAGAAGTGCAGAAAGAAGTAACAGAGGTGAAGCAAGAGGCATGAGAGGTGCAGAAAGAAGCAAGAGAAGTGCAGAAAGAAGCAAGAGAGGTACAGTAGGAGGCAAGAGGGTGCAGAAAGAAGCAAGAGGGGTGCAGAAAGCAAAATAGGTGTAGAAAGAAGCAAGAGAAGTGCAGAAATAAGCAACAGATGTGCATAAAGAAGCAAGAGGGGTGCAGAAGTAGGCAATAGAAGTGTAGAAAGAAGCAACAGAGGTGCAGAAGGAGGCAAGAGAAGTGCAGAAAGAGGGAAGAGACTTGCAGAAACAGGCAAAAGTGCATAAAGAAACAAGAGAAGTGCAGAAAGAACCAACAGATGGGCTGAAGGAGGCAAGAGAGATGTAGAAATTTGCAAGAGAGGTGCAAAAAGAATCTAGAGCAGTGCAGAAAGAAACAGAGGTGCAGAAGGAGGGAAGAGGGGTACAGAAAGAGGCAAGAGAAGTGCAGAAAGAAGCAAAAGAGCTATAAAAAGAGGCAGGAGGGGTACAGAAAGAGGTAAGAGAGGTGCACAAAGAGGGAAGAAGGGTGCAGAAAGAGGCACAATGGGTGCAGAAAGAAGCAAGTGAGGTGCAGAAAGAAGCAAGAGAGTGCAGAAACAAGCAACAAAGGTGCAGAAAGAGGCAATAAGGTTGTAGTAAGAGGCAAGAGAAGTGCAGAAAGAAGCAACAGGGGTACAGAAAGAGGCAAGAGAAGTACAGAAAGAGGCAAGAGAGTTGCAGCAACAGGCAAAATAGGTGCAGAAAGAAGCAAGAGCAGTGCAGAAAGAACCAACAGAGGTGCAGAAGGAGGCAAGTGGGGTGCAGAAATAGAAAAGAGAAGTGTAGAAAGAAGTAACAGAGGTGAAGCAAGAGGCATGAGAGGTGCAGAAAGAAGCAAGAGAGGTACAGAAATAAGCAACAGAAGTGAAGGAAGAAGCAACAGAGGTGCAGAAAGAGGCAAGAGAGGTAAACAAATAAAGAAGAGAGTTTCAGAAATAGGCAAAAGAGGTGCAGAAAGAGGCAAGAAGGGTGCAGAAAGAGGCAAGAGAGGTGCAGAAACAGGCAAGAGAGTAGCAGAAAAGGGAACAGGGGTGCAGAATGAGGCAAGAGAGGTGCAGAAAGAGGGGAGACTGGTGCAGAAAGAGGCACGAGGGATGAAGAAGAAGCAAAAGAGGTGCAGAAATAGCCAGAGAGGTGCAGAAAGAAGCAACAGAGGTGAAAAAGGAGGCATGAGAAGTGCAGAAAGAGGGAATAGAGTTACAGAAACAGGCAAAAGATGTGCAGAAATAAGCAAGAGTAGTGCAGAAAGAATCATCAGAGGTACAGAAACATACATGATGGGTGCAGAAAGAGGCAAGAGAAGTGCAGAAAGAAGCAACAGATGTGCAGAAAGAGGCAAGAGAACTGCAGAAAGAGGCAAGAGAGTTGCAGAAACAGGCAAGATACGTATAGAAAAGGGGAACAGGGCAGCAGAAAGATGCAACAGAGGTGCAGAAGAGGCAAGAGAAGTGCAGAAAGAGGCAAGAGAGTTGCAGAAACAGGCAAAAGACGTAAAGAAAGAAGCAAGAGCAGTGCAGAAAGAACCAACAGAGGTGCAGAAACAGACAAGAGGGGTGCAGAAAGAGGCAAGAGAAGTGCAGAAGGAAGCAACAGAGGTGTAGAAAGAAGCAAGAGAAGTGCAGAAAAAGCAACAGAGGTGCAGAAAGAGGTAAGAGGGGTGCAGAAAGAAGCAAGAGGAGTGCAGAAAGAAGCAACAGAGGTGCAGAAAGAGGCAGGAGTTTAACAAAAAGAAGGAAGAGAGTTGCAGAAACAGGAAAAAGAGGTGCAGAAAGAGGCAAGAAGGGAGCAGAAAGAGGCAGGAGCAGTGCAGAGAGAACCAACAGAGGTGCAGAAAGAGGCAAGAGGGGTACAGAAAGAGGCAAGAGGTGTGCAGAAATCAGCAAGAGAGATGCAGAAAGAAGCAAGTGAAGTGCAGAAAGAAGCAACAGAGGTTTGGAATGAGGCAAGAGGTATGCAGAAAGAAGCAAGAGAGCTGCAGAATGAAGCAAGTGTAGTGCAGAAAGAAGCAACAGAGGTACAGAAAGAGGCAAGAGGTGTGCAGAAAGAGTCAAGAGAAGTGTAGAAAGAAGCAACAGAGGTGTAGAAAGAAGTAAGAGAGGTGCAGAAAGAAGCAAGAGAGGTGAAGAAAGAAGCAAGAGAAGTGCAGAAAGAAGCAACAGAGCTGCAGAAACAGGCAAAGAGGTGCAGAAAGACACAAAATGGGTACAGAAAGAGGCAAGAGAGGTGCAGAAAGAGGTAAGAGAGGTACACAAAGAGGGAAGAAGAATGTAGAAAGAGGCAAGAGGGGTGCAGAAAGAAGCAAGTGAGATGCAGAAAGAAGCAAGAGAAGTGCAGAAAGAGGCAACAGAAGTGCAGAATGAAGAAACAGACGTACAGAAAGGGGCAAGAGAATACAGAAAGAGGCAAGAGAATTGAAAAACAGGCAAATGTGGTACAGAAAGAGGCAAGAGGGGTGTAGGAAAAGGCCAGAGAAGTGCAGAAAGAGGTAAGAGAGTTGCAGAAACAGGCAAAAGAGGTGCAGAAAGAAGCAAGAACTGTGCAGAAAGAACCAACAGAGGTGCAGAAGGAGGCAAGAGAGGTATAGAAAAAGGTAAGAGGGGTACAGATATTTGCAAGAGAGGTCCAGAAAGAAGCAAGTGCAGTGCAGAAAGAATCAACAGAGGTGCAGAAACAGGTAAATCAGGTGCAAAAAGAGGCAAGAGGGGAGCAGAAAGAGGCTAGAGAAGTGCAGAAAGAGGCAAGCAAGGTGGACAAAGAGGGAAGAAGGGTGCAGAAAGAAGCAAGAGAGGTACAGAAACAAGCAAGAGAAGTGAAGAAACAACAGCAGAGGTGCAGAAAGAGGGAAGAAGAGTGCAGAAACACACAAGAGAAGTACAGAAGGAAGCAACAGAGGCACAGAAAGAGGCAAGAGAAGTGCGTAAAGAAGCATGAGAGTTGCAGAAACAGGCAAAAGATGTGCAGAAAGGGGGAACAGGGTTGCAGACAGGGAAATAGAGGTGCAGAAAGAGGGAAGAGGGGTGCAGAAAGAAGCAAGAAGGGTGCAAAATTTGTAAGAGAGGTGCAGAAAGAAGCAAGAGCAGTGCAGAGAAAACCAACGCAGGTGCAGAAGGAGGCAAGTGGGTGCAGAAAGAAGCAAGAGGGGTGCAGAAAGCAAGATAGGTGTGGAAAGAAGCAAGAGAAGTGCAGAAATAAGCAACAGATGTGCAGAAAGAAGCAAGAGGGGTGCAGAAGTAGGCAAGAGAAGTGTAGAAAGAACAACAGAGGTGCAGAAGGAGGCAAGAGAAGTGCAGAAAGAATGAAGAGAGTTGCAGAAACAGGCAAACAAAGTGCATTAAGAAACAAGAGAAGTGCATAAAGAAGCAACAGAGGGGCAGAAGGAGGCAAGAGAGGTAAACAAAGAAAGAAGAGAGTTTCAGAAACAGGCAAAAGAGGTGCAGAAAGAGGCAAGAAGGGTGCAGAAAGAGGCAAGAGAGGTGCAGAAAGAGGCAAGAGGTGCACAAAGAGGGAAGAAGGGTGCAGAAAGAGGCAAGATGGGTGCAGAAAGAAGAAAGTGAGGTGCAGAAATAAGCAAGAGAAGTGCAGAAACAAGCAACTAAGGTCCAGAAAGAGGCAAGAGGGGTGCAGTAAGAGGCAAGAGAAGTGCAGAAAGAAGCAACAGAGGTACAGAAAGAGGCAAGAGAGTTGCAGAAACAGGCAAGGGAAGTGCAGAAAGAAGCTACAGAGGTACAGAAAGAGGCAAGACAAGTACAGAAACAGGCAAGAGAGTTGCAGAAACAGGCAAAAGAGGTGCATAAAGAAGCAAGAGCAATGCAGAAAGAACCAACAGAGGTGCAGAAGGAGGCAAGTGAGGTGCAGAAACAGGCAAGAGGGGTGCAGAAGTTTGCAAGAGAGGTCCAGAAAGAAGCAAGAGCAGTGCAGAAAGAACCCAAAGAGGAGCAGAAACAGACAAGAGGGGTGCAGAAAGAGGTAAGATAAGTGCAGAAAGAAGAAATAGAGGTGCAGATGGAAGCAGGAGAACTGCATACAGAGTCAAGAGATTTGCAGAAACAGGCAAGAGAGATGCAGAAAAAGGGAACAGGTGTGCCGAAAGAGGCAAGAAGGGAGCAGAACGAGGGAAGAAGGATGCAGAAAGATTCAAGAGGGGTGCAGAAAGAATAAGAGAGGTGCAGAAAGAACCAAGAGAAGTGCAGAAAGAAGCAACAGAGGTGCATAGAGATGCAGAGGGGTGCAGAAGTAGGCAAGAGAAGTGCAGTAAGAAGCAACAGAGGTGCTGAAAGAGGCAAGAGAAGTACAGAAAGAAGCAACAGAGGTGAAGAAAGAGGCAAGAGAAGTGCAGAAAGGAGCAAGAGCAGTGCAGAAAGAAGCAACAGAGGTGCATAGAGATGCAGAGGAGTGCAGAAGTAGGCAAGAGAAGTGCAGTAAGAAGCAACAGAGGTGCTGAAAGAGGCAAGAGAAGTGCAGAAAGAAGCAACAGAGGTGCAGAAAGAGGCAAGAGGGGTGCAGAAATTTACAAGAGAGGCCAAGAAAGAAGCAAGAGCAGTGCAGAAAGAACCAACAGAGGTATAGAAACAGACAAAAGGGGTGCAGAAAGAGGCAAGATAAGCCCAGAAAGAAGCAACAGAGGTGCAGAAAGAGACAAGAGCGGTGCAGAAGTATCCAAGAGAAGTGTCAAAAGAAGCAAAAGAGGTGCAGAAGAAGGCAAGAGAAGTGCAGAAAGAGGGAAGAGAGTTGCAGAAACAGGCAAAAGAGGTGCAGAAAGAAACAAGAGCAGTGCAGAAAGAAGCAAATGAGGTGCAGAAAGAGGCAAGAGGGGTGCAGAAAAAGGCAAGAGAAGTTCAGAAAGAAGCAACCGAGGTGCAAAAGTAAGAGAGAAGTGCAGAAAGAAGCAAGAGAGTTGCAGAAACAGGTAAAAGAGGTGCAGAAAGAAGCAAGAGCAGTTCAGAACGAACCAACAGAGATGCAGAAACAGACAACAGAGGTACAGAAAGAGGCAAGAGAAGTGCAGAAAGAATTAACAGAGGTTCAGAAGGAGGCAAGATAACTGCAGAAAGAGGCAAGAGAGTTGCAGAAACAGGCAAGAGAGGTGCAGAAAAGGGGAACAGGGGTGCAGAAAGAGGCAAGATAGGTGCAGAAAGATGGAAGAAGTATGAAGAAAGAGGGGTGCCGAAAGAAGCAAGAGACATGCAGAAAGAAGCAAGAGAAGTGCAGAAAGAAGCAACAGAGGTGCAGAAAGAGGCAAGAGTGGTTGCAGAAAGAGTCAAGAGAAGTACAGAAAGAAGCAACAGAGGTGTAGAGAGAGGCAATATGGGTGCAGATAGAAGCAAGCGAGGTACAGAAAGAGGCAAGAGAGGTGCAGAAAGAAGCAAGAGAGGTGCAGAAAGAAGCAAGAGAAGTGCAGAAAGAAGAAATAGAGGTGCAGAAAGAGGCAAGAGGGGTATACAAAGAATCAAGAGAGTTGCAGAAACAGGAAAAGAGGTGCAGTAAGAAGGAAGTGAGGTGCTTAAAGAAGCAAGAGAAGTGCAGAAACAAGCAACAGAGGTGCAGAAAGAGGCAAGAGGCATGCAGAATGAGGCAAGTCAAGTGCAGAATGAAGCAACAGAGGTACAGAAAGAGGCAAGAGAGTTGCAGAAACAGGCAAAAGTGGTGCAGAAAGAGGCAAGAGGGGGTGTGGAAAGAGGCTAGAGAGGTGCTTAAAGAAGCGACAGAGGTGCAGAAAGATGTAAGTGAGGTACAGAAAGAGGCAAGATAAGTGCAGAAAGAGGCAAGTGAGGTATAGAAAAGGGCAAGAGGGGTGTAGAAAGAGGCAGGAGCAGTGCAGAATGAATCAACAGAGGTGCAGAAGGAGGCAAGAAGGTTGCAGAAAGAGGCAAGAGAAGTGCAGAAAGAAGCAAAAGATGTGAAGAAAGAGGCAAGAGGCGTGCAGAAAGAGGCAATAGAGTTGAAAAAACAGGCAAAAGAGGTACAGAAAGAAGCAAGATCAGTGCAGAGATAACAAACAGTGGTGTACAAATAGACAAGAGGGGTGCAGAGAGAGGCAAGAGAAGTGTAGAAAGAAGCAACAGAGGTGCAGAAGGAGGCAAGAGAACTGCAGAAAGAGGCAAGAGAGTTGCAGAAACAGGCAAGAAAGGTGCAGCCATATACAAGAGAGGTGCAAAAAAAGCAAGAGAGGTGAAGAAAGAAGCAAGAGAATTATAGAATGAAGCAACAGAGGTGCAGAAAGAAGCAAGAGCAGTGCAGAAACTACCAAAAGAGGTGCAGAAGGAGGCAAGAGGGGTGCAGAAAGAGGCCAGAGGGGTGCAGAGAGAGGCAAGAAGGGTGCAGAAATTTGCAAGAGAGGTACATAAAGAAGAAAGTGCAGTGCAGAAAGAAACAACAGAGGTGCAGAAGGAGGCAAGAGGGGTACAGAAAGAGGCAAGAGAAGTTCAGAAAGAAGCAAAAGAGGTGTAGAAAGAAGCAAGAGAGGTGCAGAAAGAAAGAAGAGATGTGCAGAAAGAAGCAACAGAGGTGCAGAAAGAGGCAGGAGGGGAACAAAAAGAAGCAAGAGAGTTGCAGAAACAGGGAAAAGAGGTGCTGAAAGAGGCAAGAAGGGAGGAGAAAGAGGCAAGAGAGGTACAGAAAGAGGCAAGAGAGGTTTAGAAAGAGGGATGAAGGGTGCAGAAAGAGGCAAGAGGGATACAAAAATAAGCAAGAGAGGTACAGAAAGAAGCAAGAGAAGTGCAGAAACAAGCAACAAAGTTACAGAAAGAGGCAAGAAGGGTTGCAGAAACAGGCAAAAGAGGAGCAGAAATGGGGAATAGGGTTCCAGACAGAGAAAAGCGAAGTACAGAAAGAGGGAAGAGGGTTACAGATAGAGGCAGGAGGGGTGCAGAAATTTGCAAGAGGTGTGCAGAAAGAAGCAAGAGAGGTGCAGAAAGAAGCAAGTGCAGTGCAGAAAGAACCAACAGAGGTGCAGAAACAGACAAGAGTGGTGCAGAAAGAGGCAAGATAAGTGCAGAAAGAAGCAAAAGAGGTGCAGAAGGAAGCAAGAGAACTGCATAAAGAGGCAAGAGAGCTACAGAAACAGGCAAGAAAGGTGTACAAAAAGGGAACAGGGGTGCTGAAAGAGGCAAGAGAGGTGCAGAAACAGGCAAAAGAGGTGCAAAAAGAGGCAAGTAGGGAGCAGAAAGAGGCAAGAGAAGTGCAGAAAGAGGCAAGTGAGGTGGACAAAGAGGGAAGAAGAGTGCAGAAAGAGGCAAGATGGGTGCAAAAAAAGCAATAGAGGTACAGAAACAAGCAGGAGGAGTGTAGAAACAACAACAGAGGTGCAGAAAGAGGGAAGAAGAGTGCAGAAAGATGCAAGAGAAGTACAGACGGAAGCAACAGAAGTACAGAAAGAGGCAAGAGAAGTGCATAAAGAGGCAAGAGAGTTGCAGAAACAGGCAAAAGATGTGCAGAAAGGGGGAACAGGGTTGCAGAAAGGGGAAGAGAGGTGCATAAAGAGGGAATAGGGGTGCAGAAAGAGGCAAGAGGGGTGCAACATTTGTAAGAGAGGTGCAGAAAGAAGCAAAAGCAGTGTAGAGACAACCAACAGAGGTGCAGTAGGAGGCAAGAGGGTGCAGAAAGAAGCAAGAGGGGTGCAGAAAGCAAGATAGGTGCAAAAAGAGGCAAGAGTGGTACGGAAAGAGGCTAGAGAAGTGCTTAAAGAAGTGACAGAGGTGCAGAAAGATGGATGTGAGGTGCAGAAAGAGGCAAGATAAGTGCAGAAAGAGGCAAGTGAGGTACAGAAAAAGGCAAGAGGGGTGTAGAAAGAGGCAAGAGAAGTGCAGAAAGATACAACAGAGGTGTAGAAGGAGGCAGGAGAACTGCGGAAAAGGCAAGAGAGTTACAGACACAGGCAATAGAGGTGCATAAAGAAGCAAGAGCAGTGCAGAAAGAACCAACAGAGGTGCAGAAGGAGGCAAGAGGGGTGCAGAAAGAAGCAAGAGAAGTTCAGAAAGAAGCAAAAGATGTGCAGAAAGAGGCAAGATGGGTGCAGAAAGAGGCAAGAGAGTTGAAGAAAAAGGCAAAAGAGGTGCAGAAAGAAGCAAGAACAGTGCAGAGAGAACAAACAGAGGTGTAGAAACAGACAAGAGGTGGGCAGAGAGAGGCAAGAGAAGTGCAGAAAGAAGCAACCAAGGTGCAGAAGGAGGCAAGAGAACTGCAAAAAGAGACAAGAGAGTTGCAGAAACAGGCAAGAAAGGTGCAGCAATTTTCAAGAGAGGTGCAGAAAGAAGCAAGAGAGGTGAAGAAAGAGGCAAGAGAAGTGCAGAAAGAAGCAACAGAGGTGCAGAAAGAGGTAAGAGAGGTGCAGAAAGAAGCAAGAGAAGTGCCGAAAGAAGCAACAGAGCTGCAGAAACAGGAAAAGAGGTGCAGAAAGACACAAAATAAGTGCAGAAAGAGGCAAGAGAGGTGCAGAAAGAGGTAAGAGAGGTACACAAAGAGGGAAGAAGGATGTAAAAAAGAGGCAAGAGGGGTGCAGAAAGAAGCAAGTGAGGTGCAGAAAGAAGCAAGAGAAGTGCAGAAACAAGCAACTGAGCTGTAGAAACAGGAAAAGAGGTGCAGAAAGACACAATATAGGTGCAGAAAGAGGCAAGAGAGGTGTAGAAAGAGGTAAGAGAGGTACACAAAGAGGGAAGAAGGATGTAAAAAAGAGGCAAGAGAAGTGCAGAAGGAAGCAACAGAGGTGCAGTAGGAGGCAAGAGGGGTGCAGAAAGCAAGATAGGTGCAAAAAGAGGCAAGAGGGGTGCAGAAAGAGGCTAGAGAAGTACTTAAAGAAGCGACAGAGGTGCAGAAAGATGGATGTGAGGTGCAGAAAGAGGCAAGATAAGTGCAGAAAGAGGCAAGTGAGGTACATAAAAAGGCAAGAGGCAAGTGAAGTACAGAAAGATACAACAGAGGTGCAGAAGGAGGCAAGAGAACTGCAGAAAGAGGCAAGAGAGTCACAGAAACAGGCAATAGAGGTGCATAAAGAAGCAAGAGCAGTGCAGAAAGAACCAACAGATGTGCAGAAGGAGGCAAGAGGGGTACAGAAAGAGGCAAGAGAAGTACAGAAAGAAGCAAAAGATGTGCAGAAAGAGGCAAGAGGGGTACAGAAAGAGGCAAGAGAGTTGAAGAAACAGGCAAAAGAGATGCACAAAAGAAGCAAGAACAGTGCAGAGAGAACAAACAGAGGTGGAGAAACAGACAAGAGGGGTGCAGAGAGAGAGGCAAGAGAAGTGCAGAAAGAAGCAACAGAGGTGTAGAAGGAGACAAGAGAACTGCAGAAAGAGGCAAGAGAGTTGCAGAAACAGGCAAGAAAGGTGCAGCAATTTGCAAGAGAGGTGCAGAAAGAAGCAAGAGAGGTGAAGAAAGAGGCAAGAGAAGTGCAGAAAGAAGCAAGAGCCGTGCAGAAAGAAGCAAGAGAATGCAGAAAGAAGCAACAGAGCTGCAGAAACAGGAAAAGAGGTGCAGAAAGACACAAAATGGGTGCAGAAAGAGGCAAGAGAGGTTCAGAAAGAGGTAAGAGAGGTACACAAAGAAGCAAGAGCCGTGCGAAAGAAGCAAGAGAAGTGCAGAAAGAAGCAACAGAGCTGCAGAAACAGGAAAAGAGGTGCAGAAAGACACAAAATTGGTGCAGAAAGAGGCAAGAGAGGTTCAGAAAGAGGTAAGAGAGGTACACAAAGAGGGAAGAAGGATGTAGAAAGAGGCAAGAGGGGTGCAGAAAGAAGCAAGTGAGGTGCAGAAAGAAGGAAGAGAAGTGCAGAAACAAGCAACTGAGGTGCAGAAACAGGAAAGAGGAGTGTATAAAGAGGCAAGAGAAGTGCAGAAGGAAGCAACAGAGGTGCAGAAAGAGGCAAGAAAATTGCAGAAGGTGGCAAGAGAGTTGCAGAAACAGGCAAGAGAGTGGCAGAAAAAGGGAACAGGGGTGCAGAATGAGGTAAGAGAGATGCAGAAAGAGGGAAGACAGGTGCAGAAAGAGGCAAGAGGGGTGCAGAAGAAGCGAAAGAGGTACAGAAATAGCAAGAGAGGTGCAGAAAGAACCAACAGAGGTACAGAAACATACATGACGGGTGCAGAAAGAGGCAAGAGAAGTGCAGAAAGAAGCAACAGAGGTGCAGAAAGAGGCAAGAGTTGTTCAGAAAGAAGCAAGAGAGGTGCAGAAAGAAGCAAGTGTTGTGCAGAAAGAAGCAACAGAGGTACAGAAAGAGGCAAGAGGTGTGAAGAAAGAGGCAAGAGAAGTGTAGAAAGAAGCAACAGAAGTGCAGAAATAGGTAAGAGAGGTGCAGAAAGAAGCAAGAGAGGTGCAGAAACAGGCAAAAAGGTACAGAAAGACACAAAATGGGTGCAGAAAGAGGCAAGAGAAGTGCAGAAAGAGGTAAGCGAGGTACACAAAGAGGGAAGAAGGATGTAGAAAGAGGCAAGAGGGGTGCAGAAAGAAGCAAGTGCTGTGCAGAAAGAAGCAAGAGAAGTGCAGAAAGAGGCAAGAAAAGCACAGAATGAAGCAACAGACGTACAGAAAGGGGCAGGAGAATGCAGAAAGAGGCAAGAGATTTGAAAAACAGGCAAATGTGGTGCAGAAAGAGGCAAGAGGGGTGCAGAAAAAGGCAAGAGAAGTGCAGAAAGAGGGAAGAGAGTTGCAGAAACAGGCAAAAGAGGTGCAGAAAAAGCAAGAACAGTACAGAAAGAACTAACAGAGGTGCAGAAGGAGGCAAGAGGGGTGCAGAAAAAGGTAAGAGGGGTACAGATATTTGCAGGAGAGGTCCAGATAGAAGCAAGTGCAGTGCAGGAAGAACCAACAGAGGTGCAGAAACAGACAAGAGTGGTGCAGAAAGAGGCAAGATAAGTGCAGATAGAAGCAACAGAGGTGCAGAAGGAGGCAAGAGAAATGCAGAAAGAGGCAAGAGAGCTGTAGAAACGGGCAAAAGAGGTGCAGAAAAAGGGAACAGGGATGCTGAAAGAGGCAAGTGAGGTGCAGAAACAGGCAAAAGAGGTGCAAAAAGAGGGAAGAGGGGAGCATAAAGAGGCAAGCGCGGTAGACAAAGAGGGAAGAAGGGTGCAAAAAGAGGCAAGATGGGTGCAAAAACAAGCAAGAGAGGTACAGAAACAAGCAAGAAAAGTGAATAAACAACAACAGAAGTGCAGAAAGAGGGAAGAGAAATGCAGAAAGACGCAAGAGAAGTACAGAAGGAAGCAACAGAGGTACAGAAAGAGGCAAGAGAAGTGCATAAAGAGGCAAGAGAGTTGAAGAAACAGGCAAAAGATGTGCAGAAAGGGGGAACAGGGTTGCAGACAGAGGAAAGAGAGGTGCAGAAAGAGGGAAGAGGAGTGCATAAAGAGGCAAGGGGGTACAAAATGTATAAGAGAGCTGCAGAAAGAAGCAAGAGCTGTGCAGAGAGAACCAGCAGAGGTGCAGTAGAAGGCAAGAGGGTGCAGAAAGAAGCAAGAGGGGTGCAGAAAGAAGCAAGAGAGGTGTAGAAAGAAGCAAGAGAAGCGCAGAAATAAGCAACAGATGTGCAGAAAGAGGCAAGATGGGTGCAGAAGTAGGCAAGAGAAATGTAGAAAGAAGCAACAGAGGTGCAGAAGGAGGCAAGAGAAGTGCAGAAAGAAAGAAGAGAGTTGCAGAAACAGGCAAAAGAAGTGCATTAAGAAACAAGAGAAGTGCATAAAGAAGCAACAGAGGGGCAGAAGGAGGCAAGAGAGTTATAGAAATTTGCAAGACAGGTGCAAAAAGAATAAAGAGCAGTGCAGAAAGAAGCAACAGAGGTGCAGAAAGAGGCAAGAGGGTTGCAGGAAGAAGCAAGAGAAGTGCAGAAATAAGAAACAGAGGTGCAGAAAGAGGCAAGAGGGGTATACAAAGAAGCAAGAGAGTTGCAGAAGCAGGAAAAGAGGTGCAGAAAGAGGCAAGAGGGGTGCAGGAAGAGGCAAAAGAGGTGCAGAAAGAGGCAAGAGAGGTGTACAAAGAGGGAAGAAGTATGCAGAAAGAGGCAAGAGGAATGCAGTAAGAAGGAAATGAGGTGCTTAAAGAAGCAAGAGAAGTGCAGAAACAAGCTACAGAGGTGCAGAAAGAGGCAAGAGGCATGATGAACTAGGCAAGTCAAGTGCAGAATGAACCAACAGAGGTACAGAAAGAGGCAAGCAAAGTGCAGAAAGAGGCAAGAGAGTTGCAGAAACAGTCAAAAGTAGTGCAGAAAGAGGCAAGATAGGGGTAGAATGAGACAAGAGAGGTGCACAAATTTGTAAGAGCAGAGCAGAAAGAACCAACAGAGGTTCAGAAGGAGGCAAGAGGGGTGCAGAAAGAGGCAATGGAGGTGCCGAAAGAGGCAAGACAGGTGCAGAAATAGCAAAAGAGGTACAGAAAGAGGGAAGAGAGATACAGAAGGAGGGAAGAGGGGTACAGAGAGAGGCAAGAGGAATGCAGAAAGAAGCAAGCGAGGTGCAGAAAGATGCAACAGATGTTCAGAAAGAGGCAAGAGAGGTGTAGAAAGAAGCAAGAGAGGTGCAGAAAGAAGCAAGAGAAGTGCAGAAATAAACAGAGGTGCAGAACGAGGCAAGAGGGGTACACAAAGAAGCAAGAGAGTTGCAGAAAGAGGAAAACAAGGTGCAGAAAGAAGCAAGAGAGGTGCACAGAGAAGGAAAAAGGGTGTAGAAAGAGGCAAGAGGGGTGCTGAAAGAAGCAAGTGAGAAGCAGAAAGAAGCAAGAGAAGTGCAGAAACAAGCAACAGAGGTGCAGAAAGAGGCAAGAGGCATGCAGAAAGAGGAAAGAGAAGTGCAGAATGAAGCAACAGAGGTATAGAAAGAGGCATAAAAAGTGCAGAAGGTGGCAAAAGAGTTGCAGAAACAGGCAAGAGAGTGGCAGAAAAAGGGAACAGGGGTGCAGAATGAGGCAAGAGAGATGCAGAAAGAGGAAAGACGGGTGCAGAAAGAGGCAAGAGGGGTGCAGAAGAAGCAAAAGAGGTGCAGAAAGAAGCAACAGAGGTGCATAAAGAAGCAACAGAGGTGTAAAAGTAGGCATGAGAAGTGCATAAAGAGGGAAGAGAGTTACAGAAACAGGCAAAAGAGGTACAGAAAGAGGGAAGAAGGGAGCAGAAAGAGGCAAGAGCAGTGCAGAGAGAACCAACAGAGGTACAGAAGGAGGCAAGAGGGGTGCAGAAAGAGACAAGAGGTGTGCAGAAAGAAGCAAGAGAGGTGCAGAAAGAAGCAAGTGAAGTGCAGAAAGAAGCAACAGAGGTGCAGAAAGAGGCAAGAGGTGTGCAGAAAGAGGCAGGAGAAGTGTATAAAGAAGCAACAGAAGTGCAGAAAGAGGTAAGAGATGTGCAGAAAGAAGCAAGAGAGGTGCAGAAAGAAGCAAGAGAAGTGCAGAAAGAAGCAACAGAGCTGCAGAAACAGACAAAGAGGTGCAGAAAGACACAAAATGGGTGCAGGAAGAGGCAAGAGAAGTGCAGAAAGAGGTAAGAGAGGTACACAAAGAGGGAAGAAGGATGTAGAAAGAGGCAAGAGGGGTGCAGAAAGAAGCAAGTGAGGTGCAGAAAGAAGCAAGAGAAGTGCAGAAAGAGGCAAGAGAAGTGCAGAATGAAGCAACAGACATACAGAAAGGGGCAAGAGAATGCAGAAAGAGGCAAGAGAATTGAAAAACAGGCAAATGTGATGCAGAAAGAGGCAAGAGGGGTGCAGAAAAAGGCAAGAGAAGTGCAGAAAGAGGCAAGAGAGTTGCAGAAACAGGCAAAAGAGGTGCAGAAAGAAGCAATAACAGTGCAGAAAGAACCAACAGAGGTGCAGAAGGAGGCAAGAGGGGTGCAGAAAAAGGAAAGAGGGATACAGGTATTTGCAAGAGAGGTCCAGACAGAAGCAAGTGCAGTGCAGAAAGAAGCAACAGAGGTGCAGAAGGAGGCAAGAGAAAAGCAGAAAGAGGCAAGAGAGCTGCAGAAACGGGTAAGAGAGGTGCAGAAAAAGGGAACAGGGTGCTGAAAGAGGCAAGTGAGGTGCAGAAACAGGCAAAAGAGGTGCAGAAAGAGGCAAGAGGGGATCAGAAAGAGGTAAGCACGGTAGACAAAGAGGGAAGAGGGGTGCAGAAGAGGCAAGATGGGTGCAAAAACAAGCAAGAGAGGTACAGAAACAAGCAAGAGAAGTGAAGAAACAACAACAGAGGTGCAGAAAGAGGAAAGAGGAGCGCAGAAAGACACAAGAGAAGTACAGAATGAAGCAACAGAGGTACAGAAAGAGGCAAGAGAAGTGCATAAAGAGGCAAGAGAGTTGCAGAAACAGGCAAAAAATGTGCAGAAAGGGGGAACAAGGTTGCAGACAGAGGAAAGAGAGGTGCAGAAAGAGGGAAGAGGGGTGCAGAAAGAGGCAAGGGAGGTACAAAATTTGTAAGAGAGGTGCAGAAAGAAGCAAGAGCAGTGCAGAGAGAACCAGCAGAGGTGCAGTAGGAGGCAAGAGGGTACAGAAAGAAGCAAGAGGGGTGCAGAAAGAAGCAAGAGAGGTATAGAAAGAAGCAAGAGAAGTGCAGAAATAAGCAACAGATGTGCAGAAAGAGGCAAGATGGGTGCAGAAGTAGGCAAGATAAGTGTAGAAAGAAGCAACAGAGGTGCAGAAGGAAGCAAAAGAAGTGCAGAAAGAAGGAAGAGAGTTGCAGAAACAGGCAAACAAAGTGCATTAAGAAACAAGAGAAGTGCATAAAGAAGCAACAGAGGGGCAGAAGGAGGCAAGAGAGGTGTAGAAATTTGCAAGAGAGGTGCAAAAAGAATCAAGAGCAGTGCAGAAAGAAGCAACAGAGGTGCAGAAAGAGGCAAGAGGGTTGCAGAAAGAGGCAAGAGAAGTACAGAAAGAAGCAACAGAGGTGCAGAGAGAGGCAAGAGGGGTGCAGAAAGAAGCAAGTGAGGTGCAGAAAGTTTCAAGAGAGGTACAGAAAGAAGCAAGAGAAGTGCAGAAATAAGAAACAGAGGTGCAGAAAGAGGCAAGAGGGGTATACAAAGAAGCAAGAGAGTTGCAGAAACAGGAAAAGAGGTGCAGAAAGAGGCAAGAGGGGTGCAGGAAGAGTCAAGAGAGGTGCAGAAAGAGGCAAGAGAGGTGCACAAAGAGGGAAGAAGTATGCAGAAAGAGGCAAGAGGGGTGCAGTAAGAAGGAAATGAGGTGCTTAAAGAAGCAAGAGAAGTGCAGAAACAAGCAACAGAGGTGCAGAAAGAGGCAAGAGGCATGAAGAATGAGGCAAGTTAAGTGCAGAATGAAGCAACAGAGGTACAGAAAGAGGCAAGCAAAGTGCAGAAAGAGGCAAGAGAGTTGCAGAAACAGGCAAACGTGGTGCAGAAAGAGGCAAGAGAGGGGTAGAATAAGACAAGAGAGGTGCAGACATTTGCAAGTGCAGAGCAGAAAGAACCAACAGAGGTGCAGAAGGAGGAAAGAAGGGTGCAGAAAGAGGCAAGAGGGGTGCAGAAAGAGGCAATGGAGGTGCTGAAAGAGGCAAGACAGGTGCAGAAATAGCAAAAGAGGTGCAGAAAGAGGGAAGAGAGATACATAAGGAGGGAAGAGGGGTACAGAGAGAGGCAAGAGGAATGCAGAAAGAAGCACACGAGGTGCAGAAAGAAGCAAGAGAAGTGCAGAAATAAGATACAGAGGTGCAGAAGAGGTGAACACAAAGAAGCAAGAGAGTTGCAGAAAGAGGAAACAGAGGTGCAGAAAGAGGCAAGAGAGGTGCACAGAAAAGGAAGAAGGGTGCAGAAAGAGGCAAGGGGGTGCTGAAAGAAGCAAGTGAGATGCAGAAAGAAGCAAGAGAAGTGCAGAAACAAGCAACAGAGGTGCAGAAAGAGGCAAGAGGCATGCAGAAAGAGGAAAGAGAAGTGCAGAATGAAGCAACAGAGGTATAGAAAGAGGCAAGAGAAGTGCAGAAAGAGGCAAGAGAGTTGCAGAAACAGGCAAAAGTGGTGCAGAAAGAGGCAAGAGGGGTGCAGAAAAAGGATAGAGAAGTGCAGAAAGAATCAACAGAGGAGCAGAAAGAGACAAGAGAAGTGCAGAAAGAGGCAAGAGCAGTGCAGAAAGAACAAACAGAGGTGCAGAAGGAGGTAAGAGGGGTGCAAAAAGATGCAAGAGGGGAGCAGAAAGATGCAAGAAGGGGTGCAGAATTGTGCAAGAGAGGTCCAGAAAGAAGCGAGAGCAGTGCAGAAAGAACCAACAGAGGTGCAGAAACAGACAAGAGTGGTGCAGAAAGAGGCAAGAGAGTTGCAGAATCAGGCAAGAGAGGTGCAGAAAAGGGGACAGGGGTACAGAAAGAGGCAAGAGAGGTATAGAAAGAGGGAAGAAGGGTGCAGAAAGAGGCAAGAGGGATGCAGAAAGAAGCAAGAGAGGTGCAGCAAGAAGCAAGAAAAGTGCAGAAAGAAGCAACAGAGGTGCAGAAGGAGGCAAGAGGGGGCAGAAGTAGACAAGAGAATTGCAGAAAGAAGCAACAGAGGTGCAGCAGGAGGGAAGATATGAGCGGGAAGAGAGTTGCAGAACAGGCACAAGAAGTACATAAAGAAACAAGAGCAGTGCAGAAAGAACAAACAGAGGGGCAGATAGAGGCAAGAGGGGTACAGAAATTTGCAAGAGAGGTGCAGAAAGAAGCAATAGCAGTGCAGAAAGAAAAAACATAGGTGCAGAAGGAGGCAAGAGGGGTACAGAAATAGGCAAGAGAAGTGCAGAAAGAAGCAAAAGAGGTGCAGAAAGAGGCAAGGGGGTGCAGAAAGAGGCAAGAGAGGTACTGAAAATGGCAAGAGAGGTGCAGAAATTTGCAAGAGAAGTGCAGAAAGAAGCAACAGAGGTGCGGAAAGAGGCAAGAGGGGTGCAGAAAGAGAAAAGAGAAGTGCAGAAAGAAGCAACAGTGGTGCAGTAAGAGGCAAGAGAGGTGCAGAAAGAAGCAAGAGAGGTGCAGAAAGAATCAGGAGAAGTGTAGAAAGAAGCAACAGAGGTGCAGAATGAAGCAAGAGAATTGCAGAAACAGGCAAAAGAGGTGCAGAAAGAGGCCAGAGGGGTGCAGAAAAAAGCAAGTGAGGTGCAAAAAGAACTAAGAGGAGTGCAGAAACAAGCAACAGACATGCAGAAAGAGGCAAGAGGGGTACAAAAAGAGGCATGAAAACTGCAGAAAGAGGCAAGAGAATTGGAGAAACAGGCAAGAGATGTGCAGAAAAAGGGAACAGGGGTCCAGAAAGAGAGAAATCGAACACCAGGGAGTGGCTATTCTTCTTACAGAGAAACTACAGGCTAAATTGCATTCTTTGGAAAAGACTATATCTAAAACTTCAGGCTTAGAAAGACTTTACATGTATGTATAAACTGTCAGTTAATTTTGCAGCGTAACTTGATTGTAGAAGAAGGTTTAGTAAATGAAGCAATGGAAAAAGTTGTTGATATTTTAAATTTTCAGAATAGAGATGGAATAGAATTTTTGATTATAAAATGTGATCCAATAAAGAGGTAAGACAGATCGGGCATTGTGTTGTATGTTTTTTGCTTGTAAAAGGTTTGTATGTACGCAGACAACAGTTTCCTTAGTCTTTAGCATATACAGTAACTATTCATAAATCTAAAGGTTTAAGTATAGACAGAGCTTTTGTAAATATTGGATTTACGGTGTTCATAGATTGAATGGCATACGTTGCATTGTCTCAAGTAAGAACATAGTCTGGTTTGTATATGATAGATTTTGATAAGAAAAAGGTTAGTGCTGATGCACATTGTGTAAGAGAGAACAATCGTTTAAGAAGACTTTGTGCTCCTGATTTAGGTAAATATCCCATATTGGAGAAACATATAATGTGTCCAAAACAGAAATATATCAAAGATGCAACTGAGGTTCAAAAAAAGAAAGCAACTGGAAAAAAAGTTGTAAGTATGAAGAGAAATAAAAATAGAAAGTGTTTATAATATTGTAGGATAGCAGTTTGAAAACAGTTCAGGTATCAACTGCTATGCTAATGTGATTCTGATTGTTGTGTTTCATTTACCACATCTTCATCATGAAATCATGGGAAATCAAGAAAAAAGATTCTCTTCTTTACTACATCATGTATTTCAACAGTTGATAAATGACAGAACTACAATGCATACTGCTTCTGGCATTCAGCATCTTTTAGATATATGCACTGGTTCATTGACATTTACTCTCAACATGCAAGAAGATACACAAGAATTTCTAATACTTGTGATTGGAGTATTAGAACATGAAGGAAATTACATTGAAAACGTATTTGGACTAAGTTACAAGTGAAACCATAAGTGTGAAGACTGTTCATTTACTTCTACCAATGTAAGAAACAGAACGATTCCTATACTTGACAATACCAGACTGCGAATCAGTACCTTTTAACAAATTGATAAAAACAGCAAATCAGGATGTGATATGTTCACATTGTAGATCAGAGATGTTGTCTACATTACATATAGAAAGATTTGGAAAATATCTCATTTTAATGTTACAATGATGTAGAGCAAATGGAAGAAAATTGGAAACAAAAATTACAAATTTTAAAGCAAATCAAATATCTATTTCAGGAAGAAGTTATGCAACAGCAGCTATTATTTTTCATGAAGGACTTACTGTAAAATCTGGACACTATATTGTTTATTTAAACTGTAGCAAAGGATGGACGCTTTGCAATGATGTCCACCTGGAATTCAAAGCTAGATTGCCTTATGAATTACCAAATTCATATTTGTTATTTCTGCAGCCAAAGTTTTGAGTACATCATTTGGCCTATTGGAAAGATGTAAACAGAAAGTAGACAACACTGCAAACTATTAGTATTTTTAATTAGTGTTTGGATTATTATTTGCGCTAATTGATATTACATTTGGAAAATTGTGTTTAAAAGCAAATAGTTTATATATTTGTTGTCTATATTGTACCAGATGTAAATGAGAGTCTACATTTTGGCAAGTGTATTTGAGATAAATAATATAGTTAATGTAGATGAAGGAAGTAATTAACAAAGTGTAGATAGGAAAATGAATAGCTACACATATTGATAATCATGCTCTACGCTGATTTTTTTTTTCTACAATCAATTTGATTGTTTTGTTCCTCACTGTTCATTGATGATACTACATTGAAATCACTGTGTATGGTGAAGTTAAGTGGAATCTGAAAACAGCAAAAAAAGGAAACTGAAATTGTTACGTAATTGTAAATTTATGTTGTGTTCTTAAAAATATAATATTATAATTTCTGTAATATATTATCATTAAATAACAGTTTTTCTTTTTCTTCTTTATAGTAGCTACTGTTGAAGTTTGAAAACAGTTTTAATGCTGTTTAGGATAATACTATTCTAAAATAGTTCTACTGAGTAATGTATCTAAATTACTTGATAGGTAAGAATACATAATATAATATACATGATAACCTGGAAAAATGTTTGAAATTTAATTATATGTTATTTGTTTCTAATATAAATAATGTTCATCCTTTACACTATTTGAAAAATTTCATCATATTTCTGAGGAGTAGTATCATACTTACTTTTTACAAAAGTGCATAAACCAATAAAAGTGCTTTAATTGCAAGTTATTTACTCCTCATTATACAGGACAGGTGTGTATTGAACTCCCTATCCAAGGACTTCTCAGATGCATACATAGAAAAGATATGCACTAATAGAATTACCTAGGGACTACCCATTCACTCATTGAATGAAGCAGATACTATGAATGCACTCATGCAATCACACAGGGACTACCTGTACACTCATTCATTACTATCTATGCACTTATCGAATCAGCCAGACATTGCTGTTGCACTCAGCTATTCATCTAACCACTAGCCATGTACTCATCCATTTACTCACGCACTGCCCATGTACTCATCCAATCAGCCAGGCAGTACCCCTGCACTCATGCAATCACCCAGGCACTACCCATGCACTCATACAATCATTCAGGCACTATTTTTGTACTCAAGCATTCACACAGGCATTACCCATGCACTCATCCTTTCTCTCAGGCACTACCCATGCACTCATCTAATGACCCAGGCACTACTCTTGCACTCATCCTTTCACTCACGCACTACCCATGCACTCATCTGATCACCCAAGCACTACACTTGCACTCATACAATCATCTTCATTATCAAATCTTTATTCAGTTTTTCAAATAAAACCATAAAAGTCATACAAACATCAGTAAAACTTCACATGAATACAAAATCGCGATACAGTACGTCCCGAGTGGTCTAATTGCAGAGTAAAGGTTGTAAATCCCGATGCCAGGTTAGTCACAGCTTGACCCAAGCCTAATAGCAGCCCTTAAAAAATTGAGTGTATAAAAACAGTGTCATTAGAGAGGAGTTGTAAAAAGATAAAACAGGTCTCATCCTCCTAAAACAGGCCTTCTTAAGAATAGGGATAATAAAAGACTTTCTGGGAAACTCATAAAAACTACAAAACATTAAAAAGTGCATCATGTCCTGAGGAGACTGACCATCGCAGCCACAGGGCATGAGGCACTGCCCTCTATGAGCACCACATGGTTGTACCTGGGGATAATGAAAAAGATCAAGCTGAAATCTAGTCAGTAGAAAGTGATCAAGAATGCTTTTAAGTCCTAAGAGATATGATTCAGTAAGTGGTACTGTTTATAGTGCCATGTACCTACACATGCTGGGCTTACACAACTCTGTTTCCTCGCTGTCACAGCAGCGCCTTAAAAAAAAAACACTCTTTGGCCTACGTAAAGTCCCTCTTGCATACAATCTCGGAGTTATCAAATAATTCTGCCCTTCCTAGCCTACAAAGGCCTGATTTTATATACTGGAGCCATCGGATGCGGGTGACGTGGTCAAGGGAAAGGCAATCCTTTAAAATATCTTTGCTAAGTTCATTTTCTTGCTTGGCCCAAAACACTACTCTCAGATAGGAGAAGACATTTTTCTTAGGTATTGACAAGGTTCCTATCTTAAAGGTAGACTGCTTAGCTTTGTGAGATTCCACCTGCATAACAAAAGATTTGATATGATTAACTGTCAGGTCCAAGTTCTCCATAAAATGAACAAAAGAGTTCAGCAGGAGTTGTAAACCCCTGGCTGTCCTCGCCATGAGAACAGCATTGTCTGCATATAGGAGGACCGGCAGGCTACACTTACCCACCTGGGGGCAATCAGCTTTTGCAACCAAAAGGACCTTCTCCAGGGAGTTGATGTATAGGTTAAAGAGAGAGGGGGCCAGTATGCACCCCTGGTGCACCCCTCTCTTGATGTCAAACTTGCGGGTCACTTTGTGATCTTTTGAATAACGGACATCCGCTTTTGAATCTCTCTGAAGGTCCCTTAGAAACAAAACACTATCCCTGTGAATACCAATAGAGAACATCAACTGCCAAAGTTTCGGTCTGTTTACACAATCGAACGCTGAGGACAGGTCCATAAAGGCTAAGTGGATAAAGCCGGGGTGAACCACGGTGTACTTATTCAATACCATATACAGGTTTAAACATTGTTCCACCATGGAACGACCTGGGAGAAAACCATATTGAACCTCGGCTAAAATGTTGTTTTCATCTGCCCAGGATACAAGTCTATCCAGTACCATATGACCCACCACCTTCACCACAGGATCCAAAAGAGAAATGGGCCTGTAGCAAAGAGTGCTATCCCGATCCCCCTTTTTAAAGACTGGGACACTGGTCGATAAGGCCCAGGAATCTGGGAGGCCAGCCTGGACTGATGCATTGATGACAGCTGTAAGTACGGGTACCCAGGTTTCTACATGCGTGATGTGGAGATCTGGGGGGATCTCACTGGGGCCTGGGGCCTTACTTTTAGACAGTCCCATGATGCCAGCTCTTACCTCTTGTGTTGTGAAAACGAGCTCTGCTTTGCCTTCTACCCTTTCCCGCCCTTCTGTCAGCAAAGCGCCAAGACTGGAAGATACCCTCAAAATGGTTGACCCAATCATAGTCTGTGATATGGGGATCCAGTAAGTTGCAGCTATCTACAGCTAAAAAGGGACTGTTAATAATGCCCCAGAACTATGAACCATTGCTCAATGTGCTGGCTTCTACTAGATATAACCAGGCATCCTCCTTCAAGGCAGACTTGCGTTTTACTAGGGCAGCCTTGTAGGCTCTCCGGAGGCTTTTGACAGCCACCTGGTCTCGAGGGGTCAGTCCCAAGGCCTGTTTCAGTTTTCTAGATGCCTGAGAACACTCTGTGTCAAACCATCTCGGTCCTAGGCACATATAATAACCCAGGCACTACCCATGCACTCATTCAATCACTCAGGCACTATTGTTGTGCTCAACCATTTACTCAGGCACTACCCATGTACTCATCCATTCTTTCAGGCACAACTCATGCACAAATGGTATAACCCAGGTATTACCCTTGCACTTATCCTTTCAGTCAAGCACTACCCATGCACTCAACCAATCACCCAGGCAGAAGCTCTGTACTCATGCAATCACTCAGGCACTATTCTTGTATACAACAATTCACACAGGCATTACCCATGCACTCACCCATTCTCTCAGGCACTACCCATGCGCTCATCAAATGACCCAGGCACTACCCTTGCACCGATCCTTTCACTCATGCACTCAATAAACACCCAGGTATTACTCTTGTATTCATGAAGTCATTCAGGTACAACACATGCATTAATCCAATCACCCAGGCAGTACACCCCTACATGCATGCAATCACCCAGGCACTACTCATGGACTCATGCAATCACTCAGGCACTACTCTTGCACTCAACATTTCTCTTAGGCACTACCCATGCACTCACCCAATGACCCAGGCATTACCCTTGCACTCATCCTTTCACATAGGCACTACCCATGCACTCATCCATTCTCTCAGGCACAACTCATGCACTAATACAATAACCCAGGCATTATCCTTGCACTTATCCTTTCAGTCAAGCACTACCCATGCACTCATCCAATTACCCAGGCAGTACCTCTGCACTCATGCAATCATGCAGGCACTATTCTTCTACTCAACCATTTAGTCAGGCACTACCCATGCACTCATCCATTCTCTCAAGCACTATGCATGCACTCATCCAATGACCAAGGCACTACCCTTGCACTGATCCTTTCACACACGCACTACCCATGCACTCATCTAAACACCCAGGCATTACCCTTGAACTCATAAAGTCACTCAGGTATAACACATACAGTCATCCAATCACCCAGGTAGAACTCCTGCACTCATGCGATGACCCAGGCACTACCCATGTTCTCATGGAATCACTCAGGCACTACTCTTGCACTCAACCATTCACTCAGGCACTACCCATGCACTCATCATTTCTCTTAGGCACTACCCATACACTCATCCAATGACCAAGGCATTACCCTTGCACTCATCCTTTCATGCAGGCACCACCCATGCAGTCATCCTTTCACCCAGGCACAACACCTGCACTCATACAATCACTCAGGCACTACCTATGCACTCATGCTTTCACTCAGGCACTATTCTTGTACTCAACCCTTCACTCAGGCATTACCCATGCACTCATCTATTCTCTCAAGCACAACTCATGCACTAATGGAATAACCCAGGTATTACCCTTGCACTTATCCTTTCAGTCAAGTACTACCCATGCACTTATCCAGTCACCCAGGCAGTACCCCTGCACTCATGCAATCACCCACGCAATCCCATGCACTCATGCATTCATTCAGGCACTACTCTTGCAATGAACCATACAGTCAGGCACTACCCATGCACTCATCGTTTTACTTAGGCACTACACATGCACTCATCCTATGACCCAGGCATTACCCTTGTACTCATCCTTTCATGGAGGCACTACTCATGCACTCATCCATTTCCTCAGGCACAACTCATGCACTAATGCAATAACCCAGGCATTATCCCTGCTCTTATCCTCTCAGTCAAACACTACCCAGGCACTCATCCAAACACACAGGCTGTACCTCTGCACTCATGCAATCACTCAGGCACTATTCTTCTACTCAACCATTCAGTCAGGCACTACCCATGCACTCATACACTCTCTCAGACAAAACCCATGCAGTCATCCAATGACCCAGGCACTATCCTTGCACTGATCCCTTCACTCATGTACTTCCCAGGCACTCATCTAAGCATCCAGGCATTACCCTTGCACTCATGAAGTCACCCAGGTACTACACATGCAGTCATCCAATCACCCAGGCAGTACCCATGCACTCATGCAATCACCCAGGCACTATCAATGCACTCATGCAATCACTCAGGCACTACTCATGCACTCGACCATTCACTCAGGTACTACCCATGTACTCATATTTTCTCTTAGGCACTACCCATGCACACATCCGATGACCCAGGCATTACCCTTGCACTCATCCAATCACCCAGGCAGTACCCATGCATTCATCCAATCACCCAGGCAGTACATCTGCACTCATGCAATCACCCAGGCACTACCAATGCACTCATGCAATCACTCAGACACTACTATTACACTCAACCATTCACTCAGGCATTATGCATACACTCATCCATTCACTAAACCACTACTCATGCACATATCAAATAACACAAGCCCTACTCTTTCACTCATTCATTCACTCACATATTATGCATGCACTCATCCATTCACTGAGACACTACTTATGCACAATTCTTACATTCATCACACACACTTTTATGCAAGCAATTACTTTCACTACATACAATTTTTCTACTTTTAACCAGTATAGGTGGTTCAGTGAAAACTATTTACCAAAAAAGAGGGGTTTTTGTATTTTCTGATTTTTTTTTCTCTTTTCTGGTGTTTTTGAATTTTTTAACTAAAAATAAAAGTTAACCAGTCCAGCTATGGTGTTTCATAAAAACCAAGAAACACAAGGTAGAAAAAAAACCACAACAAAAATTAGCACTTATGTGCTTTCAATGATTAACAATTGCTTTAATGGACAGTTCTCCAATGCAAAGAGTGGTTAAACATTTGCAACAGTGAATTTCTGCATCCACAAGTTCAGAGACAATCTGGGGTTGTGGAGTGGTGAGTACAACACCTGCTGAGGTAGATGGTTAACTAACATCATCAGCTGCAGCTTGGTCCCTCTTCTGTCATTCCATCATCTCTCATGCAAGACGAGTTGGATGTATTGTTTCTAGGGTGTTTCTTCATCGAAGAAGTGCCACACAAATATTTTTGGGGGGATCCTCTGGAGAGGACTTTGTGGCAGATGCTGCAGGTCACCTTTCGAGCATTAACTTTATTCTCTCCCTCCAGCACAGTAAAAAACGCCCACACAATGCTTTCTTTGCGCTTTTTGACTGGCTCTTCCACCTCTTCCATTTCATCTCGCTGCTCCTCTTCAGGAAAAGCTGATGCCATTTTTGAATGGAAAAAATCTTGGAACACCAAATAAAATAAAGAATTTCCAGAGCCTACAAAAAGGTAGTCTAACAAGGAGACACACCCAAAATGAAAGGACTGGAACAGGTGCTGGTTTCACGCTCTAAGAGAATGAAAAGCTTTTTAACCAATAAAAGCTTTCTTTCCATGTCACATGGAGTCGCGTAGGGGTCGAGCAACCATTGCGTATACATCGCACACCCATGAAATGTGCTAAATTCACTTTAAAATGATAAATTGCTATTAGCATATTGTGTTTGAAACAATTTTAATGGAAAGTCTTTCAGCAAAACAGATATTTAAACTTGAAACATTGATATTTCAGACTTTTTAAAATTACGTTAGAGTCGCGAACCCAACGTGATCCCAGAAATACTTGCTGGCAGGGTTCGTGACTCCTATGCGACTGGTGAGTGATGGTGCCGCATACATAAAAATATGTTTTAAGCATCTTAAAAAATGTTTACAACTACACCAATACTAATTTTTGGGATTCAACAATAAGCCTCTTTGTTTAAAAAATATTATTTCAGTGTAAATACATATTTTAGACTTACATTTGTGTAACTGATTTGCACACCCAACACATAGATCCACGACCGGTGCGCAACACTGTTGCATCCACAAAAATCTGTTAACAACATTTCAAAACAAGTTTATAACTTCTATATTACTATTTTTTTGCATTTAGTAATAAACCTATTCGTGAAAAAAAGATATTAATTTGTTCTAAATATGTATTTTAGACTGATATTCGTATAACGGATCTATGCACCCACCGCTTAGTGTCGCAATTGGTGCATGACCCTTTTTTGTAAACCAAAAAATAAATAAATATAAAGAAGATATTTATCATAATGAGAGAACAAAACATATTTTACACTATTAAAAGTAATCATACAAAATGTAATTTGGCAAAAAACAGTAAAAAAATTACCCTAAAATATTATATACAAATATCATTTTTCTATTTATAAATTTGTCATATATTATCACACTGTATAAAATTAGGAACATAGAACAATATTACAATTGTGTAAAAATTGCAATTATCCAAATAAATAACACTATAAATCTTTAATCAGCTATGTTATATACATTTTAAAAAAGTGATTATAATTATTTTAAAAGTTTCTAAAAATAAATAGAAAATTATACAAAAAAAAGAAAAAAATAGTTACAAACATCTTTTAATAAATAAAATTGTTTAAAAAACCTTAGAAATTCACTGAATAAAAACAGAGATTTAGGGGTTATAATTAGGAATTACTATTTAAAAAACATTAGAAATTCATTGAAAAAACACAGGTTTCAGGGATGTTATAGTTAGGAATTAGCATTTTTTTAAAAATCACAGGTGTCTATAGTTTTGGGAATGGTAGTCTGTATTTTAGAGTGTGTATGTGAAAGGTTATATTAGAGTGTGAGGATGTGCATCAGAGTTTAAGTGGATGATGGCATGAGTGATGTAATATGTGATGTCATCAGCAGTGCATTGCGGAGGGCGCGAGTTATAGTTAGCTCAGCTAACTATAACGGCTGATTTTCTCTGGCTTTGTATGAGTGAATTGTCAGCCTAACTGTAATGTCCCTGAAACCTGTGGTTTTTTTCAGTGAATATATATATATATATATATATTCACTGAAAAAACCATAGGTTTCAGGAACGTTATAGTTAGTTGGACATTTCACTCGTACAAAACCATAGAAATTCCGGCGTTATAGTTAGTTCAGCTAACTAACTCGCGCCCCCGCAATGCACTGCTGATGACATCACATATTACATCATTCGTGACATGGTCAGTGACATCACTGATGACATCACTGATGACATCTCAAATGACATCACTGATGACATCATTCAGTGACTGTGTGTTTCTGTAAAGTTTAAATTTGTTTTATATATATGCCAAGCTGTATTGAAGAATGAGTGGGTGTATAACTGTCTGTATGGAGGATTTAGTAGGTATGTGACTGACTGTATAAGTGAGTGATTAAATGTGTCTTACTGAATGCATGGGTTAGTGACTAAACTGTATGAAAGTCTGTATCAGTCTGTCTGTTGTTGTATAAGCTGCTGCATGGGTTGGTGAGTAGCTGCATGAGTATCTATATGGGTTATTTATTGCTTGCCTGAGTATTTGTATGGCTGCCTGAGTGTGTGTGTGGGTGGGTGGGAGGTATGTGACTCTGTGCATAGATGTGTGAGTGGTTGATTCACTGGGTGTATGGGTTCAAGAGTGCATGTGGAAACAACTGTATGGGTGGGTGAGTGTGTGTATGGGTGTGTTGGTGAGTGAATGGAAGTCTCAGTGGTACATGTGCAAGTAACTACATATGTAAAAGACAGTATATGTGAGTGATGGTGTATATAAATAACTATATGTGAGAGTCAGTAATTGTGAGAGTGGCTGCATGGATGAGTGTGTATTTGTATCAGTGATTCTATAAGAGAGTAATTATGTGTTGGTATCTGTATGAATAAGTGAGGTGGTGTCTGTATACTTGTATAGGTGAGTAAATGGAAGTATGATTGATTCTTTTCATGACTGACTAGGTGTGTGAATAACTTTGGATATGTGGTAGTGTGTGAGTGTCTGTATAGGTGTATGAATGCATATGATATTGTTGTATTGATGAGTGACTGCATGTATGAGTGACTGTATGGGTAAATGAGTGGATGTGTGTGTAGACCTAGGAATCAGTGAGTGCGTATGTAGTAACTGGTATTGATGTGTCTATTTTTTCAAAAATGGTAGTCTGTATTTTAGAGTGGGTGTATCAAAGTTATATTCAGGTGTGAGGAGGTGCATCAGATTTTCACGTGGATGATGTCATCAGTGATGTCATCAGTAATGTCATTTGAGATGTCATCAGTGATGTCATCAGTGATGTCACTGACCATGTCATGAATGATGTTATATGTGACGTCATCAGCAGTGCATTGCGGGGGCGCGAGTTATAGTTAGCTGAACTAACTATAAAGCCGGAATTTTTATGGTTTTGTACGAGTGAAATGTCCAACTAACTATAACATTCCTGAAACCTATGGTTTTTTCAGTGAATTTCTATGTTTTTTTAAATGCTAATTTCTAACTATAACGTGCCTGAAACCTATGGTTTTTTCAGTGAATTTCAAAGGTTTTTTAAATGAGAATTTCTAAGTATAATGTGCCTCAATCCTATGTTTTTTTTATTGACTACATATATATATTATCTACTGGCGGTCGCCAGTAGATAGTTATAGTTAGGACCTATTTTCCATAGGAAATCCGCGACTTTCTATTTGAAATAACTCTCTTGCCGGTTGACGAATCTTCGCGAAATTTTCAAACTTTATGGCCTGCTCCGGTCTGCTCCTACCCTGAAAGTCTCGGGGTGATTCGTCAAGCGGGGGCCGAGAAAAAAGGGGGGGTCCCAAAACGTGTTTTCCCCATTCATTTTCCCATAGGAAACTTTAGACACGGCTACAGCCCGAACTGCTGAACGGAATTACACCAAATTTGGCAAAGAGGTAGCTCTTGGTTCAGAAAGAACCCTTTTTGTTAAATGGTGTAAATCCATTCAGTAGTTCCTGAGAAAATCAAAAGGAAAATCACATATATATCTATGGCTGCGTCGGATTCGCGCACCCTCCCGATCACGAGCTGTCTGCTAATTGGCTGTCAACACTCCAAACCAGGAAGTGTTGGCAGCCATCTTGTTCCTCGGTAGAACCTAGGAACAAGAAAGCAGTAAAAAAGTGCGCAAACGCACAAAGGGGGCAGGTTAGAAACACCCTGACCCCCTAGGTCTGCTCAGGGGTCCCACAAGGACCCCTGGGTAGAAAAAGCATTTAAAAAAAAAAAAAATCAGCAGGATGCGCTCAGGGAGCGCAGATCCTGCACAAAAAAGAGATTTCGAGCGCGGTCTCCCGCGCTTCGATGTTAATTTACCCCGGGTGGCCCAAGTCCCGGGGGCATGGTGGGGGGTTTAACTTATGTAGGGGGCCTCTAAGGCCCCTAAGCCCCGGGACCGCCACCCCGGGGCTTTATTTAAAAAGATGGCGGAGGGCTCTTTGCCCTCCCGCTGCCCTGGGACCGCCACCCTCCGGGGCTACTTTATTTTTATTTAAAAACCTGTGTGGGGGCTCCAGCCCCCATACGCCCGGGGACCGCCACCTCCCCGGGGCACTAAAGATTTAAATATGGGGGTCTGTTACGGACCCCCAGAGCCCCAGGGACCACCACCTCCCCGGGGCTGTGAAATCGTTGGGAGGGGGGCTGCGCGGCCCCCCTCCTGGAGTGCTTGATGGCCCTGGGGACCGCCACCCCCCAGGGCCGGCTCCTGCAGTGTCCCAGGGTGCCTACCCTCGGGACACCGTAGTTTGCTATGACAGGACGGAGCCTCGCGGCTCCCGTCCTGTCATAGCAATCTGGTTTGCATTTTGAAAGAGAGAGCAGGAAACCTGCTCTCTCTTTCAAAATGCAAACCAATTGCTTTTCCACACGGGGAGCAGCATGTTAGCTGCTCCCCATGTGGAAAAGCAATGCCGGCTCCCGCAGGAGGCGGGGAGCCGGCTGGGACTGTGGGGGGATTTGGGACCTCCCACAGTCTCCAACGTGAGGCCAGGCCCCGGGGGATGGGGTCCCTGGGGCCATAAGTGGCCCGGGAGGGGGGCCACGCAGCCCCCTCCCCAATTAAAAAAATAAAATAAAAAAAATAAGGGCAAGGCCGGCCCCGGGGGATGGGGTCCCTGCGGCCTTAAATGGCCTGAGGAGGGGGGCCACGCAGCCCCCCTCCATATTTTTTTTTAAAAAAATGAGGGCATGCCCTGGGGGATGGAGTCCCCGGGGCCAATAGAGGCCCAGGGAAGGGGGGGCCACGCGGCCCCCTACCCATTTAAAAAAAAAAAAAAAGAAATGCACAGGCCCCGGGGGATGGGGTCCCCGGGGCCAAAGTGGCCAAGGGAAGGGGGCCACGCAGCCCCGTCCCATTAAAAAAAACAAAAAGAAAAAAAAAAACGACCTGCATCGTGCCGGAGGCCCCGCCCCCTCCCTGCAGTACTCTGCAAACGCGCCCCCTGGCGCGTTTTAAGTAGGGGAAGTAATTCCCCTTGAATACTGGGGGTCCCTGGGGACCAACTAGCCCACCAGGAACCTCCAGTATGCGCCAGGGGCTGCGTTGCAGAGAGGTGTACAGAGGCCACGCCCCTTTTTACACCTCTCTGTAACGCAGCTCTGTGGCGCTTAATGGAGGTAGCTGGTGGGCTAGTTGCACCCCAGGGACCCTCAGGATTCAAGGGGACTTAATCCCCCGACTTAAAACGCGCCACGGGGCACGTTTGCACAGTGGTGAAGGGAGGGGGCGGGGCCTGAGGTGACATGTGTGCAAACAGGCCCCGTGGTGCGTTTTAAGATGGGGAATTACATCCCCTTCAATCCTGAGGGTCCCTGGGGGCCAACTAGCCCAACAGGTACGTCCAGAAAGCACCACAGAGCTGTGTTGCAGAGAGGTGTAAAAAGGGGTGTGGCCTCTGTACACGTCTCTGCAACGCAGCCCCTGGCGCATACTGGAGGTTCCTGGTGGGCTAGTTGGCCCTCAGGGACCCTCATGATTCAAGGGGACTTAATCCCCCAACTTAAAACGTGCCACGGAGCGCGTTTGCACAGATGTCACCTCAGGCCCCGCCCCCTCCCTTCACCATTGTGCAAATATTCCTCTAAAATCAGCCGAAATACGAATTCCGATTTACTCACCTGTTATCAGGAGAGACCTCAATGCTGCATCTTTCAGCCCAGTACTGGTCCTGAAAAGTAATTCTAACCGTACATACCAGTAACTTGAATTTCCTTCCATAGGCTAACATTGACTGGTTTCACTTGGAAATTCTTGTAAGTGTGCAGTTTTGGAACTTTATAAAATTCCTCTAAAATCAGCCGAAATACGGATTCCGATTTACTCACCTGTTATCAGGAGAGACCTCAGTGCTGCATCTTTCAGCCCAGCACTGATCCTGAAAAGTAATTTTAACCGTACTTACCAGCAACTTGAATTTCCTTCCATAGGCTAACATTGACTGGTTTCACTTGGAAATTCTTCTAAGTGTGGAGTTTTGGAACTTTATAATATTCCTCTAACATCAGCCGAACTACGAATTCCGATTTACTCACCTGTTATCAGGAGAGAACCCAGTGCTGCATCTTTTAGCCCAGCACTGACCCTGAAAAGTAATTCTAACCGTACTTACCAGTAACTTGTATTTCCTTCCATAGGAATCCATTGTCTGGTTTTCAGCAGAAAAGTTTCAAAGTGTCCATTTTCACAAACTACAAATATTCCTTAAAAATCGCCTGTATGACTTAAACGCATTCTTTCAACTGTTTACAGGAGATGCACCAGTGCTGGATCCAGGATCCACCACTGAGTAAGAAAAAGTAACGATAACACTACTTACCTGCTAAGTGAATTTCCAGCCATAGGATAACATTGGTGATTCTATGTGAAAAGTTTCTAAGTGTCAACTTTTAAAATACAATAATATTCCTTAAAAATCAGTACTGTAACCAAAACGCTTTTACTCAACTGTTTACAGGAGATGTCCCAGGACTGAATCTAGGATCCAGTCCTGTGGTTAGAAAAGTAATCCATCATTTGAGATGTCATCAGTGATGTCATCAGTGATGTCACTGACCATGTCATGAGTGATGTAATATGTGACGTCATCAGCAGTGCATTGTGGGGGCGCGAGTTATAGTTAGCTGAACTAACTATAATGGGGGAATTTCTATGGTTTTGTACGAGTGAAATGTCCAACTAACTATAACTGTCCCTAAAACCTATGGTTTTTTCAGTGAATATATATATATTTTAAAAAAATTGTGAATAATTTTTAGTTAGGAAAACTATATTCATTCTTTTTTAATATTATACAGAAGTCGCGCACCCTTCGCTGCACCCTACACGATGGCTGCGCGCATTCCGGTAGCTATTTTGAAAAGTCGCGCTGGGGTCGCGACTCGGCGTAATTTGTAAAGTATGAAATATCTTTAAATTAATTATAAATAAAAGTTTTCCTTTAAGTGTTTGTCTAAATTTATTAATAAAAGTATTTTTAAAGTATTATTTTCAATATAATTTCAACGAAAAATTATTCGATTATTATTGGATTCGGAGGTTAGGAGGGATGGCCATTTTGCTCGATCTGTTTTGCAAGATTTTTGGTCTAGTCAGGTGGACACCCTCCTCCAGGTGAGGTACGGCTTGGGGATTCTATTCAAAAGGTGAGGAATCCACAGGCAGAAGTATCCATCAGAAGAACAAGTTACTTACCTTCGGTAACGCTTTTCTGGTGGATACAGTATCTGCCTGTGGATTCCTCACTGTCCCACCCGCCTCCCCATTGTCCACCTGTTTCTACCAAAAAGATGCTTTTACTGTTTGGCATGAATGTTTTTAATATGTCTTAATCATGCTTATGTTTTAATAGTGAGAAATGCTTGATCTGTTGCTATTTCTTTATGCCTTTATTGGTTATGCATTTGTATTATCTACTGGTGGTCCCCAGTAGATAATTATAGTTAGGACCTATTTTCCATAGGAAATCCGCAACATTCTATTTGCAATAACGTTGGCGTCGGTTGATGAATCTTCGCGAAAGCTTCCAACTTGTTGGGGCGCTCCGGTCTGCTCCTATCCTGAAAGTTTCGGGGTGATTCGTCAACCGGGGGCTGAGAAAAAAGGGGGGTCCCAAAACACGTTTTCCCCATTCATTTTTCCATAGGAACCTTTCATCGCGGCTACAGCCCGAACTGCTGAACGGAATTACACCAAATTTGGCAAAGAGGTAGCCCTTGGTTCAGTGTCATGCCTTTTGCTTAAATGGTATAAATCCGTTCAGTAGTTCCTGAGAAAATCAAAAGTAAAAACACATATATATCTATGGCCGAGTAGGGTCCGCGTACCCTTAGCGCACCCTGCACGCACCGTCCCGATCACGAGCTGCATGCTAATTGGCTGTCAAGTGTCTGTCAACACTGCAAATCAGGAAGTGTTGGCAGCCATTTTGTCCCTCGGTAGAACCGAGGGACAGAAACAAGTGCACAAAGCGCAAAAAGGGGGCAGGGTAGAAATACCTTGACCCCCTAGGTCTGCTCAGGGGGTCACACAAGGACCCCCTAGGCAGAAAAAAACATTTAAAAAAAAAAAAAACAGCAGGCTGCGCTTAGGGTGTGCGGATCCCGTTGAAAAAAAAAAAAATATCGAAGCGCGCTTTGATGCTATTTTGCCCCCGGGTGGCCCAAGTCCCGGGGGCATGCGGGGGGTGGGTTTATATTTTATGTGGGGGGCCTCTAATGCCCCCCAAGCCCCATGGACCACCACCCCCTGGGGCTCTAAATGGAAAAAGGGGCGGGAGGGCTCTCCGCCCTCCCGCATCCCTGGGGTCTGCCACCCCCTGGGGCTTCTTTTTTTAAATATTACTAACCTGTGTGGGGGGGCTCGACACCCCCCACATGCCCCAGGGACTGCCACCTCCCCGGGGCACTAATAAAAGAAATGTAGGGGTCCGTTTCGGACCCCTCGACCCCCGGGGACCACCACCTCCCGGGGTTTGTACATGTTGGGAGGAGGGCTGCGTGGCCCCCTCCTGGAGCCTGTGATGGCCCTGGGGACCACCACACCCCAGGGCCAGCTCCTGCAGTGTCCCGGGGGCTACCCCGGGACACTGTGGTTTGCTATGACAGGACGGGAGCCTCGCGGCTCCCGCCCTGTCATAGCAAACTTGGTTTGGATTTTGAAAGTGAGAGCAGGGAAACCTGCTCTCTTTCAAAATCCAAACCAGATTGCTTTTCCACACAGGGACCTGCATGTTAGCAGTTCCCCATGTGGAAAAGCAATGCCGGCTCCCGAAGGATGCTGGGAGCTGGCTGGGACTGTGGGGGCATTGGGGCTTCCCCCACAGTCCCCAACATTGTATATAGGCCACGGGGGATGGGGTCCCCGGGGAGAATAAAAATTAGTGCAAGGTGCTAATTTTTTTTTTACGGTAAAATTAGGAGTCGCGCATCCCGCACGGCACTCAGCGCGGCCCCTGGTGTGCACGCATTGGATGCGCGACCCCTCACGTGTTTGGTGCACGATTCCAACGCATTGGGTGTGCGAATCCATGCAAAACAAACGTAAACATTTTTTAGATATAAATGAAGTTTAGGTGTATAGGTCTTGAGTGGCTCTAAAAAGAGCCGTTCTGTTTTTTGGGATATTTTGGTAACTAGAAGTAAGTACTGATGCAGAGTCTAAAGTTGTTGAGGAAGACTCTGTTACCCTCATCTGTAAAATGAATACCATCTCTCCTATAGTTGCCGTCCATATTAAAATGCAGATTGTTGTTGTAAATAGACCCCATTCTATAATCTCTGAGATAAGCAAAAACAGCTTTATTGACATGTTTCCTAGCTTTCTCAATCTGTGGACAAAATTGATTGGACCAGTTCCATTTCTGTCTTTGACATATATTAGAATAGACAAAGGCAGTTTGGGGGAAAAGTGACATCAATTCTCCAAAGGTGTCCTTCATAAGCATTTCCAGACCTACCCCAGTCAAAGTGCCTAGGTCATTGCCACCACAGTGCACAATTATGAGGTCAGGGTGTTGGAGATGCA
Source organism: Calotriton arnoldi (assembly GCA_963921515.1). Classification (NCBI taxonomy): domain Eukaryota; kingdom Metazoa; phylum Chordata; class Amphibia; order Caudata; family Salamandridae; genus Calotriton; species Calotriton arnoldi. The sequence continues at coordinate 2,001,016 of CAWUFW010002154.1, read as the reverse complement.
AGAAGCTTTTTAACCAATGGCATCAATTGGTACCACTTTAATCCTCTCTTTCCAATCCATTTAATGTCTACATTTGGCAAACCTAGGTGTTTGTCAATGCCACTGTTTTCTGCATACCTTTGGCTCCAGAAAATATAGCTGTGTCTCACAATCCACACTCTAAGCATCTTGAAAGGAGGTTAGGATGCACTGAAAAGGTGTCTGTATGTGAAATGGCAGTTTGAGAAGTAAAGTTTTTCTAAAATGGTGGCTAAGTTGCAGTTTTTACAAATAGAAACAAATGATTGGCTGTTTGAGGAAATTATAGTCTGAAAAGTAGGGTGCATGTTTCTGTGTTTCAAGAGCACGTTTCTTATTGGTTAATGAAAACTGTTTGAAAGGAACGTAAGATAAGCAGATATTTTCAAAAGTCAAGTGCACTTGCTGTTTGGATTAGCAACATTGTGTGCTGAACTTGTGACCTGTGAGTTCAGTTGAGTGTTCCATGAACTGTTACTATGGTAACAGGCAGTAAGCAGATTGGGGGTAGGGTTGAAAGTTATATCAATTGGATAGGGTTGAAATGTGTAACCAATAGAAATGTGTGTTAGGTTTTGAATTAATGTGGGAAGCAATGTGATTTGATATTTACATGTATATGTGTGCAGAAAGAGAGGGAAAGTTTGCCATTTTTTGGTTTTGCTAAGAGCAGTGCAGTACTGACATTTGGTTTAAGAACATTTGGTGTGTGACTGACATACTTAATCAACAAATCAATTTGAAAGGTGAGTTATTAATTTGTGAGGGGTTGTATGTTGTGCCTTTGTTTTTAATAAGACTAATGTGTTTCTCTTGCTAAAGTCCAGGGAGTAGTGTTGCTTGTCTAGAATCTTTTTGTGAGTTTGTTTGCATTTGGGCAACCATTGTGAGAGAAGCCTTTGGGTACTTCATGTCTTTGCAGACAGATAACCGCTTTAAAAGCTGTCATGTTGTCAAGTTTTCGTAGTATTAGAAGCCAGTCATTGCTTGTGCATTCGCAAAATGAGACAGTCATTCACAGTAGACTGCAGTACTGAATTATGTAAAATGTGTGCAGTCACCTTACCCCTTCCAGACTAGTGAATGTGTTTCGGTAAAGTTCAACGAACAGTGTTGCTTGTCTAGAATCACACTGTGAGTCTGTCTGCATTTGGGCAACTATTGTGAGAGAAGCATTTGGGTACTTCATGTCTTTGCAGACAGATAACCGCTTTAAAACCTGTCATGTTGTCAAGTTTTCGTAGTATTAGAAGCCAGTCATTGCTTATACATTTGCAGAATGAGACAGTCATTCACAGTTTTCTGCAGTAGTGAATTATGTAAAATGTGTGCAGTCACCTTACCCCTTCCTGACTAGTGAATGTGTTTTGGTAAAGTCAAAAGAACAGTGTTGCTTGTCTAGAATCACACTGTGAGTCTGTGTGCATTTGGGCAAACATTGTGAGAGAAGCATTTGGGTACTTCATGTCTTTGCAGACAGATAACCGCTTTAAAACCTGTCATGTTGTCAAGTTTTCGTAGTATTAGAAGCCAGTCATTGCTTGTGCATCCACAGATTGAGACAGTCATTCACAGTAGACTGTAGTACTGAATTATGTAAAATGTGTGTAGTCACCTTACCCCTTCCAGACTAGTGAATGTGTTTTGGTAAAGTCCAACGAACAGTGTTGCTTGTCTAGAATCACACTGTAAGTCTGTCTGCATTTGGGCAACTATTGTGAGAGAAGCATTTGGGTACTTCATGTCTTTGCAGACAGATAACCGCTTTAAAACCTGTCATGTTGTCAAGTTTTCGTAGTATTAGAAGCCAGTCATTGCTTGTGCATCCACAGATTGAGACAGTCATTCACAGTAGACTGCAGTACTGAATTATGTAAAATGTGTGCAGTCACCTTACCCCTTCCACACTAGTGAATGTGTTTTGGTAAAGTCCAACGAACAGTGTTGCTTGTCTAGAATCACACTGGGAGTCTGTCTGCATTTGGGCAACTATTGTGAGAGAAGCATTTGGGTACTTCATGTCTTTGCAGACAGTTAACCGCTTTAAAACCTGTCATGTTGTCAAGTTTTCGTAGTATTAGAAGCCAGTCATTGCTTTTACATTTGCAGAATGAGACAGTCATTCACAGTAGACTGCAGTAGTCAATTATCTAAAATGTGTGCAGTCACCTTACCCCTTCCAGACTAGTGAATGTGTCTTGGTAAAGTCAAAGGAACAGTGTTGCTTGTCTAGAATCACTCTGTGAGTCTGTGTGCATTTGGGCAACCCTTGTGAGAGAAGCATTTGGGTACTTCATGTCTTTGCAGGCAGATAACTGCTTCAAAACATGTCCAGTTGTTAAGTTTTTGTAGTATTAGATGCTCCAGCAATCACCCTGTCTCTCCCCGTGCACTCCTCCAGTCAGCAATCCAGTACCATGTACTAATGCAAACACTGTGTCAAAACCCAAACACTTATAAATTCACCTAGGCACACTACTTGCAGTACTCTAATTATTCAGTCACTACCCAAGTACTCATACAATGACCCAGGACTTAGCACATAGACTGCTACAACCCCCTATCTTCTACGCATGAAGTCCTCTAACCACCTACACACTTGTCTTTCACACGTTCATTGCCCCAGGCAGTATCCATACTCTCCAATAAACACCTTGTTACTCCCCATGCACTCCTCCAGTCAGCCATCCAGCACATATACTAATCCAAACACTGCGCCATAACCCAAACACTTATAAATTCAGCCAGTCACTCACTTTGCAGTACTCTAATCATTCAGTCAGTACCCAAGTACTCATGCAGTGACTCAGGCCTTAGCACATAGACTGCTTCAAACACCTATCCACTACGCTTGTAGTCCTGTAACTACCTACACACTTGTGTTTCACACCTTTAATTCCCTAGTCAGTATCTATACACTCTAGCAATCTCCTCTAGTGACCCATTCAGCTCCATGTACTAATCCATTCACTGCGCCAAAACCCAATCACTTATAAATTCACCTAGGCACTCTCCTTACAGTACTGTTTAAATTCAGTTAGTATCCAAATACTCATTCAGTGATATAGAGCCTTCCCATATACAGTGTTTCAAACTCCTATCCACTATGCATGTCGTCCTCCAACCATCTACGCACTTGTGTTTGTGGCCTTTAATTCCCCAGGTAGTCTCCTTACACTCCAGGAAACACCCTGTCACTCCCCTTGCAATCCTGTATTGACCCATTCAGCATCATGTACTAATGCATTCACTCTGCCAAAACCCAACCACTTATAAATTCACCCAGGCATTCTCCTTGCAGTACCCTAATCATTTAATCAGTACACAAGTACTCATGCAGTGACCCAGGCTTTAACATATGCACTGCTACAAACCCTTGTCCACTACGGATGCAGTCCTCTAACCACCTACACACTTGTCTTTCACACCTTCATTGCCTCAGGCAGTATCCATACACTCCAGCAAACATCCTGTAACTGTCCTTGCACTGTTGTAGTGACCCATTCAGCACTATGTATTCATTATTTCACTGTGCCAAAACTGAACCACTTATAAATTCACTCAGGCACTCTCCTTGTACTACTCTAATGATTGTTTTGCTACCCAACTACTTATACAGTGAGCTAGGCCTTAACATGTGCAATGTGTTTGTATAGTAATAGAAAGGTATAATTTATAAATTTATAAAATTAATTTATTTATAATTGTTTTTTACAGATATTGTTTATCATAATTAAAATAAAGTTATCATGCCTGAAAAATCAAGAAAGAGAAACCGACATCTAAAGGACAATTATTTGACGAAAACTGCAGAACAAGTATTGGACGACGAACATCATCTGGGTAAAAAGAAAAAGTCTTCTGGTAAGACAACAAAAGAATTCCTTAAAAAAATTTCAAAGCCTAGAAATACTGTACAGATTGTACAAAGTACAAAGAATGCTTCTACTAGTAAAAAGAATATGAGTAAAAAGAAAGGAGTAAATGGAAAATTACATTCAAAAGATACAATGAATGGTAAAAGAAGGCAAAATGAGTATAAAGAAATTAGGAAAAAGCTTTTTTATAATAGAGTTGTTTTCAACTTGCTTAAAGATGTTAAAAAATATAAAAAAGAGCACTATTTTATAAAAAGAAGAAGCATATTGAATCCATTGTTCAAAAAGCTTTGGAATTAAAAGGGAAATTATTTATTTTAGTTTTAAACAGAATTCGATCACTACATAAACCAATCCATTTTTTGAAGGCCAAAAGTAAGAAGAAAAAAGTAATTAACAGAACTAATTTTTGTGAATTGTTTTTGGGTGAATGGAAACATAGTTCAAGTTCAGAGCCATTCTTTAATGAAGAGAGTTATTTTCAGACCAATAATTTAATGCATGCAGTTGATACCAGTGGTCGTGCTTATGAGGTTAGAAATGGTTGTGCAATTGAGAAAGAGAAGATGGTTCCCAGAAATGTAGAAGAAGTGATAGCTGATGAAGCTCTAGGGAGACGTCCTAAAGCCCCAGTGTATACTTGGGATAGCAGTAGTATTTGTAGTGTACGACAGGAATCTATTGATATTTTACGAAATTTCTTATGAGAGTATACTAAAACAAAGTGTTAAACAAAAGATTAAGATGTTGCAAGGACTAGACCCTTGCAGAGTGAGAAAAAATACTGGTTTGCAAGGTCATTCTCTGGCTTGTCTTTCTAGAAAAGTATGTCAAAGTGTTTTTCATCATTTTAGGATGTTAGCAGTACATCATTCTCAAATGCGGAAGTTAGTTAGAAGATTGCTTTATGCAAAAAGTCCAGCACTTAAATTAAATGAGTTGAACAGTGCTCTTTTGTGTGGGTCAGTATCTGATGTGAAGAAGGTTTGTGATGAAATTGAGTTTTGCTACTTTGGTCCGGAAGAAGAGAGTGCAGAAACTGACACATTGATACAAGAAAATGTTGAAGAGAATGTGCAACATACTACTCCAAAAAATTTTGAAGAACAAGTTACAAATTTTAAGGTGATTTCAGGTGGAAGGCCAAATTATTCTTGTATTTGTTGCTGGTGAACTCACTATAGAAATCAGAGTAGGAGTGTTGATCTGCATTTTAAAAGTGAAAAACAAAATATTAATGAGTGGAAGAATTTTGCAACTTATTTGTGGGTAGAGAATTGTTTTGATTTGGGTACTGATCAACGTATTTGTAAATATTGTTATAACAAATTGGATGAAAAAAAATGCCTGCTAGAGCTGTTCATAATGATCTAGAGTTGGTAACTATTCCTCTGGAACTAATAGATTTAAACACGTATGAGTCTATTCTGATTCAATGTGTACACCCATTTCAGGCTATTGTTCGTATGGAGCCAAATACAGGTAAATTGCCTCCGACTGATTTACAGAGAGGATTAAAAGGAAGAGTTGTATATTTACCACTGGATTTAAAGAAAAATATTGAAACTATTGGTGTAGAGAATGTAGAAAGTGAACCATTAGTTATTTTAGTTAATGGTGTTCCTACTAAGAGTAAGAAAATCTGGCAAGAATTAGTGGATGTTAGAAAAGTGCAAAAGGCAACATTATATCTGATAAAAAACAATGAGTACTATAAAAATGTGTATATGGAAGAAGAAGAAATACTTTTACAAGATGATACTGAAACGTCAAGTGGTCAAATTGAAAAAGTGGACATGTCGAAAAATGAAGAAATCTATGAACATTATAGTGTACATCCACTTCATTCGAAAGAAGTGATGGGGAATACTATTGAATTATTCCAAATGAAGGAAGCAAAGGGTTCTCCCATCAGTGTATGGGAGAAAAGTTTGGAAGCTCGTTGTTTTCCGCAGCTTTTTCCAACTGGAAAAGGTGGATGATATGATGAACGACCTGTGCAGATTCCTGCATCTGAATATCGGACAACAAGATTGTATGCAGAAGATCCAAGGTTTCGACAATGTATCCCATATATATTTCATCTTTTGTTTGAGAGTGACTTATCTGGACTTTCATATGCAGTCAACCACATTTTGAAAACAGGAGTACATTTTCAAAATGTTTCTGCAAAGCAATTTATGGATAAAGTACATCAGAGAGACGATCATCTAGAATCTCAGCTGATTAATTTGATGGCATGTCAGCGTGGTACTAATGAGTATTGGTACCGTCGTCATGGAGAACTTAAATGCATGCTAAGGAACTTAGGAACTCCTACTTGGTTTCTTACCCTAAGCTGTGCTGAATACGCTTGGGATGATTTACTTGAATTTCTTCGAGAGGCAAATTCAAATGTAAAAAATATTGAATACAAGACACCTGGAGAATTGTGCTCTTTGGATCCTGTTAATGTGTGCAGGTATTTCAATCATAGATTGAAGCTATGATGTCTTTTATCTGCAATAAAAAGAATCCTCCTCTTGGAGAAGTTCTGGATTTTTTTGGGAGAAAGGAGTATCAAGCTAGAGGTGCTCCTCATATACATATGCTGATATGGATCAAAGATGCCCCTAAATTCAGAACTGATTCTGATGATACTGTTTTGTCTTTTATTGAAGAATATGCCACATGTGCTATACCCAAAAGAACAGAAGAAAACAACTTAAGACAACAAGTGTTACGATTCCAAAGTCATCGATGCGGAAAATACTGTCGACGAAAGTACAAGTCTAAGGAAAAGTTTTATACCAAATGTCGTTTTGGATTTCCACGTCCTGTAATATCCAAAGGAAGAGTAAACAGTTTTATGTCAGCTATGAGACATACCATCACTAGAAAGTCTCCAAAAAATACATACAATTTGAGAAGAAGTGAAGAATCAAAATATATAAATGATTATAATCCTGTTATTCTCTCTATGTGGAATGCTAATATGGATATTCAGTATGTTGCGGATAATTCCATTGCTGTTGCTCGGTATGTAACTTCCTACATTACAAAATCAGAAAAGACCGAATTGAAAGAAATGTGGGAAGAGATTTCTCATGAGAAGAGTCTAAGTAAGAAATTATACAGTTTCAGTTTGAAGATGTTATCCCATGGAGAAATTGGAGCATATGAATGCTCAGATCGGTTATCATCTGCAAGTTTATACTCAAAATCTAGAAGAATTATTTGGGTGAGTCTAGGTCTTGCTGCAACGCGAAATCGAGTACTTAAATATGTTCAAGAAATTGAATATTTAGCAGAAAAAGATCCGGAAAGTACAGATATTGTGAAAACAAATATGTTGGACACATATTATCCAAATAGAAGTCATCATCTTGAGAACATATGTCTCTATGAAGTGCTGCAAAACTATACTTATAGTCCAAGCTCAGCAGAGAGATTGGTCTATACGAGTCGCACTGATTAGCTGGTTTAGATGGCTTTAAAATCAGTGCGACAGTGGCTTCATTCCAAGAGGGAGGCATCCTCCCACCTTTTTCAAAGATGTGAGAGAATAACTTGTGAAGCACAGGCGTAAGAACCACCTCCAATGTCTTATATAATTCTGCCGGCAGGCCATCCGGCCCTGGCGCCTTACCCTTTTTCCCTGAATCAATTATTTTTTTTAATTTCACCTGGATTGATCGATTTATTCAAGTTACTAGACTTTTCTTCATTAATTGTTTGCCAAGATTTTGGCAGAGAGATTGAATGGAGTCATAGGTGACTTATTACACCACGATCAAAAAGGTTTTATTAGAGGGAGGGGTATCCAAGATCTAGTATATAATCTGGTTGGAGCCATAGATTTAGTAACAACATACAAATTACCAATGGCTATTGTTACTCTTGATGCAACAAAGGCGTTTGATCGCGTCAATTGGATTTATTTGGCTCATGTATTAAAAGGTTCCAATCTAGGAGAGAATTTTTTTAGGGCAATTTTCTCGATATCCCAAACACCAACAGCTCGAATTTTGGTGAATGGGACCCTTTCAGAGGCGGTCGCTATACATAGGGGGACAAGGCAGGGATGCCCCCTGTCACCATTGCTTTTTAACTTATATATTGAGCCCCTTGCGGAAAGAATAAGGAAGCATACTGTCATATCCTCATTTAAATATAAAAATTGGGGAAAAAAGGTTGCATTATATGCGGATGATATGATGATATACACCTCAGATTTAGTTACGGCTTTACCAACAATATACAGTTTAGCACAACAATTTGGTCGGTTCTCAGGATATGAGATTAATGAGTCTAAAACTGAGAGCATGGCCTGGAATCTGGATGTTAGTCTTTCTATAATGAAGAATGAGATAAGGTATTTGGGTATCAGAATTACTCAAAATATTGAGGATATAATTGACACAAACTTTGGCAGAATTGAAAAGGAAGTTTCTAACTTATTAAAGGTTTGGGCCTATTTACCACTAACTCTAATAGGAAGAATAAACATAATAAAAATGATGCTTTTACCTAAACTCACATTCCTATTTCAAAACATCCCATTAGCTTTTAAGGAGGAGGCGTTAAGGAAACTCCAGGCAAAAATAAATACCTTAATATGGGCTTCTAAGGGGATAAGAATTTCATGGACGAAACTAAGGAGGAGGAAAAACAAGGGAGGTTTATGCGCACCAGATTTGCTTTATTATGCATGGGTATTCTTATTGAGAGTAGGGAAAATGCTTATGACCGAACCAGACGACTCAGAAATAGAAAGAATGTTTAAAGTGATGCTTTCTGATATAGAGGGAGGAGACCATGCTTTCATATATAAATTTGGAGACCCCCGTTTTTTCAAAAAAGTACGTTTAAAGGTGTTGAGGGATATGGCCATTACCTGGTCTAAAGTTAGGAAGCTCCTAAATATCACCTACTTTAGTGCCTTAGTTGGCACCCATTTGGAACTCTCCAGGTTCACCTGAGTGGACTAAAGACTCTTTGGTGTTACCGTTGAAAGTAGCTGGTTTAACATTATGGACTCAATTATGTCCAGAAGGGACCGTACTATCATGGGACACGCTTAAGAACATAACGGATAGCAGTATATCGAAATTTAAATATATACAGATGAAGAGTTGGATATAGACGATTGGCACAGCGGTCGGAGCTTCAAATTAATTTGAGACAGTTTTGTGCATGAAAAAGTGAGACAAGAAGGATGTGGCCAATTTATACTGGAAGCTGATTGATCTGGTGGATGGTGACTTTATTCTTCCATCCCAGTTGTGGGGAGAAAACTTGCCGGGATCCAACATAGAAGAACTATGGCAAGTATCTTATGATTTACTATACACCACTGTTAATGCTGCCAATTTAAGGAGAAATCATCTTTTTTCTCTCCACAGGGTATATTGGTCTCCTTTAAAACTTTCAAAATTCGCGAAAGGTGCAACTCCCTATTGTCCAAAATGTCAGCAGGACAAAGCTGATGATGTCCATATGTTTCTAAACTGTCCAGTGCTTCAGCAGTTCTGGCGCTTGATAAATGTAGGTATGGTAGCCTTATTTGGTTTTGATATCCAGGTGAGCATAATGATAGTATTCGTTGGCATTCTCCCAAATTATGAGTTGTTAACATTATTTGAAAACAAATAATTTTTTTATCTTATTTTACTTGCCAGGAGAGAAATCTGTAAATGGTGGATTAAAAGCTCTCCTCCGACCTTTTTAGATTGGGTTAGATCTATTAGATATACTTTGAAATTGGACAGAGCCATTCGTAAAAAAAATAATAATAACAAAGATATTTGGACTCCGTGTGTGGCTTGGCTTGAAAAACTCTAATGTCCTATGATTATGCCTTACATAGAGTTACTTTACCACTCGGATTAGCTCCAGAGGCGGATCGTGAGAAGGATGGAACGAAGTATGTTTGAGTGGATCTGTGTAAAGTGCATCCATATAGATCAGAGCTCTCTGGTGGGTACCAAAGTACTTTCAGGGGGGCCACAGAGATGAGAAACATACTGGCTCTGGAGATATCTTATGGCGTATGAGGACTAAAAAATCTTTTAAAAAACTATACTTATAAACGGAATACTACAGAAAACATCATTGATGGAAAATATGCAGTGATTGGTTCCGAAGGATGTTTGGTGAAACAAAGGAAAGGAAATTTGATTAATCACAGAAAACTGAGTTGTGACACTCCTGATAAAAGGGAATTTTACTATTTTGCACTTTTACAACTGTTTAAACCATGGCGTTCAGAATTGGAATTACTTGGAGATTTTCTGAGCTATGAAGATTCCTTCAATGCTTGTAAAGATACCATAGAATGTAGTGTTTTTGCAAATTATGTGAGAATGTTGAACAATGAAATTGATCAAGAAGCTACTATTGCAGTTGAGATTGCTAGAGACAGTTCTCAAGGCAGTCAAAGATCTCCTTCACTGAGTCAGGATCCACTTGGACAACCAATTGTTGAAAATGAAGCAGCAATCGCAATGAATGAGGTGGAAACAGCAATGCATCAAGCTCAAGACGATATTATGGACTTAGGAATGTTGGAAGAACAACTAAATGTTGAACAGAACGAAATATATCAGCAAGTGAGACAACAGATTCACCATGGATTTCTTCATGATACGAAAGACTGCACATGCACATCATTTCAACCTATCCGAATGTATGTCAGTGGTCAAGCTGGAACAGGGAAAAGTTTCTTAATTAAAGTATTGACCAGTTATCTGCAGAAAATAACTAATTCACATTTGTCTTGTGTTGTGACTGCTCCGACAGGGTTGGCAGCACACAACATTAATGGAATCACATTACATCGTTTACTAATGCTACCTGTAGAGCATGAAAACAAATTGGAATATCACAAGCTATCTGGTGAAGCTTGTTATGAAGTTTCAAGAGTGCTGAGGAAAATGAAACTTCTAATTATTGATGAGGTGAGCATGGTCTCGAACTTAATGATTGCTTTTGTGCATTTAAGAATGCAGCAAATTCTTAAAACAGAATACAATGTCTTATTTGGAGGAAAACATGTCATAGTTTTTGGAGATCTTCTGCAACTCACTCATGTAAAAGGACAACCAGTATTCAATACACTTGTGCATGAAGACACCAGAAAGTCTTTGGGAAGTGTTGGCAACGTTAATATTTGGTCATATTTTGAATACAAAGAACTTATTACAAATATGCGACAGGCAAATGATGTTGATTATGGATCTATTCTTCAAGATATAAGAATTGGAGTTCTGACAGAACAAGGCAAACAAGCTTTGCTAAGTCGACTACTTATGAATTTGTTTCCAAATGAAAATATAGGTCCAGAAAAATATATATGAAAATTGCTGAAAGTAAATTTATAATCTGTTTAATGCCAACACTTTGCGAGTGTTCTATATTCAATGAACAACTTTTGAAGCTAGAAAATGAAGAAATAATAAAAATGTAAGCCATTGATAAAATAGAGCATGAAGGAATCACTATTATTTTGACAGAAAAATTGAAAACAAAATTGGATTCTTTAGAAAAATCGATATCTAAAACTGCTGGTTTAGAAAAGAATTTATATCTATGTGTAAACTGTCGATTAATTTTATGGCGTAATTTGGATGTGGAAAAAGGTTTAGTTAATGGAGCTATGGGGACAGTTGTGAATTTTGTAAATTTTCAAAAACGAGATGGAATTGAATTTTTAAAAATTAAATTTGATCATATTGAACAAGTAAAACAAATTGGTCATTATTCTGTTCATTTTTTGCTTGTTAAAGATTTGTATGTCCATAGGAAACAATTTCCACTTTCTCTGGCATATGCAGTGACTATTCATAAATCTCAAGGATTAAGTGTAGACAGTACTTTAGTGAACATTGGAAGTAGCGTGTTTAAAGAGGGTATGGCATATGTTGCTTTGTCCCGAGTCAGAACTTTATCTGGATTGTTTTTAATTAATTTTGATGAGTCGAAGATTACTGCAGATGCAAACTGTGTAAAAGAGTATAATAGGTTAAGAAGAGTGTATGCTCCTAATTTAGGTGAATATACTGTATTTGAAAAGCATTTAGTAGGTTGAAAAAGAGGATATGAGAATTTCTGTAGTAAAGTGTTAGAGAAGGAAAAAAAACAAGATACTGTTGTGATTGCAAGGAAAAAGAAAATGGACCCTGTTCAAGATATTGTTGGTTATCAGTTTGAAAATAGTTCAGGTATCAACTGCTATGCCAATGTAGTAGTTAATGTTGTTTTTTTTCTTGAAAGTTTGCTACAGCAAATTATGGAGAATCGGGAAAAAGATTTTGGGGCACATGCATCAAGGCAGGCTTTTACGATTCCTTAATTGCGATTATTAAGGAATCGCAATTAAGGAATCGCAAAAGCCTATGCATGTAGGAATCGCTATAAAAATAGCGATTCCTAAACATTCCTTATTTGCGACTCGCAAATTGCGAGTCGCAAATAAGGAATGGCTTCCCATTCATTCCTATGGGCCTACAGGCCCATAGGAATGAATGGGAATATTACGCGCTATTTGCGAGTACCAATAGGTACTCGCAAATTGCGCATGGAATTTCAAGGGTGCAAGGGTGTCAAAAGGACACCCTGTTGCACCCCTGAAATTGTGATGTGCACCCATGTTGCACACACACATGCCCCAAGGGCATGTGTGTGTGTAACCTAAAACTTTAAAAAATGCATTTTAGTGCATTTTTCGATGTTTTTGCAAATTACAGACAAGTTTGATTTGTCTGTAATTTGCGGTCCCAAATAGCGAAATCGCTATTTGAAAGTGCTTCTAGCATTGCATTTAAGGAATCGCAAATTGCGATTCCTTAAATGCAATCGCAATTTAGGAATTCGCAAATAATTGCGAATTCTTAAATTGCGCATAGGAGACACTTTCATGCATCTCCAAAGGCCAATTTGCGATCGCAAACGGCCGATTTTTGCGAATCGCACCGTTTGCGATCGCAAAAACCTTTGATGCATGTGCCCCTTTGTTCCTTGTTGCATTCTGTTTATGAAAATTTGAGAAGTGATAACAGTAAAATGCAAACCGTTTCTGATATTCGTAAACTTTTGGATATATGTTCTGGTTCTACACAATTTACGGAAAATATCCAACAAGATGCTCAGGAATTTCTAATGTATATGCTTACCGTATTGGAAAATGAAGGCATAGAAATAGAAAATCTTTTTGGTCTTAGTTATAAATGGGAACATCAATGTGAAAATTGTATGTTTACATGTAGCAGTAATATAGACACTGAAAGATTTATATATGTGACATTACCAGATTGTAAATCAGTGTCTTTCAACAAACTAGTTAAAGCAGCAAATCAAAACATGCAGTGTAGCCAATGCAAAACAGAAATGTTATCAACATTATTTATACAAAGATATGGACAATGTTTGATTTTAATGATGCAACGTTGTACAGCTGATGGAAGAAAATTGGAAACTTTAATAAAACACTTTGTAGCAAGTCAACTATCAATATCAGGAAGGACTTTTGTAACAGTAGCAATAATTTTCCATCATGGTCCTTCTACAACATCTGGTCATTACACTGCCTATTTTAAATGTGATAAAGGATAGACATATTGTAATGATACTCAATTGGTTTTTAAACAACGTTTGCCTAGCGAATTACCAAATTCCTACCTATTTTTTTTAAAGCCAAAGTTTTAGGATCATAATTCAGCTTCTGTGGATTTTATTAATATGTATTAATTAGATTACTATTGCACAATATCAATATAATGGATTTTATTAATACTATTTGGCCTAGAGGAAACGTATATATTTGAACTATGGACTTTTTCTTGTACATTATTTCAGCATATCATTTTAAAGATCAACATTTGCATTGTATAGAGCTTCAAGTCAGAAAATTTTCATAGAAGAGACCCTTTATATATCTGTGATTTGTATTATATGATATGTTATTGAAGATGTAGTTTTTATAGCATGATCAGAAATACTTGAGTATTAGTATTTTAAAAATATGTTAGAATTACTTTTTTTTTTTTAAACAATCTTATTGATTGGTTTTTTTTGCCCGCTGTTATGTGATGAGTAAAATTGAAATCACTGTTCGTAGTGAATTTCAATTTATTCTGAGAACAGCAAAAAATGTAAAGACAATAATTTATAAAATGTTAAAATTATGTTGTGTTGTAAAAAATATGATATTACATATTATAACTGTTTTTTTCTTTTCTTTCACAGATCATAATTATACAATATGACATTTTTAGAAATTTTAGTTATAAAAAACATATGAAAAAAATGTTTAGTGTTTTTTATATCTATTACTGTGAAGGTAAGATGAACTAAATATTAAAATGGTTAATGAGTTGTGTTTGCACACTGGTAAAGAAAGGGGGGATGGTTGGAGTAGATATCTGTGGAAAGATGCTCTGTGGGCGTTTTAAGTTATGGGATAAAGTTTCCTTGAATTCTGAGTGTCTCTGGGGGCCAAGTAACCGTCAAGATATGTGTAGAAAGTGCCAGAGAGTTGTATTGCACAGAGGTGTAAAATAGGTCATGGCTTCGGACCACCTCTGTGCAACACAGCTGTATGGTGTTCAATAAAGACATATGTTCAGGTAGTAGGACCCAGGGTCTTTCAATATTAAAAGAGACTAAATGCCTCAACTTAAAACACGTCACTGAGAGTGTTTGCACATCTCACATAAGACCGCATTCCTTCCCTTCACCACTGTATAAACATGTCCTATCACTTTCCCAATACCTAAGTACTTATAAATTTATGTTGTTTTCTGTTTTCAGTACTAAAAATACTCTAGTTATTAGTCAAATAGTTCTCGTTTGGCTTAACCACTAACCCTTGTACAACTCAATTTCTTAATTTATGCATGCTTGCACACCTTTAAGAAGCTACAAAGTATTAATAGAGTCTTTAAAATACATATATTATACATATGTTGGTTTTGAATCAGTGTGTCATAGGATCCTATGTGATCTAAAAAAATATATTTTATTGGTTCAAAACATTTCCCATTGTTGCTATTGAAGGACTGCAATCATTTCAATCATTGTTCTTTGAGTTTCTCCAGAGTTATTATTCTGTGCTTACCTCCTGTCACTCTCATGCAATTTTATAAACAATTAAGTAGCAATGTTTTGTTTTTGTAATAGACTGCTAATACCTACGCACTTATGGTACAAATATAAAAGCATCCTTTGCCAACAATATGTCACTTTTTGTAATATATTGATGGCGCAAGACAGTCTTTCGTATTTACAAGGTACAGAAAAAGCACTCTGTGTATGTTTTCTTTTTCATGTAAATATAACCTAATCATACACACCACTTTGCGTTGAACGTGCGTTCTGTAGGTGTTGCTGTGTGTGCTTGTACACAACACTCATAGAAGAAGACACATCTCCAAATTTATATGATAACATAAATCTGGACATGTGTGTGAATGCTGCACTATTCTCCAAATGGTGTAGCAAGGCTCAACAAGGCGAATTGTTTTCATTTCTCCTCTTATTTTTTCTTTCAATATAGTTGCATTCAACATCATACATTGAAGGAGAAAAATGCTTTCAATGATTGTTTTTGTGCAGGAAGGTGTGTCTTCCTGCACAAAATCAAACTCCACACGACACAGATATCCTTGCACCACGATGCAACGGTACCGGTGTCACTACATAGCTGCAGTTTAAGCAGCAGTGCACAGGGAAGCATAGACGTGCAACATATTTATTGACATATGTTGCATCCCTGTGCTTCGGAACTACCACAGCACACTGCAGCTAAACTGGTTACAGTGTGATGCTGAAGCAGTTCCTTATAGTTGTGCACTTATACATTTTCCATACACTACTAATGCATTCTTTCAGTCAATTATGCACTACACATACATTCAAGCAAACTTTCACAAACTATCATAGAAATATAGCTCTTTTTTTAACCAGTGAAGTTAGTTCTGAAAATAACATTTTTGTAAAATATTTTTTTTGCACTTTTTTGAACAATTTTGTTATTTTTTTGGTATTTTTTTAAGTGAAAAAACGTGAACTAGAGGAACAAAACAATGAACTTCAGTTAAATAAACAAACAAAAAAGTTCAGCATCGATGATTTCTTTGTGCTGTGCAGATCAGGTCAATCGACTGCTCCCCATAAAACAGCAGTTTGTTGCATTTAATGCAACTTATTTTTAGTTGCGCAAATTCTGGCCGGATGTCAGGGTGGCCAGGAGATGATGGTGCTGCCGATGTGCTGGGTACTGCTGGTGCAGGGTTCTCTCACAGCCTTCTGCACTCCTCCCTCGCCAGGTTTACAGGATGCAGAGTCTTCAGATGTTTTAACATACTTGCGGTCCCGCAAGAATATTTCTTTGTTGGGTCACCTCTGGATAATACCCTTTGGCTTATTTTGCATGTCACCTTTACTGCATTTACTTTCTTTTGTCCCTCTGGAATTGTGAAAAATTTCCACACCACTGAGGTGTATCTTTCAGGGCGTGGTGGTTCTGCAACAAATCCATCATCCGAAGAATGTTCTGAACTGGATGATAGTTGCTGTGCTGAAGCCATTTTTTATATTTTCAAATCAGTAGCAGCTGTAGAAACCAGCCAAAAGTCCTTCTTAGATAAGAGATGTTCCTCCAAAGAAGGTCTAAGAAGAATGATTCAAATGGGTGGGGTCCTTCAATAGTTACACTAGGAAATGTTATGAACCAATCAAATCTTTTTTTTTCAGGTCACATGGGGTCCGTGCACCGTGCGCTTACGCAGCACGCACCCAACGCGACTTCGCGAAATTACATTTAAAACTATGCTTATTAAAAGTAAATGTATATTATTTTTATAATTAGTTTAGACAATGCCCTGTCCTAATATGTATATTAAATACATATTTATATCATTTTGGACTTTAAAAAAATTTGCGGGATTCGCGCACCCACCGCGTCAAACATGTAAATGACGTCAAGCGCAAGTGAGCGAGCGTCCGTAAAGTAATACGTACGTGTCGCGTATGCGCCTGGAATCGTGTACCAGTCGCATAGTAATCGCGTAGGGAAATACGTATCCATCGCATACCCTACGCGGATCCCACATAACTATCCTAAAATGTCGGCTAGGTTCCGCGCAGTGATCGAGAACGGTACGCTTTGGGTGCGCGATTCCCAAAAAATTGTGAAAAAAAGGGTAATAATATAAATATTTCAAAAATGTATTATAAAACAAATATAAAACATTTCAGTTATAATTTTTTTTAAAACATTTTTTTTCAATTTACATTAAAAATATATAATGTAATTAGAATTAAAAATATGTAAAAATAAATAGTTACAAAAATGTGGAAAATTAGTTTAAAAATTGTAAATATAAGTTTTATTATATTATAAAAAGTTTTTGTAAAAAACCTTTGAAATTCACTGAAAAAAAACATAGGTTTCAGGCACGTTATAGTTTGAAATTAGCATTTAAAAAACCTTTGAAATTCACTGAAAAAAACATAGGTTTCAAACAAGTTATAGTTAGAAATTAGCATTTAAAAAACCTTTGAAATTCACTGAAAAAACCATAGGTTTCAGGCACGTTATAGTTAGAAATTAGCATTTAAAAAACCTTTGAAATTCACTGAAAAATCCATAGGTTTCAGGCACGTTATAGTTAGCAATTAGCATTTAAAAAACCTTAGAAATTTACTGAAAAAAACATAGGTTTTAGGGACAGTTATAGTTAGTTGGACATTTCACTCGTACAAAACCCGTGAAATTCCCCCGTTATAGTTAGTTCAGCTAACTATAACTCGCGTCCCCTTAATGCACTGCTGATGACGTCACATATTACATCACTCATGACATGGTCAGTGACATCACTGATGACATCACTGATGACATCTCAAATGACATCACTGATGACATCATGCAGTGACTGTGTGTTTCTGTAAAGTTTAAATATTTTTAATATATATAGGGAAAGGCGTATTGAAGAATGAGTGGGTGTATAAGTGTCTCTATGGATGATTTAGTAGGTGCGTGACTAACTATATAAGTGAGTGATTAAACGTATCTTACTGAATGCATGGGTTACTGACTAAACTGGGTGAATGTCTGAATCCATCTGTCTGTTGCTGTGTAAGTGGCTGCATGGGTTTGTGAATAGCTTCATGAGTGTCTATATGAGTTATTGATTGGTTGTCTGAGTATCTGTATGGGTACCTGAGTGTTTGTGTGGGTGGGGTGTGTGCGACTCTGTGCATAGATGTGTGAGTGGGCGATTCACTGGGTAGATGGTTTCAAGAGTGCATCTGTGATAGACTGTATGGGTGGGTAAGTATGTGTAAGAGTGTGTTAGTGAGTGAATGTATGTCCCAGTGGTACATGTGTGAGTAACTACATATGTGAAAGGCAGTATATATGTGTGTTGGAGTATATAAATAGCTATAAGCGAGAGTGTGTGATTGTGAGAGTGACTGTATGGATGAGTGTGTGCTTGTATCAGTGATTGTATAAGAGCGTAAGAATGTGCTAGTATTTGTACGAGTAAGTGAGCTGGTGTGTGTATAACTGCATAGGTGAGTAAATGGCAGTGTGTTTAATTATTTGCATGACTGACTAGGTGTGTGAGTACCTCTATGGATGAGTGGCGGTGTTTGAGTGTCTATATAGGAGTATGAGTGCATATGATAGTCCTGTACTGAGTGACCGTAAGTATGAGTGACTGTACGGGTGAGTGAGTGGATGTGTGTGAAGACCTAAGAATCAGTGAGTGGGTATGTAGTTATTGGTGTTGGAGTGTCTATGGTTTTGCGAATGGCAGTCTGTAATTTAGAGTGAGTGTATCAAAGGTTATATTAGGGTGTGAGGAGGTGCATCAGATTATCACGTGGATGATGTCATCAGTGATGTCACTGACCATGTCATGAGTGATGTAATATGTGACGTCATCAGCAGTGCATTGCGGGGGCGCGAGTTATAGTTAGCTGAACTAACTATAAC
Organism: Calotriton arnoldi; assembly: GCA_963921515.1. Classification (NCBI taxonomy): domain Eukaryota; kingdom Metazoa; phylum Chordata; class Amphibia; order Caudata; family Salamandridae; genus Calotriton; species Calotriton arnoldi. Next base: position 1,982,140 of record CAWUFW010002154.1, on the reverse strand, counting down.
GGGGGAATTTCATGGGTTTTGTACGAGTGAAATGTCCAACTAACTATAACTGTCCCTAAAACCTATGGTTTTTTCAGTGAATATATATATATATATATATATATATATATTTAGTATACTATGTATACATGTGAAAATGTGTCGGTCTGCCTGTTTGCCTTGGTGGCACGGAAAAAATAGGTGGAACTGACGTCAGCACACCGACGAGGTCCTCTTATGGCCCCGATGACGTCATACGGTGTCGCGAGTGGAGCCGTGCTATTATGATGTCCTCGTCGACGTGGGAGACCTAGAAAAGAATTTCTGCGGAATGCTGGCGCTGGGGATATTCACCTAAGTGTGCAGGCTAGTCCTTTGGGAGCAACTGTTTATGTTGCTACTCCAGAAACCGAAACCAGTGATCTGAGGGCAGAGGCCCTGCAGATGGCACACGACGTGGGGAGCCCAGTCATGTGCACCGGCGGGGCAGCGAAGTGACAAGCACTATTACCCACAAAAAAGGTGTGAGAAGCTGGCCTGGTATATGCTGTCCACTAATTATAGTGGGCACCTTGTACCAGTCCAAACAAACCTTATTGGAGTTAGGTTTAAAGACAACCTTTATTGAAAGCTATCCTAGTGGTAGCTATGGAGAGCAGCCTTCAGGCTAAGTCTTGAAGGAATGTAAAGCATCTTGTTTTACCAGTCTATAATCTCTTGAGTGACCAAATGAAAGAGGACCACACCAGGTATATATTCAAAATATATGTATTTATTGCTAAACACACCCCTCTAGTCTCTTTATGAGGCTAGAGTTCGAAGTACACAAGTTATAAGTTAATTAAACACAGTAAAAGCACAAATACACGTTTGGGCCCTAGGGGCGTACCAAACCATATACCAATAAAGTGGTATAAGAACCACGACTGAGCTAGACACTAGGCCTAGAGCCTGTAGAAGTGCTTGGACCCCAAGGAACCACCCAAGGTAGTGACACAGGGGACCCACGGGGGACGCGTGCAGTGTGTAAACACAGCCGCGAATCACCGTTAACTTCAATGGAGAAAGTCGCGGTTGGAAATTTAAAGAAAAGGGACACTTAAAGAAGGACTTGGAGCAAACCCCTTGAGAACTAGGTTGTTCTAGAGTCTCTACCCACAGGAGCACCGGAGTACTCTTGTTACCTCACCCAGGGAAGCCGGGTGCATAGGTGCCTTTCGGGGTCGGGTTTCGTCGTTGATTTGAATGGCGATCTGCTGCAAAGTGCTGCTGGCGACCAAGTGGAAAGTGTCCGGGTGGATCCAAGAGTGGATCGGAGATCTGAAGAACCTGAAAGCAGAGGGGACAGAGTCTGGGTCACTAGCCAGTGACCAGGAAGGCGATGGACAGATGCCCACCGATGTCGGCTGCTTCAGGTAGGTTGATGGTTGTCTTGTCTCTGTAGCCACGAGGTCCGGGAGGCGTTGTCGGTGACCAGGAGCAGGATTCTGGCTGGTACATGCTGTCTATCAAGTGCTGAGGTGTCGGCGACTGGATTGGACCCAACAGGCCTTGGCAATGGAAAGTCTCAATGTAGATAAACATTGATGATGGTACAGACCAGCAAGGTCTAAGGACCTCACTCAGCAAAGGTAAGTGAGGGCAAGCCTGGAGCAACCAGGGAGCCCAAGAAGAAAAGGATTGGCCTTCGTGGAGGGCTACTAGCCAACAGACTAGCAAGCGTGAAGGAGCCTCGAGACAGTGCACGTGGAGCTGGCTCACAGGACACTTGTGGAGTGGAGGCCAGTGATCTTCGGTGCAGTCGGTGCTGGAGGCGGGGGCTACTCGTAGCCCAAAGCACAACTTCGTGGGAGTCCAGGAAGAGGATGCACTTGTAAATGTGCTCGGTGTCCAGGGGTCATGGTTCCACATTACCAACAACAGCTACGGGCCTCAGCTTTGCTGGAGACTCAGGGCAGCCTCGGAGAAGTCTGGAAATCCACCTCTGGTGATGCAAAGACTTCGGCGTCCGACGAGAGCTTCAGAGATGCAGGCCGGACAGATGCTTCTTTGGTGCCTGCCAAGCAGGGGAGTCACTCCTTGACCCCAAGGGAGATTCTTCAGTCCTCTAATCTTGAAGTAGAGCGTAGAAGGTCCAGGATTTTGTATCAGAGTTTCGTCCAGGGAATATCTAAAGTCCTAGGGACTGGGGTCCTATACTTATACTAAGTTTAGGGGTTGGACTTACTCTGTAGTCCCACCTATGGGTGGGTCAGGGCAGAGGGGTGGCTACACCCCTTTCCGTTTGTCCAGTTCGCGCCAAAGCAGGGGCTGGAAGCCCCTGATCCGGTTTGAACTGGGGTATGCACGAGGACACCAAATGTGCCCCCAGTGCAGGACTTCAAAGCACCAGAGAGTGCTCCCGCCCAGCCCCAATATACATTATCCTGTCTGGGGAGGTGGTTACACCTCCCTGCGACAGGAAACCTATTGTCCAGGCCTCCCCTGCCGGAGTTTCGGTCAGCAGCAGGAGGCCAGACTTGTGTCTGTGGCAGCAGCATCCATTTTGTGATGCTGGGGCTTTGGAAAGAAGTTACCGGGCAAGCCAGGGTTAACATGTCTCTCCCTCTAGAAGGGTGGAATGCTACCCCCGCCGCCAGAATTGGCGGGGGTAGTATTCCAAGATGTTTGACACCAAACACGACATGTTTCTGTGCAGCCATCCCAAAGTTAGCATTTAACGCAAGGTTATAATGCACTTAAGAGTATATGGTCAGGCTGCACTACAAACAGCATCAGAGAAGGGTCTCCGAACGCTGCAGAGGGGCCCTGCTCATGCAGGGGCACCCTCTCACATAGGAACCACGCACTCTGCCTTCAGGATTGACAAGGCCTGCCATAGGAGTGACTTATAGGTTTATATGTGTGTAAGTATGTAGTGATATAGGTAACCTATATCACAGTAAGGGGTGCATGCACCACCTTACCCAGGCTGCAGTAGCAGACCTGTGGTGTCATTTTGGATGGCCTTCCAGGGGTGGCACAATACATGCTGCAGCCCCTGGTAGGCCTCTGAGGTACCTATGCCGTTGGTACATAGTATACCATATACTAGGGACTTATAAGGGCACTCCAGATTCCAATTAGAGATGTGCCTAAGGCACATGGAAACCATTTTACAGAGAAAGCAGATAGACTGGGGCCCTGAATAGCAGGATCCCAGTCCAACTAAGTCATAAACCAGCAAAACACCAGGAAAAAAAGTGGGGGCATCCATATAGTCAGATTCCACCTTCCTACATAACCCCCTCCAAACGAAAGGAGATAAGGCTAACCTTGGCCAGTTGAGCCTTTATTGACTAAGTGGCCATTTAAGGAAGCACCTGCACTAGCATGGTTGCCCCCTGTGTTATCGTCCACTAAGCAATTCCTCACCCTAAGGGTATGAGAGGGTCTCCACCATGGGGAATCACTACCTCTGGTGGGCTTAGGTAAAGTACAAGGCTGGTAAGGTGTCTGAGTAGGGAAGTGAGGCCCTAGGAATGTTGGCCTCAGCTTCCTCAGATCACTGGTCACCATGTATGCCTGTCTTTCCATGACTGAGTTGCACTTTGCTCTAAGGGTCAACCTTTGACTGCCTACAGCTGGGGGTTGGGTCCCTTTGGATGGAACACTGGAGGGACATGGCAGGTTTGGAACCTTTGGTCCCAGGTTTGCCCTTGCCTACCAGAGTCCTTCTGGGGGAGGTCCCTACATAAAGGTATGGGGGATCCCTCAGTGTGTAGAGGAATTTGCACCTGGCTAGGGCTACTAGCCTGGGTGCCCCTAATCTGCTGATGGGGGTTCCTCTGGACAGGGGGCCCTGGGGGTCCACTGACCTCCCTGACCTCTGCAGCCCTGGGCTGACTGAGGCAGGGTAGAGAGGGGCAGGTTACCTGCTCCAGACTGGGTACCACCTTGGAAGGGTCCTCTGCCATCAGGGGGTGGCCAGGCCAGGCCTGACTACCTCTGTGGCAGTTCCTTCACTAGGGGTAGGGTCAGTTCCCTGAGGAGGCTGACCCTTACCTACTGTCTGGAGGGAAGAAGACTTTTCTTCAACCCTTGTGCTCTCTTTGGGGGAGAGTGGGCCATTCTTCCAGGCTCCATCTCTCCAAAATCTTGGGCTGGGGCTGTGGCCATCACAGCCCCACTAACCTTTACAGGGACACCCAACATCCTCAGATGGGTTTGGTGTTCAACTTCAGCCCAGGCTGAAGGTTCCAGATCATTCCCCATCAGGCAATCTACAGGTAAGGTTGGGGACACTGCCACTCTGTTTGGTCCTGTGACCCCCTCCCAGCTGAGATTGACTATGGCCATGGGGTGATCTGTTCTGACACCATCAATGTTGGTCACCTGGTATTTAAACTCAGGTAAAAGCTGGTGAGGGGGGACTAGTTTCCCTGCCACCATGGTGACACTAGCCCCTGTGTCCCTAAATGCCACAGCTTTCTGACCATTAATTATTGGCTCCAATCTGTACCTGCCCAATGCTGTGGGACCCATGGTAAAGGTGGCAAATCCTATACCACCATCAGAGTCAGAGGAGTCTGTTGAGGGGGTCCTGTCTAAACTAGGGCCACCTCTGTTCCTCTTGCAAAAGCACCTAACTTTTTGGGTGCACTACTCCCAACTGGAGGATTACTACTGGTAGTACCAGGAGGGGTGGTAGTAGTTGTTGGAGGAACATTTTCTTTATTGCCAATCCTGGGGCAACTGGGATCAGATTTCCAGTGCCCAGGCTTTTTACAGACATGGCAATATGGTTTCTTTTCAGGAGAGGAAGGAGTTTGGGACCCACCCCCAGGGGAGGACTTTTGGGGCACTGTTGTGGACTTATCCTTAGATTTATCCCCACCTTTCTCTTGGGACTTAGTAGAATCTTTCTTCTGGTCACCACCCTGATTTTTAGTTTTTACTCTGGTTCTGACCCATTTGTCTGCCTTCTTTCCCAATTCTTGGGGAGAGGTCAGATCAGAGTCCACCAGATACTGGTGCAAAAGCTGGTTTTGACAATTATTAAGGATCTGCTCCCTCATAATCAAATTGTACAATCCTAAAAAGTCATGCACTTTGTTGCCATGTATCCAACCTTCCAGAGCCTTAGTAGCACAATCTACAAAATCAACCCAGTCTTGAGTCTGAGCTTTTGGGTGTCTCTGAACTTCAACCTATACTGTTCAGTGGTTAGGCCAAACCCATCTATCAGAGCACTCTTCAAGACTTTGTAATTGTCAGCATCCTCTTCTCTTACAGTGAGGAGCTTGTCTCTACCTTTGTCTGCAAAGGAGAGCCACAAGATTGCTGCCCACTGCTTCTGGGGGACCTTCTGAACTTTACAGGCCCTCTCCAGTGCAGTTATCCATTTGTGGATGTCATCCCCACTCTGGTAGGGAGGGACAATCTTGCTTAGGTTCCTATGGTCATGAGACCTTTCCCTATCTTTAGGGGAATTGCTGCCAACATGGGACTCTAGTTCCAACTTTTTTTTTCTCTGTAGAGATCTAGGGACTCCCTGTCTATAGCCAATTGCTGTTTTCTGAGTTCAAGCTGGGCTTGCTCATACTGAATCAGTCTCTTTCTCCTCTCATGAGAGGGTTCCCTCCTATGAGTGGAGACAGAGGTCCCTACTGAGGTGCTAGAGAGGTTAGACTCCTGAGAAGGAGATCTAGACCTTCTAGGCACACTCATAATCCTTCCTGGGGGGACAAAGTGGAGGTCATTCTGATCCTCCTCTTCCTCTTCCTCAGGAGGGATTGGGTTGTCCAGGTCAAGGTCATTTTCACCTTCCTGGTCAGTTCCAGAGGGGGGGTTGGGGGTGTTGCTACCCCTGGCCCCATCCTCATCTTCTGCCCCACCCTCTGCACCTACCCCTTCAGTCCCTAAGGGCCTGCTGAGATCATAAGCCATTAACATCTCTCTAAGATGTTGGGTAGTGGGACTTTGGCCTGTCCTCAATTTCCTCACATTGCATATTGCTCTCAATTCCAAGAATGGGAGTGTATCATACTTGGAGGGAAGAAGCCCAGTGGCTTCTGGCAAGGACTCTCTGGGTCCTGGCTTTGAAGACATTACTAGTGTGGTGTGGTGTATGCACTACCTACTCTAGTGTGGCCTACTAAACTCTCTTGAGTTGTAGAAAGGGTTGTGTTATCCCTTAACACACAACTCTAAGTTCAGTAGAACTTACTGTATACTAAACTTAATTTATATGTACCTTAGGTACCTTTAGTGGTTTTCAGTTGATCAATTCAATTGAGATTATCTGGTAAAACAATAGCAAGCTGGAATCCCACACGCTGCACACCAATGTGAGAAGTTGGCCTGGTATATGCTGTCCAATAATTATAGTGGGCACCTTGTACCAGTCCAAACAACGCTTATTGGAGTTAGGTTTAAAGACAACCTTTATTGAAAGCTATCCTAGTGGTAGCTATGGAGAGCAGCCTTCAGGCTAAGTCTTGAAGGAATGTAAAGCAGCTTGTTTTACCAGTCTATAATCTCTTGAGTGACCAAATGAAAGAGGACCACACCAGGTATATATTCAAAATATATGTATTTATTGCTAAACACACCCCTCTAGTCTCTTTATGAGGCTAGAGTTCGAAGTACACAAGTTATAAGTTAATTAAACACAGTAAAAGCACAAATACATGTTTGGGCCCTAGGGGCGTACCAAACCATATACCAGTAAAGTGGTATAAGAACCACGACTGAGCTAGACACTAGGCCTAGAGCCTGTAGAAGTGCTTGGACCCCAAGGAACCACCCAAGGCAGTGACACAGGGGACGTGGGTCCCCTGTGTCACAGGGGACGCGTGCAGTGTGTAAACACAGCAGCGAATCACCGTCAACTTCAATGGAGAAAGTTGCGGTTGGAAATTTAAAGAAAAGGGACACTTAAAGAAGGACTTGGAAAAAACTCCTTGAGAACTAGGTCGTTCTAGAGTCTCTACCCAGGGGATCACTGGAGTACTCTTGTTACCTCACCCAGGGAAGCCGGGTGCATAGGTGCCTTTCGGGGTCGGGTTTCGTCATTGATTTGAATGGCGATCTGCTGCAAAGTGCTGCTGGCGACCAAGTGGAAAGTGTCCGGGTGGATCCAAGAGTGGATCGGAGATCTGAAGAACCTGAAAGCAGAGGGGACAGAGTCTGGGTCACTAGCAAGTGACCAGGAAGGCGATGTACAGATGCCCTCCGATGTCAGCTGCTTCAGGTAGGTTGACGGTCATCTTGTCTCTGCAGCCACGAGGTCCGGGAGGCATTGTCAGTGACCAGGAGCAGGATTCGGGCTGGTACACGATGTCTGTCGAGTGCTGAGGCATCGGTGACCGGATTGGACCCAACAGGCCTTGGCAACGGCAAGTCTCGATGTAGATGAATATTGACGATGGTACAGACCAGCAAGGTGTGAGGGACTCACCCAGCAAGAGTATGGGAGGGCAAGTCTGGAACAACCAGGGAGCCCAAAAAGAAAAGGATTGGCCTTCGTGGAGGGCTACTAGCCAATGGACTAGCAACTGTGAAGGAGCCTCGAGATGGTGCACGTGGAGCTGGCTCACAGGACACTCGTGGAGTGGAGGCCAGTGATCTTCAGTGCAGTCAGTGCTGGAGGAGGGGGCTACTCGAAGCCCAAAGCACAACTTCATGGGAGTCTAGGAAGAGGATGCACTTGCAAATGTGCTCGGTGTACAGGGATCACGGTTCCACATTACCCACAACAGCTACGGGCCTCAGCTTTGCTGGGGACTCAGAGCAACCTCGGGGAAGTCTAGAAATCTACCTCTGGTGATGCAAAGACTTCGGCGTCCGACAGGAGCTTCAGAGATGCAGACCGGACAGATGCTTCTTTGGTGCCTGCCAAGCAGGGGAGTCACTCCTTGACCCCAAGGGAGATTCTTCAGTCCTCTAATCTTGAAGTAGAGTGTCGAAGGTCCAGGATTTTGTATCAGAGTTTCGTCCAGGGAATATCTAAAGTCCTAGGGACTGGGGTCCTATACTTATACTAAGTTTAGGGGTTGGACTTACTCTGTAGTCCCACCTATGGGTGGGTCAGGGCAGAGGGGTGGCTACACCCCTTTCCCTTTGTCCAGTTCGTGCCAAAGCATTGGCTGGAGGCCCCTGATCCGGTTTGAACTGGGATATGCACGAGGACACCAAATGTGCCCCCAGTGCAGGACTTCAAAGCACCAGATAGTGCTCCCGCCCAGCCCCAATACACATTATCCTGTCTAGGGAGGTGGTTACACCTCCCTGTGACAGGAAACCTATTGTCCAGGCCTCCCCTGCCGGAGTTTCGGTCAGCAGCAGGAGGCCAGACTTGTGTCTGTGGCAGCAGCATCCATTTTGTGATGCTGGGGCTTTGGAAAGAAGTTACTGGGAAAGCCAGGGTTAACATGTCTCTCCCTCTAGAAGGGTTGAATGCTACCCCCGCCGCCAGAATTGGCGGGAGGGTAGTATTCCAAGATGTTTGACACCAAACACGACATGTTTCTGTGCAGCCATCCCAAAGTTAGCATTTAACGTGAGGTTATAATGCACTTAAGAGTATATGGTCAGGCTGCACTACAAACAGCATCAGAGAAGGGTCTCCGAACACTGCAGAGGGGCCCTGCTCATGCAGGGGCACCCTCTCACATAGGAACCACGCACTCTGCCTTCAGGATTGACAAGGCCTGCCATAGGAGTGACTTATAGGTTTATATGTGTGTAAGTATGTAGTGATATAGGTAACCTATATCACAGTAAGGGGTGCATGCACCACCTTACCCAGGCTGCAGTAGCAGACCTGTGGTGTCATTTTGGATGGCCTTCCAGGGGTGGCACAATACATGCTGCAGCCCCTGGTAGGCCTCTGAGGTAACTATGCCCTTGGTACATAGTATACCATATACTAGGGACTTATAAGGGCACTCCAGATTCCAATTAGAGATGTGCCTAAGGCACATGGAAACCATATTACAGAGAAAGCAGATAGACTGGGGCCCTGAATAGCAGGATCCCAGTCCAACTAAGTCATAAACCAGCAAAACACCAGGAAAAAAAATGGGGGCAACCGTATAGTCAGATTCCACCTTCCTACAAAAGGTAACAAGGGCACTGAATAACACATGATCTTCTCTTTGTCTCTGGTAGGAACGAGGTTAAAATGCCCTAGTTCCAAAATGTAGAATTAGTGCTACAACGGTCTTCAAGAGGACCTGCGAAGGATGCCGCTTCTGCCTCCCGTACCCTGGAAAAACAACAATTGATGGACAGAATGCAGAACAATGTCATACATTCACCCCAGTACAGAGATCTGGGCCTAAATCCATCGTTTTTTTGCTCACCATGCCATTCCAGTTTGAACCCAGCCATATGCAAATCAGTCTTGACCCTGTGCCCCATGGGAACAGTCCAGCCCGAACTGCCAAGCCAGGTCCTCCCTGGACTGGAAACAAGCATCCTAGGACCGGTTTCGGGCTTTCAGCCCTCATCAGCCAGGATAGCTTGATTCCAGTGGCATGGAGAGCACGGGACTCACGTCTGAGCATACCCGTCCCACTCGGGGTGACAAATGCAAAAACAACAATTGATGGACAGAATGCAGAACAATGTCATACATTCACCCCAGTACAGAGATCTGGGCCTAAATCCATCGTTTTTTTGCTCACCATGCCATTCCAGTTTGAACCCAGCCATATGCAAATCAGTCTTGACCCTGTGCCCCATGGGAACAGTCCAGCCCGAACTGCCAAGCCAGGTCCTCCCTGGACTGGAAACAAGCATCCTAGGACCGGTTTCGGGCTTTCAGCCCTCATCAGCCAGGATAGCTTGATTCCAGTGGCATGGAGAGCACGGGACTCACGTCTGAGCATACCCGTCCCACTCGGGGTGACAAATGCAAAAACAACAATTGATGGACAGAATGCAGAACAATGTCATACATTCACCCCAGTACAGAGATCTGGGCCTAAATCCATCGTTTTTGCTCACCAAGCCATTCCAGTTTGAACCCAGCCATATGCAAATCAGTCTTGACCCTGTGCCCCATGGGAACAGTCCAGCCCGAACTGCCAAGCTAGGTCCTCCCTGGACTGGAAACAAGCATCCTAGGACCGGTTTCGGGCTTTCAGCCCTCATCAGCCAGGATAGCTTGATTCCAGTGGCATGGAGAGCACGGGACTCACGTCTGAGCATACCCGTCCCACTCGGGGTGACAAATGCAAAAACAACAATTGATGGACAGAATGCAGAACAATGTCATACATTCACCCCAGTACAGAGATCTGGGCCTAAATCCATCGTTTTTTTGCTCACCATGCCATTCCAGTTTGAACCCAGCCATATGCAAATCAGTCTTGAGCCTGTGCCCCATGGGAACAGTCCAGCCCGAACTGCCAAGCCAGGTCCTCCCTGGACTGGAAACAAGCATCCTAGGACCGGTTTCGGGCTTTCAGCCCTCATCAGCCAGGATAGCTTGATTCCAGTGGCATGGAGAGCACGGGACTCACGTCTGAGCATACCCGTCCCACTCGGGTGACAAATGCAAAAACAACAATTGATGGACAGAATGCAGAACAATGTCATACATTCACCCCAATACAGAGATCTGGGCCTAAATCCATCGTTTTTTGCTCACCATGCCATTCCAGTTTGAACCCAGCCATATGCAAATCAGTCTTGACCCTGTGCCCCATGGGAACAGTCCAGCCCGAACTGCCAAGGAAGACATGGCTTGGCAGTTCGGGCTGGACTGTTCCCATGAGGCACAGGGTCAGACTGATTTGCATATGGCCATGTCTGAACTGGGGTGGTGGAGTGAGCTAAAGAATGATGATGGATTAAACCCAGATCAGTTGACTGGGGGTGAGTGTTTGATTAGCTCAAACGCTCCGTCCATCATCCCTTTGGTATCGCTTTGTTCGCCCTAAGTTGGCAGGGTATGCCCAGACGTGGGTCCCTTGCTCACTTTGCCACTGGATTCAAGCTAGCCTGGCTGATGACGGCTGAATGGCCAGAAACCGGTCCCAGGATGCTTGTTTCCGGTCCAGGGAAGACATGGCTTGGCAGTTCGGGCTGGACTGTTCCCATGAGGCACAGGGTCAGACTGATTTGCATATGGCCATGTCTGAACTGGGGTGGTGGAGTGAGCTAAAGAATGATGATGGATTAAACCCAGATCAGTTGACTGGGGGTGAGTGTTTGATTAGCTCAAACGCTCCGTCCATCATCCCCTTTGGTATCGCTTTGTTCGCCCTAAGTTGGCAGGGTATGCCCAGACGTGGGTCCCTTGCTCACTTTGCCACTGGATTCAAGCTAGCCTGGCTGATGACGGCTGAATGGCCAGAAACCGGTCCCAGGATGCTTGTTTCCGGTCCAGGGAAGACATGGCTTGGCAGTTCGGGCTGGACTGTTCCCATGAGGCACAGGGTCAGACTGATTTGCATATGGCCATGTCTGAACTGGGGTGGTGGAGTGAGCTAAAGAATGATGATGGATTAAACCCAGATCAGTTGACTGGGGGTGAGTGTTTGATTAGCTCAAACGCTCCGTCCATCATCCCCTTTGGTATCGCTCCCGTACCCTGGAGGCGGCACATGGGTCACGCGTTACGGTCATACTGCGGTGGGACGCACACTCATTGACCTCTCATGGCACTGCTCCACACTTCGAGGAGGACGCTTTCCATTAGCTGTGTTTTCTGATGACGTATCGCGCCGGCCCAGTCCAACAACAGACCTCCTTTAGATCCAATCAGTCTCTTCCACACTCTCACCGGAAGTGAAACCAGGCCACGCGGACTCTTTCACAATACAACAGCCGGGAATGCACTTTTTGGTAAAAAAAACACATTCCCTCCTCCTAATGTATCAAATAAACGACTCACTGAAGAACAGGGGCCAGCTTCGATCGGTAAACAGCCGTTACAATGACTTTTTTACTTTGCGATACCATTACAACGCATGCATTACCACGCATGCGTTGCATATCGCGAAGTCATTACTACGCATTTTTTTTAGAACTCATGGTCATTTATCACGCATGCCTTTACAACGAATTTCGTTGTAAAGCTATGTATGGTAAATGACCATGCGTTCTAAAAAAATATAGACGTTCCACGTCGTTGTAAGGAAACAGAGGCTGCTCCGTTTCCTCACAACGACGTGCACTGCCCCTCAGAGACGATGTGAAGCAGGAACATCGAGGAGAGAGGAACCACGAGGAATGAGAGGTAAGGGGGATTGGGCATGGGGTGGGGGTTACTTTTCTAGGGTTTAGGGTAGTGAAGTGGTGTTTGTGTAGTGTAGGGGGTCATGAAGGGGTAGTTTTTTAGGGTTTAGGGTAGTGCAGCGGTGTTTGTGCAGTGTAGGGGGTCATGCTGGGGGTAGTGTTTTAGGGTTTAGGGTAGTGCAGTGGTGTTTGGGTAGTGTAGGGGGTCGTGCTGGGGGTAGTGTTTTAGGGTTTACAGTAGTACAGTGGTGTTTGGGTAGTGTAGGGGGTCGTGCTGGGGATAGTGTTTTAGGCTTTAGGGTAGTGCAGTGGTGTTTGTGTAATATAGGGGGTCGTGCTGGGGGTAGTGTTTTATGTTTTAGGGTAGTGCAGTGGTGTTTGGGTATTATAGGGGGTCGTGCTCGGGGTAGATTTAGGGGTTTGGGTACTGCAGTGGTGTTTAGGTAGTGTAGGGAGTCGTCCTGGGGGTAGTGTTTTAGGGTTTAGGGTACTGCAGTGGTGTTTGTTTAGTGTAGGGGGTCGTGCTGGGGGTAGTGTTTTAGGGTTTAGGGTAGTGCAGTGGTGTTTAGGTAGTGTAGGCGTCGTGCTGGGGGTAGTGTTTTAGGGTTTAGGGTAGTGCAGTGGTGTTTGTGTTGTGTAGGGGGTCATGCTGGGGGTAGTGTTTTAGGGTAGTGCAGTGGTGTTTGTGTTGTGTAGGGGGTCGTGCTGGGGGTAGTGTTTTAGGGTTTAGGATAGTGCAGTGGTGTTTGGATAGTGTAGGGGGTCATGCTGGGGTAAGTGTTTTAGGGTTTAAGGTAGTGCAGTGGTGTATGGGTAGTCTAGGGGGTCATGCTGGGGGTAGTGTTTTAGGGTTTAGGGAAGTGCAGTGGTGTTTGTGTAGTGTAGGGGGTCATGCTGGGGTAGTGTTTTAGGGTTTAGGGTAGTGCAGTGGTGTTTGTGTAGTGTAGGGGGTCGTGCTGGGGGTAGATTTAGGGTTTAGGGTAGTGCAGTGGTGTTTGGGTAGTGTAGGGAGCCATGTTGGGGGTAGTGTTTTAGGGTTTACGGTAGTGCAGTGGTGTTTGTGTAGTGTAGGGAGTCATGGTGGGGGTAGTGTTTTAGGGTTTAGGGTAGTGCAGTGGTGTTTGGATAGAGTAGGGGTCATGCTGGGTGTAATGTTTTAGGGTTTAGGGTAGTACAGTGGTGTTTGTGTAGTGTAGGGGGTCGTGCTGGGGTAGTGTTTTATGGTTTAGGGTAGTACGGTGGTATTTGGGTCGTGCTGGGGATAGTGTTTTAGGGTTTAGGGTAGTGCAGTGGTGTTTGTGTAGTGTAGGGGGTCGTGCTGGGGGTAGTGTTTTAGGATTTAGGGTAGTGCAGTGGTGTTTGTGTAGTGTAGGGGGTCATGCTGGGGGTAGTGTTTTAGGGTTTAGGGTAGTGCAGTGGTGTTTGTGTAGTGTCGGGGGTCATGCTGGAGGTAGTGTTTTAGGGTAGTGCAGTGGTGTTTGTGTAGTGTAGGGGGTCGTGCTGGGATTGATATAGGGTTTAGGGTAGTGCAGTGGTGTTTGGGTAGTGTAGGGAGCCATGCTGGGGGTAGGGTTTTAGGGTTTAGGGTAGTGCAGTGGTGTTTGTGTAGAGTAGGGAGTCATGGTGGGGGTAGTGTTTTAGGGTTTAGGGTAGTGCAGTGGTGTTTGGATAGAGTAGGGGTCGTGCTGGGGGTAATGTTTTAGGGTTTAGGGTAGTGCAGTGGTGTTTGTGTAGTGTAGGGGGTCGTGCTGGGGGTAGTGTTTTAGGGTTTAGGGTAGTGCAGTGGTATTTGGGTCATGCTGGGGGTAGTGTTTTAGGGTTTAGGGTAGTGCAGTGGTGTTTGTGTAGTGTAGGGGGTCATGCTGGGGGTAGTGTTTTAGGTTTTAGGGTAGTACAGTGGTGTTTGTGTAGTGTAGGGGGTCGTGCTGGGGGTAGTGTTTTAGGGTTTAGGGTAGTACAGTGGTGTTTGTGTAGTGTAGGTGGTTGTGCTGGGTGTAGTGTTTTAGGGTTTAGGGTAGTGCAGTGGTGTTTGTGTAGTATAGGGGGTAGTGTTTTAGGGTTTAGGGTAGTGAAGTGGTGTTTGAGTAGTGTAGGGGGTTGTTCTGGGAGTAGTGTTATAGGGTTTAGGGTAGTGCAGTGGTATGTGGGTAGTGTAGGGGGTCGTGCTGCGGATAGTGTTTTTGGGTTTAGGTTACTGCAGTGGTGTTTGTGTAATGTAGGGAGTCATGCTGGGGGTAGTGTTCTAGGGTTTAGGGTAGTGCAGTGGTGTTTGTGTAGTGTAGGGTTTCGTGCTGGGGGTAGATTTACGGTTTAGGGTAGTGCAGTGGTGTTTGGGTAGTGTAGGGAGCTGTGCTGGGGATAGTGTTTTAGGGTTTAGGGTAGTGCAGTGGTGTTTGTGTAGTGTAGGGAGTCATGGTGGGGGTAGTGTTTTAGGGTTTAGGGTGGTGCAGTGGTGTTTGGATAGAGTAGGGGTCATGCTGGGGGTAATGTTTTAGGGTTTAGGGTAGTGCAGTGGTGTCTGTGTAGTGTAGGGGGTCGTGCTGGGGGTAGTGTTTTAGGGTTTAGGGTAGTACAGTGGTGTTTGGGTCGTGCTGGGTTAGTGTTTTAGAGTTTAGGGTAGTGCAGTTGTGTTTGTGTAGTGTAGGGGGTCATGCTGGGGGTAGTGTTTTAGATTTTAGGGTAGTGCAATTTTGTTTGGGTATTGTAGGGGGTAGTGCCGGGGGTAGTGTTTTAGGGTTTAGGGTAGTGCAGTTGTGTTTGTGTAGTGTAGGGGGTCGTGCTGGGGTAGTGTTTTAGGGTTTAGGTTAGTGCAGTGGTTTTTGTATAGTGTAGGGGGTCATACTGGGGGTAGTGTTTTAGGGTTTAGGGTAGTGCAGTGGTGATTGTGTAGTGTAGGGAGTCCTGCTGGGGGTAGAGTTTTAGGATTTAGGGTAGTGCAGTGGTGTTTTTGTAGTGTAGGGGGTCATGTTGGGGGTAGTGCTTTAGGGTTTATGGTAGTGCAGTGGTGTTTGTGTAGAGTATGGGTCATGCTGGGTGTAGATTTAGGGTTTAGGGTAGCGCAGTAGTGTTTGTGTAGTGTAGGGGGTCATGCTGGTGGTAGTGTTTTAGGGTTTAGGGCAGTGCAGTGGTATTTGGGTACTGGAGGGGGTTGTGCTTGGGGTTGTGTTTTAGGGTTTAGGGCAGTGCAGTGATGTTTGTGTAGTGTAGGGGGTCGTGCTGGAGGTAGTGTTTAGGGTTTAGGGTAGTGCAGTGGTGTTTGTGTAGTGTAGGGAGACGTGAGGGGGTAGTGTTTTAGGGTTTAGGGTAGTGAGTGGTGTTTGTGTAGTATAGGGGGTAGTGTTTTAGGGTTTAGGATAGTGCAGTGGTGTTTGTGTAGTGTGGGGGGTCATGCTGCGTGTAGTGTTTTAGGGTTTAGGGTAGTGCAGTGGTGTTTGTTTAGTGTAGGGGTCATGTTTTAGGGTTTAGGCTAGTGCAGTGGTGTTTGAGTAGTGTAGGGGTCGTGCTGGGAGTAGTGTTATAGGGTATAGGGTAGTTCAGTGGTATGTGGATAGTGTAGGGGGTCGTGCTGGGGGTAGTGTTTTAGGGTTTAAGGTAGCGCAGTGGAGTTTGTGTAGTTTAGGGGGTCATGCTGGGGGTAGAGTTTTAGGGTTTAGGTTACTGCAGTGGTGTTTGGGTAGTGTAGGGGGTCATGCTGGCGGTAGTGTTTTAGGTTTTAGTGTAGTGCAGTGGTGTTTAAGTAGAGTAGGGGTCATGCTGGGGGTAATGTTTTAGGGTTTAGGGTAGTGCAGTGGTGTTTGTGTAGTGTAGGGGGTCATGCTGGGGGTAGTGTTTTAGGGTTTAGGGTAGTACAGTGGTGTTTGGGTCATGCTGGGGGTAGTGTTTTATGGTTTAGGGTAGTACAGTGGTGTTTGTGTAGTATAGGGGGTCATGCTGGGGGTAGTGTTTTAGGTTTTAGGGTAGTGCAGTGGTGTTTGGGTAGTATAGGGTGTAGTGCTGTGGGTAGTGTTTTAGGGTTTAGGGTAGTGCAGTGGTGTTTGTGTAGTGTAGGGGGTCGTGCTGGGGGTAGTGTTTTAGGGTAGTGAGTGGTGTTTGTGTAGTGTAGGGGTAGTGTTTTAGGTTTTAGGGTAGTGCAGTGGTGCTTGGGTAGTATAGGGGGTAGTGCTGGGGGTAGTGTTTTAGGGTTTAGGGTAGTGCAGTGGTGTTTGTGTAGTGTAGGGGGTCGTGCTGGGGTAGTGTTTTAGGGTTTAGGGTAGTGAGTGGTGTTTGTGTAGTATAGGGGGTAGTGTTTTAGGGTTTAGGGTAGTGCAGTGGTGTTTTTGTAGTGTGGGGGGTCATGCTGCGGGTAGTGTTTTAGGGTAGTGCAGTGGTGTTTGTTTAGTGTAGGGGTCATGTTTTAGGGTTTAGGGTACTGCAGTGGTGTTTTAGTAGTGTAGGGGGTCGTGCTGGGAGTAGTGTTATAGTGTTTAGGGTAGTGCAGTGGTGTTTTTGTAGCATAGGGGGTCGTGCTGGGGGTAGTGTTTTAGGGTTTAGGGTAGCGCAGTGGTGTTTGGGTTGTGTATTGGGTCATGCTGGGGGTAGTGTTTTAGGGTTTAGGGTAGTGCAGTGGTGTTTGTGTAGTGTAGGGGGTCATGCTGGGGGTAGTGGTTTATGGTTTAGGGTAGTGCAGTGGTGTTTGTATAGTGTAGGGGGTCATGCTAGGGGTAGTGTTTTAGGGGTTAGGGTAGTGCAGTGGTGTTTGTGTAGTGTGGGGGTCATGCTGGGGGTAGTGTTTTAGGGTTTAGGGTAGTGCAGTGGTGTTTGTGTAGTGTAGGGAGATATGCTGGGGGTAGTTTTTTAGGGTTTAGGGTAGTGAGTGGTGTTTGTGTAGTATAGGGGGTAGTGTTTTAGGGTTTAGGATAGTGCAGTGGTGTTTGTGTAGTATGGGGGGTCGTGCTGCGGGTAGTGTTTTAGGGTTTAGGGTAGTGCAGTGGTGTTTGTTTAGTGTAGGGGGTCGTGCTTGGAGTAGTGTTATAGGGTTTAGGGTAGTGCAGTGGTATGTGGGTAGTGTAGGGAGTCGTCCTGGGGTAATGTTTTAGGGTTTAGGGTACTGCAGTGGTGTTTGTATAGTGTAGGGGGTCGTGCTGGGGGTAGTGTTTTAGGGTTTAGGGTAGTGCAGTGGTGTTTGTGTAGTATAGGGGGTCGTGCTGGGGGTAGTGTTTTAGGGTTTAGGGTAGTGCAGTGGTGTTTGTGTAGTGTAGGGGGTCGTGCTGGGGGTAGTGTTTTAGGGTATAGGTTAGTGCAGTGGTGTTTGTATAGTGTAGGGGTCATGCTGGGGGTAGGGTTTTAGGGTTTAGGGTAGTGCAGTGGTGTTTGTGTAGTGTGGGGGTCATGGTGGGGGTAGTGTTTTAGGGTCGTGCAGTGGTGTTTGTGTAGTGTAGGGGTCCTGCTGGGGGTAGAGTTTTAGGGTTTAGGGTAGTGCAGTGGTGTTTGTGTAGTGTATGGGGTCGTGCTGGGGGTAGTGCTTTAGGGTTTAGGGTAGAGCAGTAGTGTTTGTGTAGTATAGGGGGTCAAGCTGGGGGTAGTGTTGTAGGGATTAGGGTCATGCAGTGGTGTTTGTGTAGTGTGGGGGTCATGCTGGGGGTAGTGTTTTAGGTTAGTGCAGTGGTGTTTATGTAGTGCAGGGGGTCCTGCTGGGGGTAGAGTTTTAGGGTTTAGGGTAGTGCAGTGGTGTTTGTGTAGTGTAGGGGGTCGTGCTGGGGGTAGTGCTTTAGGGTTTAGGGTAGTGCAGTAGTGATTGTGTAGTATAGGGGGTCGTGCTGGGGGTAGTGTTTTAGTGTTTAGGGTAGTGCAGTTGTGTTTGTGTAGTGTAGAGGGTCCTGCTGGGGGTAGAGTTTTATGGTTTATGGTAGTGCAGTTGTGTTTGTGTAGAGTAGGGGTCGTGCTGGGTATAGATTTAGGGTTTAGGGTAGCGCAGTGGTGTTTGTGTAGTGTAGGGGGTCATGCTGGGGGTAGTGTTTTAGGGTTTAGGGCAGTGCAGTGGTGAATGGGTACTGTAGGGGGTCGTGCTGGGGGTAGTGTTTTAGGGTTTAGGGTAGTGCAGTAGTGTTTGTGTAGTGTAGGGGGTCGTGCTGGGGTAGTGTTTTAGGGTTTAGGGTAGTGCAGTGGTGTTTGTGTAGTGTAGGGGGTCATGCTGGAGGTAGTGTTTTAGGGTTTAGGGTAGTGCAGTGGTGTTTGTGTAGTGTAGGGGGTCATGCTGGGATAGATTTAGGGTTTAGGGTAGTGTAGTGGTGTTTGGGTAGTGTAGGGAGCCATGCTGGGGGTAGGGTTTTAGGGTTTAGGTAGTGCAGTGGTGTTTGTGTAGAGTAGGGAGTCATGGTGGGGGTAGTGTTTTAGGGTTTAGGGTAGTGCAGTGGTGTTTGGATAGAGTAGGGGTCATGCTGGGGGTAATGTTTTAGGGTTTAGGGTAGTGCAGTGGTGTTTATGTAGTGTAGGGGGTCGTGCTGGGGGTAGTGTTTTAGGGTTTAGGGTAGAGCGGTGGTATTTGGGTCATGCTGGGGGTAGTGTTTTAGGGTTTAGGGTAGTGCAGTGGTGTTTGTGTAGTGTAGGGGGTCATGCTGGGGGTAGTGTTTTAGGTTTTAGGGTAGTACAGTGGTGTTTTTTGTAGTGTAGGGGGTCGGGCTGGGGGTAGTGTTTTAGGGTTTAGGGTAGTGCACTGGTGTTTGTGTAGTGTAGGGGGTCGTGCTGGGTGTAGTGTTTTAGGGTTTAGGGTAGTGCAGTGGTGTTTGTATAGTATAGGGGTAGTGTTTTAGGGTTTAGGGTAGTGCAGTGGTGTTTGTGTAGTGTTTGGTGTCGTGCTGTGGGTAGTGTTTTAGGGTAGTGCAGTGGTGTTTGTTTAGTGTAGGGGGTCATGTTTTAGGGTTTAGGGTAGTGCAGTTGTGTTTGAGTAGTGTAGGGGGTCGTTCTGGGAGTAGTGTTATAGGGTTTAGGGTAGTGCAGTGGTATGTGGGTAGTGTAGGGGGTCGTGCTGGGGATAGTGTTTTAGGGTTTAGGTTACTGCAGTGGTGTTTGGGTAATGTAGGGGGTCATGCTGGGGGTAGTGTTTTAGGGTATTGGGTAGTGCAGTGGTGTTTGGGTAGTATAGGGGGTAGTGATGGGGATAGTGTTCTAGGGTTTAGGGTAGTGCAGTGGTGTTTGTGTAGTGTAGGGGGTCGTGCTGGGGATAGATTTAGGGTTTAGGGTTGTGCAGTGGTGTTTGGGTAGTGTAGGGAGCTGTGCTGGGGGTATGTTTTAGGGTTTAGGGTAGTGCAGTGGTGTTTGTGTAGTGTAGGGAGTCATGGTGGGGGTAGTGTTTTAGGGTTTAGGGTAGTGCAGTGGTGTTTGGATAGAGTAGGGGTCATGCTGGGGATAATGTTTTAGGGTTTAGGGTAGTGCAGTGGTGTTTGTGTAGTATAGGGGGTCGTGCTGGGGGTAGTGTTTTAGGGTTTAGGGTAGTACAGTGGTGTTTGGGTCGTGCTGGGTTAGTGTTTTAGAGTTTAGGGTAGTGCAGTTGTGTTTGTGTAGTGTAGGGGGTCGTGCTGGGGGTAGTGTTTTAGGTTTTAGGGTAGTGCAGTGGTGTTTGGGTATTGTAGGGGGTAGTGCCGGGGTAGTGTTTTAGGGTTTAGGGTAGTGCAGTTGTGTTTGTGTAGTGTAGGGGGTCATGCTGAGGGTAGTGTTTTAGGGTTTAGAGTAGTGAGTGGTGTTTGTGTAGTGTAGGGGGTAGTGTTTAGGGTTTAGGGTAGTGCAGTGGTGTTTGTGTCATGTGGGGGGTCGTGCTGCAGGTAGTGTTTTATGGTTTATGGTAGTGCAGTGGTGTTTGTTTAGTGTAGGGGTCATATTTTAGGGTTTAGGGTAGTGCAGTGGTGTTTGAGTAGTGTAGGGGGTCGTGCTGGGAGTAATGTTATAGGGTTTAGGGTAGTGCAGTGGTATGTGGGTAGCGTAGGGGGTCGTGCTGGGGGTAGTGTTTTAGGGTTTAAGATAGCGCAGTGGTGTTTGTGTAGTGTAGGGGGTCGTGCTGGGGGTAGTGTTTTAGGGTTTAGGTTACTGCAGTGGTGTGTGGGTAGTGTAGGGGGGTCATGCTGGTTGGTAGTGTTTTAGGGTATAGGGTAGTGCAGTGGTGTTTGGGTAGTGTAGGGGTAGTGCCGGGGATAGTGTTTTAGGGTTTAGGGTAGCGCAGTGGTGTTTTTCTAGCATAGGGGGTCGTGCTGGGGGTAGTGTTTTAGGGTTTAGGGTAGTGCAGTAGTGATTGTGTAGTGTAGGGGGTCGTGCTGTGGGTAGTGTTTTAGGGTTTAGGGTTGTGCAGTGGTGTTTGTGTAGTGTAGAGGGTTGTGCTGGTGGTAGTGTTTTAGGGTTTAGGGTAGTGCAGTGGTGTTTGTGTAGTGTAGGGGTCGAGCTGGGTGTAGATTTAGGGTAGTGCAGTGGTGTTTGTATAGTGTTGGGGGTCGTGCTGGGGGTAGTGTTTTAGGGTTTAGGGCAGTGCAGTGGTATTTGTATAGTGTAGGGGGTCATGCTGGGGGTAGTGTTTTAGAGTTTAGGGTACTGCAGTGGTGTTTGTATAGTCTAGGGGTTGTACTGGGTATAGATTTAGGGTTTAGGGTAGTGCAGTGGTGTTTGTATAGTGTAGGGGGTCATGCTGGGGGTAGTGTTTTAGAGTTTAGGGTAGTGCAGTGGTGTTTGTGTAGTGTAGGGGTTCATGCTGGGGGTAGTGTTTTAGGGTTTAAGGCAGTGCAGTGGTGTTTGGGTAGTGTAGGGGGTTGTGCTGGGGATAGTGTTTTAGGGTTTAGGGAAGTGCAGTAGTGTTTGTGTAGTGTAGGGGGTCATGCTGGGGGTAGTGGTTCATGGTTTAGGGTAGTGCAGTGGTGTTTGTATAGTGTAGGGGGTCCTGCTAGGGGTAGTGTTTTAGGGTTTAGGGTAGTGCAGTGGTGTTTGGGTACTGTAGGGGGTGGTGCTGGGGGTAGTGTTTTAGGGTTTAGGGCATTGCAGTTGTGTTTGTGTAGTGTAGGGGGTCATGATGGGGGTAGTGTTTTAGGGTTTAGGGTAGTGCAGTGGTGTTTGTGTAGTGTAGGGAGATGTGCTGGGGTAGTGTTTTAGGGTTTAGGGTAGTGAGTGGTGTTTGTGTAGTATAGGGGGTAGTGTTTTAGGGTTTAGGAAAGTGCAGTGGTGTTTGTGTAGTGTGGGGGGTCGTGCTGCGGGTAGTGTTTTAGGGTTTAGGGTAGTGCAGTGGTGTTTGTTTAGTGTAGGGGTCATGTTTTAGGGTTTAGGGTAGTGCAGTGGTGTTTGAGTAGTGTAGGGGGTCATGCTGGGAGTAGTGTTATAGGGTTTAGGGTAGTGCAGTGGTATGTGGGTAGTGTAGGGGGTCGTGCTGGGGGTAGTGTTTTAGGGTTTAGGTTACTGCAGTGGTGTTTGGGTAATGTAGGGGGTCATGCTGGGGGCAGTGTTTTAGGGTATAGGGTAGTGCAGTGGTGTTTGGGTAGTGTAGGGGTAGTGCTGGGGGTAGTGTTCCAGGGTTTAGGGTAGTGCAGTTGTGTTTGTGTAGTGTAGGGGGTCGTGCTGGGGTAGATTTAGGGTTTATGGTAGTGCAATGGTGTTTGGGTAGTGTAGGGAGTCATGGTGGGGGTAGTGTTTTAGGGTTTAGGATAGTGCAGTGGTGTTTGGGTAGAGTAGGGGTCGTGCTGGGGGTAATGTTTTAGGGTTTAGGGTAGTGCAGTGGTGTTTGTGTAGTGTAGGGGGTCGTGCTGGGGTGGTGTTTTAGGGTTTAGGGTAGTGCAGTGGTGTTTGGGTCGTGCTGGGGGTAGTGTTTTAGGGTTTAGGGTAGTGCAGTGGTGTTTGGGTAGAGTAGGGGGTCGTGCTGGGGGTAATGTTTTAGGGTTTAGGGTAGTGCAGTGGTGTTTGTGTAGTGTAGGGGGTCGTGCTGGGGGTGGTGTTTTAGGGTTTAGGGTTGTACAGTGGTGTTTGGGTCATGCTGGGGGTAGTGTTTTAGATTTTAGGGTAGTGCAGTGGTGTTTGGGTATTGTAGGGGGTAGTGCTGGGGGTAGTGTTTTAGGGTTTAGGGTAGTGCAGTGGTGTTTGTGTAGTGTAGGGGGTCGTGCTGGGGGTAGTGTTTTATGGTTTAGGGAAGTGCAGTGGTGTTTGTGTAGTGTAGGGGGTCAGGGTGTTTTAGGGTTTAGGGTAGTGCAGTGGTGTTTGTGTAGTGTGGGGGGTCGTGCTGCAGGTAGTGTTTTATGGGTTTAGGGTAGTGCAGTGGTGTTTGTTTAGTGTAGGGGTCATGTTTTAGGGTTTAGGGTAGTGCAGTGGTGTTTGAGTAGTGTAGGGGGTCGTGCTGGGAATAGTGTTATAGGGTTTAGGGTAGTGCAGTGGTATGTGGGTAGTGTAGGGGGTCGTGCTGGGGGTAGTGTTTTAGTGGTTAAGGGTAGTGCAGTGGTGTTTGTGTAGTGTAGGGGGTCGTGCTGGGGGTAGTGTTTTAGGGTTTAGGTTATTGCAGTGGTGTTTGGGTAGTGTAGGGGGTCATGCTGGTTGGTAGTGTTTTAGGGTATAGGGTAGTGCAGTGGTGTTTGGGTAGTGTAGGGGGTAGTACTGGGGATAGTGTTTTAGGGTTTAGGGTAGTGCAGTGGTGTTTGTGTAGTGTAGGGGTCGTGCTGGGTATAGATTTAGGGTTTAGGGTAGTGCAGTGGTGTTTGTATAGTTTTGGGGGTCATGCTGGGGGTAGTGTTTTAGGGTTTAGGGTAGTGCAGTGGTGTTTGGGTAGTGTAGGGGGTCATGCTGGGGGTAGTGTTTTAGGGTTTAGGGTAGTGCAGTGGTGTTTTTGGTAGGGTAGGGGTCGTGCTGGAGTAGTGTTTTAGGGTTTAGGGTAGTGCAGTGGTGTTTGTGTAGCATAGGGGGTCGTGCTGGGGGTAGTGTTTTAGGGTTTAGGGTAGTGCAGTAGTATTTGTGCAGTGTAGGGGGTCGTGCTGGGGGTAGTTTTTTAGGGTTTAGGGCAGTGCAGTGGTGTTTGTATAGTGTAGGGGTCATGCTGGGGGTAGTGTTTTAGAGTTTAGGGTAGTGCAGTGGTGTTTGTGTAGTGTAGGGGGTCGTGCTGGGTGTAGTATTTTAGGGTTTAGGGTAGTGCAGTGGTGTTTAGGTAGTGTAGGGGGTCGTACTGGGGGTAGTGTTTTAGGGTTTAGGGTACTGCAGTGGTGTTTGTGTAGTGTAGGGGGTCGTGCTGGGGGTAGTGTTTTAGGGTTTAGGGTAGTGCAGTGGTGTTTGTGTAGTGTAGGGGGTCGTGCTGGGGGTAGTGTTTTAGGGTATAGGTTAGTGCAGTGGTGTTTGTATAGTGTAGGGGTCATGCTGGGGGTAGTGTTTTAGGGTTAGGGTAGTGCAGTGGTGTTTGGGTAGTATAGGTGGTCATGCTGGGGGTATTGTTTTAGGGTTTAGGTTAGTGCAGTGGTGTTTCTATAGGGTAGGGGTCATGCTGGGGGTAGTGTTTTAGGGTTTAGGGTAGTGCAGTGGTGTTTGTGTAGTGTGGGGGTAGTGTTTTAGGGTAGTGCAGTGGTGTTTGTGTAGTGTAGGGGTCCTGCTGGGGGTAGAGTTTTAGGGTTTAGGGTAGTGCAGTGGTGTTTGTGTAGTGTATGGGGTCGTGCTGGGGGTAGTGTTTAGGGTTTAGGGTAGAGCAGTGGTGTTTGTGTAGTGTAGGGGTCATGCTGGGGGTAGTGTTGTATGGATTAGGGTCAGTGCAGTGGTATTTGTGTAGTGTAGGGGTCATGCTGGGGGTAGTGTTTTAGGTTGGTAGTGCAGTGGTGTTTATGTAGT
Organism: Calotriton arnoldi; assembly: GCA_963921515.1. NCBI lineage: Eukaryota > Metazoa > Chordata > Amphibia > Caudata > Salamandridae > Calotriton > Calotriton arnoldi. The sequence goes on along the minus strand of CAWUFW010002154.1, from coordinate 1,958,131 downwards.
GTAGGGGGTCCTGCTGGGGGTAGAGTTTTAGGGTTTAGGGTAGCGCAGTGGTGTTTGTGGTAGGGTAGGGGGTTGTGCTGGAGTAGTGTTTTAGGGTTTAGGGTAGTGCAGTGGTGTTTTTGTAGCATAGGGGTCGTGCTGGGGGTAGTGTTTTAGGGTTTAGGGTAGTGCAGTAGTATTTGTGCAGTGTAGGGGGTCGTGCTGGGGGTAGTTTTTTAGGGTTTAGGGCAGTGCAGTGGTGTTTGTATAGTGTAGGGGGTCATGCTGGGGGTAGTGTTTTAGAGTTTAGGGTAGTGCAGTGGTGTTTGTGTAGTGTAGGGGTTGTACTGGGTGTGGGTTTAGGGTAGTGCAGTGGTGTTTAGGTAGTGTAGGGAGTCGTACTGGGGGTAGTGTTTTAGGGTACTGCAGTGGTGTTTGTATAGTGTAGGGGGTCGTGCTGGGGGTAGTGTTTTAGGGTTTAGGGTAGTGCAGTGGTGTTTGTGTAGTGTAGGGGGTCGTGCTGGGGGTAGTGTTTTAGGGTATAGGTTAGTGCAGTGGTGTTTGTATAGTGTAGGGGGTCATGCTGGGGGTAGTGTTTTAGGGTTAGGGTAGTGCAGTGGTGTTTGGGTAGTATAGGTGGTCATGCTGGGGGTACTGTTTTAGGGTTTAGGTTAGTGCAGTGGTGTTTGCTATAGTGTAGGGGTCATGCTGGGGGTAGTGTTTTAGGGTTTAGGGTAGTGCAGTGGTGTTTGTGTAGTGTGGGGGTAGTGTTTTAGGGTAGTGCAGTGGTGTTTGTGTAGTGTAGGGGTCCTGCTGGGGGTAGAGTTTTAGGGTTTAGGGTAGTGCAGTGGTGTTTGTGTAGTGTAGGGGGTCGTGCTGGGGGTAGTGCTTTAGGGTTTAGGGTAGAGCAGTAGTGTTTGTGTAGTATAGGGGGTCAAGCTGGGGGTAGTGTTGTAGGGATTAGGGTCATGCAGTGGTGTTTGTGTAGTGTGGGGGTCATGCTGGGGGTAGTGTTTTAGGTTAGTGCAGTGGTGTTTATGTAGTGTAGGGGGTCCTGCTGGGGGTAGAGTTTTAGGGTTTAGGGTAGTGCAGTGGTGTTTGTGTAGTGTAGAGGGTCGTGCTGGGGGTAGTGCTTTAGGGTTTAGGGTAGTGCAGTAGTGATTGTGTAGTATAGGGGGTCGTGCTGTGGGTAGTGTTTTAGTGTTTAGGGTAGTGCAGTTGTGTTTGTGTAGTGTAGAGGGTCCTGCTGGGGATAGAGTTTTATGGTTTATGGTAGTGCAGTTGTGTTTGTGTAGAGTAGGGGTCGTGCTGGGTATAGATTTAGGGTTTAGGGTAGCGCAGTGGTGTTTGTGTAGTGTAGGGGGTCATGCTGGGGGTAGTGTTTTAGGGTTTAGGGCAGTGCAGTGGTGAATGGGTACTGTAGGGGGTCGTGCTGGGGGTAGTGTTTTAGGGTTTAGGGTAGTGCAGTAGTGTTTGTGTAGTGTAGGGGGTCGTGCTGGGGGTAGTGTTTTAGGGTTGTGGAGTGGTGTTTGTGTAGTGTAGGGGTCGTGCTGAGGTAGTGTTTTAGGGTTTAGGGCAGTGCAGTGGTGTTTGTGTAGTGTAGGGGGTCATGCTGGGGGTAGTGTTTTAGGGTTTAGGGTAGTGCAGTGGTGTTTGTATAGTGTAGGGGGTCATGCTGGGGGTAGTGTTTTAGGGTTTAGGGTAGTGCAGTGGTGTTTGTATAGTGTTGGGGGTCGTGCTGGGGTAGTATTTTAGGGTTTAGGGCAGTGCAGTGGTGTTTGTATAGTGTAGGGGGTCATGCTGGGGGTAGTGTTTTAGAGTTTAGCGTAGTGCAGTGGTGTTTGTGTAGTGTAGGGGTTGTGCTGGGTGTAGATTTAGGGTTTAGGGTAGTGCAGTGGTGTTTGTGTAGTATAGGCGGTCATGCTGGGGGTAGTGTTTTAGGGTTTAGGGCAGTGCAGTGGTGTTTGGGTAGTGTAGGGGTCGTGCTGGGGATAGTGTTTTAGGGTTTAGGGTAGTGCAGTGGTTTTTGTGTAGTGTAGGGGGTCATGCTGGGGGTAGATTTAGGGTTTAGGGTAGTGCAGTGGTGTTTGGGTAGTATAGGGGGTCGTGCTGGGGTAGTGTTTTAGGGTTTAGGGTAGTGCAGTGGTGTTTGTGTAGTGTAGGGGGTCGTGCTGGGGGTAGATTTAGGGTTTAGGGTAGTGCAGTGGTGTTTGTGTAGTGTAGGGGGTCGTGCAGGGGGTAGATTTAGGGTTTAGGGTAGCGCAGTGGTGTTTGGGTTGTGTATTGGGTCATGCTGGGGGTAGTGTTTTAGGGTTTAGGGTAGTGCAGTGGTGTTTGTGTAGTGTGGGGGTCATGCTGGGGGTAGTGTTTTAGGGTTTAGGGTAGTGCAGTGGTGTTTGGGTAGTGTAGGGGGTCATGCTGGGGGTAGTGTTTTAGGGTTTATGGTAGTGCAGTGGTGTTTGTATAGTGTAGGGGTCATGCTGGGGGTAGTGTTTTAGGGTTTAGGGTAGTGCAGTGGTGTTTGTGTAGTGTAGGGTGTCGTGCTGGGGGTAATGTTTTAGGGTTTAGGTTAGTGCAGTGGTGTTTGTATAGTGTAGGGGGTCATGCTGGGGGTAGTGTTTTAGGGTTAGGGTAGTGCAGTGGTGTTTGGGTAGTATAGGTGGTCGTGCTGGGGGTACTGTTTTAGGGTTTAGGTTAGTGCAGTGGTGTTTCTATAGTGTAGGGGTCATGCTGGGGGTAGTGTTTTAGGGTTTAGGGTAGTGCAGTGGTGTTTGTGTAGTGTGGGGTTCATGGTGGGGGTAGTGTTTTAGGGTAGTGCAGTGGTGTTTGTGTAGTGTAGGGGTCCTGCTGGGGGTAGAGTTTTAGGGTTTAGGGTAGTGCAGTGGTGTTTGTGTAGTGTATGGGGTCGTGCTGGGGGTAGTGTTTAGGGTTTAGGGTAGAGCAGTAGTGTTTGTGTAGTATAGGGGGTCATGCTGGGGGTAGTGTTGTAGGGATTAGGGTCAGTGCAGTGGTGTTTGTGTAGTGTAGGGGTCATGCTGGGGGTAGTGTTTTAGGGTTTAGGGTAGTGCAGTGGTGTTTATGTAGTGTAGGGGGTCCTGCTGGGGGTAGAGTTTTAGGGTTTAGGGTAGTGCAGTGGTGTTTGTGTAGTGTAGAGGGTCGTGCTGGGGGTAGTGCTTTAGGGTTTAGGGTAGTGCAGTAGTGATTGTGTAGTATAGGGGGTCGTGCTGTGGGTAGTGTTTAGGGTAGTGCAGTTGTGTTTGTGTAGTGTAGAGGGTCCTGCTGGGGATAGAGTTTTATGGTTTATGGTAGTGCAGTTGTGTTTGTGTAGAGTAGGGGTCGTGCTGGGTATAGATTTAGGGTTAGGGTAGCGCAGTGGTGTTTGTGTAGTGTAGGGGGTCATGCTGGGGGTAGTGTTTTAGGGTTTAGGGCAGTGCAGTGGTGAATGGGTACTGTAGGGGGTCGTGCTGGGGGTAGTGTTTTAGGGTTTAGGGTAGTGCAGTAGTGTTTGTGTAGTGTAGGGGGTCGTGCTGGGGGTAGTGTTTTAGGGTTGTGGAGTGGTGTTTGTGTAGTGTAGGGGGTCGTGCTGAGGTAGTGTTTTAGGGTTTAGGGCAGTGCAGTGGTGTTTGTGTAGTGTAGGGGGTCATGCTGGGGGTAGTGTTTTAGGGTTTAGGGTAGTGCAGTGGTGTTTGTATAGTGTAGGGGGTCATGCTGGGGGTAGTGTTTTAGGGTTTAGGGTAGTGCAGTGGTGTTTGTATAGTGTTGGGGGTCGTGCTGGGGGTAGTGTTTTAGGGTTTAGGGCAGTGCAGTGGTGTTTGTATAGTGTAGGGGGTCATGCTGGGGGTAGTGTTTTAGAGTTTAGCGTAGTGCAGTGGTGTTTGTGTAGTGTAGGGGTTGTGCTGGGTGTAGTATTTTAGGGTTTAGCGTAGTGCAGTGGTGTTTGTGTAGTATAGGCGGTCATGCTGGGGGTAGTGTTTTAGGGTTTAGGGCAGTGCAGTGGTGTTTGGGTAGTGTAGGGGGTTGTGCTGGGGATAGTGTTTTAGGGTTTAGGGTAGTGCAGTGGTTTTTGTGTAGTGTAAGGGGTCATGCTGGGGGTAGATTTAGGGTTTAGGGTAGTGCAGTGGTGTTTGGGTAGTATAGGGGGTCGTGCTGGGGTAGTGTTTTAGGGTTTAGGGTAGTGCAGTGGTGTTTGTGTAGTGTAGGGGTCGTGCTGGGGGTAGATTTAGGGTTTAGGGTAGCACAGTGGTGTTTGTGTAGTGTAGGGGTCGTGCTGGGGTAGAGTTTAGGGTTTAGGGTAGCGCAGTGGTGTTTGGGTTGTGTATTGGTCATGCTGGGGGTAGTGTTTTAGGGTTTAGGGTAGTGCAGTGGTGTTTGTGTAGTGTGGGGGTCATGCTGGGGGTAGTGTTTTAGGGTTTAGGGTAGTGCAGTGGTGTTTGGGTAGTGTAGGGGGTCATGCTGGGGGTAGTGTTTTAGGGTTTATGGTAGTGCAGTGGTGTTTGTATAGTGTAGGGGGTCATGCTGGGGGTAGTGTTTTAGGGTTTAGGGTAGTGCAGTGGTGTTTGTGTAGTGTAGGGTGTCGTGCTGGGGGTAATGTTTTAGGGTTTAGGTTAGTGCAGTGGTGTTTGTATAGTGTAGGGGGTCATGCTGGGGGTAGTGTTTTAGGGTTAGGGTAGTGCAGTGGTGTTTGGGTAGTATAGGTGGTCGTGCTGGGGGTACTGTTTTAGGGTTTAGGTTAGTGCAGTGGTGTTTCTATAGTGTAGGGGTCATGCTGGGGGTAGTGTTTTAGGGTATAGGGTAGTGCAGTGGTGTTTGTGTAATGTGGGGTTCATGGTGGGGGTAGTGTTTTAGGGTAGTGCAGTGGTGTTTGTGTAGTGTAGGGGTCCTGCTGGGGGTAGAGTTTTAGGGTTTAGGGTAGTGCAGTGGTGTTTGTGTAGTGTATGGGGTCGTGCTGGGGGTAGTGCTTTAGGGTTTAGGGTAGTGCAGTAGTGTTTGTGTAGTATAGGGGGTCATGCTGGGGGTAGTGTTGTAGGGATTAGGGTCATGCAGTGGTGTTTGTGTAGTGTAGGGGGTAATGCTGGGGTAGTATTTTAGTGTTTAGGGTAGTGCAGTGGTGTTTGTGTAGTGTAGAGGGTCCTGCTGGGAGTAGAGTTTTATGGTTTATGGTAGTGCAGTGGTGTTTGTGTAGAGTAGGGGTCGTGCTGGGTATAGATTAAGGGTAGCACAGTGGTGTTTGGGTAGAGTAGGGGGTCATGCTGGGGGTAGTGTTTTAGGGTTTAGGTTAGTGCAGTGGTGTTTGTATAGTGTAGGGGGTCGTGCTGGGGGTAGTGTTTTAGGGTTTTGGGTAGTGCAGTGATTTTTGTGTAGTGTAGGGGTTGTGCTGGGTGTAGATTTAGGGTTTAGGGTAGTGCAGTGGTGTTTGTATAGTGTTGGGGGTCGTGCTGGGGGTAGTGTTTTAGGGTTTAGGGCAGTGCAGTGGTGTTTGTATAGTGTAGGGGGTCATGCTGGGGGTAGTGTTTTAGAGTTTAGGGTAGTGCAGTGGTGTTTGTGTAGTGTAGAGGTTGTGCTGGGTGTAGATTTAGGGTTTAGGGTAGTGCAGTGGTGTTTGTGTAGTATAGGGGGTCATGCTTGGGATAGTGTTTTAGAGTTTAGGGCAGTGCAGTGGTGTTTGGATAGTGTAGGGGGTTGTGCTGGGGATAGTGTTTTAGGGTTTAGGGTAGTGCAGTGGTGTTTGTGTAGTGTAGGGGGTCATGCTGGGGGTAGATTTAGGATTTAGGGTAGTGCAGTGGTGTTTGGGTAGTATAGGGGGTCGTGCTGGGGTAGTGTTTTAGGGTTTAGGGTAGTGCAGTGGTGTTTGGGTAGTGTAGGGGGTCATGCTGGGGTTAGTGTTTTAGGGTTTAGGGTAGCGCAGTGGTGTTTGTGTAGTATAGGGGGTCGTGCTGGGGTAGATTTAGGGTTTAGGGTAGCCCACTGGTGTTTGTGTAGTGTAGGGGGTCGTGCTGGGGGTAGATTTAGGGTTTAGGGTAGCGCAGTGGTGTTTGGGTTGTGTATTGGGTCATGCTGGGGGTAGTGTTTTAGGGTTTAGGGTAGTGCAGTGGTGTTTGTGTAGTGAGGGGGTCATGCTGGGGGTACAAAACCAGTGAAATTCCCCCGTTATAGTTAGTTCTGCTAACTGTAACTTGCGCCCCTGCAATGCATTGCTGATGACGTCACATATTACATCACTCATTACATGGTCAGTGACATCACTGATGACATCACTGATGACATCTCAAATGACATCACTGATGACATCATCCATTTGATAATTTCATGCATCTTCTCATACCCTAATATAACCTTTGATACACCCACTCTAAATTACAGACTGCCATTCTCAAAACCATAGACACTCCAACACCAATAACTACATACCCACTCACTGATTCTTAGGTCTACACACACATCCACTCACTCACCCGTAAAGTCACTCATACTTACGGTCACTCAGTACAGGACTATCATATGCACTCATACACCTATATAGACACACACACCGCCACTCATCCATAGAGGTACTCACACACCTAGTCAGCCATGCAAATAATTAATCACACTCCCATTTACTTACCTATACAGTTATACACACACCAGCTCAATTACTCATGCAAATAATAGCACATTCTTATGCTCTTTTACAATCAGTGATACAACCACACACTCATCCATACAGCCACTCTCACAATCACACACTCTCATTTATAGCCAATTATGTACTACAACACACATATATACTATTTTTCACATACGTAGTTACTCACACATGTACCACTGAGAAATACATTCACTCACTAACACACCCATACACACACTCACCCACCCATACAGTCCATCACAGATGCACTCTTGAAACCAGGCACTCCGTGAATCACCCACTCACACATCTGTGCTCAGAGTCACACACACTCCACCCACACAAACACTCAGGCAACCATACAGATACACAGACAACAAATCAATAACCCATATAGACACTCCTGTAGCTGTTTACAAACCCATGAAGTCGCTTACACACCAACAGACACACGGATATAGACATTCACACAGTTTACTCACTAACACATGCATTCAGAAAGATACGTTTAATCACTCACTTATAGAGTCAGTCACGCACCTACTAAATCAACCATACAGACACTTATACACCCACTCATTCTTCAATACGCCTTTCCCTATATATATTAAATATATTTAAACTTTACAGAAACACACAGTCACTGGATGATGTCATCAGTGATGTCATTTGAGATGTAATCAGTGATGTCATCAGTGATGTCACTGATCATGTTATTAGTGATGTAATATGTGACGGCATCAGCAGTGCATTGTGGGGGTGTGAGTTATATTTAGCTGAACTAACTATAACAGGGGAATTTCACTGGTTTTGTACGAGTGAAATGTCCAACTAAATATAACTGTCCCTAAAACCTATGGTTTTTTCAGTGAATATATATATATATATGTGTGTTTTTTTCAGTGAATTTCTAAGTTTTTTAAATGCTAATTTCTGACTATAACGTCCCTGAAACCTATGTTTTTTTCAGTGAATTTCTAAGGTTTTTTAAATGAAACTTTCTAAATATAACGTCCCTGAAACCTGTGGTCTTTTCAGTGAATTGCTAAGGTTTTTTAAATGCTAATTTCTAACTATGCCTACAGAGGTAGGACATGTGCAGAAAGAGGAAGAAAGGTGCAGAAAGAAGCAAGAGAGATGCAGAAAGAGGCAACAGAAGTCCAGAAAGAGGAAGAAAGGTGCAGAAAGAAGCAAGAGATATGCAGAAAGAACCAACAGAGGTGCAGAAATAGGCCTTGTTGCAAAGACATCCTGTGCCCTGGGCAACCCCCAACTTTTGCTGACTGGTACTGGTGGTAACTGACTCTGACTGACCCTGGACTCTGCCTAACTAGGCCTGGAGCCAGTGCTTTGCTGAAAGACAATTAGAATACAGTGAAAATACCTACATACACTAGGGTACACTATCGGTTCGGGTACCCCTGTGATTGGCATGACCTCCCCTCTAAGGTTCTAGTACATAATAGGGCAGGGGGATTAAAACTACCTCTAAGTCCCTAGCATATTATAGGGCATGGCAGTTTAGAGGCCAGCAGCCCTTTTCTGCACTTGCATATGTGCACTGCTGAGTCCGAGGTCAGTTTAAAAATAGCCCTGTGTGTGCAGAAAGAGGCAAGAGAGGTGCAGAAAGAGGGAAGAGAGGTGCAGAAAGAGGGAAGAAGGGTGCAGAAAGATGCAAGAAAGATGCAGAAAGGAGCAAGAGAGGTGCAGAAAGAGGCAAGAGAGGTGCAGAAAGAAGCAAGAGAAGTACAGAAAGAAGCAACAGAGGTTCAGAAAGAGGTAAGAGGGGTGCAGAAAGAGGCAAGAGAAGTACAGAAAGAAGCAACAGAGGTGCAGAAAGAGGCAAGAGAAGTTCAGAAAAAGGCAGTAGAGGTGCAGAAACAGGCAGAAGAGGTGCTGAAAGAGGGAACAGGGGTGCAGAAAGAGAGAAGAGGGGTGCTGAAAGAGGCAAGAGGGGTGCAGAAATTTGCAAGAGAGGGGCAGAAACAATCAAGAGCAGTGCAGTAGGAAACAACAGAGGTGCAGAAGGAGGAAAGAGGGATAAAGAAGGATGCAAAAGAAGAGCAGAAACAAGCAAAAGAGATGTGGAAAGAGGCTAGAGCGGTGCAGAAGAGGCAAGAGAGGTACACAAAGAGGCAAGAGAGGTGCACAAAGAGAGAAGAAGAATGAAGAAAGAGGCAAGTGGGGTGCAGAAAGAAGCAAGAGAGGTGCAGAAAGAAGCAAGAGAAGTACAGAAAGAAACAACAGAGGTGCAGAAAGAAGCAAGAGCAGTGCAGAAAGAACCAAAAGAGACGCAGAAAGAAGCAAGAGAGGTGCTGAAAGAGGCAAGAGAAATGCAGAAAGAAGCAAAAGAGGTGCAGAAAGAGGCAAGACAAGTTCATAAAGAGGCAGCAGAGGTGCAGAACCAGGCAGAAAAGTTAAAGAAAGAGAGAAGAGGGATACCAAAAGAGGCAAGAGGGGTGCAGAAATTTGCAAGAGAGGTGCAGAAAGAAGCAAGAGCAGTGCAGTAAGAAATAGCAGAGGTGCAGAAGGAGGCAAGAGGGGTACAGTAAGAGGCAAGAGAAGAGCAGAAACAAGCAAAAGAGATGTGGAAAGAGGCTAGAGGGGTCTAGAAAGAGGCAAGAGAGGTGCACAAAGAGGGAAGAGAGGAGCACAAAGAGGGAAGAAGGGTTCAGAAAGAGGCAAGTGGGATGCAGAAAGAAGCAAGAGAGGTGCAAAAAGAAGCAAGAGAAGTGCAGAAAGAAGTAAAAGAAGCAACAGAGGTGCAGAAAGAGGAAGAGAGGTGCAAAAAAGAAGCAACAGAGGTGCAGGAGGCAAGAGAAGTACAGAAAGAGACAAGTGAGATGCAGAAAGAGGAAAGAGAGGTGCAGAAAGAGGGAACACAAGTGTCGAAAGAGACAACAGGGGTGCAGAAAGAATCAAGACAGGTGCAGAAAGAAGCATGGGAAGTGCAGAATGAAGCAACAGGGGTGCAGAAAGAAGCAAGAGAAGTGCAGAAAGAAGCAACAGAGGTGCAGAAGGAGGCAAGAGAACAGCAGAAAGAGGCAAGAGAGTTGCAGAAATAGGCAAAGAGGTCCAGAAAGAGGGAAAAGGGTTGCAGAAAAAGGGAATAGGGGTGCAGAAAAAAGAAAGAGGGATGCAGAAATTTGGAAAAGAGGTCCAGAAAGAGGCAGAAGAGGTGCAGAAAGAGAGAAGAGGGGTGCCAAAAGAGGCAAGAGGGGTGCAGAAATTTGCAAGAGAGGTGCAGAAAGAAGCAATAGAAGTACAGAAATAAGCAACAGAGGTGTAGAAAGAACCAGCAGAGGTGCAACAGAGCTGCACAAAGAAGCACCAGAGGTGCAAAAAGAGGGAAGTAAGGTGCAGAAGGAGGCAAGAGAACTGCAGAAAGAGGCAAGAGAGTTACAGAAACAGGCAAAAGGGGTGCAGAAAGAGGGAAAAGGGTTGCAGAAAAAGGGAATAGGGGTGCAGAAAAAAGCAAGAGGGATGCAGAAATTTGGAACAGAGGTGCAGAAGCAAGAGCAGTGCAGATATTTGCAAGAGAGGTGCAGAAAGAAGCAAGAAAAGTGCAGAAAGAAGCAACAGAGGTGCAGAAAGAGACCAGAGAAGTGCAGAAAGAGGAGGCAGGGGTGCAGAAACAGGCAGAAGAGGTGCAGGAAGAGGCAGAAGAGGTGCAGAAAGAGAGAAGAGGGGTGCCAAAAGAGGCAAGAGGGGTGCAGAAATTTACAAGAGAGGTGCAGAAAGAAGCAATAGAAGTACAGAAAGGAGCAACAGAGGTGCAGAAAGAACTAACAGAGGTGCAACAGAGCTGCAAAAAGAGGCAAGAGAGGTGCAGACAGGGTTAAGAGAGGTGCACAAAGAGGCAAGACGGGTACAGAAAGAGGCAACAGAGGTGCAGAAAGAAGCAAGAGAAGTGCAGAAAGAAGGAACAGAGGTGCACAAAGAGGCAAGAGGGGTGCAGAACTATAGAAAGAGGCACAAGATGTACAGAAACAGGCAGGAGAGGTGCAGAAAGAGGGAACAGGGGTACAGAAATAGGCAAGAGGGGTACAGGAAGAAGCAAGTTAGGTGGAAAAAGAGGCAACACAGGTGCTGAAAGAGGCAAAAGATGAGCAGAAAGAGGCAAAAGAAGTGCAGAAAAAAAGAAAGTCACTGAAAGAAGCAACAGAAATGCAGAAAGTGGCGAGAGGCGCAGAAAGAAGCAAGAGTGGTTTGCACACCATTAGTACCAATTTAACACCCTCATTTAGCAATAAGTAACAGGTGACCATTTTAGGTTTGCAAAGGGCCTTCCACCATGCTGTAACACTTGTCCCTGCATTTTGATAACATTTGAGCCTTTTGAGCTAGAAACAAGGTTTTTTTGTTCAAATCCACAGATTAGGCAGCAGATGATGGATTATGTGGCTAATGTGGAAAATGTATAATTGTGCAAAAGTCAGTGCAGCCAAACAGTTGCATAATTCCAGTGGCCCTGCTCATACCTCTGACTAGGTCCAGAAGTGCTCCTCAGTGATTCCTTCTTTTTTGTATCATAGCGTTCATAAATAGGTTCTATGGAAACGAGGAAGACTAAACCTGAGGTTACCACTCCACAACACAGACTACTATACCACAAAATTACTCTCCATAACATATAATCCCACTCTACATAGTTTCTATATACTAAATACCACATACTTTCTATCCACATAATTTCACTGCACAACATACCACATAATTCCACTACACACAAAGAACATCCACTCCACTCCAAAAAACATTAGTAAAAAACTTTTAGATTTACAACGCCAATAGCTCTAACTCTTACAAATGCGAGACCTATTACATTACAAATGCTTCTTTAACTGGTAGTCGCGTTTGTAGAGTGGTGGAGAAAGGGGGCTGGGCCTCCAACCAGCACTCAGGAATTCCACTGTGCAGGACTTACAGGGGGTACCAGGAGGGCTTCTTGGCCCCCAAAGTCCCTCAGGAGTAAAGTGGACTTCAGCCCCCAACCAGTACTGTGCTAGGAGGCAGATTTGCAGAGTGGTGGAGAAAGGGGGGCGTGGCCTCCGAAGACCTCTTAGCAATCCCACTGTGTGGGACTTAGTGGAGGGAACAAGAGAGGTAGTTGGCCTTGGGGGTCAACTACCCCTCCTATTACCTCAAGTAAGTCCCACACAGCAGCATTGCTAAGTTCTCATAGCAGGACATACCCCCTTTCCCCACCACTCTGCAAGCACGCTCCCTGGTGCGCTCTTGCATGTGGATAATAGTTCACATCACTGCTGGGGGTTCTTAGGGGCAAACTAGCCTACCTGTTACCTCCAGTAAGCCTGACACAGTGGGACTGCTGCGAGGTGGACACAGGCCATGCCCCCTTTGTCCACCACTCTGCAAACACGCCTCCTGGTGTACTCTTGTTTGGGGGGTGAAGTCCCCTTGCCTCCTGAGGGTCCCTGGGGACCAACTAACCCTCCTGTGACCTCCAGTAAGCCCCACACAGCTGGATTACTGAGAGTGGTCCGAGGCCATGCCCCCTTTTTACTCCACTCTACAAAAGCGCTGTCTGGTGCACTGCTGCTCAGGGGATGAAGTCCACTTCAGTCCTGAGGTCCTCAGGACACAAGGGGACCTCATCACCCCACCACCAGTGTGCCTAGAGGCATGTTTGCAGAGTGGTGTAAAAAGGGGTGTGGCCTCGGACCACCTCTCAGCAATCCCACTGTGTGGGGATTACTGGAGGTTCCTGGTGGACTAGTTGGACCCTAAGGACCCTTAGCATTGAAGGGGACTTAATCCCCCAATTCAGAACACGCCAGGAGGCGCGTTTGCTTTGTGGTCTAGGGAGGGGGCGGGGCCTCCGGCGAGATGCCGGCTGTTCTTTTTAAAAAATATTTTTAGAAGGGGGCTATGAGGCCACCCTTCTTTTAGTATTTTTTGGGCCCTGGGGATCCCATTCTCCAGGGCCTGAGCATTATTTTTTTTATAAAAAAAAAATGGAAAGGGGGCTGCCTGGCCCCTTCCCTGGGCCACAATTGGCCCCGGGGACCCCTTCCCCTGGGGCCTGGCCTCGTTTTTATATATATATATATTTTTTCTATTCCAGGGAGGGGGCTGCGAGGCCCCCTCTCCATGACCACTTCTGGCCCGGGGACCCCATCCCCCGGGGCCTGGCCAGCCTGTTTTTTTGGGGGGGAGGGGGCCACATGGCCCCCCTCCTGTGGCCAGTTATGGCCCCAGGGACCCCATCTCAGGGGCCCGGCCTTATTTTTTTATTTTTTTTCAAATATCAAAAGGAGGAGGGCCGAGTGGCCCCACTTCTCTGGGCCACTTCTGGCCCCAAAGACCAAATCTGTCAGGCTGGCCCTCACTTTGGGGACCACGGGGGGAGCCGCAATGCCCCTGCGGTCCCTGCCGGCTCACCGCCTCCTGCGGGATTCGGCATTGCTTTTGGACAAGGGGAGCTGCTGATATGCAGCTCCCCTTGTCCAAAAGCAATTCTGCTTTGCTTGTTGGATGCGAGAGCAGGTTTCCTGCTCTTGCTTCCAACAAGCAAAGTAGTGTTTGCAATGACAAGGCGGGAGCCACACTGCTCCCGCCCTGTCATTGCAAACTGCAATGTCCCGGTGGTGGGCACCCCGGGACATTGCTGGAGCTGGAGCAGTCCCCAGGACCATCAAGGGCTCCAGGAGGGGGCCACATGGCCCCCCCTTCCAGTACAAACCCCCGGGGAGGTGGTGGTCCCCGGGGCTTGGGGGGGCCCATGAGGCCCCACCATTAACTAAAAAGCCCCAGGAAGGTGGTGGTCCCCGGGGCTTGGGGGGGCCCATGAGGCCCCCTCACCTCAAATATATTAAAGCTCTGGGGAGGTGGTGGTCCCCAGGGCTGCAGGGGCCCCCGCAGGTTCCCTCCACATAATTGCATATTGCCCCCTGGCCCTGGCCCACCCGGGGGCTTCTAGAAAACGAAGCGCGGGAGACAGCGCTTTGTTTTTTTTATTTTCTCGGCCAGATTCACGTACCCAGCGCAAATTCGGCCGATTTTTTAAAAACAAAAAATGTTTTTTTTGGCCCTGGGGGTCCTTGTGGGACCCCCTGATCAGGCCTAGGGGGTCAGGGTGTTTCTACCCTGCCCCCTTTTCTTGCTTTTCATCTTTTTTTCACCTTTTTCCTTGTGACTCTGTTACCGAGTCACAAGATGGCTGCCAACACTTCCTGCTTTGGAGTGTTGGCAGACAATCAGAATGAAGCTTGTGCTCAGGAGGAGTCGCAGCTCCTCCTCGGTGCTCAGATATCAATATTTTTATTTTTTTAATTTCTCAGGAACTACTGAACGGATTTATACCATTTAAAAAACGGTCGCTTTCTGAACCAAGAGCTACATTTTTGCCAAATGTGGTGTAATTCCGTTCAGTAGTTCAGGCTGTAGCCTGTTCCAAAATTACTATGGAAATTAACATGGGTAAAATGCGTTTTGGGACCCCCTTTTTTCTCAGCCCCCGCTTGACAAATCACCCCGAAACTTTCGAGACAGGAGCTGACCTAAGTGAACCATTAGTTTGGAAAATTTTGCGAAGATTCATCAATCGGCGCCAAAGATATCGGCAAAAGAAAAAAACCTTTTTGAATATATATATATATCTTACCTACTGGCAGTCGCCAGTAGGTAGTTATACTTAGGACCTAGTTTCCATAGGAAAAGTGCTTTTTCTTTGGCAATATTTTTGGCGCAGTTTGACGAATCTTCACAAAATTTTCAAAACTAATGGGTCACACCGGTCAGCTCCTGACTTGAAAGTTTCGGGGTGATTCGTCAAGCAGGGACCAAGAAAAAAAGGGGGTCCCAAAATGCTTTTTCCTTATGATCATTTCCATAGGAAACTTTAGATAAAGCTACAGTCCGAACTGTTGAACGGAATTACCCCAAATTTGGTAAAAGGTAGCTCTTGGTTCAGAAAGCGTTCTTTTTTAAATGGTGTAAATCCGTTCAGTAGTTTCTGAGAATTACGTACCTAAAAAAATATCGATATCTGGTCACCGTGGTGTATCCGTAAACCCTCCCAAGCATGAGCCTGAATCTGATTGGCTTCCAACACTTCAAACCATAAAGTGTTGGCAGCCATCTTGTGACTCAGTAGAACCGAGTCACAAGAAAAAACATAAAAAGCAAGATAAGGGGGCAGGGTAGAGACTCCCAGGGCCCAAAAAAAACATTTTTTTTTATTTTTGGCAGAATTCGCGTAGGGTCCACGAATATGGCAGAAAAAAAATGAGGCATTTGTTTTAAGCCCACTGGTGGGGCAGTTCCCAGGGTCAATCCATAATTGTGTAGCGGGGGCCTGTGGAGGCCCCTGCAGCCCCGGGGACCACCACCTCCCCGGGGCTTTGCTAATAATGCACAGGGGGCATGCGCCCCCCCCCCACAGCCCAGGGGACCGCCACCTCCCTGGAGCTTCTTGAAAAAATGCATGGGGGGCTCCTTCCCTCCCCACGCTGCCCCAGGGGCTGCCACCTCCCTGGGGACAGCTACCTCCCCGGGGCTTAAATTTATTATGGGTGGGAGGCAACGTGGGCCACCCAAGCCCTGGGGACAGTCACCTCCCCAGGGCTACATGTAAAAAATAAGTGTGGGGGGCTGCAGCCTCCTCACAATGCCCTGGGGACCACCACCTCCCTTGGGCACACTTCATTTAAATATGGGCCCTGGAGGCCAACACTTCCCCGGGGCTTTAAATCAGTTGGGAGGGGGGCCACGTGGCCCCCCTCCTGGAGCTCTCCTTTGCCCTGAGGACCACCACCCCCCAGGACCAGCTCCAGCAATGTCCCGGGGTGCCCACCCCCAGGACATTACAGTTTGCTATGCTCCCATCCTGTCATAGCGAACATCTGCTTCGCTTCATGGAAGTGAGAGCAGAAAAACTTCCCTCACTTCCATGAAGCAAAGCAGATTTGCTTTTGGGCAAAGGGAGCTGCATATTAGCAGCTCCATTTGTCCAAAAGCAATGCCAGCTCCCGCAGGAGGTGGGGAGCCAGCAAGGACCATGGGGGCATTGGGGCTCCCCCCGTGGTTCCCAACGTTAAGGCCAGGCCCCGGGGATGGGGTCCCTGGGGCTCAAAATGGCCCCAGAGGGGGGCCACTCGGTCCCCCTCCCGTTTTTTTTAAAAAAAAGATAATGCCAGCCCCAGGGGATGGGGTCCCTGGGGCCCTAATTGGCCTGAGGAGGGTGGTCACACGGCCCCTCTATCTTTTAAAAAAATATATATAATTGGTCTGGCCCCGGGGGATGGGGTCCCCCAGGGATGATATCGGGTAATGGAAATTTTTTTTTTTTCTCACATCATAGGAGTTGCAACTCCATTGCGGCTCTCAGCGCGGCCCCCCAGTGTAACGTTGCGGTGGATTCGTGGATCTAGCTTACATAAATAATTTAATAGTATGTAATTTAGAAGGTAGTGTTGCATTTGTGAACTTTTTTTATAGAGCTAGTGAGATTGAAGTTAATAATTACATTAAATTTGATAGAGTTAGTAATAATATAAAAAAAAAAAAAAATTAAAAGTTAAACTTGAAAAGTGTATTGTGTTGTAGTACATTGAATTTGTGCTTTTGTTTTGAGGATTCGCGACGGGTTCGCGAACCCGGAAAATATTTTTAAAAATATGTATGCTATAAAACAAATAAGATTCATTGTTGAGTTATAGGGTGGCTCTAAAAAGAGCCCTTGTTTTCATTATGAGTTTGTTGTAGCTACATGTAAGTGCAGATGCACAGCTTAAGGTTGTTGAGAAAGACTCTGTTCCCTTGATCTGTGAAGTGTACTCCATCACTTCTGTAGATGTCATCCATATCAAAATATAGATTGTTGTTATAGATGGAGCCCATCCTGTGGTCTCTGAGGTAAGCAGAAACAGCTTTATTGACATTCATTCTAGCTTCCTCAATCTGTGGACAGAGTTGATTTGACCACTTCCATTTCTGTCTTTGGCATATATTAGAGTATACAAAGACAGTTTGAGGCAAACGCAACATCAATTGTGCAAAGGTATCCTTCATGATCATTTCCAGTCCTACTCCAGTCAATGTGCCTAGGCCATTGCCACCACAGTGAACAATCATGAGGTCAGGGGGTTGGAGACAGAAAAAGTTTTTAACCCAAGGCATCAATTGGTACCACTTTAATCCTCTCTGTGCAATCCATTTAATATCCACATTTTGCAAAGCTAGGTCTTTGTCAATACCTCTATGTTCAGCATACCTTTTGTACCAGAAAACATAGCTTTGCCCTACAATCCATACTGTAAGCATCTTGAAGGGATGTCTGGAAGTAATGAAAAGATGCCTATAGCTGAGGTAGTCTGTTGGTAGAATGAGAGGTATCTAAAATGGTAGAGAAGATGCTGTTTTTGAAAAAGTCGATAAGTGATTGGCTGTTCATTAACATTGTGCACTCAAAAATAGGATGCAAGTTTCTTTCCTAAAGAACCATGTTACTTATTGGTTATTAAAAAATGTTTGAAAGGTACAGTAGATAGGATAAGGATAAGGTGATATTTTACAAAAGTCAACCACACCTGCTATTTGCATTTGTAAGCTACCATGCTGAACTTGAAAATATTGTGAACTTGTGACTTGCCAGTACAGTTGAATGTTGCAGAAACTGTTACTATGGAAACTGGGATTAAGCAGAATGGGGAAGGGTTGAAAGTTACCTGGGGATTTAAATTGTGAAATTCTAATTTAAATATGAGTGACAGGCTATTAAAGTTAGTTTTCCCAAATCAGTAGTATGCTTAGAAGTAGTGTGTTGTTTAAAAATAATACTAGTATTACTAGAAATAGGCTTTTGAACTCCTGCATGGATTCGTGGCTCCATCGAGATGCTACACTGCGGCACTTTTAGAATAAAAATGTGTTTCACAATTTGAAATGCTGTAGAAAGCAATTTGATTTCTTACTTATATTTATTTGTGTGCAGAAAGAGAGGGAAAGTTAGCCATTACTGTTTTTACCTTGTTGAGAGTGGTGCATTAAATTGATTGTGTGCAAAAGAAAATCTTTTATGAGTTTTTGATATTTTATATTCTGCAATACTATTTGAAAGGTGAGTTATACATTTGTGAGGTGTATTATGTATTATATAGTAGTGCTTTACTGTTTGTAGTGATAGTTTTATATTTGAAAAGCTTTTTTTTCAAACTTTTGAAATTATTCAAGAACTGTGATGTTTGAAATATGTTATGAAATGTAGATATGTGTATTGCAGTTTGTTTTATTGTACTGAAATGATGATTGAAATAGATTGTGCATAGTAATATGTGTACATTGGTAGATGGATTAGCGATTATGGTAGTTTGTATTAGTGTGCGGAAATGTACAATTGAAGTACACTGCATAATTTTAGGTGTCACTTTCAAATTGGAAGTGCAGTCTATCAAGTTTTAAGGTGTGCATTGCCTTGTGTCTGAGGTATGTCTCTACTTGCATATGTATTCTCGTATGTTATACATTTCAAGATGCAAGATGTATAACAGATTGGTGCCGCTGCTTTGTATTTGGCTAGGCCCAACACTGTGAGTAGTACTAGAATGGTGAAGCTGCAACACAAAAGTGAGGTTTAAAACATGTTGACATGAGGTATTAGTGATTAGGCTACTTTGTATAAGTCTCTACAGTTGAAATATGCCACATAGATTTTGGTGTGTGCTTGAAATAGGAAGTGTGTTCTGTGAAGTTTTCAGGTCTGCATAGTGTTGTGATTGAGGTATGTCTCTACTTGGAGATGTATTCTGATATGTGATATGCATTTGAAGATGCTTTACATATAAAACACCGGTATACGTCTATTTGTATGCTTCATTTACCAATGGTGTCACTAGCAGAAGGTAAAGACACGCATGCATGCTTTTAGGAATATGGTGATACTTACAACAGAGACATGTGAAGGGTTGTTCCTTTGTATTTGGCTAGGCCGAACACCCTGAGTAGTAGTAGAATGGTAAAGCAGCAGCACAAAAGTGAGGTTTAAGACATGTTGGCTGAGGAATTAGTGATTAGGCTACTTTGTATGAGTCTGTGGAAAGGTACACTTCAAATATACCACATCATTTTCGGTGTCTGCTTGGAATGGGAAGTGCAGTCTCTGAAGATTTAAGGCCTGTATGGTCTTGTGAATGAGGTATGTCTCTACTTACACATGTATTCTGATATTTGTTATCCATCTGAAGATGCTAGATGTGTAAAACACAGGTATACATTTATTTGTATGTTTCTTTTATATATGGTGTCACTAGCAAAAGGTACAGACACATGCATGCATGCTTTCAGGAATATGGTGAGAATTACAATAGAGACATGTGAAGGGTTGCTGCTTTGTATTTGCTAGTCTCACACCATGAGTAGTAGTAGAATGGTGAAGCTGTTAGAATAGAAATGATTTTGTTTGTGTATAATCAGATGCAAGTTAGCATTTGCAGCACCATTTTCTATCTGGGCACCATTTTGAATTGTGATCGAAACTGATCCTTTACTATTTCTGAGAAAAGGCCTCTGCTGAGTTGCGTTTCTCCAAGGCTAAGTTTTGATTCAATATTGAATACAATGTCTTTATTAGCGCATACCTTTTCCATTAGATAAGGCCTTCTCCCACTAGTTTAGTGGCAGGCACAGTCAGAGCGATCTTGAGTAGTAGATAGTGTGTGTCCAGCCTCAGAATCAAAACTTATTTCCTGTATTTCATTGCTTTGCAGCACCTGCCTGGAAAATTCCATTATGGGTGTGTTCTAGCCCAGTTACGAAATGTACATAATGTATCTTTATGCTTGTCGATTCTAGTCTCCCTGCAGTACTCCTAGAGACTGGGCAGACTGGGCTCCACTCTGAGTGTACCTTAATAAACAGATATTGGTTTGTATTCTCTACTGTCTATCCAACTCTTCATTTGGTATTGAAAGCTGAGAGGTGGTCATGAGTGACCCGGGTGACCCGAAATGGGCCACTTTCTTCAGTTGGCACCCGAATAGGGACTCCTTCGGGTGAGTAACCCATCCCCTTCCCGCAGACGGGGGGTGGTCGAGGCTATCGTCGGGTCAGACTGATGGACCAGGGATCCCTGCAGAAGAGTTCCTGATACTCGCAGCTGCCCCTTCTGTCCCGCCAGATGGTGTCTCGCCCAGTGGTCATCCTGACTGGAGTCCTGAACGGTGAACCCATGGATCTGACAGTTTGGTCTGAAGAGTCGGCAGTGGAGAATTTGTTCGTTTGATCTACTCGTATCAGGTGAGTTTGTTTTGGTTCTTTGTGGATATGTTACCATTGCGGTTTGAATTTGGTATGGTCTGCAGACCGTTTTTAGATAAGAAGCATTTGCAATTGCTTTGTCAGGCATAAATAGTGAACTCGTTTTCCCTTTTGAAAATGCCTGGCATCAGTAAGATTTTTTCTTTGTGTTGTCGCTGTTGTTCTACAGATGCTCGATTAGAAGAAGCACAGCCGACGCCTCCAGAAGGCACTCGAAATTTTGATATGTATGTGAAGCATGGCCTTGGCCCTATTATGTTTAATACATTATGGCACAAATATACGAGGGACAATGCCGAGTTACAGTGGCCGCTGACGGGCACTTTTGATGAACAAAAGATTGGATTCTTACAGGAACAGTTATTTAAGAGACGAAGTAGACAGTCTATGTTTGATTCCCTCAGAACATGGCAGAAAGTAGCTAGACAGAGGCTGTTGAAGATGGAAAAAGATGCACGGAAAGGGAGGATGCAGACATTGACTCAGAAAGCTGTAGCATATGAAAAAGAAAAACAGGAGAAAGGAGTTGAATGTGAAGATAGGAGGTTTTGATTACAGATTGATAAATCTCATTTGGCCCAAGAGGAAAATGATACTTTTGTGTAGGAATTGTTAAACACTCAACCCCGCCCCCATATGCCCCGCAGAGAATATATCATGTTGTTCCTTCGCTACCACAGCAGTCTGTTACAACTGCTCCAACTTTCCCTGTGTCTACTGCTGACATTTCGACTGCATTGGCTACGGCACCCCCTGCTCCCTCTTTGTCTTCGCCATCAGTGGCAACTGCCACTGTTAGTGCACCTACTGTCGCGACTCCTATGCCTGCTGTTCTTTCACCTCCAACGCAACAGCCTGCGACGATTCTACCTGGTTCTTCTGTTGTTTCTCCCTCTATGGTTTTTCATCCCCGATATCTTTAAGTCTTTAAGTAGTGAAACTCTAGTTCGTGGATTTGAGGATAGAGACTTGACAAAATTTAAGGAGCGTTTGTTCGATCTGAGGTGGGGGATGAGGAGAAGAAGGTAGTAGCCAATCAGGCTGCACAATGGGGTCGTAATCCCATTTACAGTGTGGAGGATGTTTGTAGTGTGATGAAAGATTATGAGCCCTTTTACAGCAGCATGCCCTTAAGCATATGTCTGCTATGTTAATTGCTCTCTGGCAGCAACATTTTGGGGATGATGCACCACAAATTCAATTTGATATTAAAGATCGCGTATATGCTAGTGGTATGGAGCCTGGCCAAGTTTTTAGGAATATCATGACATTAATTGTTTATAAGGGTAGATTGCATGAGAAGTGTCCCACCCCGGTATCTCAGTTTCCGATACGAGAGGTACATCCAATATATCACCCAGAAATACCCGAGTTAACGGACCAGCGCGGTAATGTTACCAGACCGGGTATAGCGGCCCGTTTTCAGGAACAATGGGTGTGTACTCCGTGGAAGAGGAGTGAGGTTCTATCCCTTAAAGCTCATTTGCCCGACCCTAGGAAAAATCCTACTGCTCATCATAAAGAATTGACTGAGGCTGCCTCTTCTACTGTAATGACTAGTGCTGATATCTAGCAGTTCTTTGGTCTCCTTGTTCCGGTTGATATATGGAGACAGGTTCATACTCAAGACCATGTTGCAGAGCTGGGTGGTACATGGGATGTGATTTAAGGATGGGACCAGGAAAGAAAACCAGGTGATAAGCTTCGAGCTGAGATACTTGCTTTGCCAGGTCGCATTATTACATATATGCTCTCCCTTATTCCGCCAAATAAAGCAAGTTGAGATAAGTTGATGGCTTGTCGACAGAAGAAGGATGAAAGTGGCTCTGATTTTTTCACTCATTATTAAGATACTTTTTTGGATTATAATGGACAGGACATGTCTATTGAGGGGGGTGTTTGCTTGTTTGTCAACAGGTTTGTTTTTAACCTACTTCCTGAAATTGCAATTAGTTTGAAGGCGTCTGAGAGTGCCTGGACAACCTCTTCCCCTACTGTTATTTTGAATATGGCTCAATATTATGAGCATCATGATCAGGAAGAGAAAGAAAATATAGATAAAAATAATAAAGATTTAAAGATGAAGGTGCTGTTGCAGCAAGCGTTTAGAGGAAATGGTATAGGATGTGGTGGTCTTGCTAGACAGCGTCCTCGCACTAGTAGGCAGCCCACCACGACACCTTTGGTGACGAATCAGTATGCATATTATAAGGAGGAGGGCCATTGGCATAGCGAGTGTCTAGTTCTTTTGCAAAAGGTGGCAGTCCCTGGATGGTGAGGTCCTCGGGGACGAGATTGAGGGACCGATAGGGCTCAGAGTGCTGCGGTCTCACAGGGTCGTTCCGATAATAATTACTTTCATGACCCTCGTGATAGACAGTATTATCATGATGATTATGACATGGATGAGGTGACAGGAATGTCTTACAGCTAGGACAGCCAAGGACAAATTGACAGACCAGTTCCAATACCTGTAGATCAGCGTGGTCCTTATGTCGCCGCAGATTTGCATGGCTCGACTAAGGAATTGTTGGTGGATACAGGTGCAATGAAGAATTCTGTTTCTCTATCTTTGGTCCCTGGGGTGGCTCTGTCTGGCCATAATAATTTTTCGGTAGGTAATTTAGGTATACCGGTTGTAAGCCCCATTTCACGACCCCTTGCATTGACTATTGGTCCTTTTACTGTGGACTCACCATTTTTGTTGACGTCCAATTATGGTAAGAATTTGATGGGCTTAGATTTGTTGAAAAAATTACATGCTACTATTTATTGTTCCCCAGAAGGTGTTTATATGATGATGGGCCCAAATGTGATTACTAAACAGTATCTGTCTCATCCTCTTCCCATTGAATTTGCTGACATCCCATCCACTCTATGGGCGACGGGTGATACTGATGTGGGACTGCTGCATATACCACCGGTTTCGATTCAGGTTAAAGATCGTGCTATTTTGCCTCGTATTCCTCAGTATAAAATACCCCAGACAGGAGAACGGGCCCTTCTACAGATCATTCAGGATTTAATACAAAAAAGAGTGGTTGAAGAGATGTCTGCCAATATTTGCAATAGTCCTCTACTGCCGATTCCTAAACAGGCTCCCTCGGGTTCCCCTGATGATCATAAAAATGTTTACCATTTTGTGATTGACTTGCGCGAAGTTAATAAAATAGTGGTTCCCCAGTTTCCAGTGGTTCCAGATATTACCACACTTTTGACAATGATTCCTTCCACTGATACATTTTTTTCTGTCATTGATTTGAAAAACGCGTTTTTCAGTATTACTATTCATCCAGATAGCAGATATCTATTTGGGTTCACCCTAGCTGGTAGGAGCTTTAGGTTCTGTCAAGCTCCTCAGGGCTATACAGAGAGTCCGAGCATTTATAGCCAGGCATTGAAAGGTCAGTTGGATTCCTTGTCGCTTCCTGCAGGTAATGTATTGGTGCAGTAAGTCGATGACCTCCTTATTGCTTCTGATACCGAACAAGGATGTAAAGACAGTACAGCTAAGTTATTGTTACATTTAGCTCAACATGAACATAAAGTTTATCTTTCTAAATTTCAGTATTGTCGACAGGAGGTCGCCTACTTATGTCACCTACTGTTGCAGGAGGGTAGGAGGTTGACCCATGAGCGCATCAGTACCATTGGTAAGATGCCCATTCCACAAACTCAAAAAGATGTCCACGCTTTTATAGGTATCACTTCTTACTGTCGCCAATGGATACCTAACTATTCTTTGCTAATTAAGCCTTTGCTTGCACTAACAACAAAAGAACTACATGAGCCTTTGCCTTGGACGTCTGAATGTCAGAAGTCTTTTGAACAATTGAAAACTGCGCTTTGTTCGGCTCTAGTACTCGGCACACCTAATTATGGCAAACAGTTTGTGTTGTATGTCCATGAGATGGCTGGTTGCGTGCTTTCTGTTCTAACACAAAAATTCGGGGATAAGCAACGACCGTGTGCTTATTTCTCTGCTCTCCTTGATCCAGTCGCGAGAGCCCTCCCGAGTTGTCTAAGAGCGGTCACGGCAGTGGCCACTTCGATCAG
This sequence comes from Calotriton arnoldi, assembly GCA_963921515.1. Classification (NCBI taxonomy): domain Eukaryota; kingdom Metazoa; phylum Chordata; class Amphibia; order Caudata; family Salamandridae; genus Calotriton; species Calotriton arnoldi. Next base: position 1,934,211 of record CAWUFW010002154.1, on the reverse strand, counting down.
ACAATCGGCTGGACTTGTATTGGATGCTGATCTCACACTCATGGTACCCCATGCTGTAGATATGCTTTTGAATAAGACAAAGACACAGCACCTTACAAGTGCATGTCTTACTGGCTATGAATTCACAATGTTTGCTAAACATATCACAATCAAAAGATGTGCTACTCTGAATCCAGCCACGTCACTACCCCTCCCTTCCGAGAGTGATGAAGTCGACAAACATGACTGTATCTTCAGGACAGAAGAAGAGATGAAAGGACGGGTAGACTTGACTGACATTCCCTTATCTGACCCACAAGGAATATGTCGATGGCTCTTGTTTCAAATTACCAGATGGCACTACAACTGCAGCTTATGCTATTACCACATTGCATACAGTGGTAGAGACATCACGGGTCCCTTATCCGTCGGCTCCAGCTGCTGAGCTTGACGCCCTTATTCGAGCTTGTGAATTGAGTCAGGGACTGGTTGTCAATATCTATATTGACAGCCAGTATGCCTTTGGGGTCACGCATACTTTAGGGCGACTATGGGCTGAGAGTGGGTTCCTTACTTCTCATGGCACAAGAATCCAACATGGACACCTCATATTGAGGCTTTTGTTTGCTTTGACACTCCCCAAGAAATTAGCAATAGTGAAGTGTAGCGCACACCAGAAGGGTACTGATGATGAAGGTAGAGGGAATGCTTTTGCAGATCCAATAGTTAAGGAAACAGCCCGGACAAAGATGAAAAGAATGTTTGTAGCAGGTCCAGCTAGATGGGTTCCTGAAGTTGTTATGTTTGGAGACACTCTTGAAAGTGTAAAGGAGATACAAAGTGAAGCCACAATAGAAGAATTAGCGGAGTGGCAGGAAAGTACAGGATAATTGAACGATGAGGGATGTTGGATTGATAAGTCAGGGAAGCAGAGATGGATGTTGCCAGATGCATATGTTCTTCCTGTTGTCAATATGGCTCATGGCCCAGCTCATATTAGTGCTAAAGGCATTTGTAAATTGCTAGATCCCGTATGGCAGAATGATAATATTTCTAAGACAGCTGCACACTTAGTGAAGTACTGCATGGTATGCATGATGCATAATCCCGGGAAAGGTACCCCTACACTGCCTGGTAACTTTGCACCACCCACTTCTCCTTTTGAGGTCCTTCAAATGGATTATATAGAGTTAGAGAGATGCAATAATTTGAAGTATGTTTTGGTGGTTGTATGTGCATTCAGTAAATGGGTCGAGGCTTACCCCACTAAAGACAATACGGCCATTACGACTGTAAAGGTACTCCTGAAGGAGTTCTTTCCTCGTTTCGGCTTGCCCCGAGTGATCTGGAGTGGTAACGGAAGTCATTTTAATGCGAAAGTGATTCAATTGATTTGTGAAGGTCTGCACATAAAGCAAAAATGTCATGCTGCCAATCATCCACAGTCAGCTGGTTTGGTTGAGAAGTACAATGGTACTCTTAAGCTCAAAGTGGCAAAATATTCAGGAGATGACAGAGTTACAATGGCCAGATGCTTTACCATTAGCACTTTTGTCAACAAGAACTACAGCACATTCTAGAACAGGATTGTTACCGTATGAGGTCGTGTTTGGATGCCCGGCAAATGTCTGGGGCGTCCTGCGTCCTCTGCGGTTTTCTGATATTGCGTACCCTATGTTACTTGACTATCTTGGCCAGTTAACCGAAAGTTTATGTTCTATTCACCAACAAGTCCGGGATTCCCTGCCTCCTACACCAGAGGGACCCAGCCATGAGATTCAGACTGGTGATTTCATCTAGATTAGGAATTTTCAGCGCAAGAAGAGTTTTGAGCCGCAGTGGAAGGGGCCGGAGCAAGTCCTTTTGGTAACTCGCACCACAGTAAAAGTCGCTGGTCGTAAGAACTGGAACCATGTGACCCATTGTCGCAGGGTCCCTCTGCCTCGGCCCTATGATCAGTGGATAAAGGACAGCATCAGGGACTCTGCATGCGAGACGGTACCTCGGTTCATCCTGTTTAGCGATGCCCAACTGACATGGACACAAACAGATAAGGAAAATGATGGTGTGCTGAATGCAGCGGTTCCTCCGGGAGTACGAGCTATTCAGGAGCCCTTATTCGTTGACGATTCTGTGCCCTGGGCCACCAGGTACAACTTGCACCCTCATCTGAGAGACAGAGCACGAAAAGAGAAAAAAGATTAGTTAGGGATGGACTGTGTAAGTTAAGGTGTAATTTGTTATAGTTTTTGGTGTCTGCTTGAAATGGGAAGTGCAGTCTCTGAAGTTTTAAGGCCTGCATGGTCTTGTGACTGAGGTATGTCTCTACTTACATATTTATTCTGATATGTGTTATCCATTTGAAGATGCTAGACGTGTAAAACACAGGTATACATCTATTTGTATGTTTCTTTTATATATAGTGTCACTAGCAAAAGGTAGAGACACATAAATGCATGCTTTCAGGAATATGGTGAGACTTACAACAGAGACATGTGAAGGGTTGCTGCTTTGTATTCGGCTAGGCCGAACACCCTGAGTAGTAGTAGAATGGTGAAGCAGCAGCAGAAAAGATCAAGTTACTTACCTTCGGTAATAATATATCTGTAAGAAAGATAGGTTAGTTATAGATTCCTTACCTTAGAATTACCCCCAGGCGTCAGACTGGATCCGGAAAGTTTTTCGTCAGCAGTACCTCTGCGCGTCGAAAGGTGGCGTCAGTTGGCTCCGCGTTCATCGTTGGCGTCGTGGTCGCCGAGTTGATGTCGTAGTAGCTACTTAGACGCCGCCCTTGCGCGCTGACATCAGTTCTGTACACGACTTTCCAAGCCAGAAACGCAGAGCCATGCAAGACACTAACCACCGGTGTACAAAACTAGGGCCCTGAAAGGATGTCCTTAACCCTAGAAATCAGTTTACAGAAGGGAGAGGATGGGTGGTACGGTAAGGAATCTATAACTAACCTATGTTTCTTACAGATATATCGTTACCGAAGGTAAGTAACTTGTTCATCTGAAAGAAACAGTTAGTTATAGATTCCTTACCTTAGAATAGATACCCCAGCAATACCAACCCCGGTGGCGGGTCTGCGAACCAAGTTTACACCAGAAAGTCCTGGAGAACAGAACGGCCAAAGAAGCCGTCTCTCCGGACTTGTCTGTCCAGGCAATAGTGTTTAGCGAACGTGTGCAAGGATGCCCACGTCGCTGCCTGGCAAATGTCATTCAGAGGGACTCCTCGTCCCAAAGCAGTAGTGGCTGCCGTCGTCCTGGTGTAATGGGCACGTAGCCCCACACGAGGCTCCTTTTTAGCTAGAGAATAACAGGCTTTAATATAATACACAAAATGACCCATCTAGAAGTGGTCCGCTTGTGTACGGCCCGACCTTTCTTGGTGCCCACGTAGCCAACAAAGAGCTGGTCATCTACCCGGAACTGTCTGGTGCGATCCAGATAGAAGGAGAGCGCATGTTTTGTGTCCAGGCGGTAGAGCCTCTCTTCCTCTTTCAAAGGATGCAGAGGCGGAAAGATGGTGGGCAAAGTGATGGTTTGCCCAATATGGAAGGAGGTGACCACCTTAGGAAGGAAGGATGGACGAGTTATGTTATGTTATCTGAGTTTATATAGCGCACAGCTGCCCCAGCAAAGAGGCATCCCGGCGCTGCCAGTGTCAGAAGGAACAGGGCTAAGAACAGAACAGGTAGGCGTAAGGAATATACAGAAGGACAAAAAGGACTAAGCAGAGGGAAAGAGGAAAGTTTTGATTGCTTTCCTAAAGTCCAGCATGCGATCCAGGCTGCGGGTCTGAGGAGGCAAAGAATTCCATAGCTTGGCAGCCAAGTAACAGAAGGATCGACCCCCGGCCCGAAGGCGCTTCACACAGGGAACAATTACCAAATGCTGCCCCAGGGATCGCAGCTGGTGAGTGGGGGCGTACGGGGCTAGTAAGTTAGCCAGGAGGCTGGGTGAAGCAAGTTTCAAAATCTTAAAAGATAAGCAGAGAGCCTTAAATTGGATCCGCTTGGCCACTTGAAGCCAGTGTAACCTCCGGATGGCACCAGTAGAGGGACAGTTGCGTGGGAGCCCTAACAGGGCTCTGGCGGCAGCATTTTGTACACGTTGCAGTCGCATTACCTTCTTAGGACAACCTTCTCCGGATGTACAGCCAGAAAAGGAGGTTTGGATGAGAGCCTGGAGCTCACTCACTCTTCTGGCAGATGTGATGGCTACCAGGAATGCAGTATTAAGAGTTAAGAGTCTGAGAGGGCAGTTGTGAAGTGGCTCAAAGGGAGCGCACATTAAATAGGTCAAGACCAGATTCAAGTCCCACTGAGGCATTACGAAGGGGATAGGAGGAAAGAGATGAGTAATGCCTTTTAAGAAACAATTTACAACCGGGGACTTGAAGAGAGAAGGCTGATCAGGAAGCCATAGAAAGGCAAAAATGGCCGAGAGATAGCCCTTGATAGTGCCCAGAGCAGAGCCCTGCTGGGCCAAAGAAAGGAGGAACAAGAGAACCTCAGAGAGTGGGGCAGAAAAGGGATCCACAGCCTTTGCTGCACACCATGCCACAAATGTATTCCATCGGCAGGCGTATACCGTCTTCGTGGAGGGACGCCTGGCTGCCAAGATTACATCACAGACTTCAGGAGGCAAGTCAAATTACATCAACTGCCGCCACTCAATCTCCACGCAAAGAGGTGGAGGCTGGACAGGTTCGGGTGGAGGACCGTCCCCTGCTGCTGCGACAGAAGATCCTCCCGAAGAGGCAGTCGGATCGGTGGATCGATGGCCATGTTGAGTAGCTCGGGATACCAGACTCTTCATGCCCAATCCGGCACCACAAGAATGACTTTGGCCCGGTCATGCTTGATCTTCTTCAGCACTCTGGGCAGAAGTGATATAGGCAGAAAGGCATATAACAGAACGCAACTCCACTTGCGGTGAAAAGCGTCGCCTACCGAGTGCCGCCTTGGAAATTCCAATGCGCAAAATTGCTGACATTGCGCGTTCTCTTCGGTGGCAAATAGATCTAACCAAGGCTCTCCCCACTGTTGAAAGAGACCTTGCACCACCTCAGTGTGAAGACGCCATTCGTGATCCATCATGCACCTGCAGCTGAGTTCGTCCGCCCTGGCATTCAGAGAACCTGCCAGGTGTTGAACCACCAGGGATTTGCCTGATGTTCCAGCCATGTCCAGAGGCGCCTTGATTGTTGCAGTACTACATGGCGGTGGTGTTGTCCGTGAACACCTGCACTACTCTTCTCTGGACAGAGGGAAGGAATGCTTTCAGTGCAAGACGGATCGCCCGCAGTTCCAGAAGGTTGATGTGGAGCCTTGACTCTGCCGGAGACCAGAGGCCTCTGATCTCCGCCTCTCCCATGTGGCCGCCCCATCCCAGAAGTGATGCATCGGTCACCACCATGAACTCTGGTTGAGGAAGGGAGAGAGATCTGCCATTGACCCAATTCTGGTTTGTGAGCCACCACTGCAGTTGGTGTGCAGTGCCCTCTGAGATCTGGACCAATCGGACAGATTCCCTGATGTTGCACCCACTGGAACTTCAGGTCCCACTGCAGAGCCCGCATATGCCACCTGGCATGATCCACCAGCAGTATGCAGGAGGCCATCAGGCCTAGCAGCCGGAGGGTCATCCTGACCGAAACCCGGGATAAGGGCTGAAAGATAGGAATCATAGCCTGAATTTCCCGGACTCACTGCTCGGGAGGATAGACCCGAAACTGCGTCGTGTCCAGAACCGATCCGATGAAGAGGGAATCAGGTGTGACTTCAGCACGTTGATGGATAACCCCAGTGAATGCAGGAGGTCGGCCATAGTCTGGAGGTGGGAGACGACTGCCTGGGGCAAGCCTGCCTTCAACAACCAGTCGTCAAGATAGGGGAAGACTGGGACCCCTGATCACTCGAGGGGCGCTGGTAAGGCCGAAGGGGAGCACAGTAAACTGAAAATGCTCATAGCCTACCATGAACCGCAAGTAGCACCAGTGGGCCGGCAGGAAGGGGATGTGAAAATAGGAGTCCTGCAAGTCCAACGCTACCATCCAGTCTCCAGGGTCGAGGGAAGACAAGACCTGAGCTAACGCCAACATTTTGAACTTCTCCTTCCGGAGGAAGCGGTTGACGCTCCTGAGGTCCAAGATAGGATGCAGGCCCTTGTCCTTCTTGGGTACCAAAAAGTAGTGGGAATAGCAACCACAACCTACTTCTGGGGCAGGAACGTGCTCGATGGCTCCCTTGGCCAAGAGAGCTATAACTTCCTGTTGGAGAAGGCCCAGGTGATCCTCTGACATGCAATGGTACTGAGGTGGCATGGCTGGAGGGATAGCCTCGAAAGGGAGGGAGTAGCCCCTTCGGACTATCTGCAAAACCCACCTGTCTGACGTGATGGTGTACCAGTGGGGGAGATGATGGGGGATCCTGCCACCCACTGGTGAGTGATGGGCCTGAAAGGTCGGACTAGGAAGGTTTGGAGGAGGAAGCAAAGGGGGGGTTGGTAGACTGGCCTGCTCGCTGGCCCCCAGAACCGCAGCAGTGGTTCCCACGTCCCCAGCCACACGAAGGTTGTGCAGCTTGCGCCGGCCTGTGGCTCTGGGCGGGACGTAGTGGGGCGCCCCTTCCGTAGCCACAAAAGGGGTGAAAAGCAGACTGCGCAGGGCGGGTGGAGAGGCCCAAGGACTTGGCCGTAGCCCGTGAGTCCTTGAAACGCTCTAGAGTGTGGTCTGCTTTTTCCCCAAAAGGCGACGGCCATCAAAAGGCATGTCCAGAAGAGCGCTCTGGACATCCCCAGAAAAGCCAGTCGATCTCATCCAGGCGTAGCGACGAAGGGCTACCGACGTGGAAATCGTCTTGCCTAGAGAGTCGGCGGTATCCAGCCCACAGGGGATGGTAAACTTCGCTGCATCTCTTCCTGTGGCAACGGCCTGGGAGAGTATGGTCCGGGCCTCCTCCGGACACTGAGGCAGCACTTGTGCAACCGTGTCCCACACAGAGTGGGAATAATGGCCCAATAGACATGCAGTGTTTACCGACAGCAGTCCCAAGCTGGTGGAAGAGAAAACTTTCTTCCCAAGATGATCCAGCTTCTTGGATTCCATATCTGGGGTGCGTTAGGGAATGCACTCTTGAAAGTAGAAGCTTGTACCACCAAGCTCTCCGGGGTGGGGTGTTGGGAGAGGAAAGTGGGGTCACCCGGGGCCGGGCAGTGGCATCGGGCAACCATCCTATCCATGGGAGCACCCGTGTTGGGCCTGGACCAAGTACCCAAAAGGATGCTGGTCAGGGCTTCATTGAACGGCAGCAGGGGCTCTGAAGAGCTCACTGCTGGTTGAAGCACCTCTGTCAGGAGGTTAGTCCTGACTGCCACCGTAGGAAGCTCGAGGTTGAGAGCCTCGGCCGCCCTATGCAACACCACTGCGTATGACGTTTCCTCCTCCGTAGCCACGGTAGGAGGAGACAACATGCCAAGGTATGGGGAGGTATCCAAACCACTGGCATTCCCCAGGTCCTCGCTCCAGTCCGGATCATACTCCAATTGGTCTGACAAAGGGTCTCCAGACCCCTCCTAGTCTTCCTCACCCTCCTCTGGCTGCCATGTTGGCTGAAAATGGCCAGGGTGTGTTAGGTTTGAAAAATCCCATTCCTGCTATGCACTCGTATTGTGCTATATTAGGTTAGCAGTGTGTGGCTAAATATACGCCATTTGTATTCACGTTAAGCAACCCACTGAATTATCCCTGCAATGTGCAAGCTTTCCTGTAGTTACCCAGTGTGACTCCATTTTGTATTTTGTAATCCCTATTGGGCCGCTCAGGCTGTGTCTGAACTAGGCCTCATCATTCGTATTGCTTGCCTCAGCAGAACACTGTATTTCATTATTATTTTCTCTCTGTTCATGGCTGTTTTCCGACTTACTAATGAATAGGCCATTCTGCCCTCGCATACCTATCTGAGTGTGTAGTTCTGCTCCCACGTTGGGAGACGCTGAGACTCAGCGAGGTGACCTCGAACTACAGATAGCATGTACCCATCTGGCAGGTGGTAGCCCATCCCCCTGTGCCTTCTTTGTTCACATTCGACCCAGGCCGGTAACTTTCACTTGTGGGCGTGGTTGGAGGCTTCTTGGGAAGAATGATTACTCATTGCAGACTGTTGGGAGGTCAGTCCCTCTGCAGACATCTTAGGGTGCAGGTCAGATTGGACTCCTCTGCAGAGTATTGCTAATAAAGGTATGCTTGTATTCTCTACTGTCTGACCGACTCTTCATTACTTGGGAATGCCTAGCAGGTGGTTGTAAGCAACCCGGGTGGCCCCTAAGGGCCACTTCCTTCAGTTGGCACCCAAACAGGGACCCCGCAAGGTGATCCAGCTCGCCCGTAATCGGGTTGCAGGGTTGGGGTTGCGTCTGGTCGGTCAGGCGGATCAGGGTACCCCACATAATTGAGCTTGATTCTCCCAGTAGCCAAGCCCCTCCGATCGGGCGAATTCCTCGTCTAGTGGTCACCGGCTGGGGTCCTGAGAAGGCGAAACCTTGGAGTTGACCGTTTGATCCGAGGAGTCGGCAGTGGAGAATAATTTGACTCGACCCGTGTGCACCAGGTGATTGATTAGATCCTTGGAAAAATGGCACCATTCTTGAACGGCACGAGCCTACGGGCTGTGTCTTGGTACAGTCTCCAGACTGTCTTGGTGCAGTTTTCGGACTGCCTTGCTTGAACGGCACGAGTCGAGGGGCTGGGTCTTGGTACGGTCTTCGGGCTGTCTTGTCTTAAACTTGGTGGGTTTGCGGACCCTTGAAAAGGCACAGAGCGTTTGTGAGCAGTCTACCAGACCACCTAGAAATTTGGCCTGCGCTTGAAAAGGTCTGGGACTGTTGCGAACAATCTGCCAGGCCAACTGGTAATTTGGTCAATGCTTGAAAAGGTCTGGGGCTAGACCCTGTCTTCTTGAACTTGGTACAGTCTCCGGACTGTAGGGAGTGGTATTATTTATCTTTTCTTTATATTACTGTTGCTGGTGTTATACTTGTCCGTTAGGGCCAGTGCATGTGTCTTATATTAAGATGCCTTGTTTAAGCAAATTGGGGTGTTGTGGATGTCGGTGTTGTTCTACTGAGGCTCGATTGGAAGAGAGTCAGCCTGCGCCTCCGGAGGGTACCCCAAATTTAATGTATACGTCAAGCACGGTATTGGCCCTATTATGTTTAGCATATTGTGGAATAAATATACGAGGGACAATGCTGAGTTACAATGGCCACTTACTGGCTCATTTGATGAGCAATAATTGAATTTCTTGCAGGACAAATTGTTTGCCAAAAAGAGCAGACAGTCCATGTTTGATTCCCTAAGAGGATGGCAAAAGGAAGCAAAGCAGCGGCGTATGAGAGCAGAGAAAGAGTCCCAGAAGAGACAGATTCAAACTATAACGCAGAAAGCAGTGGCCTATGAAAGGAAAAAGATAGAGAAAGGCATAGAATGTGCAGATAGAAAATTTCGATTGCAGACAGATAAATGTTATGTTACTAGGGAGGAAGGTGACGTTTTTGTTGAAGAGCTATTGGATTCTCGCCCTCCTCCACCTTATGCTCCCGAGCGGATATACCCAAGGGTTCCAACATCTCAGTCCCTGGCCTCTGGTGCTGTTCTTTCTAGTATTTCTGCCTCTAGTCCAACTGCTTCGGCACCAGTCCCGCCTGCTTCCTCTCTGCTCACGCCAGTAACAGGAGCGGGAGCCGTTAGGTCTCCTGTTCCGTCTACTGACTCTGTATCTACTGCTACACCTCCTTTCACCCCTACAACACTGTCTCCTTACATGATGATACCTATCTCCTCATCTGCTCTTTTTCCCTTAAGTACGACACCCCAAGCACTGCAGTATGGTGAGACCCCTGTACGAAGGATACATGAAGGGAATTGGGCAGCAGCACGAGACCGTGTGGACAAAGTGTTGATGCATTCTGCTGTGGGTGATGAGGAGAAGCAAATGGTGGCGAATCAGGCGGCTCAGTGGGCTTGGAGCCCGATCTATAGAGTGGAGGATGTGTGGAGTGTGATGAAAGATTATGAGCCCTTCATACAGCAGCATGCCCTTAAGCACATGTCAGCCACGCTAATAGGACTGTGGGAGCAGTGTTTCCAGGGTGTTGCACCGTAGATCATCTATGACATACGGGACAGGGTATATGCTGCAGGTATGGCTCCTAATGAAGTTTTTAGCAATGTAACGACCTTGGTGGGTTATCGGGGCAGATTGCTCCAAAAGGTTCTGATGATAGTGACCCAGTGCCCCATGAGGGAGGTCCATCCCATTTATCATCCTGAAAAACCAGAACTGCGCAACTCCACAAATACTGTAATTAGGCCACAAGTTGATGCTTGATTTCAGGAACAGTGGATATATACTCCTTGGAAGAGGAGTGAGGTAATATCCCTTAAAAGTCAGTTGCCAGACCCTCGGAAAAACCTGACTGCGTACTACAAGGAGTTGACAGAGGCGGCCTCCTCCACGGTGATGACGTTAGCAGATGTTGAGTTGTTCTTTGGCTTGTTGGTACCAGTGGATATATGGAGGCAAGTGCATACACAGGACCATGTGGTGGAATTGGGAGGAACATGGGATCAGATCAGGGCATGGGATAAGGACCACAAGCCCGGTGACAAGCCGAAGGTGGAGATATTGGCTTTACCGGGTCGCATTATCACCTATATGCATTCCCTTATCCTGCCGAGATGGGTGGATTGGGACAAGTTGACTGCATGTCATCAGAAGGACGAGAGTGTGTCTGATTTCTTTACTAGGTTTGAAGGGGTGTTTCTCAACTTTAGTGGCCAGGATCTGTCATTGGAAGGTGGTGTCCGGTTGTTTGTCAGCAGGTTTGTTAACAACTTGCTTCCTGAGATTGCGACTAGGTTGCAGACTTCAGAAAGCACTTGGAGCACCTCTTCCCCGTCAGTAATTTTGAGTATGGCACAGTACTACAAGCATAGAGAGAATGAGGACAAAGAGAAGGTGGAGAAAAAGTCAAAGGATTTGAAGATGAGGGTGTTGATGCAGCAAGTTGCGAGGGGAAGAGGAAGAGGTTCAGGTTCGGCCCAGCAGCTGCCCCAGACTAACAGGGGTGGTACTTCGAATGCACCCCTTGGGCTCAATCAATATGCATATTGCAAGCAGGAGGGACATTGGCGGAATGAGTGCCCAGAGTTGTTGAAGAGAGGTGAGGCCCCGAGAGGTGGGCGGTTTGGAGGACGTGGACGGGGAGGAGGAGGCCACGGGGACATGCGATCAGAGAACACATCATCTAATAGACAGAGCGGGAACTACTTTGACGACCCCTGAGGGAGACAGTACTATCATGATGACTATGACATGGACGAAGTAACAGGGATGTCTCACAGCTAGGACAGCCCGGGACAGGGTAAGGGACCAGTTCTGGTGCCTGTAGATCAGTGTGGACCCTATGTCACTGCAGATTTACATGGTACGACCGAGAAATTCTTAGTTGATACAGGGGCAATGAATAGCTCTGTTTCCCATTCACTGGTCCCGGGGGCAACTCTGTCTGGCCAAAACAATGTTTCGGTGGGTTTCTCAGGCGTGCCGGTCGTTAGCCCCATTTCCAAACCTCTTGCTTTGACTATTGGCCCCTTTACGGTTGACTCACCATTTCTATTAACATCAAATTGTGGGGAGAATTTGTTAGGGTTGGATTTGTTAAGAAGGTTGCATGCGACAATTTTTTGTTCCCCAGACGGTGTTTACATGACAGTTGGACCACAAGTGGCCCATGCCAAGCAATGTCTCGCAAAAGATGCCCCCCTTCCCGCCGAGTTTAAAGATGTGCCACGCTCATTATGGGCTACAGGAGACACAGATGTGGGGTTGCTCCAGATCCCACCAGTCTCTAAACAGATCAAAGACAATGCTAAATTGCCACGTATTCCCCAGCACATGATATCCCAGGCAGGAGAAAAGGCCTTATTGCAAATAATACAGGATTTGATTAAGTCTGGTGTGGTTGAAGAGACAGTAGCGAATGTGTGTAATAGCCCTATACTTCCTATACTTAAAAAGACACCTTTGGATTCTTCTGATGCCCACCCTGATGGTTACCGCTTTGTCATTGACCTTAGAGAGGCTAAAAAAATAGTGGTTCCCCAGTATCCTGTAGTCCCAGACATTATCACGATCTTGAAAATGATTCTCCCGTCTGCAAAATTCTTTTCAGTGTTCGATTTGAAGAATGCTTTCTTCAGCATTCCAATCCATCCAGATAGCAGATATCTGTTTGGATTTGCAATAGCCGGCAGGAGCTTTAGATTCTGCCGAGCTCCACAAGGCTATACAGAAAGTCCGAGTATCTATAGCCAAGCTTTGAAGGCTCAATTGGATTCCTTGGAGCTTCCCCTTGGTAATGTGCAGTTGCAGGACGTTGACGACCTCCTTGTGGCTTCAGACACTGAAGATGGTTGTAAAGAGGCCACAGTTAAATTGCTGTTACATTTGGCATGCCATGGACACAAGGTGTCACTTTTGAAATTTCAATATTGTCAACAGGAGGTCACCTATTTAGGTCACCTACTGTAGGAAAGTGGCTCTGTATATACTGAACCAAAGTAAGGTTCAGTGTGTACAGAGTCCACAGTCCCCAGAGGTTTGGCAGAGGCTAAAGTTAGATATAACCTTACTCTCTAAAGTGGTAGCTTGGTCGAGCAGTAAGGCAGTATCAAAGGACAGTGTAAAGCATTTGGTGTACACACTCAGTCAGCAAATGGTCTCACACACTCAAGAACTGAACTCTAGGCCAATGGTTTGTATATAAAAATATATGCTTGTTTTATTTTAGAACCAACAATAGGTATCGAAATATACTTTCTCAGAATGAGATGCTTTAGATAAATACTTTCAATAGGCAATAGACTTTTGAATGCAAAGGTTACAGTTGTTGCAATAGGCAACACAATTTCAAATACAATATAACATGGAGCTCAATGGGAATTTCTAGTTAAATGCAATAGATTACTTTTTTGATTACTTTTCTTACCACAGGACTGCATCCTAGATTCAGTCCTGGGACATCTCCTGTAAACAGTTAAGTAAACACGTTTTGGTTACAGTTGTGATTTTTAAGGAATATTATTGTATTTTAAAAGTTGGGACTTAGAAACTTTTTCCACATAGAATCACCAATGTTATCCTATGGGAGGAAATTCACTTAGCAGGTAAGTAGTGTTATCGTTACTTTTTCTTACTCAGTGTTGGATCCTGGATCCAGCACTGGTGCATCTCCTGTAAACCATTGAAGGAATGCGTTTATGCCACACAGGCGATTTTTAACGAATATTTGTAAGTTGGCAAAATTGACACTTAGAAACTTTTTCAGCAAAAACCAGGCAATGTTATCCTAAGGAAGGAAATTCAAGTTACCGGTAAGTATAGTTATGATTACTTTTCAGGGTCAGTGCTGGGCACCAAGATCCAGCACTGGGATCTCTCCTGATAACAGGTGAGTGAAATTGTTTTCGTAATTCGGCTGATTTTAGATGAATATTTTAAAGTTTCAAAACTCCACACTTAGAAGAATTTCCAAGTGAAACCAGTCAATGTTACCCTATGGAAGAAAAGTGAGTTATCGGCTTTTGGGTAAGTACTCGACTGGCAGAGTTAAGGTTCTGGGCATAGACTCAGGGGTCCCCCAGGGTCAGGTAAGTACAGTTGTTACACCCTCAGCGGCACAGGGGCAGCTGGGTGCAGAGTGAGTAGGCCCAATGTTATCCTATGGAAGGCAGGGATCCTTGGGTTGGTAGCTGCTGGCAGGCAGGCCCTCGGCTGTGGGAGCAAAGCTCCTGGTCACTCACTCAGGGCAAGTGGGGAAGTCGAGCAGGGTAGTGGGAGCACCCTCAGCAGCACTGGGGCGGCTGGGTGCAGTGGGCTTTTGGGCCGTCAGGCACCCAATGGTTTTTAATATGAAAGCTGCGTGACGAACAAAGGCTGCAAGCTCGGGGACGATGATGCTTCAGGTACGACCACCACTTCGAGAGGTAAGTTGGGAAGCTGTAGGAAGGGTAGGCACCCAGGAGTTGGGCACAGGAGGCCGGGGGGCATCGGGTGCAGGGGTGTCTTTAGGCATCGGAAATCTTACCCTCGGCTGGTCGCGGTTGGAGGGGGCCCAGGTTCTGAGGCTGCAGGCATTGTCAGGATCGTCGAGGAGGGTCCTTGGGTGCTGGATTCTGGGTCACAGTCACCGGGGGGATGTCCTCATGGTCTTTGTCTACTCAGGCACAGGCCGGGCTCGGCGGGTGCAGAGTGTGCTGGATTTGCGGTTCCTGGCTGGCACCAGGGGTAGGTTACTTGCTTTTGAGCAGTACCACTGCTCGTGGGAGTCCCAGGTAGTTAGAGTCACAAGGCAGTCAGGTCCTCTGGGGTTTTTGAGTTTGCTGACCACTGGAGACGCTGGAGTTTAGCAGGAGTAGGTTCGAGGGTTGACAGGCCGGTGGGGCTGGGGCCAAATCAGTTGGTGTCTTCCTCTTGTTAGCAGCTGCACGGCAGGTCTTCTTGTTTCTTGATCTTCTTTCTTGTTTCGGAATCTGGATCTAAGGAAGGAAGGTTCAGGGTGCCCCTAAATGCCAGATTTAGGGGCGTTACAGGTAGGTAAAGGGCAGGGACCAATGGGTCCCTGCCCTGGGGGTGGGTACATCCCCTATCCTGCCACTCTCCAGTGGGAGGGGGGCAGGAGCCTAGTCCTGATTGGGTAGGGCTTCCCATCTTCAAGATGGCGAGAGCCCGGAGATGTGCTTCACCTCGCCTCCCCCACCTGAGGGGTGGGGTTGGCAGAGGCTGGCACACCCCCTTTCCTCCCTTGGTTTTCCCGCCAGTCTTCCCACCAGAGTGGGGGCTGGAACCAGTGGGGACCAGTTGCTGAGTACAGCAAGAGGTCTGGGGAAGCTCACAGAGGTGGAATGCCTTTGAAGCTTCCCCCTGCCCATCCTGGGGGAGGAGGCCTAGCACCTCGCCCAGGACGTGCATTGTTGCAGGCCCGGGAGAGTGGATGGCCCTCTACCCAGGGGTCCAGCAACATGTCTGCTGGGTGGCAGCCTAGGCAGCCCCTCAGACAAGACGTGGATTGTAGGTTAGGTTCAGGGGACAACTCTAAGTTGCCCTCTGTCGTGTATTTTACATTAAATCTCACACTGGCATCAGTGTGGGTTTAATGTGCTGAGAAGTTTGATACCAAACTTCTCAGCCTTCAGTGTGGCCATTATGGTGCTGTGGAGTTCGTAATGACCATATACTCTTAATGGCATCACTGAACTTACAGTGCCCAGGAATGGCCCTGGGTACTGTAGGGGCACAGGGCTCATGCACCTGTGCCCACACCACTGGCATAGTGCACCCATCTAGAGGGGTGACTGAGGTATGCCAGGGCAGTGTGTTTGTGGGCATGGCACACAGGGATGTGTGCCATGTCGACTCTCTGTTTAGTTCTGCACCAAGATACTCAGCCTGCAAAGACAGGGGGTGTGTGTCAGGGTACAGGGGCTCTAAGGGTGGCACAATAAGTGCTGCAGCCCTTAGGGGCCTTCTCTGGTCACAAAGCCCTGGGTACCTAGGGTACCATTTACCAGGGGCTGACATGTGGCCAGAGGTGCCAATTGGGTCTAGGCTGTAATACAGTTTTAGGGAAGGAAAACAGGCCCTGGACACCTGATTGGCAGGAGCCCAGGGCACACTCAGTCAAAGTACATCAGCAATTCAGCAAAAAAGTGGGGGGCATACCATGCAAGAAAAATGGCACTTTCTCACACAACACCCCCAAATGAAAGGTGATGAGACTAACCTTGCCCTATGGAGTCTTCATTGTCTAAGTGGAAGAACATGGAAAGTCCATCTGCATTGGCATGGGCAGTCCCAGGCCTGTGTTCCACTTCAAAGTCCATTCCCTGTAGGGAGATGGACCACCTCCAAAGTTTTGGATTTTCCCCTTTCATTTGCATTAGCCATCTGAGAGGTCTGTGGTCAGTTTGAACCAGGAAGTGAGTACCAAACAGGTATGGTCTCAACTTCTTCAGGGACCAAACCACAGCAAAGGCCTCCTTCTCAATGGCACTCCAATGCTGCTCTCGGGGAGAAGCCTCCTGCTTATAAAAGCAACAGGTTGGTCTTGGCCTTCATCATTGGTCTGGGATAGGACCGCTCCTATCCCTAGCTCAGAGGCAACAGTCTACACTATGAACTGCTTGGCATAATCTGGAGCTTTTAGAATTGGTGCTGAGCACATTGCTTCTTTCAGGGTGTCAAAAGCCTTTTGGCAACCAACTGTCCAGTTAACCTTCTTGGGCATTTTCTTGGAGGTAAGTTCTGTGAGGGGAGTCACAATGGACCCATACCCCTTCACAAACCTCCTGTAGTACCCAGTCAAGCCAAGGAATGCCCTGACTTGAGTCTGGGTTGTGGGAGCTTCCCTGTCCAGGATGGCCTGGATCTTGGGTTGTAAGGGTTGTACCTGGCCTCCACCGACAAGGTGGCCCAAGTACACCACAGTGCCCTTCCCTATCTGGCATTTGGATGCCTTGATAATTAGGCCTGCAGCTTGCAGGGCCTTCAAAACCTTCCCAGGGTGGATCAGGTGATCCTGCCAGGTGGAGCTAAAGACAGCAATATCATCAAGATAAGCTGTACTAAAGGACTCCAATCCAGCAAGGACTTGATTCACCAACCTCTGGAAGGTGGCAGGGGTATTCTTTAACCCAAAAGACATCACAGTGAACTGATAGTACCCATCAGGTGTGGAGAATGCGGTCTTTTCTTTTGCTCCTGGGACCATGCCAATCTGCCAGTACCCTGCAGTTAAGTCAAAGGTACTGAGAAAATTGGCTGCCCCTAGTTTGTCTATCAACTCATCTGCCCTTGGAATGGGGTGAGCATCTGTCTTGGTGACAGAGTTGAGTCCTCTATAGTCCACACAGAAACTCATTTCTCTCTTTCCACCCTGTGGATGAGGTTTGGGGACCAGAACCACTGGGCTGGCCCAGGGGCTCTCAGAGGGTTCAATAACCCCTAACTCCAGCATCTTGCTGGCCTTAGCTTTGATGCTTTCCTTGACTTGGTCTGACTGTCGATAGATCTTGTTCTTGACAGGTGCACTGTCACCAGTGTCCACATCATGGTTACACCAGTTTGTCAGACCAGGGGTCAGAGAAAAGAGGCTAGCATACTGCTGCAAGACTTGCTTGCAGTCAGCCCGCTGTTGGGCAGAGAGGGTGTCTGAAAAGACTACTCCATCTACTGACCCATCTTTTGGGCTGTAGGAGAGGAGATCAGGGAGAGGTTCACTCTCTGCTTCCTGTTCCTCATCAGTCACCATCAGCATGGTGATGTCAGCCCTGTCATTGTAGAGCTTAAGGCGGTTCACATGGATAACCCTTTTGGGTGTCCTGCTAGTGCCCAGGTCAACTAAGTAAGTGACCCCACTCTTTTTCTCCAGGACAGGGTAAGGGCCACTCCATCTGTCCTGTAGTGCCCTTGGTGCCACTGGCTCCAAAACCCACATCTGTTGCCCAGGTTGAAATTCAACCAGTGCAGCTTTTTGGTCATACCAGTGCTTCTGAAGCTCCTGGCTGGCCTCAAGATTCTTGGATGCCTTTTCCATGTACTCAGCCATTCTGGACCTTAGGCCAAGTACATAGTCTACAATGTCTTGCTTGGGTTCCTGGAGAGGCCTCTCCCAACCCTCTTTTACAAGACAGAGTGGTCCCCTCACAGGGTGACAAAACAGAAGTTCAAAGGTGGAAAACCCTACTCCCTTCTGTGGCACCTCTCTGTAAGCGAAAAGCAGGCAGGGCAACAGGACATCACATCTCCTATTGAGTTTTTCAGGGAGTCCCATGATCATGCCCTTTAATGTTTTGTTGAACCTCTCAACAAGGCCATTTGTTTGTGGATGGTATGGTATAGTAAACTTGTACTGCACTCCACACTCCTTCCACATGTGCTTCAGGTAAGCAGACATGAAGTTGGAACCTCTGTCTGAAACCACCTCCTTAGGAAACCCTACCCTGGTGAAGACACCCAAGAGGGCCTTGGCTACTGCAGGAGCTGTAGTAGTCCTAAGTGGAATTGCTTCAGGGTACCTAGTAGCATGATCCACTACTACTAGAATTAACTTGTTCCCTGAGGCTGTGGGAGGTTCAAGTGGACCCACAATGTCCACACCTACCCTTTCAAAGGGCACCCCTACCACAGGCAGTGGTCTGAGGGGGGCCTTTGGGTGGCCACCTGTCTTGCCACTGGCCTGACAGGTGACACAGGAGCTGACAAACTCCTTCACCTTTTGGAGCATCTGGGGCCAGTAAAAGTGACTAACTAGCCTTTCCCAAGTTTTGGTTTGCCCCAGATGTCCAGCTAGGGGGATGTCATGAGCCAAAGTTAGGAGGAACTCCCTGTACTTCTGTGACACTACCACCTTCCTGGTGGATCCAGGAGTGGTGTTTCTTGCCTCAGTGTACAGTAATCCCTCTTCCCAATAGGCTCTGTGGGTACCACTGACATCTCCCTTTGCTTCTGAAACAGTTTGCTGCCTCAGGAATTCAAGAGTGGGACAGTCTTGCTGACCCTGGCACAGCTCTTCCCTAGAGGGTCCCCCTGGGCCTGAGAGTTCAACCTGGTAAGGGTCAAGCTCCATGGGCTCAATTCCCTCTGGGGTGTCCAAGTCCTCTCCCTGAGGAGAGGGGTCCTGAGAGGTTTGCTGTACAGAAGCTGGTTCCCCAGTCTTCTTACCTTTTCTCTTGGTTGGTTGGGCTATACTTTCAGGCTCCAAACCTACCTTTTCACCGTTCCTCTTGCTCTGTGTTCTAGTTTGCACACACACCAATGCAGGGATACCCAGCATGGTTGCATGGGTTTTTAGCTCAACCTCAGCCCAGGCTGAGGTTTCCAGGTCATTTCCTAGCAGACATGCAGCTGGTAACTTTTGAGAGACCACTACCTGTTTCAGGCCAGTAACCCCTGGCCAGCCTAATGTCACCATAGCCATTGGATGCTTAGTGGTAACACTGTCAGCATTGGTGACTGGGTAGGTTTTCCCAATCAAGTATTGCTCAGGGGAAACCAGTGTGTCTCTCACTATAGTGACACTGGCACCTGTATCCCTCAGAGCTTCTATCCTAGTTCCATTAACCCAGGGGTATTGTAAATACTTCTTTAAGTTGGGTGGCCACACAGCTACAGTGGCAAACTCAACTTCCCCTTCTGAAACTAGAACTGCTTCAGTGTGCATCCTGATTTGCTCTGGGCACACCGTTGATCCCATCTATAGACTTGCCACTCCAGGTGTAGCTGTACTGGTTGCCTTAGGGGCCTGGTTGTGAGGGCAAGATTTATCTACAGTTAAGTGTCCCAACTTCTTACAGTTGTTACACCAGGCCTTTGTGGGTTCAAAGTTCTTCCCCCTATAAGGCTGAGGCACATAGGGAGTAGTTTGGGACCCACCCCCCTGAACAGGTTTTTGGGGCCCTTTGGAAGACTCAGACTTTTTATCTTGGGGATTCTCACCACCTTTCCCCTGGGGAGGTTTTGTAACCACCTTCTTCTGGTCACCCCCAGTGGTTGTCCTTGTCACCCTAGTTTTGACCCAGTGGTCTGCCTTCTTTCCCAATTCTGGGGGAGAAATTAGACCTAGGTCTACCAAATGCTGATGCAACTTTTCATTTGTGCAAATACTTAGTATGTGTTCCTTCATAAACAAATTGTAATGTCCAGAAAAATCATGCACATTATGTCCAGCTAACCAACCATCCAGTGTCTTTACTGAGTAGTCTACGAAGTCAATCCAGGTCTGGGTCTGGGTTTTGTGCGCCCCCCTGAATCTAATTCTATACTCCTCAGTAGTGAGCCCAAATCCCTCAATCAGAGTCTTCTTCATGAGGTCATAGGACCATGAATCTGGCCCAGAGAGGGTCAGAAGCCTGTCTCTGCAGTTACCAGAGAACACTTCCCACAGGAGTGCCCCCAGAGAGGTTTCTTTACCTTTCTCATTTCACAAGCCCTCTCAAAGGCTGTGAACCATTTGGTGATGTCATCACCTTCCTCAAATTTAGGGACAATCCCTTTGGGGATTTTAGGTTCAGAAGTTTCCTCCCTATCCTTATTTTTAGCATTGCTGCCACCATTGATGGGTGCTAAACCCATCTCCTGTCTTTCCTTCTCTAGAGCCGGGAGTCTGGTCTCTAGGTCCAGTCTTTTGGCCAACCTTGCTAAAAGGCTGTCCTCCTCACTGAGGCTGTCCTCAATGTCCTTTCTGAGACCTGAACCACCTGTGTGGCTTCTAGGTCCCCAGAGGTTAATTCTTGGAGATAAGGGTGCAGGGACCCTGTCTTCCCTAGGCAGTGATGGAGGTGGGTTCCCTTCTCCATCCTCCTCCCTCCTTTCCTTCTCTGCTTGGACATCACCATGCTCAGAGGGGTGGGCCTTGGCATACTCAGCCAGGAGCTCCTGGAGCCCTTGTTTGGTTGGATGCTAGCCCATTGGTATATTTTTAGGTTTGTATAAGGACCTTATCTCTTTGAAAGACAAATGAAGATAAGGGGTGAGGTCGAGCTCCTCAACCACGTCCTGTATGTCATTATCATTTTCACAAATAGCTGGGTTCTTTTCTTGAGACATTCTAACAAAAAGTTCTAACACCTCTACCCTTGCCTATAGTGACTTTTTATTTTCTAAAGTTCTAAAGGGACTTAAGCAAGGCCCTAACAAGACTTTTAGTCATTTGGAAAGAAATGCCAATTTAAAAAAATCAGAATTCTAAAGGTAATTTAAGAGTTTTGTCGTGTGATCAGATGGTAACCAAGTAGTCCAACAAATGCAAGTTTGTATCCCACCGCTGATCCACCAATGTAGGAAAGTGGCTCTGTATATACTGAACCAAAGTAAGGTTCAGTGTGCACAGAGTCCACAGTCCCCAGAGGTTTGACAGAGGCTAAAGTTAGATATAACCTTACTCTCTAAAGTGGTAGCTTGGTCGAGCAGTAAGGCAGTATCAAAGGACAGTGTAAAGCATTTGGTGTACACACTCAGTCAGCAAATGGTCTCACACACTCAAGAACTGAACTCTAGGCCAATGGTTTGTATATAAAAATATATGCTTGTTTTATTTTAGTACCAACAATAGGTATCGAAATATACTTTCTCAGAATGAGATGCTTTAGATAAATACTTTCAATAGGCAATAGACTTTTGAATGCAAAGGTTACAGTTGTTGCAATAGGCACCACAATTTCAAACACAATATAACATGG
Organism: Calotriton arnoldi; assembly: GCA_963921515.1. Lineage (NCBI taxonomy): Eukaryota > Metazoa > Chordata > Amphibia > Caudata > Salamandridae > Calotriton > Calotriton arnoldi. The sequence continues at coordinate 1,912,926 of CAWUFW010002154.1, read as the reverse complement.
AGCTCAATGGGAATTTCTAGTTAAATGCAATAGATTACTTTTTGGATTACTTTTCTTACCAGAGGACTAGATCCTAGATTCAGTCCTGGGACATCTCCTGTAAACAGTTGAGTAAAAACGTTTTGGTTACAGTTGTCATTTTTAAGGAATATTATTGTATTTTAAAAGTTGGCACTTAGAAACTTTTTCACATAGAATCACCAATGTTATCCTATGGGAGGAAATTCACTTAGCAGGTAAGTAGTGTTATCGTTACTTTTTCTTACTCAGTGTTGGATCCTGGATCCAGCACTGGGGCATCTCCTGTAAACAATTGAAAGAATGCGTTTATGTCACACAGGCGATGTTTAATGAATATTTGTCAGTTTGCAAAATCGACACAAACGTTTTCAGCAAAAACCAGGCAATGTTATCCTATGGAAGGAAATTCAAGTGACCGGTAAGTATAGTTATGATTACTTTTCAGGGTCAGTGCTGGGCACCAAGATCCAGCACTGGGATCTCTCCTGATAACAGGTGAGTGAAATCGTTTTCGTAATTCGGCTGATTTTAGATGAATATTTTAAAGTTTCAAAACTCCACACACAAGAATTTCCAAGTGAAACCAGTCAATGTTACACTATGGAAGAAAAGTGAGTTATCGGCTTTTGGGTAAGTACTCGACTGGCAGAGTTAAGGTTCTGGGCATAGACTCAGGGGTCCCCCAGGGTCAGGTAAGTACAGTTGTTATACCCTCAGCGGCACAGGGACGGCCGGGTGCAGAGTGAGTAGGCCCAATGTTATCCTATGGAAGGCAGGGGGCCTTGGGTTGGTGGCTGCTGGCAGGCAGGCCACTCGGCTGTGGGAGCAAAGCTCTTGGTCACTCTCTCAGGGCAAGTGGGGTAGTCGAGCAGGGTAGTGGGTGCACCCTCAGCAGCACTGGGGCGGCCGGGTGCAGTGGGCTTTTGGGCCGTCGGGAGCCCAATGGTTTTCAATGGGAAAGCTGTGTGACGAACAAAGGCTGCAAGCTCGGGGACGGTGATTCTTCAGGTGCGACCACCACTTTGAGAGGTAAGTTGGGAAGCTGTAGGAAGGGTAGGCACCCAGGTGTTGGGCACAGGAGGCCGGGGGGCGTCGGGTGCAGGATTGTCTTTAGGCATCGGAAATCTTACCCTCGGCTGGTCACGGTTGGAGGGGGCCTAGGTTCTGAGGCTGCAGGCATCGTAAGGATCATCGAGGAGGGTCCTTGGGTGCTGGATTCTGGGTCACAGTCACCGGGAGGATGTCCTCGTGGTCTTTGTCCACTCAGGGACAGGCCAGTCTCGGCGGTTGCAGAGTGTGCTGGATTCGCAGTTCCTGGCTGGCACCAGGGGTAGGTTACTTGCTTTTGAGCAGTACCACTGCTCGTGGGAGTCCCAGGTAGTTAGAGTCACAAGGCAGTCGGGTCCTCCGGGGTTTTTGAGGTTGCTGACCACTGGAGATGCCGGGGTTTAGCAGGAGCAGGTTCGAGGGTCGACAGGCCGGTGGGGCTGGGGCCAAATCAGTTGGTGTCTTCCTCTTGTTAGCAGCTGCACGGCAGGTCTTCTTGTTTCTTGATCTTCTTTCTTGTTTCGGAATCTGGATCTAAGGAAGGAAGGTTCAGGGTGCCCCTAAATACCAGATTTAGGGGCGTTACAGGTAGGTAAAGGGCAGGGACCAATGGGTCCCTGCCCTGGGGGTGAATACACCCCCTATCTTGCCACTCTCCAATCGGAGGGGGGCAGGAGCCTAGTACTGATTGGGTAGGGCTCCCCATCTTCAAGATGGCGAGAGCCCGGAGATGTGCTTCACCTCGCCTCCCCCACCTGAGGGGTGGGGTTGGCACAGGCTGGCACACCCCCTTTCCTCCCTTGGTTTTCCTGCCAGTCTTTCCACCAGAGTGGGGGCTGGAACCAGTGGGGACCAGTTGCTGAGTACAGCAAGTGGTCTGGGGAAGCTCACAGAGGTGGAATGCCTTTGAAGCTTCTGCCTGCCCATCCTGGGGGAGGAGGCCTAGCACCTTGCCCAGGACGTGCATTGTTGCAGGCCCAGGAGAGCGGATGGCCCTCTACCCAGGGGTCCAGAAACATGTCTGCTGGGTGGCAGCCTAGGCAGCCCCTCAGACAAGACGTGGATTGTAGGTTAGGTTCAGGGGCAACTCTAAGTTGCCCTCTGTCGTGCATTTTACATTAAATCTCACACTGGCGTCAGTGTGGGTTTAATGTGCTGAGAAATTTGATACCAAACTTCTCAGCCTTCAGTGTAGCCATTATTGTGCTGTGGAGTTCGTAATGACGACCTCCCAGCATCATATACTCTTAATGGCATCAATGCACTTACAGTGCCCAGGAATGGCCCTGGGTACTGTAGGGGCACAGGGCTCATGCACCTGTGCCCACACCACTGGCATAGTGCACCCAGCTAGAGGGGTGACTGAGGTATGCCAGGGCAGTGTGTTTAGTGGGCATGGCACACAGGAATGTGTGCCATGTCGACTCTCTGTTTAGTTCTGCACCAAGACACTCAGCCTGCAAAGGCAGGGGGTGTGTGTCAGGGTACAGGGCCTCTAAGGGTGGCACAATAAGTGCTGCAGCCCTTAGGGGCCTTCTCTGGTCACAATGCCCTGGGTACCTAGGGTACCATTTACCAGGGGCTGACATGTGGCCAGAGGTGCTAATTGGGTCTAGGCTGTAATGCAGTTGTAGGGAAGGAACACAGGCCCTGGGCACCTGATTGGCAGGAGCCCAGGGCACACTCAGTCAAAGTACATCAGCAATTCAGCAAAAAAGTGGGGGGCATACCATGCAAGAAAGATGGCACTTTCTCACACCTACTGTCGAAGGAGGGTCGCAGACTAACACCTGAACTCATAGCTGCTATTACTAATATGCCTGTTCCTAAGACCCAATGTGAGGTATGCGCGTTCATTGGTATAACTTCGTATTGTCGTCATTGGATCCCTAACTATTCCCTACTAACTAAACCCCTCCTTTACCTGACCACTAAAGACGTGCATGAACCCTTGCCTTGGACATCTGCATGCCAGCAAGCTTTTGAGCAATTAAAAGTTGCGCTTTGCTCTGCTCCTGTGCTTGGTGCTCCTGATTACCAGAAGCCTTTTGTGCTTTATGTACATGAGGCGGATGGTTGCGCGCTTTCTGTTCTAACACAGGGTTTCGGTGGTAAGCAGAGACCCTGAGCGTATTTTTCTGCTATTCTTGATAACGTCGCCAGAGCTCTCTCGAGCTGCCTGAGGGCTGCCGCGGTGGTGGCAGTTTCTATCAGACAATCGGCAGGGTTCGTCCTTGATACGGATCTCACAGTCATGGTACCTCATGCTGTAGACACACTGTTGAATAAGACAAAGACACAGCACCTTACTAGTGCACGTCTCACTGGATATGAGTTAACTTTGTTTGCTCCGCACATTACCATCAAACGATGTGCTACTCTGAACCCAGCCACATTACTACCCCTCCCTTCGGAAGAAAAGGACAATGATATCCATGATTGTTTATTTTGGACTGAGGAAGAAACTAAGGGACGGGTAGACCTGACTGATCTTCCCTTATCTGACCCCCAAGGGGAACTATATGTCGATGGCTCTTGTTTCAAACTACCAGATGGCACTACCACTGCAGCTTATGCAATCACAACGTTACACACTGTATTTGAGACATCCCGTATCCCATACCAATCGGCCCAGGCTGCAGTTAGTTGCTCTCCTTAAGTCTTGCGAGCTAAGTGAGGGACTGACTGTCAATGTCTACACTGACAGCCAGTACGCCTTTGGGGTGGCCCATAATTTTGGGTGCCTCTGGGCAGAGAGAGGGTTTTTGACTTGGCATGGGCTGCAAATAAAGCATGGTCCATTGATACATAGACTGTTGTCAGCATTGACACTTCCTGATAAGCTGGCAAATAGAAAATTCAGCGCTCACAAAGCAGTAACAGATGATGTTGGATGGGGCAATGCGTTTGTGGATCAGACAGCTAAGAAGACAGCTAGATCAAAGATGAAAAAGATGTTTGTGGCAGGTCCCGCTAGGTGGGTTCCAGACAATGGAATGTTCGAGGACACATTAGAAAATGTCAGGGAAATACAGAGCGAGGCGACAGTAGATGAATTGGCAGTATGGGAGGAGAGGACAGGGCGTTTGGATGAGGATGGGTATTGGACTGACTTGTCTGGGAAACAGAGATGGTTATTGCCGAACGCATATGTGCTCCCTGTTGTTACCATGGCCCACTGCCCAGCACACATTAGTGCCAAAGGAATATGTAAGCTACTGGACCCAGTATGGCAAAACGATAATATCCCAAAGGTAGACACACACCTAGTGAAAACCTGCATCATTTGTCTGAAACATAATCCTGGGAAAGGTACTCCTACACCCACAGGTAATTTTGCACAGCCTTCCTCCCCTTTCGAGGTTCTCCAGATGGATTTCATCGAAATGGAATGAGTTAACAACTTAAAGTATGTGCTGGTAGTAATTTGTGCATTCAGTAAATGGATTGAGGCTTACCCCACTAAGGATAATACGCCATGGTGACGGCGAAGGCACTCTTAAAAGAGTTCTTACAGCGCTATGAATTGCCACATGTGATCTGGAGTGACAACGGAAGTCACTTCAACTCAAAAGTCATTGAATTGGTGTGCAATGGTTTGCATATTAAACAGAAGTTTCATGCAGCGAACCACCCCCAGTCAGCAGGCCTCATTGCGAAGTACAATGGTACCCTCAAACTGAAGTTAGCGAAGATCCAAGAAAGCACAGGATTGCGATGGCCAGATGCATTACCTTTGGCTTTGTTGTCCACCAGAGCGACAGCGCATTCTAGAACAGGGTGTCCCCGTTTGAGGTGGTCTTTGGGCACCCTGCCAATGTCTGGAGCGTCCCAAGACCCAAGCACTTCTCCGAGATAGAGTACCCCCTGCTGATAGATTATCTGTATGAATTGTCTAAAGATCTCCGTTCTGTCCACCAACAGATTCACGCCACGCTGCAACCAGTAGCAGAGGGGCCCGGGCGTCAGATACAACCAGGGAACTTTGTAATGGTAAAGAATTTTCAACGGAAGAACTGCCTGGAGCCAAGGTGGAAGGGGCCCCTGCTTGTCCTGCTCGCCACCCGCACTGCAGTGAAGCTTAAAGGCCGGAAGCAATGGGTGCATGCATCGCATGTCAAAAGGGTACATCTACCACTTCCGTATGATCAGTGGGTCCTCGACAGCATTGCTGACCAGGAAGGGGACCCCGTGCCCAGTTTCGTTACTTTCTCTGATGCCCGATTGAGGTGGGCGCAGACAGACAAAGAAAGCGATGCTGCCTTACTTGAGGCGGTCCCCCCAGAGATAAGGGCTGCCCCGGATGCTCCCACTTCTAGTACACAGGCACCTGAGACTCAATGCCCTGCTGACCCTGAATTTCATCCCCTTTTTGCTGATGAAGAAGTGCCTGGGGTTGCCAGGTACAACTTGCGGCCCCGACAGAAGGACAGTGCAACAGTAGGACAGTCCAGGAGTTAGGAAAGGACTTGAGCTTAGGGCGGAGGTGTTATGTCCATGGTGCCTGCTTTAGATTAGAGTGAACTACACTGGTGCACTGCCCTGGACACTGGACAGGATCATTGAGGGTATTTGCCCAGGAGGGAGAGTGCCCTATCCTGAAAGAAGAGGATTTGTTTTCCAGCAAGGGCTGTGATCGCGCAGCTCCCCTGTGGGAGTGCTTCATAGCACCATCGTTGATGAATAATAGGAGCCTACCAGTGAGGCTCTGAAGGACACTGGGTGAATTGTACCCCTCTGGTCAGTTGTATTTTTGTGGCTCCAAATTCCTAAGATTTTTTTCTATGTACCCATTTGGCTGTGCAGTCATGAAGGAGGAACAGCCTCTAGTGGCCCCACCATTACAGCAGAATGGTCCGGGGTGGTCTAGTTGGTCCACTGGGAGTAGGGTAGTAGTGGTAGTGTTCCTTCTCATAGTAATGATAACACTATTCGGAGTGGTGTGGTATTTAGAAGAATAGCATCCTGTACACACTTTGATAGGGACTACCCCGGCTCCACCTGAGCATTCTTTTGTTACACTGGCTCCGCATAAAGAGAGACATAGACAGACTTATGTCGAAAACGCGTTTCTGCAGATGCTTCATCAGGTACACAGTACCACTAATGCCACGAATTGTTGGGTGTGTGGGTTACTTCCCTCAGTCATGCACAAAAATGATCTGCTGGTATCATTGCCCCCGTCATACTTGGGTAGTTGTGAGGCCAGGTTCCAGTTGCTTTCTATGGTATATAAGCACTATCATGCCAACACTATGAATATGGTACAGGCTGATTATGAAGCAGTATTGGAGTATATAGTGGTACACAAAGGATACACACCTGGGGCAGATGGAAAGGAGGGTACCCTACATCCAGAAGCTTGTATGAATATTTTCGAAAATAATAAGAATGTCACTTGGTTACAAAATTAAATGTTGGATTTCCAAGGATTTAATGTTACTGAATATTTTAAATGTTTCCACGAATGAAATATAACAGAAGACAAAGCCATGCCCGTCCCTGTGATCAATACAGCAGCTAGTTTTTGTGTTGAAGGTTCAGGGACCGCTCTAGTAGGACAGAGCAGTTGCAACTACACATACCGATTGAACACTACTAGTAGCCCACCTTTGCTCACACCTCCAAATGTATACTTCATTTGTGGGGAGCAGGCCTATACATGGCTTCCCAGGGGATGGTCTGCCCAGTGTCTCTTTTCTTTTACCTCCCGTTTACATTGCACCATCTGATTATCACAAGGATCATAGACTACAGCGTAGGGATCTACATTTGCATCAGGCCAAGAGAGTTGTCAATACAGAAGATATAGATCAAACAGATACTTCCCTACAGTAGTTTACTGACATCATGAAGGGCATTCTGCCGTTCTGGGGCCCCATGTTCCAATAGTCATAACATTCGTCGCCTTGCCTGAGTAGTTGAGGGAGTTATTAACACTACTGCAGGTATACTGACTAATATTACAGTTGAGCTTCAGGCTACAAGACTCGTTGCTCTTCAAAACCGGATGGTTTTAGACGTCATCCTTGCTGATAGGGGTGGAGCCTGCCGCAACATCGGCAGCAGTTGTTGTGTTTACATTCCTGATAATGCCCCTACTGTGTACTCTGCCATACAGAAATTACACAGGCTTGCTTCAGATATCCATCAGGATAAAGGATCATGGTCCCTCACAGGGTGGTTCTGGGGTCTGCTGACATCATGGGGTTGGAAGATACTACTCGCCCTCATAGTTATTGCAGGTGTCATCTTCACATGTTGCCTATGTATTAATTGCCTTCCAGCATGTTGCACCTATTGTGTGAGCAAGCTCACTCCTACCCCTAAATTGCCAGGACGTGATACTAAGGTCTCTACTATGATGATGCAGGATATCCAGGACATCATGCTTATCGACGAGGGCATTTTTGAATACTGAGTAGATTTTGATCCTCATTTGCTGTTTTATTCTCCTTTGTAATTTGAGTGACTATGCATTTTCTTCCTTCCCACTGAGAATTGTAAAGACCCTACCGGATAGCATCAATAAAGCATTTAGCCACCCACGCTAAAAGGAGGGTCTGTTAGGTTTGAAAAATCCCATTCCTGCTATGCACTCGTATCGTGCTATATTAGGTTAGCAGTGTGTGGCTAAATATACGCCATTTGTATTCGCGTTATGCAACCCACTGAGTTATCCCTGCAACGTGCAAGCTTTCCTGTAGTTAGCCAGTGTGACTCCATTTTGTATTTCGTAATCCCTATTGGGCCGCTTAGGCCGTGTCTGAACTAGGCCTCATCATTCGTATTGCTTGCCTCAGCAGAACACTGTATTTCGTTATTATTTTATCTCTGTTCAAGGCTGTTTTCCGAATTACTAATGAATAGGCCATTCTGCCCTTGGATACCTATCTGAGTGTGTAGTTATGCTCCTACATTGGGAGACGCTGAGACTCAGCGCGGTGACCTCGAATTACAGATAGCATGTACCCATCTGGCAGGTTGTAGCCCATCCTCCTGTGCCTTCTTTGTTCAGGTTTGGCCCAAGCCGGTAACTTTCCACTGTGGGTGTCGTTGGAGGCTTCTTGGGAAGAATGATTACTCACTGCAGACATCTTAGGGTGCAGGTCAGATTGCACTCCTCTGCAGAGTATTGCTAATAAAGGTATGTTTGTATTCTCTACTGTATGACTGACTCTTCATTACATGGGAAGGCCTAGCAGGTGGTTGTAAGTAACCCGGGTGGCCCCTAAGTGCCACTTCCTTCAGGTGGAACACAGGCACAAAAGTACCCATCGGTGCCGGATCCGGCGTCGGCTGACACCGGTCCGGCTCCGTGTCCATGTCAGGTTGGAAGCTGGGGTCGACCCGGCTGGGGGACCAGTCGGCGTCGGCAGTGGACGCGGTGCCAGTGGAGTCAGCACCAGTGGAGGTGTCACAAGGTCGACCGGTGCCGATCCAGATCTAGGCCTGGATCCATGGGGGCCCTGCGGTGCCGGGGCCGGAACCACCGGCAGGGAAGACCTAGGGCCCCCAACCGAGTCCGCGGGGCCTGAAGGCGTGCCGGGAGAGTCGGGATGCCCGAAAATGGCATGCATGGCTTCGTAAAACTGACAAAGCTGGGCAGGGGTCGCTCTGGGTCCCGGAAAGGGAGGGAAACTCCGAGTCAGCCCTTCAGGGAGAGTGGCACCGCCCGCATACCTCATCACGTCAGCCGACCGATGGGGAGAAGTCGAAGAGTGACAATGCTTCTTCAACTTCTTCTTGTGCTTCGACTTACCTGCCCCGAGTGCGAAGACTTGGATGATGAGTGGTGATGGCTCTGCAACTGGTCCCTCGACCTCCCTCATGACCGGGACCTCGATCGGCGCAGGGACAACTGCCGGTGCTCCAGAAGCTTTCGGGACCGCTCCCGCAAAGACTTCGGAGCCATGGTCCGGCAGTCGGAGCACGACTTGGGGTCATGGTCACGCTCCAGGCAAAAGAGGCACACGTGGTGCGGATCCGTCACCGACATCATTCGGGAACAGGAACCACAGGCCTTGAAACCAGGCATCCCTATGTGCACCAGGAGTCGTTTAGGACTCGTTAGGACTCAAAAAGATGTTGACAAAACTCGCTCAAAAAGTTCAGTCAAAAAATGACTGGAGGTACCGCTCTCTCCGGATCTGCACTGGCTGGTGCGGAAAAAGAAACAAGGGCGGCAAGGGAGGCGTCTAAGTAGCTACCGCAATGTCATCCCGGCGACCACGATGCTAACGATGAACGCGGAGCCGACTGAAACCACCTTTTGACACGCAGAGGTACTGCTGACAAAAAACTTTACGGATCCAGTCTGACACCTGGGGGTAATTCTAAGATAAGGAATCTATAACTAACTGTTTCTTTCAGATGCGAGGTTTAAGACATGTTGTCAGATGGATTAGTGATTAGGCTACTTTGTATGAGTCCGTGGAAAGGTACACTTCAAATATACCGTATAATTTTCGGTGTCTGCTTGAAATGGGAAGTGCAGCCTCTGAAGTTTTACGGTCTGCATGGTCTTGTGATTGAGGTATGTCTCTACTTACACATGTACTCTGATACATGTTATCCATCTGAAGATGCTAGATGTGTAAAACACAGGTATACAACTATTTGACTAGGCCCAACACCCTGAGTAGTAGTTGAATGGTGAAGCAGCAGCTAAAAAGTGAGGTTTAAGACATGTTGGCAGTGGGATTAGTGATTAGGCTACTTTGTATGAGTCTGTGGAAAGGTACACTTGAAATATACTGCTTAATTTTTAGTGTCTGCTTGAAATGGGAAGTGCAGTCTCTGAAGTTTTAAGGTCTGCATGGTCTTGTGACTGAGGTATGTCTCTACTTACACATGTATTCTGAAATGTGATATCCATCTGAAGATTCTATACATGTAAAACACAGGTATATATCTATGTGTATGTTTCTTTTATATATGGTGTCACTAGAAAAAGGTACAGACATATGCATGCATGCTTTCAGGAATATGGTGAGCCTTACAACAGAGACATGTGGAGGATTGCTGCTTTGTATTTGGCTAGGCCCAAAACCCTGAGTAGTAGTAGAATGGTGAATCAGCAGCACAAAAGTGAGATCTAAGACATGTTGGCAGAGGGATTAGTGATTAGGCTACTTTGTATGAGTCTGTGGAAAGGTACACTTCAAATATACCCCATAAGTTTCGGTGTCTGCTTGAAATGGGAAATGCAGTCTCTGAAGTTTTAAGGCCTGCATGGTCTTGTGACTGAGGTATGCCTCTACTTATACATGTATTCTGATACGTGTTATCCATCTGAAGATGCTAAAACACAGGTATACAACTATTTGTATGTTTTTTTATATATGGCGTCACTAGCAAAAGGTACAGACACATGCATGCAATCTATCAGGAATATGGTGAGATTTACAACAAAGACATGCGAAGGGTTGCTGCTTTATATTTGACTAGGCCTAACACCCTGAGTAGTCATAGTAGAGTGGTGAAGCTGTAGCACAAAAGTGAGGTTGAAGACATGTTGGCAGAGGGATTACTGATAAGGCTACTCTGTTGAGTCTGTGGAAAAACACAGGTATACAACAATTTGTATGTTTCTTTTATATATGGTGTCACTAGCAAAAGGTACAGACACATGCATGCATGCTTCCAGGAATATGGTGAGACTTACAACAGAGACATGTGAAGGGTTGCTGCTTTATATTTGGGTAAGCCCAACACTCTAGGTGTTACTTTGAAATGAGAACGCCAGTCTGTAAAGTTTAAGGGACTTTATTGTGTTGTGAATGACGTATGTGTCTACTTCTCTATCTATTGTCTGATGTATTATGCATGTCAACCTGGTTGGTTTGGGTACTAGAAGAGAAATACTTTAGTTCTGCTCTGTCATTCTGTTGCAGAGGTTGTGATGTCTTCTGAATGAAGGAATTGTGCAGTGTCTGACGTAGATTGTTCAATACCCAGGTGCCATATTTTATGAGTAGAAATGAATACATATACTTTTTTTTACTCAAATTTAGATAGCATGTGCTCTGAGATGTTACTGTTTAAACGTTTAGTTCTTATTATAGGTTTGATAATATGTAAAGTATAATATTCTAAATATGTATGTGTTATGGAGACATTTGCAATGCAATTGAAAGTATTTATTTATAGAGAAGAATATTTGTGTATAATTATTTTAATATTATAAAATTATTTTGAGAAAATATTTAAACTTTTCTTTTTTTCAGATATTTACCATTATTAGTAAGAAAGATTGAGTATGGCAAGAAAAGATCAATAGAAAAGACAAGAAAAAAAACAGTACTATTTAAAGGAAAGAGAAAAACAGGAATCTGATGAAGTGCAAAATGTTAAATTGATGAAAAAGACTTCTGGTAAGAGCATTAAAGAGTTTGTTAAAAGACTTTTAAAGAATGTAAAGAATGTTCAAAATGTGGAAAAGAGAAAGGAAAGTTCTGCAACCAATCGGAAGGAAACGAAAAAAGGACATATTAATAGAAAATCATGTTATAAGAAAACAATCCATGTTGAAAGAATAAAAAGACATAAGGAAGAGAATGTATAGAAGTAGAGTACTACAACATTTATGGAAAGATTGTAAAAAATATAAAAAGAGATCAGTAGTTTATAAGAAAAAGCAACAAATTGAAAGTGTAGTAGAAAAAGCTTTCGAATTGAAACGAAAATTATTTACATTGGTATTGAAGAGCATGAAAACATTGAATAAAACAATGCAGTTTATGAAGGAGGAAAGCAAAAGAAAAAGACTGGTTAATAGAAGTAATTTTTGCAGAACTTTTACTCGTGAATGGAAGCACACTTCTAGTACTGAGCCTTTCTTTAATGACGAAAGCTATTTTCAACAAAACAAGCTAGTGCATGCAGTTGATACTAGTGGTTGATGCTATGAGATGAAAGACGGTTGTCCAATTAAAAAAGATAAGATGGTTCCTAGGAATGTGGAAGAAGTAATAGCTGAAGAAGTTCAAGGAATGCGTACACAAGCTCCAGTATATAAGTGGGATGAGAGTAGTATTTGTAGTATTCAACAGGAATCTATTGACATATTACGAGGTTTTTTACGAGAATATGCCAAAAAAGTCTTAAACAGAACATTAAGATGTTACAAGGACTAGATCCATGTTAAATAAGAAAATATACTAAGTTGCAGGGTCATTCTCTGCTTGTCTATCTAGAAAAGTGTGTATAAGTACATTTCATCACTTAAGAATGTTAGCAGTACACCACTACTATGTAAAAAGTCCTGCATTATCTTTAAGTGAAATGAACACAGATCTTTTGAATGGTTCAGTATGAGATGTAAAATAAAGTTTGTTATGATATACTGTTTAGTTTCTTTGGTTCACAAGAGGAGTGTAGAGAAAGTGAGAGTTTGATAAGTGTAAGTGTTGAAGAACAGACAGAAGATATTAGTACTGACAAATTTGCAGAAGAAATTACAAAGTTTAAGATAGTTTTATCTGAAAAACCAAACTATGTTAGTATTTGTTGTCGACGTACTCATTGTAGAAGTCAAACTAGGAATGTTGATCTATATTTAAAAAGTGAAAAGGAAAACAATGATAAGTGGGAGCAATTTGGGGCTTATTTGTTGGTGGAAGGTCGTTTTGAGTTGGCTACTGATCAACATTTTTGTAAATATTGTTACAACAAATTAGAAGAGAACAAAATGCCAGCTAGAGCTGTACATAACAACTTAGAGTTGGTAGGTATTCCTCCAGAACTGGCAGTTTTTTTTTTTTAACAATCTTTATTCATTTTGCATTTTCAACCCCCACGAACCCCACCCACCTCCCTCCGCAACTCAGACAGATATGATTATAATACACAGCTAAATCCCAAAAAGTCATTACAATATTTCATGATGTGCAATAAGTTAATGCCGTCAGCTATAACTTAATACAATACACTTAATCCAACCAACAATAAACAGCTAATGTGACACCAATAAAAAAATACTAAAGTGGCATGTGCTGTGTTTTTCCCTTAAAATAAAATACAATATAAGTTCTTTCTTGCTTTTTTGGATCCCACAGAGTGGGGTAAGTATTCTTGTTGCATCATTCCCCACTTTGGGTTTGGATCCAAGTAAGTAGGGGGTTCTAAATTTTCATACCTTTTCTACGCAGGTTACTCCCTTTTCGTTTATAGATGGCTATTTCTAAACTATGCATTGCTAACAACCTGGAAAGCCATTGCTGGATAACCGGAGCGTTGAGATCCAACCAGGCAGATGCAATACACATTCTTAAAACTGCCATAGCGATAAAAATCAATTCATGTCCCATTCTTATGAGATTAGTTACGGAGGTCCCGAGCAGAATTACTCCTTCAGTCAATATCATTTCGTTTTTAAAACTTCGGTTAAAAATTTCGCTATATCTTTGAATAATTTTTTTAACACATTACATGATGCGAAGATATGAACACTATCTGCATTATAAAGTGTACACCGAGGACAAAATGTTTCCTTTCCACTCCCCCATTTGACGATTTGTCAGGTGTGTAATACTAAAAGAAGCAGGTTTTATAAAATTGTGCCTGTAACCTAGTAGACATTGAAATGGATTGTGACAGCTCATATGCATACATAAAGGTCCCGTCTGACACCCCTACTTTCGCCTGCCACTTCTGCAAATATTTATCCAGGTCATCTGGCAAGGCTGCGTTCATAGACGTATATACCTCACCAATAGAACTTACTTTATCCTGGGTTATTCTTTCAATGATTTCCACTTTCTCAAATTTTGACCGCCCCCCCCCCTTTACGTAACAGAAAATCTCCAATCTGGAGAAACTTAAAAGTGTCCGGCCAGTCTAAAATAAAGTATTTTTTCAATTTTTCAAAGGATCGGAAACCATCGGGGGAAAAGAAGCAGCCTATCCAATCAATTCTGTCTCTCTTCTATTTTCCCATAAATGAATCTCTAAAAACCTCAGGGAGAGTATGATTATTATCTAAAATGATAGTCTATCAATTCCTAAAACTCTCCGTATGGCACTCCATGCTTTAAAAACGCTATAAAGGGTTTTAAACTGGACTTTTTCATAGTAACTATCATGTAGTTGATGCCTCAAACAACCGCTGGTCTCTTTCCCCAACAGAATTTCAAAGATAGATGGTATTTTATAAGTCCGAGTGTTATCCGTTTTAATCTGAAGTAACTCTCTACTGTAAATTCTTGTGGTTGCCCAATAGTATAATTTTAGGTTCGGAAGTGCCAGCCCCCCTGCCTCTAGGTAGGGTGAGAAATGTAAACGCCCGTCGTGGTCATGAATAAGCCTAGATGAATCGGGAGAATATTTGCCCTATTGCTTTGAACCACTGTGGTGTGAATTCCAGACAGATAGCTCTAAAAAGATATAAGATCTTCGTAAAGATGAGCATTTTAATAACATTACACCTTCCTCCAATGGATAAGTGTAGGTTATTAAGCCGTTGGAGATCTTTTTAAATAGTATGCATTAGGGGTTCCACATTATCCTTGACCACATTGTCTAGCCTAGAAGATATACAGATGCCTAGGTATGTGGCCTTGTCTACCACTGGTTTGTCAGTCATCTTAACCTTGTCATTGAGGACAACCTGAGTCTTATCTTGATTGAGTGCATAACCAGAAACTTGTCCAAAGCGTTCTGCCTCTTCTTCAATAACTGTTATGGCAAAGTTTGGGTCAGCCGTCACCAGGGCAATATAGTCTGCATAGGCCAGGGTCTTGGTAGCCCAGTTCTGAGACCATATTGCTGGTATTTTTCCATTGTCTTCTAATCTACGAATAAACGGATCAATATAGATCGCAGACAAAAGTGGGGAGCAGGGGCAGCCCTGCCTAGTACCGCAGGAGATTGGAAACTCCTTTGACAGTATGCCACTTACCATCACAGCCGCTGATGGTTTGACATATAGCTTTTTGATCAATTGAATGAAGCCGTCCCCTATCCCAAACCTACACAGGGTAACCCTTAGATATTGCCAGGAGACCATATCAAAGGCTTTTTCTGCGTCCAACAAAACCAGGGCCATAGGGTCTCCTGCAACATTGGTGATGTCAAATAGTGCAATGACTCTCTGGATGTGATCTATAGTGGACCTCCCGGGAACGAACCCATGCTGGTGCTCAGAGATAACCTTATGTATTATAGGTGCTAATCTGCTAGCTAGCAATTTTGAGTACATTTTTGAGTCGCCATTAATTAATGTGATAGGGAGATATGAACCCAATTGTACTTGGGTTTTTTTTTTTTTAAAGATTACAATTTTTGCCCATGACCATGATCCAGGGGGTCGTCCCCATTAAATATATACACAATTAGATCAGTGAGGATATTTTTCATCTGGCTTGAAAAAAGTGACATAAAATTTGGTTGGAATGCCATCAGTTTCCGCCGCTTTCCCCCTTGCCAGACTATTTATGGTCAATAATATTTCTGCCCAACAGGGTGGACAGTCTAAACTTTCCTGATCTTCTTTCTCACATTTTTCATGTGATGCGAGGTCTAGATATCCTTCGATATCCCCCTGCGCACTCCCATCATTTGCCGTATATAGAGAGTGGTAAAACCTCCTAAATGCCTCCCTTATTAATTCTGGGTTGGTGGTCTGACCTTTTACCTGGTCAATAATCTCTTGAATTATATTTGATGAGGTTTGCTGCCTGGTGCGAACAGCCAGCTGATGACCAATCCATTCATTAAGCTCATAGACCAATTATTTCTGAGATACAGCTTTACTTTACATTAGTGATGGCGGACTTCGCAATTGCTACCTGTCGCTGAACTGTCTCTAAATCCTGGTTTTCTCTAACAGCACTCACCAATACTCTTCTGCTGCCCCCAGATTATCTTGCAGCATCTTCATTGATTGCTTGGCCCGTTTGTTAAGGTTTAGGGAATACCGTAATGTTTCTCCCCTAATACCTGGCTTCATGGCATTCCACACCATTTCAATTGAGGTAATCCCCAGGTTATCTTCCAGAAACATTGGGATCCACTGCCTCATGTTTGTACAGTACCCCGTGTCTGATAGCAAAGCTCTCTCAAATGTCAAGGACCTCGTGTTAGGGCTGACTATTTCTATTTCTAGCTTGAGTACCAATGGGTTATGGTCCGACAGGACCCGTGGTAGTCTTTCTATTTGACATTTCGAATTCAGAGAGTTGGAAATAAGCACATAATCTAATCTGGCATGTGTTGTGTGTGGATTGGAGAAATACGTATACACTGGTTCACTTGACTTTAACAACTGCCAACAATCGACCAAACCATGAGTCTGACACATATTCTTTAACGCCCAAAACACCTTTGTTTTCTTACCCACATATCGCCACCCTTCCTCCATAGACCAATTACTGGGCAAGTTGATATTGAAATCACCACAGACGATAAGTGGGAGAGGCCAGTGAGCAAGTTTAGTGTAGAATCCAACACAGTAGGGTCATCACTGTTACATCCATATAATATACAGAGCGTTAATTTCTGCCCCACACCATATTGACATTCTGTGATTACCCAGTGGCCAAATTTATCTGAGCATAATTGGTTAAACAGCATCCTACCTCCTTTAGCCAGGATCGCCACCCCCACACCCTGGCACCCTGTGTGGTTGCACTTATCACCCTTAATCATAGTGTTTTTAAAATATGCAATTGTGCTCCTTCTATATGTGTCTCTTGGAGGCAGATAATATTAGCACCCAATGATTGTAGCCCAACCGCAACTTTTGTCTTTTTTTCACGTCATTTAGGCCACAGATATTAATGGATGCAACTCTAAATACCCCCATTCAAGTTTGTGACATATGCCTAACACAAATACCCCATTACCATAAAAACATGTTGCCCACCCATTAATCTCTACCCTTTTTGTGAAAGATACTGCACCACTGTCTATATCATCTGAAAAACTATGTGAATTTAGCTTAACCCTCTTATCCCCTGTCAAAGAACCCTCCCCTCCCTCTACCAACCCCCTACCAATACCTAGGCAACCAGGCTCAACCATGAGCCTGTGTGAGGACGTCTGTATCACTCCACCTCTCCCTTCACCTCCCCCTTCAATTACTATACCTTAATGTGTACCTGTATCCCGAGTTAAGCCCGGCACCTGCCTTAAACCAACCCTTTGTTATATTTTATACATGATTTTCAAGTTTTAGCCCCCATAGTCCCTGTTGCAATATTGTCAAAAATATTGTGGGCTTGGACCTCCGAGGTAAAACTGAAGTTCTGGCCTTCATATATCACTTTTAGCCTGGCTGCATTTTGTAGAAATACCAAGGCTCCTGCCGATTGGAAGGGGTTATTAATTGCCTGAGCCACATCTCCTTTCCACCATGGCATGCGCAAAGTTAGGTTTGGCAAAAAAGGAGAATCCTTCGAATTTCTTTTAGCATTAGGTCTAGCTAGATCGTACATCACCTGCCGAAGCAAAAAATTGCTGAAGTAAATCAATATGGCACAGAGTAGGGTTTTTTACGTGGAGGAGTGTCTTGATGGCGATAGAGGGAATGAGTGAACCCTTTGAACTTCTTTATCCTAGTCCCATGTGGACAGCTCGGGTAGGGAGCCCCACAGCATATTTATTACAAACATCCTCACATCGTTACCCTCCCAGTTCTCCGGGACCCCTAGCAGCCTCAGAAAGTTACGGCGCTGCCAGTTCTCATAGTCCTCAAGCTTCCACATGACATCCTTGAGAGTCTTATCCTGAGATGTGGACTGTGCCTTCAGAGTTTCAACTGTATTTTTAAGCACTTCCGTGCGTGACCCTACCATATTCATCCATTCCACAATGTCAGAGCAGATCTTTCCCACTTTCTGTACTGAGCCTTGAAGTTTCTTGGTAGCTAGCCTTGCCTGTCGATTGTCAATTGTCATCTTGAAAGGCTCTTAAAGATTTCAGGATCAGGGCTAACAATGGTTTGGCTAGATTCCCTCTCTTTGTATGATCCAGGCCCCCACCGACATCAGCCGCCGGTTGCTTCACAGCTTCACTTGTCGCCTCTGGAGAGAGCATTTGGGTAGTAGTCCCAACCCAGCTCCTCCATCAACTCTTTCTCCTCTGGGTTCTTCCAGCGCGTCTTTCTCCCTGATGCCCATTTAGATTTTTTCCTGGCAGTAATGACTTTCTCTGCTGGGCTGCTATTGCCCGAGGATGAGCCAGCACCCTCATCCCTCATCACTGATAATAAGCAGGCTGGTAGCCAACACTTCTGACTTTTCCATCATAGAGAAGAATTTTTCCCCTGGCACATCTGGGGATAGGTAGCCTGCTTCAATAGCTCTCTTTGTACCCGCCCTCCGGGGGGATGATGCTTCGCTTGCGGTATCTGTTAATCCATTGTTTTGCTCATTATTCATTGTACATGACATGTTTACATCTACCACCGGAGGCAGCATATCCTCCATTGGTACATTTCCACCTGGGCTGGTGAATGGCATATGATCCAGTGCCTCTACAGTAGTATTACCGGAATTGCTCAGCCAGGGAGTTACATTTCCCCCACCGTGGATCTCCGCCTTTTCATTTTGATCAGTGGATGTTGCCATCTGATCTGGATCCAGCGTTACTGTTATTTACTCCCCTGTCCATTTCGCCATTATTAAAACCATTGCTCAACTTTTTTTGACCCTCCGTCCTAGGGTTCCCCTCGCCCCTCGTGGCTATGGGTGAGAAGATACTTGAAATAGATGGTTGTGATTTCCCTGTTTCAATAGGTGGTTTTGCACGTTGAATGTTTGCCTTTACTGAAGGCTCATTTTTTTCTGATTCAATTTTACCTTGTTTTTCTCCCTTGTTGGGCCGCAGGTCTCCCTTCTTTGAGTCTATTTTGGGGTTGGACCCCTCTTGCGGTAATGAAGCAGCGGAGGTAGTTACTCTCTGCTATCCCTTTCCTTGCACTGCCATTGCGTTGGATTCTGTCAATGGGTCTTCCGGGAATGCATTGCTGTCTCCAATCAACCGCCACGGAACGTAGGTGTTCCCAGCCCCAGCAACCGCAGTAAGGAGAAGCCGCGTTAGAGCCTCCCAGCATCCCTCACAGGCATTCCTTTTTCCCACGCAGACATGTGCTCTATGTCCAGCCTGGAAGGACGTCATACGGGGCCAGTAGAGGATACCATGAACATCGCTGGTACAGGAGAATCCTCTACGCATAATTGCAACCACCCGATGGGATATTTCCTCCAACGAAAGGGGAGAGTGTTAAGCGGTGGTTTCTACTAAGACGCCATCTTGCCTATATCCGGAACTGGCAGATTTAAATGCATATGTGTTCATTCTTATTCAATCTGTGCACCCGTTTCAGGCTATAAGTCATATGGAGCCTAAAACAGGTAAGCTGCATCCAACAGATTTACAAAGAGGTATGGAAGGAAGAGTTGTGTACTTACCTTTAGATTTTAAGAAAACTATTGAAACTGTTGGTATAAACAGGGAGGAAAGTGAGCCTGTAGTTATTCTAGTTAATGGTGTACCAACAAAGAGTCGAAAAATATGGCAAGAGTTTGTAGATGTTAACAAACTTCAAAAGGCTACATTATATCTGGTACAGAATAATATTTATTATAAGAATGTAAATGTAGAACTGATACTGATGAAAGTGTTTTGTCTTTCCTCGTGTGACTCATCCACGCAAAGGAAATAAAATTAAACTGAAAGTGACAGCGACGTGTGACACCAAAAATGTGGTGTACTTCTTGAAGTGTCCTTGTGGAATTGGATACGTCGGGAAAACTGAACACAAGATAAAAACCCGATTGAATGAGCATAAAAGTAACATCAGAACCTTCAATCAGAAATTGGCCATTGACACACATTTCTCTGAATCCAAACACAACATCAGTCAACTCCAATTCATGGTACTTAAGACTGTTATTACTTGTGAAGGCCGGGACAATCGCAAATACTTATTTCAACGTGAACTGTTTTGGACCAAACTCTTGGACACTATCATGCCTAACGGTCTCAGTGACCATGTTGAATTTGGCTGTTTTCTCTAATAATCTTGATTCATTAACATCATCTGTGTACGTTACTCTTTCTTCCTTGTACTCACTCATTTACTTTATGTTTCTATTCTCTTGACTATTTTACCACTCATTTACTTCATTTATCAATTTTCTTGATTATTTTACCATTCTGGGATTATCCTCATTTTGTTACCTTTTGATTTCCTTTTCACTTTTTCTAAATTTTTCCTGTTTTTCACTATTTTTTTTTCATCTATGCTCGTTATTCTATAATTTTCCTTGTATTCTTTTAATTCTTTCCATTCTTTTGTATTCTTTAGTATTCGTTTCATTCACCTGTAAGCATCCTTTATTTTTATTTGTGTCCCTGTTACAGTTTTGTCTTTACTCTCAAACTATTGACCATTTCAATATGGCCCCCACACCTTGTCTCTTTGTCCTTCTTTGTCTTTTTATCTTGATCATATTACTTTATTCCTTTTACTGTACACTGTTTCAAAATTTACAGTAGCACGTTTACTGTTTTTATCTTTTTCATCTATTTTCCCGGATATTTTTGTTTATTATCTCTGTCCTGTTTCAGTTTTGAGTATTCCAACATGGCCCCCTATACTTAGTTTATTTTCCTCTCTCTGACTTTCTATTCTTAATTGTTTTAATCATATTATTCTCTTCACACAGTTTCACGTTTTATAGTAGCTCGTTCATTTTTTACTTTTTAGTCGCTTCGATTTTTCTTTTTGTCTACCTTTATGCTACGACCTTCGGTTTACTTCCGGGATACTTGGGTTCATTTCCGGGACTTTCACGTCCCATGTTATATTTTCTGGCGCCCTGGCCAACACAGGTCACATTTCTGCAGATGGACATGTCTGTCCATTTTCTATCGATGGTAAGATTTCACTTTGTTATGTATTTTATTCTTCTTTGGTGCTGGTTCTGCACTGACGAATTTGCATAGATTTATTTCTACGTTGAGATTACTCCCTCAGTACTGTTACATCGATGCATGTCACCAGGGTGTACGGTCTATCATGCGTCTTTATCACTCTTGTAATTTTATCACTATCTTGTTCTACATGAGCATTGTTACCCGCGTGCACTTTTTATTTTTATTTTATCACTGTCTAACCTATTCTATGCACATGCTTTACGGCCCTACTTGAACACGTTTGTCTTTATCGTCTACGCGTATCTACTTCTATTGCACTTCTTTGTCTTTAGGCTTTATATTTACGCTTTATACTTCTGCTGGGACTTTGGCTTTTATTATGTTTGGCAGTCATTTTTCACACTTTGGCTTCATCATCTAGAGTGAGCACACTTTAAGTCCTCATTATTTTAATTTTCTGATGGTATTTACCTTTGAACACCAGTTACATCTGTAGTTTTCCACTTCATTTATTAGATGTAATTCACCCTGATGAAGGGCTCACCCGAAATGCATTGGGTTCGTTCCAATTGACCCATTGGGCTTGAATTTTTTTGATCTACCCATGCTGTTGATGACATACTTCCTTTGAGAATAATTGGAATTCTACTACTATGTTGTAGAATTAAAAGTTTATCTTGACTGGATTAACTGTTTCTTTATTCATCTTAAATTGAATTAACCTCCACCCGGAGGTGTGCGGTGCAACCGGGGGATGTTACCTGTCAGGAGAACATCGTCTTGCTCTATGAAAAACTTCAACATTACAGTTTTCAAAGAAATGTTACAGAAAATATAACTGAAGAAAAATATGCAGTAATTGGATGTGATGGATGTCTGGTTAAACATGCCAAAGGAAATCTTATTACCCACAGAAAACTGAGTTGTGAAAGTCTAGATAAGGGGAATATTTTTATTTAGCACTTTTACAACTGTTCAAGCCTTGGCGTAGTGAAACGGAATTACTTGCAGATTTTGACTCCTATGAAGATTTTTTTAATGCATGTAAAGATAGCATTCACTGCACAATTTTCCCAACTTATTTACAAATGTTAAATGATGAGATTGCACAATAAACTGCTATTGCAGGTGAAATAGCCAGAGACAGTTCTCAAGATAGTCAAAGTTCGGCTGCACTAAGTCAAGATTCACTAGGACAACCAATTATTGAAAATGAAGCAGCAATGGTCATGAATGGAGTAGAAACTATGAAGCAACAAGCACAACAGGATATTATCCAGTTGGAAAAGTTAGAAGAACAACTAAACATCAAACAAAAAGAAATATATCAACAAGTGACACAACAGATGGTTGCTTCATGAAAGAAAAGAATGCCAATTATCAGCATTTAATCCTATTCTAATGTATATCAGTGGTCAAACTGGAATATGAAAAAGTTTCTTAATTACATTTTTAACCAGTTATCTACACAAAACTACATCACATTTATCTTGTGTTGCAACAGCTCCAACTGGATTAGTAGCACACAACTTTAAAGGGATTACTTTACATCGAATACTTATGCTACCAGTTGAACTTGATAATAAATTGGAATATCAGGAGATATCTGGAGAAGCTTGTTATGAAGTGTCAAGAGTAATGAAAAAAATGAAACTTCAAATCATTGATGAGGTGAGCATGGTCTCAAACTTAATGCTTGCCTTTGTACACTTGAGAATGCAGCAGATTTTAAAAACAGATTGCGATGTTCTGCTTGGAGGAAAATAAGTATTTGTGTTCGGAGATCTACTACAACTTACTCCTGTAAAAGGACAACCTGTTTTTAAAACACTTGTCCATGAAGACACTAAGAAATCTTTGGGAACTATTGGAAATGTAAACATTTGGCCACATTTTGAATATAAAGAACCTATTAAGAATATGCGACAAGCAAGTGATGAACATTATGGAAACATTCTTTAAGATATAAGAATTGGTGTATTGGCAAAACATGGTAAACAAGCTTTAGAAAGTCGGCTAGTAAGGAACTTGTTTACAACTGAAATCACAGCAGTTGAAATAATTTACAATAAGCTTGGAGAAAAGAAGTCTATAGCTTGCCTAATGCCTACACTGCAAAAGTGTTCTACATTTAATAAAGAAGTTTTAAAACTGGAAAAACAACAAATAGTTGGAATTGAAGCTATTGATAAAATCGAACACCAAGGGAGTGACAATTCTTCTAACGGAGAAACTACAGGCTGAATTGCATTCTTTGGAAAAGTCTGTATTTAAAACTGCAGGCTTAGAAAAGACTTTACATGTATGTATAAACTGTCGCGTAATTTTACGGCATAATTTGAATGTAGAAGAAGGTTTAGTAAATGGAGCAATGGGAAAAGTTGTTGATTTTGTTAATTTACAAAACAGAGATGGAATAGAATGTTTGAAGATAAAATTTGTTCAGATTAAAGAGGTAAGTCAGATTGTGTTGTACGTTTTATGCTTGTAAAAGACTTGCATGTCCCCAGAAACAGTTTCCTCCCTCTTTAGCATATGCAGTAACTATTCATAAATCTCAAGGTTTAAGTATAGACAGTGCTTTTGAAAATATCGGAAGTACAGTGTTCAAAGAGGGAATGGTATATGTTGCATTATCTAGAGTAAGAACATTATGTGGTTTGTATTTGATAGATTTGGATGAGGAAAAGGTTAGTGCTGATGCGAATTGTGTAAGAGAGTATAATCGTTTAAGAAGACATTATACTCATGATTTAGGTGAATATCCCATGTATGAGAAACGTATAGTCTGTCCAAAACAGAAATATGTCAAAGATGGAATTCAGGTTCAAATAAAGAAAAGAAATGAAGAGAAACTTGAAGGCGTAAAGAAAAAGAAAATGGAAACTGTTGATGAGTTTGTAGGATACCAGTTGGAAAATAGTTCAGGTATCAACTGCTATGCTAATGTGATTCTGAATGTTGTGTTTTATCTAGAAGAGCTTTGTTGTGAAATCATGGAAATTCATGAAAAATATTGTGTTCTTTTTTACATCATGTATTTCAACAGTTGGTAACTGACAGAAGTAAAATCCATCCTGCTTCTGGCGTTCGGCATTTTTTGGATATATGTACTGCTTCATTGACATTTACTCTTAATGTACAACAAGATGCACAAGAATTTTTAATGCTTATGCTTGAGTGTTAGAACATGAAGGAATACAGATTGAAAAGTTATTAGGAGTAAGTTACAGATGGGATCATAAATGTGAAGAGTGTTCATCTACTACCATCAATGAAATACAAACAGAATGATTCATATACTTGACGATACCAAACTGCAAATCAGTACCTTTTAACAAATTGATTAAAACAGCCAATCAGGACATGAAATGTTCACATTGTAGATCAGAGCTATTGTCTACATTACATATAGAAAGATTTGGAAAATATCTCATTTTAATGTTTCATTGTTGTAGAGCAAATGGAAGAAAATTGGAAACGAAAATTAAAAGTTTTGTTCCAATTCAAACATCTATTTCAGGAAGAACTTTTATAGCAGTGGCTATTATTTTGCATGATGGACCTACTACAACATCTGGACAATATACTGTATATTTGAAGTGTTATAAAGGATGGACACATTGCAAGGATGCCCACTTGGAATTCAAACCTAGATTGCCTTACGAATTACCAAATTCTTATTTGATATTTTTGAAGCCAAAGTTTTGAATACATCCTTAGGCCTATTGGGAAGATATGAACACGAATAAACAAATTTATATTGGATATTTTCGAAGCGAAAGTTTTAAATACATTTTTTGGCTTATTGGGAAGATGTGAACAGAAAGTGGACAGGATTGAAAAAATGTCTATTTATAATTAGTGTTTGGGTTATTATTTGTGCTAATTGATATTGCATTTGGAAAATAAATTGTGTTTAAAAGCAAATAGTTTATATATCTGTTGTCTATATTGTATCAGATGTAAATGAGTGTGCATTTCAGCAAAAGTACTTTAGAGAAATAATAGGCTTTGTAGGAAACTAGGATCTGCTTCTTATGGTTACCCCCACTTTTTGCTAAATGTGATACTGTTTTTGACTAGTCTGACTGGGATCCTGATAATCAGGACCCCAGTCTATCTGCTTTCTCCCTAAACTGTTATGTCATGTACTTAGGTACACTCCAGATTAGATACTGGGGTACCCTTGTCAGTCCCTCGTGTATGGTACCCAGGTACCCAGGGCATAGGTACCCCAGAGGCCTCCTATGGGCTGAACCATGTATTATGGCACCCATGAGAGGCCATGCAAAATGGAACTAAAGGTCTGCCAATGCAGCCTGTGTAAGTTGGTGCATGCACCACTTACTTAAGATATAGGTTTACTATATCTTAGGGTCACTACACTTAAAACCTATAAGTCTCCCCTATAGCAGGCCTTAACAATCCTGAAGGCAGGGTGCTTGGTTCTAAGTGAGAGGGTGCCACTGCATGAGCAGGACACCCCTGCAGCCTACAGAGTCTATTCTCCTGGGTTGTTAGTGCAGCAGCCATTTACAACATATAGAGTGGCATTATGCGACCGCGTGATGACCAGCTCTAAAACGGATGAAAGTAAGCCTATCATGTTTGGTCTCAAACATTGTGGAACAATACCTCCACACTGGTAACCAGTGTAAGAGGTTTGATTCCAGCCCTTAAAAGCAAGGCTCCTGCTCTGGCACAAAACTGGACAAAGGACATGGGAGTAACCTCCCCACTGTCCAGACCCTCCCCTGGGAGGGTCCCCTGAATCTGTCCAATCCTCTACCGTGGGTAAAAAAGGGCTTACCTGGCTGTAGGACCCTAGATTTGACATGGACAAGATTCTGAACCAGAAACCACTGAACTTCGACCATCTGGACACTCTGGACTTTGCTGGACTTCGTTTGGGCCCGACTTCATCTCCCTCTCAGTCTGAAGCATCGTCTGTGCCAGTGCACTGTACAAGCTCCATGCAGGACCTGTGGAGCATCAAGGACAACCAAAGGTATCTCCCTTGGAGTGAAGGAGACACTCCACTGCAACCGCAGGCACCATATCACAACTGACCAGTCTACTGCTCCTGAGCTCCTATAGACTCTGAAGGCTCTAGCAATACAGGAGGTAAGTTTCTACGTCCCCTGAGGTCCAAGCTGCCCTCTTACTAAGTTTGAGGTCAGAATCCCTTTTGGGGGCTGCAATACCTGTACCCCTGTGCAACGTGTTAATTTGCAAGTGCATATGCTTGTTGGTGTTTTCTGAGCAAGTGCATTGGGCTCCGAGTAGCCCCAATCTCTGGCACCATTTCCTACCAAGACCTCCAGCCTCCACACACCGAGTGCTCCGTTGGCTGCTGTTTGGTGAAATTTCTCAAGGTCCTTTTGCAACTTCTGTGCCTCAGGCCAGTGGGTCCATTTGATGGTCAACTTTTCTTTTCTTGGGCTCCCCTTATTGCTCCAGGCTTGTGCTGACTCCCCTGTGTTTGGTGAGTCTCCTGGATCTTGCTGGTCCAGCCCTTAACCTTCTTTGACCTTCTGCATTGGTTGCCGTTGCCAAGGCTTGTTGCTGCTGCTGCTGGACACCAACCCCTCAGCACTCGACATCCTTCATGGGACAGCTCACATCTGGCTCCTGGTTCTCCTCAATATCTCCTGGTCCCCGTGGCTGCCGAGTCAAGAACTCCATCAACACACCTGAAGCACCCGACATCGGTGGGCGTTTGTCTACCGAGCCCCTGGTCACTCCTGAGTGATCCAGGCTCTGTCTTCTCTGCTTTCAGGTACACTTTGACAAGAATCCAGCTTTGGATTCCAACGGACACTTTTCTTCCTTCCAGCAGTGGCTCTTCTTTGAAGTCCTGCATTGAGATCGACAGCAGCTACTGACGCCACTTCAGACCTATGCACCCGGCTCCCATGGGATAGGTAACTCTCGTATTACAGTATCCACAGGTGGGGTGGCTCTCCAACCTCCTAACTTACACTGGGTTACTTCGAAGTCCACTAGGAAGGGTCATTAAACTTTAAATCTTCAACCCCTGACTTCCCCATAGAATTGTACGGAGCATGCAGTTGTGTTCCCACACTGCACCAGTCCTCCGTGGGGTCCATACTTACTCACCTTGGGTGGTTCCTTGGGGTCCTAGCAATTCTACATCCTCTAGACACTGTCTTGACTCGGGTCGTGCTTCTTATACCACTATTTTTGTATAGGGTTTGGTCTCCCCCTGGAGCCCACTGTGTATTAGTGCTATTTAATATTGTTTCTGTGCTACAGTATTTTTTTGCTTTGTGAGTATCTTCGTGTAGAAGATACTGTGTTGTACTAGAGAGTGTTATATCAATAAATACATATTTTTATAACTACTGTGTGGTTCTCCATTCATTTAACCAATACTATAAGGTTGTATTCTGGTAAAACAAGCTGCTTAACATTCCTTAAAGACTAAGCCTGAAGGCTGCTCTCCACAGCTACCACTTGAATAGCTTTCTAAGGTTATCTTTGACCTCTTAAATCACCATAAGAATTGTTTAGACTAGTGCTAGGTGCCCGCTTTAATTAGTGGACAGCATATACCAGGCCAACTTCTCACATTGATGGCAGCGGTTGGGATTCAAGCCTGCATTGTTTTACCAGATAAATCTTTGTATTGATTAACTGAAAACCACTAGTACTATGTACATATAATACTAGCATTAGAATAAGTAAGTTCTACTGAACTTAGGGTTGGGTAAGTCAAGGGTGTAGCACACCCTTTCTCCAACCTCAGAGAGTTTGCTTCCCACTAGGTTAGGTAGGTGCAACCCCACCCACACTTAGTATGTCTACTAAAGGAGATGCCACTGGCGAGCTGCCTTCTAGATACAGTGAGCTTTCATTCCAAGAATTGAAAGCCCTGTGTGCCTCTAGAAAGTTGAAGACAGGGAGAAGTGCCAACACTCAACGTCTGATAGAGACGTTACTTTTAGATGACCTAAAGAAGACCCCTGGGTCAGATGAACAGGACAGAGTGGGTGGGACAGGAAATGAGGACAGGTCAGGAGGTGACACCTTTATGACCTGGATTCTAACCCTGACCAGGAAGAACCTGATGGTTCTCACCTGGATAACTCAGATCTTCAAGAGGAGGATGGAGGAGGCCATGAAGGCCCTCTCATTACTCCTCCTGGAAGAGTGCAGAGTTTACCAAGGAGATCTAGATCTCCCTCTGCAGAGTCTAATCACTCAGAACAGTCTGTAGGGAACTCTGTATCTAGCAAGAGGGACCACTCTTATGATAGGGAATACCAATTGCTTGAACTTGAGAAAGCTAGGCTTAGGCTCAGGAAAGACCAATTGGCTCTGATAAAGAGTCCCTAGAAGTCCAGAGAGCTAAAACAAAGTTGGGACTAGAGTCCCATGGTGGCAGCAACAGTGTACCTAGAGTTAAGGAACATTTTTTTGATAATAGGAACCTAAGCAAGATTGTCTCTCCCTACCATGTTGAGGATGACATCCATACGTAGATAACTGCTTTGAAGAGGGCCTGTAAAGTTCAGAGGGTCCCTCAAGAGCAGTGGGCAGTTATCTTGTGGCTCTCCTTTGCTGACAAAGGTAGAGATAATCTCCTCACTGTTAGAGAAGAGGATGCTGACAACTACTCAATCTTGAAGAGTGCTCTCATTGATGGGTTTGGATTAACCATTGAACAGTATAGGATTAAGTTAAGAGACACCCAGAAGATACAGACTCAGGATTGGGTAGACTTTCCGGATAGTGCCATTAAGGCTCTGGAAGGCTGGTTGCTTGGCAGCAAAGTGAATGATTTCAAGGGATTGTACACTTTGATTATGAGGTAGCAGACCCTTAATAATTGCCAAAATTAGTTATTGCATCAGTACCTGGTTGACTCTGATCTGAGTTCTCCCCAAGAATTGGGAAAGAAGGCAAATAAGTGGGTCAGAACCAGGGTGAAGCAGAAAAACCAAAACAATGGTGGTGACCAAAAGAAGCAAGATTCTAAAACTCCAGAAAAGGGTGGGGATAAGGGTAAAGATCAAAAACAGTCTTCATCAGGGCCCCAAAAACCTGAATCGAGGGGGGGAGTCATAATCTAACAAAGGTGAAGGCAAAAAGAAACCTTGGTGATATCTCTGTAAACAGAAGACACATTGGACAAGAGATGCTGATTGTCCAAAAGCCAAGGAAAATCCTCCTACCACCACTGCCCCTAAGGCAACTGCGCCCCCTAGAACAAGTACAGGTGGTGGTACAGAGAACAAGGGATTAGTAGGGTTAACCTTGGGCTCTGAGGTGGGTTCTGGCCTAGTCAGACCTCCAGCTCAGGCTGTGCTTGTCTGTGATGGTGGCATGGGTCTTGCCACCTTATTTGTCAGTCCAGTAACCTGGGCAAATACAGACAACAGCCTTTAATTAATGGTAAGGAGGCCATGGCATACAGGGACACAGGTGCAAGTGTCACTATGGTGACAGAGAATCTTGTGGCCCCTGACCAAATCATACTATGAGAAATGTACCAAGTGACCAATGCTAACAATGTCAGGACTGACCCTTCCTTGGAAGTTGTTAATTTCAGCTGGGGAGGGGTAATTGGTCCTAAGAAAGTTGTGGTTAGCTCAGACCTTCCAGTGGAGTGTTTGTTGGGCAATGATTTGGAAACTTCAGCTTGGGCTGAGGTAGAATTAAGGACTCATGCAGCAATGCTGGGCATCACTGCAGATGTGTTTGCTGTGACCAGGTGACAGGCCAAACAGACTAACACTGAACAGGCCCTGGATCCTGAAATAATGGACCAAGGGCCTTCCAAGAGAAAGAGAAGGAGGGGTAAGGCTGTGTCTTCCCCCCAGACTCAGAGTGAAGATCAGTCTCTTGACAGAGATAATCTTAGTCCCTGTGAAGGAACTGACCCAGATGAACTTAAGCCTGATCAGGTTGAGTTCTTGGGGACAGGGGGCCCTTCCAGGGCAGACTTGAGTTTGGGACAGCAAACCTGCCCCTCCCTTGAACCCCTCAGACAGCAAGCTGCTGATGAGGCTGCTGGGAGTGTCAGTGGATCCCACAGGATCTATTGGGTTGAGGGACTCCTATCAGAGGGTAGAGACCCAAAGCCTGCTGCCACCAGGAGGTAGGTCATACCTCTGAAGTTTAGGGGCTTCCTACTCACCTTGACACATGACATTTTCTTAACAGGAAACCTAGGCCAAAACAAGACTTGGGACAGGCTTGTCCTTCACTTTCACTGGCCTCACATGTCTGAAGACACAAAGGAGTTTTGTCGCTCCTGTACCACTTGTCAAGCCAGTGGTAAGTCAGGTGGTACCACAAAGGCCCTCCTCATACCACTACCTGTGGTGGGGGTTGCATTTGAGAGTGTTGGTATTGATATCATTGGTCCCATGAACCCTCCTATAGCATCTGGACACAGTTATATTCTAGTGGTGGTTGACCATGCCACTAGGTATCCAGAAGCAATACCCCTTAGAACCACCACAGCCCCTGTGGTGGCCAGGGCCCTCCTGGGAATCTTTTCCAGGGTGGGTTTCCCTAAGGAGGTCTTAACTGACAGAGGTACAAACTTCATGTCAAGTTACATCACTGCAATGTGGATGGAGTGTGGAGTGAACTATAAGTTCACAACACCCTATCACCCACAATGCAATGGGTTAGTTGAAAGGTTCAACAAAACCCTCAAGGGCATGATCATGTGCCTCCCAGAAAAGCTCAGGTGAAAATGGGATGTCCTAATGCCCTGCCTTCTCTTTGCCTACAGAGAGGTCCAACAGAAGGGGGTTGGCTACAACCCTTTTGAACTTCTGTTTGGGCATCCAGTTAGGGGTCCCTTGTGTTTGGTGAAGGAGAGATGGGAGTTACCTCTCAAACCTCCTAAACTAGACATAGTGGACTATGTACTTGGTCTCCGCTCCAGGATGGCTGAATACATGAAGAAGGCCAGCAAAAACCTTGAGACCAGTCAAGAATTGCAAAAAGCTTGGCATGACCAAAAGGCTGTTCTGACTGTTTATAAGCCAGGGCAGAAGGTTTGGGTGTTGGAGCCTGTGGCCCCAGCAGCTTTCCAAGACAAATGGAGTGGACCCCATACCATTCTTGAGCAGAAGGGAGAGGTCACCTACTTGGTGGACCTTGGTACTCTCAGGAGCCCCCACAGGGTGCTCCATGTGAACAGGCTCAAGCCATACATACATAGACAGGGCTGACAGGGCTGACATGGGCTTGCTCATGGCAACTGATGAGGGACAGGAAGAAGAGAATGACCCTCTCCCTGATCTCCTCTCTCAGAACCCTGGTGATGGGTCAGCTGATGGTGTAGCTTTGGCAGGCAGCCTCACTGACCAACAGCAGATTTATTGCAGGAAGGTCCTCAATCAATATAGACACATGTTCTCTCTGACTCCTAGTCAGACCACCTGGTGTACCCATTAAGTGGACACAGGTGAGAGTCTACTTGTCAAAAAAAGGATTTACAGGCAGCCTGACCATGTCAGAGATTGCATCAGGACTGAGGTCCAAATGATGCTAGAGTTGGGAGTTATTGAGCCCTCAGATAGCCCTTGGGCTAGTCCAGTGGTCTTGGTACCAAAACCTCACACCCAGGGTGGTAAAAGAGAGATGAGGTTTTGTGTTGACTACAGGGGACTCAATGCAGTCACTAGGACTGATGCTCATCCAATTCCAAGGGCAGGTGAGCTTATTGATACTTTGGCCTCAGCTAAGTTCTTGAGTACATTTGACCTCACTGCTGGCTATTGGCAAATCAGACTAGCTGAGGATGCCAAACCAAAACATAGCATTTTCAAACTCTAGTGGGCATTATCAATTTATTGTAATGCCCTTTGGTTTAAAGAATGCACCTGCCACATTTCAAAGGCTGGTGAATAAAGTCCTTACAGGCCTGGAAACCTATAGTGCAGCATATCTTGATGATATAGCTGTCTTTAGCTCCACCTGGGAGGATCACCTGGTCCACCTGAAGAATGTTTTGAAGGCTCTGAAAAATGAAGGCCTCACTATTTGGGCTACTAAGTGCCAGATAGGGCAGAGCAAGGTTGTATACCTGGGCCACCTTGTGGGTGGAAGCCAGGTTCAACCATTACAGAGCAAATTCCAGACCAACATGGACTGGGTTGCTCCAACTACCCAGACCCAGGTCAGAGCTTTCTTGGGCCTGTCTGGACACTACAGAAGACTTGTGAAAGAATATGGGTCCACAGTGACTCCCTTGAATAATCTTACATCAAAAAGAATGCCCAAGAAGGTTCAGTGGACAGTTAGCTGTCAGAAGGTATTTGATGATCTCAAGCAGGCCATGTGCACTGCTCCCATTCTGCAGTGTCCTGACTACTCTAAGCAATGTATTGTCCAAACAGATACATCTGAGTTGGGGGTAGGGGATGTGTTATCACAACTTAATGCAGAGGGTCAGGATCAACCAGTAGCTTTTATCAGCAGAAGATTGACCTCCAAGGAGAAAAGTTGGTCAGCTATAGAGAGCGAAGCCTTTGCTGTGGTCTAGTCTCTGAAGAAGCTGAGGCCATACCTGTTTGGCACTCGGTTCATTGTTCAGGCAGACCATAAGCCCCTACTATGGCTAAAACAGATGAAGGGTGAAAACCCCAAACTTTTGAGGTGGTCCATTTCCCTACAGGGGATGGACTATACAGTGGAACATAGACCTGGAATTAACCATGCCAATGCAGATCGACTCTCCAGATATTTCCACTTAGAAAATGAAGACTCAACTAGGCAAGGTTATTCTCAACTCCTTACATTTGGGGGGGTTGTATAGGAAAGTAGGATCTGCTTCTTATGGTTACCCCCACTTTTTGCTAAATGTGATACTGTTTTTGACTAGTCTGACTGGAACCTGCTAATCAGGACCCCAGTCTATCTGCTTTCTCCCTAAACTGTTGTGTCATGAACTTAGGTACACTCCAGATTGGATACTGGTATACCCTTGTCAGTCCCTAGTACATAGTACCCATGTACCCAGGACATAGGTGCCCCAGAGGCCTCCCATGGGCTGAAGCATGTATTATGCCACCCATGAGAGGCCATTCAAAATGGAACTACAGGTCTGCCATTGAAGCCTGTGTAAGTTGGTGCATGCACCACTTACTTAAGATATAGGTTTACTATATCTAAGGGTCACTACACTTAAAACCTATAAGTCTCCCTTATGGCAGGCCTTACCAATCCTGAAGGCAGGGTGCTTGGTTCTAAGTGAGAGGGTGCCACTGCATGAGCAGGACACCCCTGCAGCCTGCGGAGTCTATTCTCCGGGGTTGATAGTGAGGCAGCCATTTACGACATATAGAGTGGCATTATGTGACCATGTGATGACCAACTCTAAAACGGCTGAAAGTAACCCTATTGTGTTTGGTGTCAAACATTGTGGAATCATACCCCCACACCGGTAACCGGTGTGGGAGGTATGATTTCACCCCTCCAAAGCGAGCTACGTTGAGTCCCTGGTGTTCCTGGTACCAGCCTTCTAGTCCTGGGCAGCACAAAATGGTTGCTGCTGACCAGAGATACATTTCTGCCCTCCAAATGCTGAGCCAAGCTCAAGCAGAGGAAGGTGGAACAATAGACATCCTGTCAGAGGAAGGTGTGGCCACCTCCCAGACAGGAATTAGTGTATTAGGGCTGGGTGGGTGCACTTGCCAGTGACCGAAAGTATGCATGAGGTGCACATTTGGTGTCCCTGTGCATAGTCCAGTTCAAACCAGCCCTGGGAGCCGTTGGCTCCTGCTCTGACGTGAAACTGAACAAAGGACATGGGAGTAACCTCCCCACTGTCCAGACCCTCCCCTGGGAGGGTCCCATGAATATGTCCAACCCTCTCCCGTGGGAACAAAAGGGCTTACCTGGCTGTAGGATCCTAGATTCGACACGGACAAGATTCTGAACCAGAAACCACTGAACTTCGACCGTCTGGACACTCTGGACTTCACTGGACTTCGTTTGGGCCCAACTTCATCTCCCTCTCAGTCTGAAGCATCGTCTGTGCCTGTGCACCATACAGCTCCATGCAGGACCTGTGGAGCATCAAGGACAACCAAAGGTATCTCGCTTGCAGTGAAGGAGTCACTCCCCTGCAACTGCAGGCACCACATCACGACTGACCGGTCTGCTGCTCCTGAGCTCCTATGGACTCCAAAGGATCTAGCAACACAGGATGTGGGTTTCTACATCCCTTGTGGTCTGATCTGCCCTCTTACTAAGCTTGAGGCCAGAATCCCTCGTGGGGGCTGCAATACCCGTACCCCTGTGCACCGCGTTTATTTGCAAGTGCATATGCTTGTTGGTGTTTCCCGAGCAAGTGCATTGGGCTTCAAGTACCCCAACCTCTGGCACCATTTACTACCAAGAACTCTGGCCTCCGTGCACCAACTGCTCCGTGGGCTGCTCTTTGGTGAAATCGCTTGAGGTCCTCTTGAGACTCCTGTGCCTACGGCCAGTGGGTCCATTTGAGGGTCAACTTTGCTTTTCTTGGGCTCCCCTGGTTGCTCCAGGCTTGCCCTGACTCCCCTGTGTATTGTGAGTCTCCTGGACCCTGCTGCTCTGAACTGTAACCTTCTTTGACCTTCTACATGGGTTGCCGTTGCCAAGGCAAGTTGGTGCTCCCGCTAGACACCGACCCCTCAGCACTCGACATCCTTTGTGGCACAGCTAATATCTGGCTCCTGGTTGTCCTTTTCCCCGTGGCTGCAGAGTCAAGAACTCCATCAACGCACCTGAAGCACCTGACATCAGTGGGCATTCGTCTACCGAGTCCCTGGTCACTCCTGAGTGACCCAGACTCTGTCCCCTCTGCTTTCAGGTACTCTTAAACAAGAATCCACCTTTGTATTCCAGCAGAGACTTTTCTTCCTTCCAGCAGTGGCTCTTCTTTGAAGTCCTCCATTGAGATCGACGGCGGTTTTGTATGCCACTTCAGACCTATGCACTTGGCTCCCCTGGGATAGGTAACTCTGGTACTATGATATTTATGGGTGGGGTGGCTCTCCAACCTCCTAACTTCCACTGGGTTTCTTTGAAGTCCACTGGGAAGGGTCCTTAAACTTTAAAACTTCAACCAAGACTTCCCCAAAGAATTGTATGGAGCACGCAGTCATGTTCCCACACTGCACCTGTCCTTTGTGGGGTCCCTACTTTCTCACCTTGGGTGGTTCCTTGGGGTCACAGTGATTCTACATCCTCTAGACACTGTCTTGACTCGAGTCATGGTTCTTATACCACTATCTTAGTATATGGTGTGGTCTCCCCCTGGAGCCCACTGTGTATTAGTGTTATTTACTATTGTTTCTGTACTAAAGTATTGTGTGCTTTGTGAGTATCTTCGTGTAGAAGATACTGTGTCATACTAGAGAGTGTTATATCAATGAATATATATTTTTATAACTACTGTATGGTTCTCCTTCCATTTAACCAATACTATATGGTTACCTTCTGGTAAAACAAGCTGCTTAACATTCCTTCAAGACTAAGCCTGAAGGCTGCTCTCCACAGCTACCACTTGGATAGCTTTCTAAGGTTATCTGTGACCTCTTAATTCACCATAAGGGTTGTTTGGACTGCTGCAAGGTGCCCACTTTAATTAGTGGACAGCATATACCAGGCCAACTTCTCACAGACTTAATGTACAAGTTGGACATAATTAAGAGAGTGTAGATGGGTAAACACATAGCTACACATATTGAAAATAATGCTTTGCGCTGATTTGGTTTATTGCTTACATTCTCATTGATTATTTATTTCCCTGCTGTTTAACCCCTTGGCTGCGGCGGTAATTCCGCTGCGGCGCTGGGGGGGTGGGGGGTGAGCGCGACGCCGCCATGCTTATGACGGAACCACGCCATCATGAGCCACGGGCGGCGTGTGCTCATGACGGCGTGGTTCCGTCACGGCCCCGCCCGCTCATTAATTTGCCCGCACAGGCAGGGAATTAATGCCGCGTGGGAGGAGCGGCAGCCGCATGACGGAACCACGCCGTCATGAGCACACGGCACCCTTGGCTCATGACGGCGTGGTTCCGTCATAAGCATGGAAAGGGTTAATGATGATACTACGTTGAAATCACTGTGTATGGTGAAGTTCAATAGAATCTGAGAACAGCAAAAATGTGAAACTACAAATGTTATGTAATTCTAAAATTATGTTGTGTTCTTAAAAGTATAATATTATAATTTATGTGATACATTACATTAAATAACAGTTTTTCTTTTTCTTCTTTACAGTAGGTAATGTTGAAGTTTGAAAAGAGTTTTAATTCTGTTTACGACAATACTACTCTAAAATAGTTCCACAGAGTTACTTAAAAAGGTAAGAATGCATAACATAATATGCATGATAACGTGAAACAATGTTTAAAGTTTATTTATATGTTATTTATTTCTAATAAAAATAATGTTGATCCTTTACACTATATAAAATCTTTCATCATGTTGCTGATATCATCAGCCAGGTAGTCATCCTTTCACACAAACACTATCCATGCAGTCATCTAATCTCTGTAGCGGACTATTAGGATAACCCAAGCATTATCTTTGCATTTTTCCTTTTCACAGAGGCAAAACCTATGCACTCATACAATCACCCAGACACTACCCCTGCACTTAAGCAATCATCAACGCAGTATGCATGTACTCATACAATCACCCATGCACTACTCATACACTCACCCATTCCCTCCAACACTACCCATGCACTCATCCATGCACTCTGGTACTACCCATGCACTCCTCCAATCACTCAGGCAGTACCACTGCACTCATGCAATCACCCAGGCAGTACCCCTGCACTTATGTAATCACTCAGGCACTGTCCATGCACTCATGAAATGACTTAGGCACTACTCTTGCACCACTCAACCATTCACTCAGGCACTGTCCAAGCACTCATCCAATTATCCAGGCATTACTCTTGCACTCATCCATTCAGTCAGGCACTACCCATACACTCATCCAATCATGCAGGTACTATCCCTGCACTCATGCAATCACTAACACACTACCCGTGTACTCATCCATGAACTCTGGTACTTCCCATGCACTCCTCCAATCACCCAGGCACTACCCCTGTGCTCATACAATCACCCAGGTAGTACCCATGCACTTATGTAATCACTCAGGCACTGTCTATGTACTCATAAAATCACTTAGGCACTACTCTTGCATCACTCAACCATTCATTCAGGCACTATCCATGCACTTATCCAGGCATTACTCTTGCACTCATCCATTCAGTCAGGCACTACCCATACACTCATCCAATCATCCAGGCACTATCCCTGCACTCATACAATCACTAACACACTACCCATGTACTCATCCATGCACTCCGGTACTACCCATGCACTCCTCCAATCACCCAGGCACTACACCTGCACTCATGCAATCACCCAGGCAATACCCCTGCACTTATGTAATCACTCAGGCACTGTCCATGCACTCATGAAATCATTTAGGCACTACTCTTGCACCACTCAACCATTCACTCAGGCACTATCCATGCACTCAGCCACTTATCCAGGCATTACTCTTGCACTCATCCATTTAGTCAGGCACTACCCATACACTCATCCAATCATCCAGGCACTACCCCTGCACTCATTCATTTACCCAGGCAGTCCCCCTGCACTTATGTACTCACTCAGGCACTGTCCATGCACTCATGAAATCACTTAGGCACTACTCTTGTACCACTCAACCATTCACTCAGGCACTATCCATGCAGTCATCCAATAATCCAGGCATTACTCTTGCACTCATCTATTCACTCAGGCACCACCCATACACTCATCCAATCATCCAGTCACTATCCCTGCACTCATGCAATCACTAACACACTACCCATGTACTCATGCAAGCACTCTGGTACTACCCATGCACTCCTCCAATCAACCAGGCAGTACCTGTGCACTCATGCAATCACCCAGGCAGTACCCCTGCACTTATGTAATCACTCAGGCACTGTCCATGCACTCATGAAATCACTTAGGCACTACTATTGCACTCATTCATTCACTCACTCAGAAAGACCGATTCACTCATCCAAGTACTCTGGTACTACCCATGCACTCCTGCAATCACCCAGGCAGTACCCCTGTACTCATGCAATCACCCAGGCACTACGCATGTAGTCATACAATCACTGAGGTACTACTCTTGCAGTCAACCATTCACTCAGGCACTACCCATATACTCATTCATTCTATCAGACACTACCCATACACTTATATAATGACCTAGGCTTTACCCTTGCACTCATTCATTCACTTAGGCACTACCCATGCACTGAACTAAGCACCCAGACATTACACTTGTACTCAGGCAATCATCCATCTCTCATCTAATCTCTTGCTTCTAGTGCATCAACTTGGTTTTCTTCCCCACTACAGATCATAAGATGTTTTTTCTGCTAGGACCAAGATGCTCCTTGGAGTGAACGTTGCGCTTTATAAATACCATCATTCATTCATTCATCCAGGAACTACCCGTACTCTCATGCAATCACTCAGGCAGTACTCTTGCAGTCAAACATTTATTCAGGCACTACCCATGCACTCATCCAGTAATCCATACACTATTCATACATTCATACACACATACATTTATCCAAGCAATCAGTTTCACTACATACAATTTTTCTAATATTAACCAGTATAAGTGGTTCCATAAGAATCTTTTTTTTTAACTATTTTTGGATTTGTTTTGTATTTTCAAACAAATTCTTTTTTGGGGTGTTTTTGACTTTTTTTAAAACAAAAAAACTTGAAGAGTCCAGCATGACTAGTCCAGAAAACCAAAGAAAGACAAGATTGTCAAACTGAAAAAATAATTAACACTTGTGTGTTTTTTATGGTGTTAATAATTGCATGAATGCATTGCTCACCAACACACAGGTTAGCTTGGCATTTCCTGCAGTTTATGGTAGCATCTGCTAGCTCCGGAAAGATGTGCGGCAGAGGTGTAGGTGGAACTGCTACACCTGATGTCGATGGTACATTAGGATCAGACTGGGCAGCTTGCTTGTTTTTTGACGTGCCATCACTTCTTTGGCCAATCGATTTGGATGCATTGTTTCAAGATGCTTTTTTATTGACGAGGTACCACACGAATATTTTTTTGCAGATCCTTGTGAAAACACTCTTTGGCAGAGTGCATGTAACTTTTCTAGCATTCACTTTTTTCTCCACCTCAGGCACTGAAAAAAAGCCCACACTATGCTCTCTTTTTGTTTTCTTACAGGCTCCTCAACTTCTTCTGGATCTTCCAGCAGATCTTCTTCTGGATGCCATAGCAAAAAAGAAGTAAAAAAACACCAAAAAAAAGCAATTGCAATAGCCTACAAAAAAGATGTCCTGACAGGAAGACACACCCAAAATAAGAGGAATAAAACAGATGTTGGATCCTCACTCTAACAGAATGAAAAGCTTTTAAACCAATCAAAAGCTTTCTTTCCATGTGACATGGATTTGCGTACGGGACGCGCACCCAACGCATATACGACGCGCACCCGTAAAATCTGCTACACTTAATTCTAAAGTATAAATACCTGTTAGTAAATCGTTTTGTAATGTATATTAGTAAAAGTCTTTAAGCAAAACTGATATTTAAAGTTTCCATAGTGATATTTCATTCTTTTGAAATTACGCCAGAGTCGCGTCTCCTACGCGAACCCGGAAATATGTTCCAGCAGGATTTGCGCACCCACAGCATAGAACCGCGTACTGTACACGATACCATCGCGTCCACATAAAGTTGTCAAAAACATTTGAAAACAAATTTAAAACGCCTTTTTTAATATTTTTATGTAGTCAGTAATAAACCTCTACATCTAAAACATATATTAATTCGTTCTAAATGAGATTGAGATTCATATACTGGATCCGTGCATGCATCGCATAGGATCGCATACAGTGCGTGACCCTTTTTTGTAATTAAGAAAAAAAATAAGATAAAGAATATAGGGGCCCATTAGGATGGCGGGCGGAAACACTACCGCCGTGCTGGAGGATGCAAAAACCACCAGTTACCGTCCGCACGCCGCAGCCCACACGCCCGCCCAATTAGAATGTAAAAAGTCAGCCAAACACCGCCCGCAAGCCAGCGACGCCGCCCGCCATCAAAGCGCGAGTGCTCGCGTAGCGCCGCAGCCCAATGGAGACACACCGCCCGACGAAACCACGTCCCGCCCGGCGTACAAATTACGATGCCGCAAACAAACAGCTCCCACGGCTAAGAGACACCGCACGCGAAAGCAAGGTGGAAACCTGACCGCCGAGCACGGACACCGAAGAGGCGCCCCCCGAGCATGAATCCAGCACTGCAGGCCCTCCCCATCCTCTACTTGATGCACCACCTAGGAGGCAACGCACCGCGGCGATGCAGGTAGGCACACACACAACAAGGGCATGCAAACCCCGCACACAGTGCAAGGGCGGAAAAAGAGGACATGGCCCCCCCCGACACCCCTGCGTGGACACAACACATCCACCACTGCACCCACAAATGTCACACAGGGCAAATTGTAACAACTCGCAACAACCGGGGACACACCACCTGGGACCAGGAACTAACGTCCCCGTCACGGCACCGCAGCGGCGATGACGCAGCCAGACATGCGCACAATGCAGAGCCCAACGACAGCGCCATGTATGCGCCGCACACAAACAGCACAGGGCACAACAAACACCACACCCCAGCCCCACCCCTAACGCACATGTCACGTGACAGGCAAGCCACAGTCATGTCCCCAACGCCCAATTCACGGTCACCATCCAACGTCACACAACCGACGCCTACATGTCAGTGAAGTCACGCAATATTAGGACACACCCCTGTGTGACAAACATGGCGAAGCACACAGCCGCGGCAACACCACCCAGCAGAATATGGGCCCCGTCGGCAAAAGGTACGCCAGTACCACACAGAAACACCCATACCACCCTGCACCCAATAACAAGACATACAAAACGGAACACCAAAGAGCCCGGAGACCGAAAACAGGTGGTCCCAATAATGACACCCACACACAAGGCCCAACGTATAGCGGAAACGCAGCCTGCCGCCCACACATGGGAGAGGAGACAGCACTGAATGACCTTCCATTCCAACTCCGAAACCACATCCCGACTAAACAAGCCGGAGAATACAGCCATTGTCCCAAAAAAAGCCCAACACAGGCATGCAGAGGAAACCGACCACAGGGCAGATAGCGCATATCACCTAAGAACATTCCGAACAGGAAAAAGAAATGAAAACACTCCCCCATGTCGTTCTCATGCAAGTTATCTGGAAGGAGTCACACACCACTGACCTTGACCATTCAGAGAAGCATGTGGGATGAGGGCCCGTGTCTTTCGCACAAGCTAACATAACACAAGTCCTGCCTCCCTACGACCATCACAGACTTCCCAGCAACTTCGGAGCTTGCACTCTGCAGACTGCACAGACAGCCGGAGCACGCCACCACATCGCCCTGCAGAAAAATGGCACTTTCAACACACCTAC
The DNA here is from genome assembly GCA_963921515.1 of Calotriton arnoldi. NCBI lineage: Eukaryota > Metazoa > Chordata > Amphibia > Caudata > Salamandridae > Calotriton > Calotriton arnoldi. The sequence goes on along the minus strand of CAWUFW010002154.1, from coordinate 1,871,437 downwards.
CCAACTACGCCGGACAGGTCAAGCTATACAAACATAACCTGATACAGATATTGGGATGTGAACCCCTGTCCCTGCTGAACGTAAGTTACCGACTGACTTACCGCATCACATTGTTCAGCTGCGTCATCCCCGTCTTCTACTGTCGGAGGTGTCCTTTCCACCATCCTGTGGATTTGTGTCTCTCCAACACGGCATGTCCAAGGGCGGACCTGCTACAACTATTCCACCCTCTGGACACCCACGACAGGGTCTGTTCAGCCTATGGGGGCATGGCGTATGTGGCCAACATCGGACCCACACTGCAATGGGACCACTGTGCCTCCACACGACGGATCATGGATCACAGCTACATCGAATGTCATCCAACATGCCCCATCATGCTCCTACAAGGGACAACTTGACAGCCACCATCCGCTACATTGGCTGGCAACCATGTATACCACCAATGACATGGAAGCCCTGCTGGAAGGCATCACATACCTGACAACCTGTCAATTCGTCGGACCCCGACGCAATTCCACCAATTGAGCCATGATGTCCGACACCGTACCCATGCTTAGCTTCCGCACAGACTGGCCAGTTACCACTACAACAGCCATACCAAACAACCTGCAACTGACACTACACCATCAACGACCCTGCCATGACATCGGATATGTCTGGGACATGCACTCTGTTCCCCCTCACATCCAGGAACCCCGCATGTATCGGGGGAGGCAGTGGCATGGGACTTGTGTATTGCAACCACATGGACAGAACTGCACATACAACTATGCCATGACATGGATCCTGCGCCCATGGACATATGCACCGCTCAGTGGACAGTAATCGCTCGGCTGGAGTATGTGAGAGCTGCCACCCCACCCCCCCCGGAAATTCCGTCCCAGGACCTTTGCATGGACGACAAGTGCATCCACCAACAACACGACCCCAGTGACTGTGACATGTCCAGTAGCCACCACATCGCAACAACAAGTGGGACGCCGCTGCATGCACGCAAGCCCATGCCCTGATGTCATCTCACACGCACGTGTGCAAGAGTAACAACAGCACCAAACCTGTTACATGGAACTGAGATGGACTGTGCCCATGATGCCAAGCGGTCTGGTAGGCTAAATGTATACCGTCTGTGTCAAAGTCAGCAGCTCCGCAGCAATTAGCAAATGTACATTAGCACAGCAACGGCCAAGCAGATGTAACTCTGACGCCCACATCCCACAGGCAACAACTAATCACATGTACCCCTACACCCTATGCTATGTGTAATCATGCTGAGTATATCCTCCACATGCATTCCGCTGCCAGTAGTGTCCACTATACTGCATCACAGAGGACATAAGTCACAATACATGGCATGAAGCAAAAATCTGTCTCTGCTGATTTATTTCACAAGTACGAATGAGAGAGGATGAGAGTGTGTGAAGTACACGGCAGTCGTGAGATGACCATCTGGTCCACTGTCATCGGATTCCAACGCATATGAGTAGCACAACTGTGGAAGACACACATGTGTCGTGTGAAGCGGGATTGACGCATTGCCCAGGTGGGCAGGTGTGATGGGTAGATGCGCACATGCAATGTTGAAACACGCTGTGTTGGGAGGGTTCCGGAACAGTACATTACCGCTTTCCTGGGCATATGTAAAGGCCACCTGTCTGGGGGGAATGTGAACACGTGTGTGCACAACAGGCGGGCACACGAACAATGCTGCATCAGGCGTACACGTCAGCCCACCATCTGTGGACATGCTGGATACCGCTGTGCGTCCGCCAGGCCCTTGACAAGGCACACACATCCCCTGTCGACCAGGTGTATCCCCAACATTGTCCACCTGCACAGGCAATCCAGGGCATGGGATGGCAGTGGAGCATGGTGGGTGAGAGGTCATGGCGCGCTCCTCCTGGGCACATCACGCAGGCAACACATCCTCAATGTGTAGTATGGCACAAGTCAAATGGAAGTAGTGGGGGGGCGCACACATCCCGAGCAGGAGTGATGTTACGGAAGGTGGCTTGCACCATCTCACTCATTGCCAATAACCCCACACACATTACATGCCAATGCAACAGAGAAGCCAGCGCGTGCATGAGCAGCTCCAAGCTTGCACCAGAGAGGCCAAAGAGTGCATGTGTGGGTCCATGAGCTCCAGTTGGACGCGGCCTGGGCCACTAGGGTAGCTACAGCCTCTGTGTGTTGCAGGTGGTGTTTCGGGACTGCAGAGCCTGTCATGCATAGTCAATGTTGTCCAGGGCTCGAGTCGGGGCACCAAGCAGGTGGACAGCGTACCAGCACTGATGATACCGCGAGACAGACTACTTGTTCAAATGGACCCACACATACACTCCTTGGCCTCACTGGTGCGATCTCGGAGCCGCCTGTGCACGCGCTGGCCTCTCAGATGCAAACGCATATTGGGTTGAGCGAGGGGAGGCCATGAGGAAACGTTATGATATTACTGTTTGACTTACATTTGGTAGAAAGAATGACCCAGATCTGATCTGAAAGAGACGTGCCTTGTGTGGATTGCAACTAGTGAATACGCCGAAAAACCACACATGTCTTGCACTTAGCCCCGCACCCAGCCCCGCCCACTCGACACATTTCAATGAGTACCTGCACTATGTTCCTCCCATTTGAAGCACTGACTGGGGATGACAACCATTGGACAGTCTTGTGTAGTCCACCCACGCGTACATGTGGGCCCTCCATGATCCATGTCACCTGCAGCAAAGTGATGTCATGGGCAATGATGGAAGTGAGGAGAGCTGTCTGCCCCATGCACAGATGGCGCATCAGCTCAACAGACCCAGCACTGAGGGCAGCAGGGGTCACATGTGCAGGGGCAGCTGTGCCTGGTGTGAAGGCACATGCATTTTGACAGCACATCGACCAATGTGTAGTCTGCCCACATCTACTGTCCATTGTCCGGCGGACCCACAAAGAGATCACAAGGCAACACATCTGTGTGGGTGTACCCACTGTGACTGACACTGCGCAACCATCAACGTACTCGCCCTGTGCATGGCCCATCCCACAACAAAGGTCACATTCAGTGCCACTATCCCTCACACACATCCCTATCACGAGGCATGGTGTGGCCAATAGACAGTGCTGAGTTAGCGCTCATCCGGAGGGTCCTGTACACGTGACACATGTAACCCACTTGGCAGTCTGTGTTGACACCTACTGGCATTGTGCAGTCAATGTGCAGGCCAGGCCTGCTGGGACTGAGATGGGCAGCATGGCCCCAGCCTGACATTCACACGAGCAACAAGTGCTCTGAGACCTGAATTGCCAATTGGCTGTGTCACTGGATGTCTGACATGAAGTTGCCATGTACCACCACTCGGGAGGGACAGACATGGCAATGCGCCCGAGAGCTCACATACCGATGCCACCTGCAGTCAGCATGGTGGCCAGTGCATGTTTGACCCCACAGGCTCTGACTCATAGTGCTGCGGACCAACAACATGTGTGTCCCCCACATGCACTCCCACACACACTATAGATGTCTTTCACACACAACTTTCGCAAGGAATAGCCATGTGCAGTGTGCGTGCAGCTCGGAATACAGGATCTCCAGCTCCTCGCTGGTGAGTGGACCTGGACATATCCTCAGCATCATCAGCGATGAGGTGGACAGGTGGCAGCAGCAGGTGTTGTTGATGGATGCTAGGCAGCAGTCCCAGCTAGCTGTGGCAATGCCGGTCTCACCCCCACACTCATATAGCCCCCTGGTGCAGTTGCAGTGGGTCCAAGCTGCTGCAATTTGAGTACCATGTCTGCCATGTTCAATTGCAGATGATGGCCTGCTCCCAGCTGGCCCGGGTCGCCTTCCTCCATAGTGGAAAACGCAGGGTGCAACCGCGAGGGTCATTGGAGTTGGCCGTAAGGGCCTGGCCCATGGCGGGTACAGTCCGCTGATGCCATGTGCACCACACAGTAGAATGTGCGCAATGCAACTGCAAGTGTGGACATGATTAGTGTGTGGGAGCAGGTCCACAATGGACAGGGCCACCACATGCGGCGTGCATAGGCATGGACGGCCAGTGGCCAGCCTCCACATGTCTGTTGGCATATCATCATGTACACATTGGCATGGGACCTGTGTAAGTGTATTGTGGCTGTGCTGTCCCTACTTGTCAGCTGTTCTATGATTCAATTGCTTTGTCTGTAATTTGTGTTCTGTGTATGTGTACATGCCCTGTTGTGTGTTGCTTTGACATGTGTCCACTTCCATCTTTCCTAGGAGGAGACCAAACATACATCGCCCCTACCAATTGCTGGCAGACATGGAGGATGTGGAGTTAATACGTAAATTTCGTCTGGACCGACCCACCCTGCATCGCCTATGTGCCTTGTTGGGACCCCACCTCCATCCTCGCAGGGTGTATCCAACTGCATTCACCCCCACGGCTAAGGTGATGGCTGCACTGCATTTCTTCGCCACTGGGTCATTCCAACACACAGTGGGCAGTGGAGGTGGGATGTCCCAGCCCATGTTCAGCATGGTGCTACGGGATGTACTGTCAGCTATGATGCTGTACAGGAACCGGTACATCCGATTCCCCAGGGCCCGTGAATTGGCGGCAGTAAAGGGTGCTTTCTATGCCCTTGGACGGATCCCCCACGTTGTTGGTGCAATTGATTGCACCCATGTTGGCCTTGTTGCACCACAGGCCACGGAGCACGGCTTCCGCAACCGGAAGCACACCCACTCCCTGAATGTGCAAGTGGTGTGCCTTGCGGACATGGTCATTTCACACATGTGTGCAAAGTTTCCAGGATCGGCACATGACGCGCACATCATGCGCAACTGCATCCTACCACGACTGATGACCAATCTGCAACCGGACCGTGCCTGGATTGTTGGTGAGTATGTGGAGTCGTGTAGCGTGCTGGGTGTGCGATGCTGCCTTGTGTCCAGTTTGAACTGCAACGATTCCCTGTGCCCTTCACACCCAGGTGACTCTGCTTACCCGAATGGTCCTTGGCTGCTCAGCCCATTACGAAATCCTCGGACCCCAGCTGATGACCGCTACAATGAGGCACATGGGAGGACCAGACGTGTGGTTGAGCGGACCTTTGGCCTCCTCAAGTCCAGGTTCAGATGCATGGACCGCACCGGGGGTGCACTGGCGTACTCCCCACAGAAGGTGTTCCAGATAGTAGTGGCTTGCTGCATGCTGCACAATCTGGCTATTCGCAAGCAGGTCCCCCTAATAGTGGATGACGGTGATCAGCCAGGGCCCCCGCCTACAGACCAGGACGGGTCCAGTGACGAGGACAGTGGAGAGGAGGAGGCTGGGAATGTGCGTCAGCAGCTCATCACCCGCTACTTCACTTGACGGTGAGTGTCCATGTGCTACGGCTGATGTAGCTGTATATGTGCAGGTGTTTGTGTGCTCTGTCACGGAGGCCTTTTGTTCACTGAGTGCTGTGTGTCAATGCTCCATGTCCAGGTTAGTATGCCACTGACGGTGGCTGTGGCATTGTGCTCTATTGCTCTATGCGATGTGTGTACATTGCTTGTAGTTGGTGACATGTACTGTGTGATGAGTGTGTGACACACTCATTGAATGTACTCCTGTTCTGTCTTCCACCCCTAGGTCCCTACAGCCTCTCCTGTCCCATCGACATACCACAAATCAGATGCTTTTCTGCTCAAGGTGGCGGTTGCACATCGTTGAATAAACACAGGGCACAGACAGCAGTTTGTGTTAAAGGTGCATTTATTTTCATCGGTGACATGTGATTGTGTGCAAGGTGATGACAAAAGTGGTGCGTGCAGTGACAATGAGCTGTCGGTCATGGCTGCGTGATGCTCAGGGTGTACCCACTAGTTCTATGTCCATAGTCCAACAGACACATGCCATTCAGATGGCTGTGTGGGGTAGGATCGTAGTCCAAGTCAATGCAGTCGGTGGTCAAGGATGGCTGGCTGCCTCACTGGCGTTTGGAGCGTGCAAAGTCCTCTCGGGACATCTGTTTCCTCTTCGGACGGCCCCTTCCATGTTTGGAAGGGGGGGGGTGTGGTGGCGACCTGCTGGTGGTGGGTGAGGTGTGCTCACTGGCTGTGGATGCAGGGGAACTGGTTGCTGCTCGACCCTGCGCCACAGCAGGTGGTGGCGGAGGTGGTGTTGCTGGCCTTGCTTGTGCCCTCACCGCCACCACCAGCTGGCCCATGAGGTCCACGAGTTGGTCCATACGGGTCACGAATTGGCCCATATGGGCGTCCATGGACCTCAACACCCCTAGGACCTCCCGCGTGTCGGAAGCCGACCTGGCCCATTGTCCTTGGGCCTCTTCATAGGCCCCAAGGACTCTGGCCATTTGAGGCAGGGCATGGCTCCCAGGCACGGCTGGCGTTGGCCTGACCCTGCTCCTCCTACCAGTACTGCTGCCACCGGCCTGCCCACTAGCCACATTGCTCACCACGGTCCTCGCTCTGGCTCCCAGGGTGGACCCAGTCGGCCGGACCACCACTTGCGCTGGGGCTGGGGCCAGTGATGACATGGTGGTGGTCGCGGCGGTGGTGGTGGCTGCGGCGATGGTGGTGGTTGCGGTGGTGGGAGTGGCCGCAATGACAGTGGGAGTGGCCGCAATGACAGTGGGAGTGGCCGCAACGACAGTGGCAGCAGGGGGCTGTGAGTGGTCAGTAGCCCTGGATGATGGGTTGGTGGGTAGGAGGGGGCCTGGGGAGCGGTTGGGCCCTGCCACACCAGATGGGCCTGCTGGGTGGTCCGTGTCCGAAGAGGAGGTCAGATCCTCCACATCCGTGAGTCCATGTTGGGGGCTTGCAGGCTGGCTGTGCTGGCTGCTGTCTCCCTCTCCAGCATCCAGCAGTTCGGCACCTGTGGGGAGAATGAGATATGTTATTGTGTTGCACCTGGCAAAGTATGTATAGGTTGTCTGACATTCACAGTTCGTGCACTGTCGTGCACTGGTTTCCCAGAGGCGTGTGTGTGGCTGTACGATTTGTGGTTGCGTGGGCTAGGCAATGGGACTGTGTGATGTGGACATGTGGCATGGGACGGATTAGCAATGCCGATGGGTGTGTTGCTGTACTCCTACTTTTTGTGAGTCTGGTGTATGCGGGCTCCAGACCCATCGTGGAGGTTGGTTTGAACTATGCCTTTGGGGTTCAAATGGAACACTTAGAAACGCAGATGGCAAAAGGGGGTACAGCCCCCTGAAACGCTTTAGAGATGAACTATGCTTTTGGAGTTCAAATGGAACGCTTAGAAACGCAGATGGCAAAAGGGGGTACAGCCCCCTGAAATGCTTTAGAGATGAACTATGCTTTTGGGGTTCAAATGGAACACTTAGAAACGCAGATGGCAAAAGGGGGTACAGCCCCCTGAAACGCTTTAGAGATGAACTATGCTTTTGGGGTTCAAATGGAAAGCTTAGAAATGCAGATGGCAAAAGGGGGTATAGCCCCCTGAAACGCTTTAGAGATGAACTATGCTTTTGGGGTTCAAATGGAACGCTTAGAAACACAGATGGCAAAAGGGGGTACAGCCCCCTGAAACGCTTTAGAGATGAACTATGCTTTTGGGGTTCAAATGGAACGCTTAGAAACGCAGATGGCAAAAGGGGGTACAGCCCCCTGAAACGCTTTTGAGATGAACTATGCTTTTGGGGTACATACTGTGAGCTATGGGTGCAGAACGTGACATGTGTTGTGGCAACATGACAGTGCATAGTCTAAGGTGTGTGTATGTCTGACATACCCGGCATTTCTGCTGTCTGTTCACATTTATGGACATTACATTGGACGCATTGTTATGAGTGAGTGATGGTTGTGTGCCACATGACGTATTGCAGATGGGCCAAATCCTTGGTGTGCGTGCTGCCCTCTGCCATGTGCATCAATGCAGTGCTCTTGGGGGGTGTTGACTATGTTATGTGTGTTGTTACTCACAGTGTGACATGCGCTTCAGTCACTTAGAGCACATGATTTGTCATGGGCATGTTTCTTTGCGTGACTACTGTATGGGGACCAGCTGTTCGGATGACATACCTTTCATGTTACTGGGGCTGACGGATGAGATGGATGGTATGTTGTATGTGCATTGTGTGCCTGTGTGTTTCATGGGTCCAGTGGTGTTTGTGTGCATTTTTGTGGTTCCACGCTGTTACGTCTAGTGGGGTTTGTCTTACATGGGCGTAGTTGTATGGTGTGTGGGTAACAGGCAGTAAGGGCTACATGGACAAGACTTCGATGGTGTTGCTGTTGTGTGTGATGGGTTGCACAGTGTCTGCCGTGTGGTTCTGTAATCAGTGTGACTTGTGCATGCAGACGTGGCTCCTTGGGTGTTGCTCTGTCTGTGATGGGTCATGTGGGGTGTGACTCTGTGGTTCATGTCCGTGTGCACATTGTTCACATGGTTGTGACAGGGAGCAGTGCTGCGTGTTCCTCTGCTACGTGACATGTCCCATGTGTTGGTCGCAATACAGTCCTCATGCCTCAAGACACCCCGCCCTGTCCAGTTTCCCACCTACAGGTTGTTTTTGAGCGTGCAATGCAATGGATGCCACATGGTTATGGGCGGGAGGGGTGCTCCATGTTGCTGGTCTGTGGGGGTGGGGGCGGTGTTGTGGGTCATGGTGATGGCTGGACACCCACTGACACTGTTTGTTGTGGGGCGAGATGTCTACCTGTCGGCTGACGGTGTGCACTGCAGTGGCTGACACATGGGTTTGGGTGTGGGGGGTGCTCCTCCTTGCTGTGCTGTGGGACTAGGGGCCTGGTGGGTGTTGTACTTCAGCTGTCCCCCCTCCGAGCCACTGCACTTTGTGTTCCTGCTACTTACCTGTAACTTGTCGGTTAGTGCAGCTAAGGCTGACACATGGGTGTGGGTGTGGGGGGTGCTCCTCCTTGCTGTGCTGTGGGACTAGGGGCCTGGTGGGTGTTGTACTTCAGCTGTCCCCCCTCCAAGCCACTGCACTTTGTGTTCCTGCTACTTACCTGTTACTTGTCGGTTAGTGCAGCTAAGGCTGACACATGGGTGTGGGTGTGGGGGGTGCTCCTCCTTGCTGTGCTGTGGGACTAGGGGCCTGGTGGGTGTTGTACTTCAGCTGTCCCCCCTCCGAGCCACTGCACTTTGTGTTCCTGCTACTTACCTGTTACTTGTCGGTTAGTGCAGCTAAGGCTGGCACATGGGTGTGGGTGTGGGGGGTGCTCCTCCTTGCTGTGCTGTGGGACTAGGGGCCTGGTTAGTGTTGTACTTCAGCTGTCCCCCCTCCGAGCCACTGCACTTTGTGTTCCTGCTACTTACCTGTTACTTGTCGGTTAGTGCAGCTAAGGCTGACACATGGGTGTGGGTGTGGGGGGTGCTCCTCCTTGCTGTGCTGTGGGACTAGGGGCCTGGTGGGTGTTGTACTTCAGCTGTCCCCCCTCCGAGCCACTGCACTTTGTGTTCCTGCTACTTACCTGTTACTTGTCGGTTAGTGCAGCTAAGGCTGACACATGGGTGTGGGGGGTGCTCGTTGTGGCGTTTCTGGAGTACTAGGGGACCTGGTGGTAGTTGCGTGGCTGGCTGAGTGTACACATGCCCCCATGGTTTTGTTAGTTGGTAGGTTTGGGCTGTGTGTGTGGTGGTGCCTGTTGCATGTGTGAGTGATGTGTTGTGTATTGTGTACTGTACATGGGGGTGTTTGTCCCTCGGTGCTATGGCATAGTGGTAGTGCATGTGAGTACATAGCGGTGTGCTGGTAAACATTAGTTTGTACTTACCAGCCTCCACTCCCCCTGGTAATCCGGTGAGGATCTCCGGATGTATGATGACTCGCACCTTCTCCTCCCACGCTTTGAAGGTCTTGAAAAGCGCGGGATTCCCTCCGCCAGTCATGGCAGCCAGCTCTCGATTTTTGCTCTCCTTCTTCTTGACCAGGCTTTTGAGGTCATTCCACCTTTTGTTGATTTCAACTCTGTTTCGTGGAACGTTCCCGACTGCATTGACCTGGTCTACGATCCTGTTCCACATTCTGTTTCTGGTGGCTAGTGGTGTGTGCTGGACCTGGTTCCCATAGATTTGTGGGTGCACCTTGATGATCTCGTCGACCATGACCGTCAGCTCAGTGGAAGTGAACTTGGGCATTCTGTGTGATGCCATGGTGTTTGTGGTGCTGGTGCGGTGTGTGGTGTGTGATGTGCAGGGGGTTTGTGGTGCTGGTGTTTGGTGGTGATGGTGGTGGTGGGTGTGATGTGTGCGTATCTGTGGTGTGCTGCTGTCCTTGCTGTGTCACTGTGTCCTCTCCTCTCCTCTCTGCTTTGCTTTGTAATGTTGCAAGGGGTTGTGGTCTGTGAAGGTACTGCTTTTGTACTTACCTATGTGGGTGTGTCATGATGGTCTGTTGTTTTCAGGTGTGTTGTGGCTGGTGTTCTGGGCTTTGTAGTTTATTTGTTTGTCCAGGGGGGGTGTGTTTTCTGGATGTGTACTGTGTTTGTGTATTTGTGCGTGGGTTGCTGTGTGGACTTGTTGGCCATGTTGTGTGCGTTTGTTTGGGTCCGCGGATGATTTCTGTGCAGGGACGTGGCCGCCAGGGCTTCCGCCGTGTCCATTTTCATCAGCAATGTTTGCGCTGGCGGGCGGTGTATTTGTGTATTTTCCGCGCTCATGTCGGTGCGATCGTAATTTCACGGGTGGTGTCTCGGTCGTCAGGGCGGGCGGTTTCGTGTTGTCGGGCGTCTGTCCGTCCGTGGCGGGTGGATAGACTTCGACTCGGACATGGGCGGGCGGTATTTTTGGCGTTTTTCCCGCCGCTGGCAGTTTTCGGCTCGCGGCATCGTAATTGCTGGGTCGGTATTCAGACGGTGTAGGCGGGCGGATTTTTGCCGCTATGATGGATGGCGGAGTTTTTTACCGCCCGGTATCGTAATGGACACCATAGTTATCATAAGAATACAACAAAACAACTTTCATAGCATTAAAAGCAATCTTACAAAATTTTACTTAGCAAAAAATATATGAAAAAAATACTATGCATTTAAAAATATAATTATTTTTCAATTGAAAATTCTATTATATTATATCACACTGATCAAAATTACAAACAATAAAACAGTGTTAATTTAAGTAGATAATAGCAGAAATCTTTCATCAGCTATATTTTTTTATTTTTTTAAAAACAGATTGTAATTATCTTAAAACATAATAAAAATACTTAAAAAGACATAATAAAATAAAAAAATGGTTACAAGCATCTTTTCATAAATAAAATCATGTACAAAAACTTAAAAATTAATTGAAAAAAACATAGGTTTCAGATACCTTATAGTTAAGAATTAGCATTTAAAAAACCTTAGAAATTCACTGAGAAAACCAGAGGTTTCCGGGGCGTTATAGTTAGGAATTAGCATTCAATAAAACTTAGAAATTCACTGAAAAAAACCACAGGTTTCAGGGACCTTATAGTTAGGCTGACATTTCATTCGTACAATAAGCTAACTATAACTCACTCCACCGCAATGCACTGCTGATGACGTCACATATTACATCACTCATGTCATGGTCAGTGACATCACTGATGACATCGCAAATTACATCACTGATGACATAATCCACTTAATCTCTGATGCACCTCCTCACACCCTAATATAACCTTTCATACACCCACTCTAAAATACAGACTTTCATTCTCGAAACCATAGACACACCAATACCAGTTAGTACATACACACTCACTGATTCATAGGTCTATACATACATCTACTCACTCACCCATACAGTCACTCATACATGCAGTCACTCATCAATACAGCCTCTAATATATGCACTCATACAGCCATACAGACACTCACATACTGCCACTCATCCACAGAGATAGTCACACGCCTAGTCAGTAACCCAAAGACTAAATCACACTGCCATTTACTCACCAATACAGTTATACACATACCACCTCACTTATTCATACAGATACTAACACATACTTACTCTCTTATACAATCACTGACACAAGCACACACTCATCCATACAACCACTCTCACAATCACTCACTCTCACATACAGTCACTTATATACTCTAACATTCACATATAGTGCCTTTCACATATATAGTTACTCACAGATATACTACTGAGACATCCATTCACTCACCAACACAGCCATACACACACTCACTCACCCATACAGCCCCTCGCAAACACACTCATGAACCCATACAGCCACTGAATCACCCACTTAAATATCCGAGGAGGGAGTCACACACACCCCCACCCTCCCACACAAACACTGAGGCACCCATACAGGTAGGTAACCAGACAACCACTCATTAACCCATATAGACACTCATGTAGCTACTCACCAACCCATGCAGCTACTTACATACCAACTGACACACTGATACAGACATTCACACAGATTAGTCATTCACCCATGCATTCACTAAGACACAATTAATCTCTCACTTAAACAGTAAGTCACGCACCCACTAAATCATCCATTCAGACACTCATACACCCACTCATTCTTTAATACACCATTGCGTATCTATAATTAACATTCTTAAACTTTTAAAAATCACCCTGTCTCTGGATGATGTCATCAGTGTTGTCATTTGAGATGTAATCAGTGATGTCACTGACCATGTCATGAGTGATGTTATATGTGACATCATCAGCAGTGCATTGTGGGGGCGCGAGTTATAGTTAGCTCAACTAACTATAATGGCCGAATTTCTCTGATTTTGTTCGAGTGGAATGTCCAAATAACTATAACGTCCCTAAAACCTGTGGTTTTTTTCAGTGAATATCAAAGGTTTTTTAAATGCTAATTTCTAACTATAACGTCCCTGAAACCTGTGTTTTTTTCAGTGAATATATAAATATATATTTATATATATAACCTTCTATACTTTGGTGCCGTTTGATGAATCTTCGCAAAATTTTCAAAACTAATGGAGCACTTAGGTCAGCTCCTGTCTTCAAAATTTCGGGGTGATTCATCAAGCGGGGTCTGAGAAAAAAGGGGGTCCCAAAACACATTTTCTCCATGTTAATTTACATAGGAAACTTTAGTCAAGGCTACAGCCCGAACTACTGAGAATTACACCAAATTTGGCAAACATGTAGCTTTTGGTTCAGAAAGCGACCTTTTTCTGAAATGGTGTAAATCCGTTCAGTAGTTCCTGAGAAATTTAAATATTTACAGATATATATATGGACGCAAAGGATCCACGAACCCTCCTGATCTCGAGCCTGAGATCTGATTGGCTGCCAACACTTCAAACCAGGAAGTGTTGCAGCCATCTTGTGACTCGGTTGAACCGAGTCACAAGAAAAAAGGTCACAAATGAAGAAAAGAGGGGCTGGAAGACACACCCTGACCCCCTATGCCTGGTCAGGGGGTCCCACAGGGACCCAGAGGGCCCAAAAAAGCATTTAAAAAAAAACAAAATTAGGTGGGATTTGCGTAGGGTCTGCGAATCCCACCCAAAATAAACCCAAAGCACTGTCTCCTGTGCTTCATTTTCTTGAAGCCCCCAGGTGGCCCAAGGGGGCCCCTGCAGGACCGGGGACTACTACCTCCACAGGGCTTTTTTTTAACAAAAATTGCGTGGGGGTCTCCTGCCCCCATTCTGTCCCATGGACTGCCACCTCCCTGGGTTTTTATTGAACTATGGGCAGGGGGGCCTCCCAGGCCCCCCTTAAGCCCCAGCGACTGCCACCTCCCAGGGGTTTTGATTACAAAATTAAGTGAGGGGGGCTAAAGCCCCCATACTGTCCGAGGGACCACCACCTCCCCAGGGCACTAATTATTTAAATGTGGGGGTCTGCTGCAGACCCCTGGCCCCAGGGACCGCCACCTCCCCAGGGCTAGACTCAAGATATGAGGGGGGCCAAGCAGCCCCCCTCCTGGAGCCCTCCATGGCCCTGGGGACCGCCACCCCCCAGGGCCAGCTCCAACAATGTTCCGGAGTACCCACCCCCAGGACATTGCTGTTTGCTATGTGATAGTGGGAGCACTGCTCCAGCCATCCCATAGCAAACAAGTGCTTGACTGTGAACAAGTGAGAGAACTTTGCTCTCACTTGTTCACAGTGGAACACTTTTTTTTTGCCTTCAGAGAGCTGTATGTCAGCAGCTCACTGGAGACAAAAAGCAATGCCCACCCCCACAGGAGGTGGGACCCAGCAGGGACCATGGGGGTCTTCATACTCCCCCACAGTCCCTTTAATGATGGCCATGCCCCAGGGGATGGGGTTCCCAGGGCAGGAAGTAGCTGGGAGTGGGGCCGCGTTGCCCCCTCCTTAAATTTCTTTTTAAAATAATGGAATTCTGTGGTCCCGGGGGATGGGGTCCCCAGAGCCGAAATGGCCATATGGAACAGGGGTATTTTTTATTTTTTCTCCCGTGATAGGAGTCACGACCCTATTGCGGTGCTCAGCGCGGCCCCCGTGTAAAATAGAGGTAGATTTGTGGATCCATGTTAAATAAATAATTAAATACTAACTAATTCAGAAGGTAGTGTTACAGTTGTGGACTTTTTTATACATGTACTGAGATTGAACTTCATAAGCATATTAAAATTGTGAGAGTTTGAAATAATATTTAAAATGTAAATTAAAAGTTAAAGTTGAAAGGTTATATATGTTGTAGTACATTGAATTTGTGCTTTTGTTTTGCATATTCGTGATGGGTTCACGAATCCCCAAAAAATAAAAATATATTAAAAAATATATAACTTTCACTGTTGGGTTATAAGGTGGCTCTAAGAAGAGCTGTTGTGTTTATTATGACTTTGTTGAAGCTACATGTAAGTGTGGATGCACAGCTTAAGGTTGTTGAGAAAAACTCTGTTCCCTTCATCTGTGAAGTGAACTACATCACTTCTGAAGATGTTATGCATGTGAAAACGTAGATTGTTGTTATAGATAGAGCTCATGTTATGGTCTCTGAGGAAAGCAGAAACAACTTTATTGACATTCTTTTTAGCCTTCTCAATCTGTGGACAGAATTGATTTGACCACTTCCATTTCTGTCTTTGGCATATGTTAGAGTATGCAAAGACAGTGTGTGAGAAAAGCGACATCAGTTGTGAAAAGTTATCCTTCATTGTTATTAACAATTCTACCCCAGTCAATGTGCTTAGGTCATTGCTACCACAGTGCATAATCATGAGGTCAGGGGGTTGGAGATTAAAGAAGGTTTTAACCAAAGGCAACAATTGGTGCCACTTTATTCCACTCTGGGCAAACCATTTAATATCCACATTTTGAAAACCTAGGTCTTTGTCAATACGTCTGTCTTCAGCATACCTTTTGTCCCAGAAAACATAGCTGTGACCCACAGTCCATACTGTTAGTATTTTGAACGGATGTGTGGAAGGGATCCAAAAACTTCTGTAGCTGAGTAAGTCAATTGGTAGAATGAGTGGTATCTACAAAGGTAGAGAAAATGCTGTTTTTGAAAAAGAAGATAACTGATTGGCTGTTCATAAACATTGTGTAGTCAAAAATAGGATGTATGTTACTTTGTAGAAAAAGCATCTTTCTGATTGGATATAGAAAAACACTTTGAAAGGTACAGTAGACAGGATAAGCTAATATTTGCAAGACTCAACCACACCTGCTCTTTGCATTTGTAAGCTAGTGTGCTGAACTTGAAAATATGGTGAACTTGTGACCTGGCATTACAGTTGAATGTTGCAGAAACTGTTACAATGGAAACTAGGGTTACGCAAAATAGGGGAAGCTCTGGAAGTTAACTGTGGTTTTAAAATATTAAATGGTAAGTTATATATGAGTGATATGGTTTTAAAGTTAGTTTTCCCTAATCAGTGCTATGTTTAGAAGTGGTATGTTCATAAAAGGTAATACTAGTATTGTTGAGAATAGGTTTTTCACAGCGCATGCTCTCTACATTTGTGTAAAAGAAAGTGTATGTATCCATTACTGCTCATAAAACATGGCACCTGGGTATTGAACAGGCTATGTGAGAGGCTCCACAATAACTTCATACAGCAGACATCTGCGACCGGATGACAGAGCAGAACTGACAGATTTGTCTACCGATAGGATAACCGACCAGGTTTTCAAGCTACCATCTTCGGATACATAACACATGAGAGAATACATATACAAATAGACACATACCTCACTCACAAGACCTTTAAACTTGACAGAATGCATTTCTCATTTGAAGCAGACACCTAAACGTATATGGCCTACTTCAAGTGTACCTTTCCACAGACTCATAGCAAGTAGCCTAATCACTAATCCTTTTGTCAACATGTCTTAAACCTCACTTTTCTCTTGCAGCTTCAGTTTTCACCAACTGCTCAGAATCTTGAGCCTAGCCAAATTTAAAACAGTAACCCTTCCCATCTCACTGTTATAAGTCTCACCCTGTTTCTCAAAGCATGCATGCATCAGTCTGTGTCGTTTCCTAGTGGCATTATACATTAAAAAAAATACAATAGTTGAATACATGTGTTTCACAGTGCATGCTCTCTAAATTTTTGTTGAAGAAAGTGTATGTATTTCTTTCTGCTCAGAAAACACGGCACCTGGGTATTGAACAGGCTATGTGAGAGGCTCTACAAAACCTTCATACAGAAGACATCACAGGCTGTGCCATTGAATGACAGAGCAGAACTTATAGATTTGTCCATGGGTGGGAAAACTGACCAGGTTTTCAAGCTACCATCTTCAGATGCATAACTCATGAGACAATAGATGTAGAAGTAGACACATACCTTACTCACAAGAGCACGCAGACCTTTAAACTTGACAGACTGCATTTCTCATTTGAAGCAGACACCTAAACGTATATGGCCTACTTCAAGCGTACCTTTCCACAGACTCATAGCAAGTAGCCTAATCACTAATCCTTTTGTCAACATATCTTAACCTTCACTTTTCTCTTGCAGCTTTGGTTTTCACCAACTGCTCAGAATCTTGAGCCTAGGCACATTTAAAACAGTAACCCTTCCCATGTCACTGTTATAATTCTCACCTTGTTTCTCAAAGCATGCATGCATCAGTCTGTGCTTTTTGCTAGTGGCATGATACATAAAAAAAACATACAAATAGTTGAATATCTGCGTTTCACAGTGCATGCTCTCTAAACTTGTGTTGAAGAAAAGTGTATGTATTCCTTTCTGCTCATAAAACATAGCACCTGGGTATTGAACAGGCTATTTGAGAGGCTCCACAACACCTTCATACAGAAGACATCACAGGTTGTGCGACCGAATGACAGAGCAGAACTGAGAGATTTGTACACCAGTAGGAAAACTGACCAGGTTTTCAAGCTACCATCTTCAGATGCATAACACATGAGACAATAGATGTAGAAGTAGACACATACCTCACTCACAAGAGAAATCAGACCTTTAAATTTGACAGACTGCATTTCTCATTTCAGACAGACACCTACATTTATACAGCCTACTTCAAGGGTACCTTTCCAGAGACCCATATGAAGTAGCCTAATCAGTAATCTTCTGCCAACATCTCTTAAACCTCACTTTTCGCTTGTAGCTTCAGTTTTCACCAACTGCTCAGAATCTTGGGACTAGCCAAATTTAAAACTGCAATCTTTCCCATGTTACTGTTTAAAGGTGCATGTTCTTGTGACAGGTATGCTAATGTGTAAAGTACAATATTGTAAATATTTACGTGTTATGGAGACATTTCCAATGTAATTGAAAGCATTTGTTTATTCATTATTATGAATATTAATACATAATTATTTCAAAAGTATAAAATTATTTAACACACTATTGAAACTTATCTTTGTTTTTCAGATATTTACTTTTATTGGTAAAAAAACATGAGGATATGAAAAAAAGATCAAAAGAGAAGACAACAAAAAAAAGTACTACTTAAAGAAAAGAGTAAAGAGGAAATTAGATGAAGTGCAAAATGTTACACAGAAGAAAAGACTTCTGGTAAGAGAACTAAACAGTTTCTGAAAACAGTTATACAGACTATGAAAAAAGTTAAAAAGAAAAAGAGACTATGTACAACAACTGAGAAGCAAAATGCAAATGGAGATGTTTAAACAAAGTCATTTTATGGGAAAACACTGCATATAACAAAAAGGCTGAAGGAACATAGGGACATAAGGAAAAGAATGTTCAGATGTAGAATAGTACAACATTTATTGAAAGATTATAAAATATATAAAAAGATCAGTAGCTTTTAAGAAAAAGCAACAGATTGAACATGTAGTAGATAAAGCTTTTGAGATAAAACAAAAATTATTTGAAGAGAATGAGAACATTAGACAAAACAATGGTGTTTTTGAAGGAGAAAAGTGAAAGAAAAAGACTGGTTAATAAAAGTAACTTCTGTAAAAGTTTTAGTGGAGAATGGACACACCCTTCTAGTTCTGAGCCTTTCTTTAATGAAGAAAGCTAATTTCAGCAGAACTCTTTAGTACATGCAGTTGATACTAGTGGTTGATGCTATGAGATGAAAGATGGTTCTCCGATTCCAAAGGAATAAATCATTCCTAGGAATGTAGGAGAAGTAATAGCTGAAGAAGTTCAAGGGAGGCGTAAACAAGCTCCTGTATTTAAGTGGGTATTTGACAGGAGTCTATTGACATTTTACTAATTATTTTACGAGAATATGCCAAAAAAGTGTTAAACAGAATATTAAGATGTTACAAGAACTAGATCCATGTGAAATAAGAAAATATTATAAGTTGCAAGGTCATTCTCTGGCTTGTCTTTCATGAAACGTCTGCCAAAGTACTTTTCATCATTTAAGAATGTTAGCTGTACACCACTGTGAAATGCGGAAGTTGGTAAGGAGACTCTACTATGTAAAAACTCCTGCATTATGTTTAAGTGAAATGAACACAGCTCTTTTGCATGGTTCTGTATCAGATATAGAGAAGGTTTGTGATAATATACACTTTCATTTTTTTGGATCAGAAGGCAAGTGTAGAGAAACTGAGAGTTTGATAAGTGTACGTGTTGAAGAACAGGAGAAAGAGATTAGTAGTGATGATTTTGTGGAAGAAATTACAAAGTTTTTTTTTTTTTTCTAATCTCTAAAAGATTTTTATTGTTCCATGGGATGTGTGTTTCTTGTAAACATATTAAGTCTGGATTCAGTGTTCTAAGTATCTCGTATACCCTTTCTCTTTTCTTCCTATCATTTAGACCACCAACATTCGATGAACATATCCTGAAATTATTCATATTTTGCAATATATTTTTTTTTTCCAAAACGTTGCTGAACTACTACCTTATATTTAGTGCTTTGCCAAAAAACAGACATTTCTGATTTCTTTTTTCCCCCGTATATCTCCCTCTTTACCCCCTTAGCTTGCCCACCCCCCATTTCTCCACCCCCAACATCCAACCAAGCCCCCACCTACCATCCAACCCAGTGCTGCCCTCCCCATCCACCCCTGTGTCCCCCAGGCCCACCCATCCATCCCCCCACCCTTTATCCCCTACTCCAGGCAAAAGGGCAAATAGCCCTTACGATGGAGAGAGACTTGACCCCTGTGCCCCTCCTTCTTCAAATTACAGTAGTATTAGACGGACATATATATGTCATCTTGTTTCCCACAAACAATATATCTATCTATATAGTGTCCTGTATATCAATTTTTAATGGCCACGTTTCCTGATTACTCACATGGTATCTAGGTATTCTTTCGCTTGTATTTCAGAGATAAAAAATCGTGTCTGACCCTTACTGATTATTTTTAGTGTAGCTGGATTAAGCAAAAACACCTGCGCCCCCTTTTTTTGAAAAGGAGTTATGAGTTGGCGCAGCTGCCATCTTTTTTCTACTGTGTAGTGACAGTAGTCAGGTCTTACAAAAAACTGCACCCCTTTTCCCTGCCGTTTCCTGTCTGGTCGAGCTAGATCATATAGAGCTTGGCGTGCTAGAAAATTGTTTAGACAGATCAAAATAGCCCTCGGTCTAATCTCGGATTGCCCTTTCTTAGTTGTCGGTTGTCTAAACGGAAACCTGTGAGCTCTTTGGATCTCGGTAGACCAGTTCCACATGTTTAAGTCCGGAAAGGCTTCAGAGAAGAGATCAATCATAAATTTCCGGATGTCTGAACCCTCGATATCTTCTGGAATTCCTAGTACTCTAAGGTTGTTGCGGCGTAGTCGGTTTGTCAAATCAACTAGTTTCCTTTGAGTGTCATCTCTGTGGGACGTCATATTTTTCAGAGTGGTCTTTTGTACTGCCATTTCATCTTCTAAAGTCGATATTCTTCCTTCCACCTCATTCATTCTGTCTGTGAATTCTTTGCAAGTTTTTGCTACTTTCCTGACAGTATTTTGTAATTTCCGGCAGACAGTGTGTGTCTTCAAATTTTCTGTGCGGGTTTCGACTCTATGGTCTACTATAGATTGATAGATTGCCGCCAAGGATATTTCTTCTGTCTGACCGCCCATTGCACCCATACTGCCCAACGAGGAATCCACAATTTCTGCGCCGGGAAGACTGGGCTCAGAGTGAAGTTCAGGAGACAGGGAGATCTCCCACATCAAACTTTTTACTGGCCCCGGGAGGGGTGCCTGCTCTTCATTTGTCGATTCTTTTTGCACCATAGTGGTGTCCGGACTTTTTCCGTCCATATTAGAGATATTCGATTCATTCCACAGACTGGTTGTTGACCCATCCAGTGATCCAGATCTAGACGCCCCATCTTTCTCATCATGTCCAAGATGTTCCTCTCCCGATGAATCCGAGGGTTCTGAAAGTGAATAAAAATTCTCCCCTGAGTCCCCCTCCCTGTTAGTCTCTTTACTGGTCTTTATTTCGCTTTCCTCTTTCTGACCGTGACCCACAGAGGAATCCAATATAGATGCGTTTATACCCACATTTGGCTCACCATGCTTTACCTCTGATACATGTATCTCTGATACATCCTGTTGTGACTCAGGGGTAATCTGATTAAGACTCCAAGGGGAGTCTTTTTCTTTGTCAGAATATGCCTTGTCATGCATCACATGCGATACACCCCCAGGGTTTTCATCCATTGAAATATTCACTGATGTATATATATTATCCGGCCTACCAGCCTCACCCCCAATATTTGAGAGTTCTTTTTGTATGCTGATAGTGCTCTCTTTTCTCGATTTCACAAACATTGGTGGAATTTTTTTCCTTACATCCGCTTGCTGTTTACCCCCATGTATAGAGGTGCTCAGATCGCCAGTTATGCCCTCCAAAGGCGTTTTTACGTTAATTCCACCCTTCATCATGGTCTCCCTTCTATTCCCAGCCTGAGGATCCCTAGACTTGCCGCCATGAGCAGATTTTGGGGGCATGATGACACAGGTTAGGGTGGTATAGTTCCGTTTTGGGGAGAATCAGTACTTACAGGCGTTTGTCAAAGTTACTGCCTCTTTGTTTGCCCACCGCTCACCCGCGTGTGTCACCGCATCCCATATGCACCACCGCCTTTTCTCATTGCTGACCTCCACAACGCAGTACGCTTACCGGCAGAGTCTCTCCTGTACACCGTCGAGAAGCCGGAGAAGACTTGAGACTTATCTCTCTCTTGTCTGTAGCAGCCTCGAAGAGTTGCCCAGCCAGGGCGCGTGCCTCTGTTTTCCACTGCTGCGGCTGACAGCCAGTACCGTGGTATCGTACTCCAAGGACGATTATTCAGCAGTCTTTTGGTTTCCCTTCCACGTAGATGGGCGGTAAGTGAACAGTTTAGGCGAGTTAGTAAAACTCAGAGCAATCACCACCGCCAAGTGCCTTTGCTTTTCTCCGGTAACATTCACTTAAATTTTCGCTTTTCCAAGCGTCCAAATGCGTACCGTATCCTGGTTTATTATCTGTATCTCATCGGAGTATCCTATACGTAGCAGTCTGTGAAGAAGGAGAGTTCAGCGAGGAGCTCATCTCTCGCACGGCCGACTAGCGGTCGCCATCTTTGCCTCCCAACTCAGTAAGTGCTTCTGTCTTACGAGTCCCTTCTTACAAGGAGGCTGCCGCGTGACTAGTGCCGCCATTTTGTTGTGTATCAATGTGAAAATGGTAAATAAAGTAGAAATTACAAAGTTTTGTTTGTATTTGTTGTCGACGTACTCACAAAAGAAGTCAAACTAGGAATGCTGATTTATATTTCAAAAGTGAAAAAGAAAATAATGATAAATGGTAGCAATTTTGTGTTTATTTGTTGGTAGAAGGTCAGTTTGAATTGGGTACTGATCAAGTTATTTGTAAATATTGTTATAACAAATTAAAAGAAAACAAAATGCCAGCTAGAGCAGTACATAACAACTTAGAGTTGGCACCTACTCCTTGGGGACTGGCAGATTTAAATACATATGAGACTATTCTTATTCAATCTCTCCACCTTTTTCAGGCCATAGTTCGTATGGAGCCTAAAACAGGTAAGCTGCCACCAACAGATTTACAAAAAGGTCTTAAAGGAAGAGTTGTCTACTTACCTTTAGATTTTAAGAAAAACATTGAAACTGTTGGTGTGGACAGAGAAGAAAATGAGCCAGTAGTTATTATAGTAAACGGTGTACCAACAAAGAGTCAACAAATCTGGCAAGAGTTTGTAAATGTTAGTAAACTTCAAAAGGCTACAATATACCCAAGACGGAATAACATTTATTATAAGAATATGAATGTTGATGAAGACTTATTATGCTTACAAGATGAAACAGTAATTTCAACTGAACAAATTGAAAAAGTGGACAAGTGCAGGACTGAAGAGATTTATGAACATTATACAATACATCCTCTGCATTCAAAAGAAGTAATTGGAAACAGTGTTGATTTATTTCAAATGAAAAAAGCAAAGGGAAGTCCCATTAGTGTATGGGAAAAAAGTTTAGAAGCTCGTTGTTTTCCCAAGCTATTCCCCACTGGAGAAGGTGGACGATTTGATGAGCGAGATGTACAGATTCTAGCTTCAGAATACTGATCAACAAGAACATTTTGTGAAGATGTAAGATTTCGGCAGTGCATTCCATATATATTTCATCTTCTGTTTGAAAGCGATTTGTCTGCACTTTTGTATGCAGTGAACCACATGGACAAAGTTGAACAAAGAGATGAAAATTTAGAATCTCAGTTAATTAATTTGATGGCGTGCCAACATGGTACCAATGAGTATTGGTATCATCGTCATGGAGAACTTAAATGCATGTTAAGAAACTTAGGTACTCCTACATGGTTTGTAACACTTAGCTGTGCTGAATATGCGTGGGAAGATTTACTTGAATTTCTACGAGAAGTAAATTCAGTTTTTAAAAACATTGAATTGAAGACAGCAGAACTGTCGAGCAGAGATGGCGGTAGTGTGAGCACCACTCTTTTCCGGTCACCGTGCTGTACGCTGGGAAGTCGGGAAGTCGGCGGTCGATTAGCTGACCTGGAACGCTGACCATTGACAGCTGACCTGCAATGTAGATGTCCGTGGGCGATACACCAGGAGCCTCAGAACGGGCTCCGGACAGCGGGACAACAATTCGGGTCTCGGTCTCCGTTATAGTCCGATTGACCTGCTACGGTGGAGCTGGGAGTCGTACAGTGCTGACGGATTTGATTCAAGCTGGATTCAAGCTGCTAACAGACTCGGGGAAAGCCGCAGGATTGGCGCAGCGGAGGCAAAGACGAAGCGAGGGGAGCATGACCACTCGGGGGCAGAAGAACTTAAAATCGAAAACTGCTTTGCTACAAAGTGACATGGAAAAACCTGAAAAAGCGGATCTTCCTCTTAAAGGTAAATGGGACCCAGGGGCCATCAAGAAACACATGGGGAAGGTTGGAGGAATTGGCACACTGAAAGAGGGTGCAATGGGAGGTACTGGGTTATCACCTTCTATTAGCAAACATTTCTCTGTAGTCAAGGTTCCCTCTATAACCTCCATAAACACACCAACAACAAGGGACGATTTCAGTGACCTATGTGTACCGAGTCAGGGGGTCTTGGAGCAGGAAGCTGAGCAGGGAGTTGTGCACCAGAGTGAAGTCCCGACGGTATTACAGACTGTTTCGGGTGATACCGGGATCAATGGTATAATACCTCCAGCGCCGATTTCAGAGCTTCCCACTAGTGCCTCAGACGCCGCTGTCATTACTGGCGGAATAGGAAAAAACCACCAGGATAATACAGATATTGTGGTTAACAGTGATTTTATAGGCAATCCTGGTCTCATAGCTCCCCAGACCCCGGATCCCGCCGGGGATAACTTTTTTTCTGTATCCGATGGGTCTATATCCGGTACAGAAAACAACATTAACAGCTCAAGTGAAAGTAGCACGTCCAACGATAATGAATACGACCCCATGTCCACTACAAGAACTACTCAGCAGAAAAAGAAACTGCGGAGTAAAACGCGCAATCAGCTTAAATGGGACTACTCAGACTCCTTCAGTTCGTTTCCCCGTGGGGGATCTTCCAATCCTCAGCATGAGGAGAACCCGCAAGGTACTGCTCAACATCTATCTGAGCCATCTTTGGCCTCTATACTGAACTCTATAAAACAGTTTCAAGAGGAAGCTCGATTAGACAATCTCGCTGCCAAGGGGGCTGCCAAAAAACTCCAAGGTGGCATCAGGAAGCTAAACAAGTCTTGTGCAGACATCGGAGATCGGGTCTCAATGGTGGAAACACGGACAGAGACTTTGGAGGTAGATGTAGCCAACGCGAAAGACCAGGGTGCCTCTCACGCAGCCTGCCTAACAGACCTAATGGCCAAAATGGAAGAGCAAGAAAACAGGCAACGGAGGAATAACTTACGGTTACTGGGGATTCCCGAAGGAGTCGAAGGGGACGACCCCAGAGGGTTCATTGTTAAACTTCTCCGAGCCGCATTCCCCGGGCAGACTAATTGGAATTGGGACCAAGAGGTTCAAAGGGCACATCGCTTTCCTTTTAATATAAAGCAGAGGCAAGAGGGCAGTAGCTCTAACAGTGGGAAACCCAGGTTTTTTTTAGTTTTTTGGGGGAATTTTCTTTTGAGGCAATTGGTGTATGATCAGGCCAGACCGAATTCCCAAAAAGAAGCAGATGGAATTAAATTCTTTGCCAAGCCTGATTTCTGTCACGCAACTGTAGAGCGCAGGTGGAGACTTCGCCAATTAATATCTCCTCTTCAACAGCAAGGTGCCCAAGTGTACCTAATGAATCCTGCCAGACTGAAAGTTATATTTGATGGCTCTACCCGGGTCTTTTTGTCAGAAATCAAGGCTGGAGAGTATTTAAAAGATATCACGGGGAGGAAAAGATTGAACTAACTTGAGACCTCCATCCTTGACATAATAGATTAAGTCTTATAGGGGCTGCATGAGTTTTCCTCTCCTTTGTGTTATTATTTTGTATTTCCTCACAAAAGTACGAAAGAAAAACTTTCTTTTTCTTTGCTTTTTTCTTTTCTTTTCCCCTATGTTTTTGAATATAGGTGGGTTAGACTTTAGGTATAGGCCGACTTAAAGCTAGGATTTCAATGGGCTGTTGATTGGAGCTCACACATGCTCACCATCATTCAGGGTTTCCCTGACTGCTTGCTTGTGGGGGGGAGGAGGGTGGGAAGGGGACACAAAAGGTTTGCAGTGGGGGGAAAGAATATATTCTTTTATGAATTTCCTTTTTCTGGAATGGGACACGGGAAAATGTGCTCTAGTGATATGAGAGAGAGAGGAGAGGGGAGGGGATGGGGAGGTGGGGAGAAGGCTGGGAAACGTGCAAGTGGGTGGGAGGGGCAGGGGGAGGGGGAAAGGGGGGGAAGACATTTTTAAAAAAAAGGAATAAAACGAATTGGTTAGCTTATCTTAGAAGCATGATCTCTACAATTTATAAGTTTACTGTCAAAAAGCTTAGGTTATTACAAAGGATCAAGTTATCTACGTTAAAATGAGTATGCCGCATAAACTCAGAATTGTATCAGTAAATATCTGTGGCCTGAATGATCCCATAAAAAGGCAAAAAGTAGCACAGGGACTACGCTTACTGGGGGCCGACATCGCCTGCCTCCAGGAGACACATATAGAAGGAGCACAGAAATATTTGTTGAACTCATTGGGGTATAAAGTTATTGGGGCAACCTCGCAAGGGGCTAAGGTCAAGGGAATTGGAATTATAGCTGCGAAGAAACTACCTTTAAAAATCAATAGAGTAAAATCGGATTCTCTTGGAAGATGGGTGATTGCAGGATGCTCTCTTCCCCCAAGTTTTGCTTTTACTATATGCTCTATTTATGGAAGTAATTTAGATGATCCGGGTATAATCAATTGGGTAAATGAGGAACTTGTACATTGGCCACTTCCTATAATTCTTTGTGGCGATTTAAATCTAAATCTACCTAGCACCTGGAAATCGGATGATCTATGGAAGTACAGAGGCAGGAAACCAAAGGTTTTCCAGGCTGTGCTCAACTTAATAAACACCCATGGATTAAAGGATGTATGGGCCAATCTAAAACCCGAACAAGACGGTTTTACTTTCTTTTCAGCTCCTCATCTGTCTCTGGTAAGGCTTGATTACTTTTTGGTTTCTTCTTCCTTGGCCCAAGCCTGTTGCATTAACACCGCACCCCGATTTCTATCAGACCACAACCCACTTATATTAAACTTAGAGGGACAGGGATATAGAGGACCAAGTTCGAATTGGAGCTTTGAAAAAGCGCTCTTGTATGATAGCAACTACCGGGAGCACATGCAGGGTTGGATTCAAGAGTTCTTGAAGATAAACATAGGGTCAGCCTCGATAATGGTTGTGTGGGACACATTAAAGGCAGGAATAAGGGGAGAGACGCTACAATTTTCTATTAGGAAGAACAAAAAGGAGAAAGCGCAGGTTATCTGTTTTCAAGACAAAATGACAAAAGCAGAAAAGAAATTAATACAGGCCGTTCAGTTAGGAGTAGAAATTGAAGCCGCACAAACGGCAGTAGCTGTGGCCAAAGCTGAGATCGGGACTATATTTGCAGAGAAAGTAGCGGCAAAATGGGCCTCGGCTCGAGAAAAATTATATGAGTGTAGTGAGCTTATTGGCCATCAACTTGCTATCGCCACTAGACAACTGGCAACTGCTAATATAATATCTTCAATCCAGACAATCTCTGATGGGATTACCAACGACCCAGACAAAATACAGGAGGCATTTCGGGAATTTTATGAAAAACTTTATACTGAAGAGAATGCTAGTCCCCTAGAGATCAGAGGAATAGAAAACGCGGAATATTTTGAGACAGTATTGATGGCTAAACTTAATATCAAGAGTAGTGACCAAATGGAATGCCCTCCAACCTGGGAAGAAATTGCAACCACACTTGCAAGCCTGCTGGATGGCAAAGCCACCGGCTTGGATTGTATCCCAGTTGAGTTCTATAAAATCTTCTCACAGCAAATTAAAGATCTTTTTTTGGAAGTGGTAATCTCCATTTTTAATGGGGCTTCTCCGCCTCCTTCTTGGTCCACAGCCAAAATTGTAATATTCCCTAAAAAAGATAAATCACCACTCGAGATGTCTTCTTACAGACCAATAACCCTTATAAACACCGACTCTAAAATATTTTCGAAAATCATTGCATCTAGATTATCCACAAACATTGAGTCTCTTGTCTCCAAATGGCAGCACGGGTTCATTCCCAAAAAAGGCACTACAGAGCATATCCGCCGAGTCATCACTCTATTTGACGCCGCTAAGGTGTCGGGAGACCCGATCGCATTAATTCTACTCAATGCTGAAAAAGCTTTCGATCGGGTCTCCTGGCAGTTTCTATGGGACGTCTTGAGGCGTATGGGCTTTGGTCCTAAGATAGTGCAGGCCCTCCAAGCTTTATATCTGAAACCCACAGCCAGAATCTCAATTAATAGGCACTTGACGCAGCCAATAGAGATTTCACGAGGGACGAGACAGGGGTGCCCTTGCTCCCCATTGCTCTTTGCCCTATATATTAACCCTCTTATTAATAAAATCGAACATAACTTTGAAATAATGGCAGTGAGAAGGTTTGGCATGGATACCAAGATCATGGCTTATGCCGATGATCTTGCCGTAGTAACCCCGGAACCCAGAGCTGCCATAGAGGCACTGGAACAAGAGGCCCAAGAATTTGGAAAGTTATCCGGCTACGCCCTTAATAAAACAAAAACACAGATTATCTTAAACGAAAAAATAAATTGGGTGGATAATAGAGTAGTCCAAAAAGCTAAGTATCTAGGGGTTAATATAGTTGCTGACTTAGATTTAATAACAACGAAGAACCTGACTCCGCTAGCAGTTGATATCAAGAAATCACTCAAAAGAATTAATAATCTACATCTGACCATAGCAGGGAGATGTAACGTTTTAAAGATGACTTTTTTTCCCAAACTACTTTACTTTTTTAGAACAATTCCGCTCGAGTTTAACAACAGTATACTTCATCTGTTTGAACAAATCTTCTCCCAATTTATATGGGCCTATTCGCAGCCAAGAAGGGCTTTTAAACTACTCTCTCTTCCTAGAGATAGAGGCGGGTGGGCTCTTCCCAATTTAAAACTATACGATTGGGCAACTGTCCTACAATATTCCTCTGAATTATTACATGAATACCATGATGTGAATTGCATGGAACTTCCATCTCCCTATATATCATTACTAGGGGAAAGCGTTAGGGGATGTCTTTGGAGGCAGTTGGAATTTGGCTACTATAAGAGGGTTAGATTTAAGACTCTGATGAATGCATACAAGATTTTTTCTAAAATCCGCAGATTATTTGGACTAGGCAGACTAAATCATTATACCCCTATAAATAATAATAATAATCTACCACTTATTTTTGAAAAAACATATCTCCTAAAATGGTATAGAGCTGGTATTTCAAAAATAAATGGGGGATCTGGTGACTCCAGAAGGTGTTCGGCCTTTTAGTGACCTCAAAACCCGTTATAATTTGAATAATAATCAGATCTTTTTGTATTGCGCCATTAAAAATTTTCTGTTACATAAGTCGGGAGGACTAGTAGGTTTTGCAAAGATGGATGTCATAGATAAACTGCAGGGGCTAAGACCACCTCGGATCGGATACATATATACAATCTTAAACAATCAAATGCCCGATGATCTAGGAAAGATAGATGAAAAATGGCAGCAGAAACTGAATGTCCCCTCTAATACCTTCAGTCTTACATTGAGCCTTGCACAAAATTATTTGTTGTCATCTAAATTACAGGTGCAATTTTATAAGACAGGATTCTTCCTGTATATAACTCCCAGTAAGATTGCTAATTAGGGAACCGGGAGTGGAACAAAGTGTCCTAGATGCTCCGAGATTGCTGCCGACTCGGTGCATATGTTTGCAACATGTCCAAAATTAGAATCTTTATTGGACAAAGTGCAGCAGTTCTTGGGGGTAGTCTTTGTATTAGACATCCAACTTACCCCAACTGTTATCATGCTGGGGCTATACGAAGCAATCAATAGGAAGACTGGGGGTGCTCTAATTTTTGTTGCAATGACTATCCTTAGGATCTGTATTGCCTCGCACTGGAAAGATCCGAATCCCCCCTCGTTTGCCCAATGGCAGGCCCGGATGTTGGCTACATATAAATTGGAGAGTGCTATTTACGCTAAAAAAGGCAGACGAGCAAAAAGAAAAGGACTAGAGATATGGGAACCTTTAACTCGGTGGTTCAATATTATGAACGCACAGGACATTTAGAAAGCTTTTACGGGTGCTTCTCCTCCCCTTTCGTCGCTTTTCCGCTTCTCCCCTCTCTTCTTCCTTTCCTTCTTTACTTCTTTTTTTCTTGTTTTTTGCACTCCTGGATTTGTCACGTTAAGACTTGTGCAACCAGATATGTTTTTTCCCAATGCAGGATTGAATGCCTTCGTAGGGGCTATTTTTATGCTAAAACCTTCACTGCTTGTAGTATCCACTGGTTGTATCGTGGGGTTTGGGGTGGGGGGAGGGGGGGCGCCGTATTGAATTATTTTGATATTGTATTTTAACGTACTGCATACATAAAATAAAAAAATAAAAAAAAGAATTGAAGACAGCTGGAGAGCTGTGTTCCTTGGATCCTGTAAATGTGTGCAGATATTTTAATCATAGGTTTCAAGCTATGATGTCATTTATCTGCAATAAAAATTTCCACCTCTTGGAGAGGTAACAGATTTCTTTTGGA
Source organism: Calotriton arnoldi (assembly GCA_963921515.1). Lineage (NCBI taxonomy): Eukaryota > Metazoa > Chordata > Amphibia > Caudata > Salamandridae > Calotriton > Calotriton arnoldi. Next base: position 1,841,358 of record CAWUFW010002154.1, on the reverse strand, counting down.
GAAAGGAGTACCAAGCCAGAGGTGCTCCTCATATATACATTCTAATATGGATAAATAATGCAACAAAATTTGGAACTGATAATGATGAAACTGTTTTGTCTTTCATCGAACAGTATGTTACATGTGCCATTACAAGAGATGGAGGAGAAAGGAGCTTGAGACAACAAGTTTTACACTTTCAAAGTCATCGACGTGCAAAATAATGCCAACGAAAATACAAGTGTAAAGGGAAATTTTACACAAAATGTTGTTTTGGATTCCCACGTCCTATAATTTCTAAAGGAAGAGTAAATAGTTTTTTGTCAGCAGTAAGGCATACAATAACTCAGAAATCTCCCAAGAACTTAAAAAGAACAGAAGCTTCATAGTACATTAGTGCATACAATCCAACTATTTTGAAAATGTGAATGCAAACATGGATATTCAGTATCTCGCAGATAATTCAATTGCTGTTGCCCACTATGTTACATCATGTATAACCAAATCTGAAAAGACAGAGATGAAAGAAATGTGGGAAGAAAATTCAGCAGAGAAGAGTCTTAGCAGGAAATTGTACAGCTTCAGCTTGAAAATGCTTTCCCATCGTGAGATTGGATCCTATGAATGTTCGGACCACTTGAGCTCTGCCAGTTTATATTCAAAGTCATGAGGAATCATTTGGGTAAGTCTAGGTCTTGCCTCCACACGAAATAGAGTATTGAAATATTTACAAGAAATCGAATACTTAGCACAGAATGATCCAGAAAGTACAGATATTGTTAAAACTAATATGTTGGATACATACTATCCCAAAAGGAGTCCACATCTCGAAAACCTATGTCTGTATGAAATACTTCAACATTACAGCGTTAAAAGAAAAGTTACAGAAAATATAAAAGAAGAGAAATATGCAGTAATTGGATGTGCTGGATGTTTAGTAAAATATGCCAAAGAAAATCTTATTAAGCACAGAAAACTCAGTTGAGAAAGTCCAGATAAGAGAGAATTGCTTTATTTAGCACTTATGCAACTGTTCAAGCCTTGGTGTAGTGAAACAGAATTACTTGGAGATTTTGACTGCTATGAAGATTCTTTTAATGCAACTAAATATAGCATTCAGTGCACAATTTTCCCAATTTATCTACAAATGTTAAATGATGAGATTGAACAAGAAAGTACTATTGCAGCTGAACTATCTAAAGAAAATTCATAAGGCAGTCAAAGTTCTGAACCACTGAGTCAAGATCCACTGGCACAACCGATTATTGAAAATGAAGCAGCAATAGCCATAATTGAGGTAGAAAGTGCAATGCAACAAGCACGACAGGATATTATCCAGTTGGAAAAGTTAGAAGAACAACTAAACATAAAACAAAAAGAAATATATCAACAAGTGACACAACAGATACAATATGGTTTGCTGCATGAAAAAAAAGAATGCCAATGTTCATCATTTGTACCTATTCTATTGTACATCAGTGGTCAAGCTAGAACAGGAAAAGGTTTCTTAATTAAAGTTTTGACCAGTTATCTACACAAAAATACAGATTCACATTTATCTTGTATTGTAACAGCTCCAACTGGATTAGCAGCACGCAACATTAAAGGGATTACTTTACATCAATTACTTATGCTGCCTGTTGAACATGATAATGAATTGTAATATCAGAAGCTTGTTATGAAGTCTCATGAGTCTGAAGAAGATTAAACTTTTAATCATTGATGAGGTGAGCATGGTCTCAAACGTAATGCTTGCCTTTGTACATTTACGAATGCAACAGATTTTGAAAAATAATTACAATGTTCTGTTTGGATGAAAACATTTAATTGTATTCGGATACCTACTACAACTTACTCCTGTAAAAGGAGAACCTGTTTTTAAAACACTTGTCCATGAAGACACAAGGAAATCTTTGGAAAGTATTGGAAATGTGAACATTTGGTTACATTTTGAATATAAAGAACTTGTTAAGAATATGTGACAAGCAAGTGATGAAGATTATGGAAACACTCTTCAAGATATTAGAATTGGTGTCTTGACGGAACATGGTAAACAAGCTTTAGAAAGTCGGCTACTAAGGAACTTGTTTACAACTGGAAACACAGCAGCTGAAGTAATGTACAATATTCCTGGAGAAAACAAGTCTATAGTTTGCCTAATGCCTACACTGCAAGAGTGTTCTACATTTAATCAACAACTTCTGAAACTGGAAAAGCAACAAATTGTGGAAATTGAAGCTATTGATAAAATCGTACACCAGGGAGAGACTATTCTTCTTACAGAGAAACTACAGGCTAACTTGCATTCTTTGGAAAAGACTGTATCTAAAACTACAGGCTTAGAAAAGACTTTACATGTATGTATAAACTGTCGGTTAATTTTGCGGAGTAATTTGAATGTAGAAGAAGGTTTAGTAAATGGAGCAATGGGAAAAGTTGTTGATTTTGTTAATTTTCAGAACATAGATGGAATAGAATTTTTGATTAAAAAATGTGATCAGATTAAGGAGGTAAGACAGATTGGGCATTGTGTTGTACGTTTCTTGCTTGTAAAAGGTTTGTATGTTTGCAGACAACAGTTTCCTTTGTCTTTAGCATATGCAGTAACTATTCATAAATCTCAAGGTATAAGTATAGACAGACCTTTTGAAAATATTGGAAGTACGGTGTTCAAAGAGGGAATGGCATACGTTGCATTGTCTCGAATAAGAACATAGTCTGGTTTGTATTTGATAGATTTTGATAAGAAAAAGCTTAGTGCAGATGCAAATTGTATAAGAGAGTAATACACGATCGTGTATTGAGATGCAGCATTGAAGGACTGCAGGAATATCATTTTTTGGGCTCTTATCAAGGAGACCCACGTTATTGGTGCATTACTAATAGACACACTGGGAGTATATATCGAAAATAGGCTGGGACCGGAGTGGGTTCTCAGCCCCTACTATTGAGCAGGCGCCTTATACGCGACCACCGACCACACATAACTCTGCCCTGATGAAGTTCATATATTGAACGAAACGCGTTGGCTGATGCTGTGCTTAACTTTTAAGGATTGTGAAAAATAAAGACGGATATATATATTTTTTGATCACGAAGATACTGACTGTGCTTCTTTATTGATTTGAATTTGATTGGTTAGTGCACCGCCCCATTGTTGTTCAAAGTACTTTATATCTGCATTGGCAGTTGGCACTCTTCAACGGCGGGTGCAGGAGCGGTTTGTGCACACCGACTTATAACATATTAGGGGAATATAAAAAGGAGGTGCGGCCACTGGAGTCCGCCGTTGTTTCTCAAATCTCATTGTATAAGAGAGTACAATTGTTTTAGAAGACTTATGCTCCTGATTTAGGTGAATATCCCATATAGGAGAAACGTATAGTGTGTCCGAATTGGAAATATGTCAAATATGCAAACGAGGTTCAAAAAAGGAAAGCAACTGAAGAAAAAGTTGAAAGTATAAAGAAAAAAAAATAGAAAGTGTTGATGATATTGTAGGATACCAGTTAGAAAACAGTGCAGGTATCAACTGTTATGCTACTGTGATTCTGAATGTTGTGTTTCATTTACCACATCTTCATCATGAAATCATGGGAAATCGTGAAAAAGATTATGTTCTTAACTACATCATGTATTTCAACAGTTGATAAATGACAGAACTAAAATGCTTACTGCTCCTACTACATCTTTTAGATATATGTACTTGTTCATTGACATTTACTCTCAACATACAAGAAGATCCACAAGAATTTCTAATTCTTATGCTTGGAGTATGGGAACATGAAGTAATACGCATTGAAAACTTATTTGGATTAAGTTACAACAGGAACCATAAGCGTGAAGAGTATTCATTTACTCCTACCAATGAAATAGAAACAGAACGATTCCAATACTTGACAATACCAGACTGCGAATCAGTACCTTTTAACAAATTGAAAAAAACAGCAAATCAAGATATGAGATGTTCACATTGTAGATCAGAGATGTTGTCTACATTACATATAGAAAGATTTGGAAAATATCTCATTTTAATGTTACAACGATGTAGAGCAAATGTAAGAAAATTGAAAACAAAATTACACATTTTAAAGCAAGTCAAATATCTATTTCAGGAAGAACTTATACAACAGTAGCTATTATTTTTCATGAAGGACTTACTGCAACATCTGGACACTATACTATTTATTTAAAGTGAAACAAAGGATGGACGCTTTGCAATGATGCCCACCTGGAATTCAAAGCTATATTGCCTTATGAATTACCAAATTAATATTTGTGATATCTGCAGCCAAAGTTTTGAGTACAACATTCGGTCTATTGGGAAGATGTAAACAGAAAGTAGACAACACTGCAAACTATTAGTATTTATAATTAGTGTTTAGATTATTATTTGCGCTAATTGATATTACATTTGGAAAATTGTGTTTAAAAACAAATAGTTTATTCATTTGTTGTCTATATTGTACCAGATGTAAATGAGAGTCTACATTTTGGCAAATGTATTTGAGAAAAATAATAGAGTTAATGTAGATGAAGGAAGTAAATATCAAAGTGTAGATAGGAAAACACATAGCTACACATATCGATAATGATTTTCTATGCTGATTTTCTTTTCTACAATCAATTTGATTTAACCTGAGTAGTATTTATTTATTTGTTGATTATTTAAAATCATTACAAACAACAAAGTACACATATAAGATAAAATTAGAATAAGATTATGACAATCGAACAGAAGACAAAAAATTCATGATCCCTTCATAATTATTTTGTGACTACAGTGTACATTTATATTCAAGCAAGATCTGCAAATAAGCATCAACATAAGTTGTTTAGCAGCGAATGATCGGCAATCAAAAAATAAAGTGCTTTGTGCTAGCTGCCATTGTTTACAATATACCATACATTACTCTCAAAAAAGACTTTAAAACTATGTGAGTTTACAAAAGATAAAAACAGCCATAATAAAATTGCATTTGGAGCAACATTAGCAATAAAGTGCAGTTGTGCTAGTAAACTTTTAGCAACAAATAATAAAGTGTCTTGTGCTAGCAGCTAAAATTATCAATATGCCATGCATAACTCTAAAAGAAAACTTTAGTAAAATTGCAATTGAAAAAACATTGGCAGTAAAAATGCATTTGAAAATGGTTTAAAATAAACAGTACTTAACCCTAAAAATGTAATGTAGCATTGTAAATAATTTTCGTGTCATAAAAGTTTTCACATACAATTGTCAGTATTACAAAGTTTCTTTTCAGCTATAATAGTAAACTTAACAAATCCGGAGATAAGGTAAGTGCTGGCACCGCTAAGGCAAGAGATGATGGCATTTCTACAAGATCTTACCCCCAATTCATTAAAAATAGGCTTTAAGATGGTTTTCCGCTCTACTAGCAATTGGGGGCATAAAGTTACTATATGCACTAAAGTTTCCTCGCAGGACCCACATAACCTACACAAATTGGAAGGCCATTTGTTTTCCCATTTTGGGATTCCATCTTTAGTCGGATATCTTCCGAGCCGTAGTAACATAAATTTATTCTTAATTAAGGGATTTAAGCAGAACGACAGATATGGTTGGGGTGCCAATTTACCAAAGGAATTTACAATTGACCATAAATAATTTTTTCCCCTAAGTTCATCTTTATCTATTAAAGTCGACAAAAAAATGGCCAATTAATTGATTGATTTTTTGTAGACAATTTTATGATTTTTCCCCGCTGTTCAATGATGATACTACATTGAAATCACTGTGTATGGTGAAGTTAAGTGGAACCTGAGAACAGCAAAAAAGGGAAACTGAGAATGTTATGTAATTCTAAATTTATGTTGTGTTCTCAAAAATATATTATCATTTCTGTAATATATTATCATTAAATAACAGTTTTCTTTTTCTTCTTTATAGTAGCTCCTGTTGAATTTTGAAAACAGTTTTTATGCTGTTTAGGATAATACTACTCTAAAATAGTTTTGCTGAGTAATGTATCTAAATTAGTTGGAGGTAAGAATACATAATATAATATGCATGATAGCATGGAAAAATGATTTAAACATAATTATATGTTTCTAAAATAAATATTGTTCATCCTTTCGACTATTTGAAAAGTATCATCATATTTCTGAGGAGTTGAATTACACTTAATTTTTATGAATGTGCATAGACCAATAAAAGTGCTTTTGTTGTAAGTCATTATACAGCACAGGTGTGTATTGAACTCTCTATCCAAGGACTTCTCACATGCATACATAGATAACAGAAGACTGCTTTTGTGACTCAAGACTCTAGTAGAACTGATACAATTTGTGCACTTCTATGAAAAACAACATAATTTTGAAGTTCAGATGCACAACACATATCAGAATAGATGTAGAAGCCTACACATACTAGAATATGTCTGTTTCATATCACATGTTTTCCAAATTTGCGTACAAGAAGATGTGTATATTACTTTCTCCTCCTTATACAGGACAGGTTGGTATTGAAGTTGCTTTTTATTATATTTGTAAATTTGACAGTTTTGAAGTATGATGTATCTTCTCATTTGAAGAAGTATTCTAAGAAATATTGTAGAGCTAATAGGACTAAGTTTTAATGGATAGAATCTACTGTATACGGCTCAATTCATGCAGTCATCCAATCATTCAAACACAATCCTTGTACTAATTAATTCCTTCAGCACTATGCATACATCAATCCAATCATCCAGATACTACTACTGCAGTTATTCAATCACCCAAACGCTACTCTTACAGTGTACCAATCACCCAAGTAATACCTATACACTCAACCATTCACTCAGGTACTACTCATGCACTGCTCTATTTACCCAGGCACTAACTATGCACACATGGAATTACCCAGGAACTACCATGCACTCATGGAACCTAATATACACTATCCATGCACTCATCAAATCACCCAGGAACTGTCCATGCACTCATTCACTCACCCAGGTTCTATCCATGCACTCATGCAATCACTCATGCAATTCCCCTGTACTGAACTATTTACTAAGGCACTACCCATGTACACATATATTTACTCACATACTGTGCATGGACTTATATAGTCATCAAGACAGTAGCCATGGATTCATCAAATCACCCGGGCACTACTCATGTACTCACTGGATGAGCCACATACTACCCTTGCACTAATCCATTCACTCAGGCACTACCCATGCAGTCATTCAATCACGCAGGCACTTGTAATGCACTCATGCAGTCACCCAGGCACTACTCTTGTACTCAACCATTCACTCAAGTATTACCCATGCACTCATCCATTCTCTCAGGCACTACCCATGCACTCGTCAAATGATCCAGGCATAACCCTTGCACTCATCCTTCTACTCAGGCACTACCCATGCAATCCAATGAATCAGGTATTACCGATATAGTCATGCAATCACCCAGGCACTACCCATGCAGTCACTCAGACAACTGCTCTTGCACTCACCAAATCAGCCAGGCACTTCCCTTACACTCATCTATTTACTCAGACACTACCCGTGCACTTATACAATCAGACAGGCACTACCGATGCACTCATTCAATGTCCCAGGCACTACCCATGCACTTATCCAATCACCCAGGCACTACCCGTACACTCATTCATTTACCCAGGTACTATCCATACACTCATAGAATCACCCAGACACTGCACTTGCACTCATCAAATGATACGTCCACTACCCATGCAGTTATTGATTCACTCAGGCACTGCCCATACAGTCATGCAGTGATCAAGGCAGTCCCCATGCATTCAAGCAATCACACAGACACTACCTATGCACTCATCCAATCACCCAGGCACTGCCCGTGCACTAATGCAATCACCCAGGCATTACCCATGTTCATCATTCAATCACTAAGGTTCTACTCTTGCAATCAACCATTCACTCAGGCACTACCCATGCACTCATCCAATGACCCAAGCATTGCTCTTGCAGTCATTGTTTTACCCAGGCACTGCCCATGCACTCATGCAATCACTCAGGCACTACTCTTGCACTCAACCATTCACTCAGGCAATACCTATGCACTCATCTATTCACTCAGGCACTACCAATGCATTAATGCAATCAAGGAGCCACTACCCATACACACATCCAATCAATCAGGCATTACAAATACAGTCATACAATCACCCAGGCACTACCAAAGCACTCATGCAATCACCCAGGCACTTCTCTTGCACTCACCAAATGAGCCAGGTACTTCCATTACACTCATCTATTTACTCAGACACTCAATCAGACAGGCACTACCGATGCACTCATTCAGTGTCCCAGGTACTACTCATACACTCATCCAATCACCCAGGCATTACCCATATGCTCATTCATTCACCCAGGTACTATCCATACACTCATAGAATCACCCAGACACTGCTCTTGCACTCATTGAATCATACGGCCACTATCCATGCAGTTACTGATTCACTCAGGCACTGCCCATATACTCATGCAGTGATCAAGGCAGCCCCCATGCATTCAAGAAATCACACAGACACTACCTATGCACTCATCCAATCACCCAGGCACTACTCATATACTAATTCATTCACCCAGATACTTTTCATGAATTCATAGAATCATCAAGACCCCTCTTGCACTCACCAATTCATACAGCCACTACCCATGCATTCATCAAATCACTCAGGCACTGCCCATACAGTCAAGCAGTGATGAAGGCAGTCCCCATGCATTCATTCAATAACACAGACACTCCCCATGCATTTAGCAAATGAGCCAGGCACTTCCCTAACACTCATCTATTTACTTAGGCACTACCTATGCACTTATGCAATCATTCAGACACTACCCAGGCACTCATGCAATCTCCCAGGCACTATTCATGCACTCATCCAAACACCTATGCGCTACCCATATACTGATTAATTCACCCAGGTACTATCCATGCACTCATGGAATTACCCAGACACTGCTCTTGCACTCATCTATTCATCAAGCCACTACCAATGCACTCATCGATTCTTTCAGACACTGCACTGATTGAGGTAGTCCACATGCACTCATGCAATCACACACACACTATCCATGCACTCATGGAACCAAATATACACTATCCATACACTCATCAAAACCCCCAGGGACTACCTACATACTCATTCATTCACCCAGGTACCATCCATGCTCTCATGCAATCATCCAGGCAATTCCCCTGTACTCAACTATTCACTAAGGAACTACTCATTCACTGATACATTTATTCACATACTGTGCATGGACTTATACAGTCATCAAGACAGTAGCTAAGCACTCATCCAATCACGCACCCACTACTTGTGTACACACTGGATAAGCCACACACTACTGTTGCACTCATGCACTACCTATGGAGTCATCCAATCACTCAGACACTATGCTTTCACTCAACCATTCACTTAGTCACTACATATGTACTCATGCATTTACTCAGGCAGTACTCATACACTCATCTAATTACCCAGGCACTACCCATGCACTCATCCGATCACTCACACACTATCCTTCAACTAAACCAGTCACTCACGCACTACCTATGCACTCATACATTCACTCAGGCAGTACTCATGCATTTATCCAATTTCCCACCCACTACCCATGCACTCATGCAATTATACATGCACTACCCATACTCTCATTCATTCATCCATTTAGTATCCATGCATTAATTAAATGACTGAAACAGTATCTATGCACCCACTAAATGAGCCATGCACTATGCTTGCAGTAATCCATTCACTCTGGCTCTACCCATGCACTCATGCAATCACTTAGGCACTATGTTTGCAATCAACCATTTACTCAGTCACTACTCGTACAGTCATGCATTCACTCTGGCAGTACTCATGCACTTATCCCATCACCGAGGTACTACCCATACTCTCATTCATTCATCCAGGTACTATTGATGCACTCATGGAATAACTCAGGCACTGCTCTTGCACTTATCCAATCTCCCAGGAACTACTGATACACTCATTCATTTACCCAGGTGCTATCCATGCAGTCAGTTTTCTTTTTTTAAAACCATTTTATATATTTTTTTATAAAAATTTTGTTTTTTTGGTGTTTTTTAGATATTACAAAGAAAAGTTAAACAAAAAAACAAGCACAAAACAACATGCCTAATTCGGATAAAAAAATAAATTAATTAACAACGGTGATTGTTAATAGTGTCCAACATGGTTTGAACAACCTGTTCTCCAATACTTGGTACAGTAATGCACTTAGGACAAAAAAGTCCTGCCTTTGAGAAATCTGAAAGAGTCGGTAGGATGAACTCCAAACTGTTGCCAGGTCTTGGGGTGGAAGGCTGTGCATCTTGGCTACTATCATTTAGTCTAGCAAGTTCAGCTCGTGCAAGCCTGTTTTCGTGCATGGTTTTAGGATGCTTGTACATCAACGATGTACCGCAGGATTATTTCCCGTCTGATCCTCGTGACAGCACCTTCTTGCACACATTGCATGTTACTTTTTGTGCATTGATCTTCTTCTTGCCCTCGGGTATGCCGAAGAATTGCCATACCACACGCTCCTTCCTTTTGCAGTTTGGCTCCTCTTCCAGAAGGGTTTCCTCCTCCTCCTCCTGCAGATCCTGTGAAGTTGCCATATCCAAATTGTAGTGTAAAATCTTTCAAACACCAAAAAACACCTAAAAAAAAAGTAAGCTCCTGAAAAAGCATTGATGTTGCCAAACACACCAAAAATTAGAAGAAAGAGGGATCTAGCACACTTAAGGATGACAGGATCTTTAACCAATCAAATCTCTTTTTTGTGTCACATGGGATGCGTGACCCCTAAGCGGTACCACCACATACCAGACGCGAGTCAGCAACTTCTTTCAGTTTGATCATATTTTCATTACAAATAACTGTATCTCTTTTTTAAAATAAAGTAAATGAAGTTATATTAATATATAATATTGTTTTTAATAAAACGTTAGATTCAAGTCCCGTATGCGAATCCGGAAGTTGCAATGCATGCGGATGTATTGCGATTCCTGAAATTATTATTAAAAATACATTTTAATCACTTTCTTTTATTATTATCCGGGAATTTGAGTGGGGGCCATTTAAGCCTGAACTCTCAGAGCACAATTGTGGGACAGTAGACAAGCTAGAGAACCGGATTTTTACTAATAAGAGACCCACTGAGGGTAATATAAAATGTTTTAATTACGATGCATCACAGAATGTACTAAAGAGAAAAATTAAACTGAAAGGAACTACAAATCCCAGCAGACAATGCAGTTATTACACCTGCAAGAACCTACTAAAGGAAATGGCAATAATGAAATGCAAAACGTTATGTCTTTTCAGTGAATCTGTGAGCTTCGTGAAGAGCATGTGATCAAGGAGCTAGCCTCCGAAACGCGTAAGGCAAGAAAAAGACTCCAAAAGTGAAATGCCGGTTGCTGTGAATAAAAAGAATTCCTTGAATTCATCTAAAGTGGAGTGCTTTTTTGAATTGGGGGCACTTTCGATGGATAATATACAAGTTTATATATTATCCTAGCAAAATGGTAACCATGAACCTAAGATTATTATTGTCTACATATATGTATTAATAGTACAAATTAGAAACAAAGAGTTGCATCTGGGTCGCGATTCCGCATTTACATTGTCAAAAGAAGCAAGGAGATTTTATATACTTTAAACTAAAATATTAAAGTAATAATCATGTGTAAATTATAATTTATTTTAAATATAACTGTTAAAAGTCACGCTGGAGCCGTGATTCGTATGCAGATCCAGAAGTAAGGCCCCGTTGTGTATGCAGAGGTATTGCAGACCCGCGATATACATAAATTTAATATTTAATTATAGTTTAGTATAACTACATATTTATTATATTAATGTACAACTAAACTACTACGCCTAAAATATACAGGAAGTATTAATTTCACTATATTTTACACTTTAAAATAAATAAAAGGATTCAAGTACAAAACGTGAAGATCCGCATCTGGTACGCAACACCATTTTTATATAAAAAAAGACGTTTTTGTAAATATATATATATATATATAGATATATCTATAAATATATATATATATATATGTATGTATATATTACCATACTGGCGGTCGCCAGTAGGTAGTTATAGTTAGGACCTTGTTTCTATTCAAAAAGCGTTTTTTATTTTGCCAATATCTTTGGCGCCGTTTATCGAATCTTCGTGACATTTTCAAAACTAATGGCCCGCTCAGGTCAGCTCCTGTCTTGAAAGTTTCAGGGTGATTCGTGAAGCGGGGGCCAAGAAAAAAGGGGGGTCCCAAAACGCATTTTACCCATGTTAATTTCCATAGGGAACTTTAGACAATGCTACAGCCCGAACTGCTGAAAGGAATTACACCAAATTTGGCAAAAAGGTAGCTCTTGGTTCAGAAAGCGCCTTTTTTTTAAATGGTGTAAATCCGTTCAGTAGTTTTTTAAATATTAAAGGAAAAATAAATTTATATATCTGGGCGGAGCCTAACCACACATCTCATCGTGAGATCTGATTGGCTGTCAGCACTTCATCCAAGAAGTGTTGGCAGCCATCTTGGGACCAATATACTTCATAGAACCCCATTAAAATGCATTGTAGTGAATGGAAGGTTTTGAGAGTAACCAAAAGGAGAACGTATAAAGGGTGATAAGACTTTAGTTACATTATAAATCATTTGTTGATAGTACCATACTAATTTTAGGAATTGTGGTATGTTCTAAGGTGATTTTACCCTGTGAAAAAGCCTTCTGCTGGGATATCATGAATCATGTTTGAGAGAAAACTATTTTCTCATACTTTTCCCATAGAGGTTTGGAAGGTGATTTAGAAGCTAAAATTAGAGCATATTTTCTGTAAATTCACATTATCTTTCTCAGTCATGTGAGAATGAAGTCTGACATTCTCAGTAAAACATGTACATCCAACAAGGGCAGAGACTGTCAGTTGATTCCTTTGTGTTCTACTGCAGCTTCCGAGAGTGTTCTAAAGAACAACTAGAGCGCTAACAGTCTTACTTATGACAAAAGTATGGCACACCTGAAGCCATCTTAATTGGAATAAAGTGGTAACACTTAAAACATATAATTTAAAAATGAATGCCTTCTTGATGGAATCAAAGTAAAAAACTGAAAGTATTTCCTACTAAGGATACTGCAGTAAATGAGGAAATTAGGAAACTTCATAACAAATAAGTCTCCCAAGATGGCCAACAGAGACTAAAGAGCCCAAATGTAGCACACATATCACCCAGATGTAGCCCACATATAGCCCAATGACAGAATGTCCCACAGTGTTCTAAAGAACAACTAGAGCGCTAACAGTCTTACTTATGACAAAAGTATGACACACCTGAAGCCATCTTGATTGGAATAAAGTGGTAACACTTAAAACATTTACTGGCACATGCATCAACAATGCCATTTGCGATTCCTTATTAGCGAAAAATAAGGATTCGCTAATAAAGAATAGCAAAAGGCTATGCATGTAGAAATCGCTTTAAAAATAGCGATTTCTAAACATTCCTTAATTGCGACTCGCAAATTGCGAGTCGCAATTAAAGGAATACCTCCTCATTCATTCCTATGGACCTAGAGGCCCATAGGAATGAATGGGAAGACATTCTCAATTTGCGATTCTCAATTAGAGAATCGCAAATTGAGAATGCAATTTCAGAAGTGCCAGGGTGTCAAATAGACACCCTGTTGCACCCTGAAATCTGCATTGAGTACATCTTGCACACACACATGCCCCAAGGGCATGTGTGTGTATACAATGGAACTTTGAAAAATGCACTTTAGTGCATTTTTCAAACTTTACAAATTACCATGAAGTTCAACTTCATGGTAATTTGCTCCCTATTAGCGAAATCGCTAGTTTTTTTACTTTAATGCATTGCATTTAAGGAATCTCAATTTGTGATTCCTTAAATGCAATCGCAATTTAAGTAATCGCAATTTAGAGATTACTTAAATTGCGATTTTTGCATTTGGGATGATGCATCCCAAATGCAAAATACCGATCGCAAAGGGGCAGATTCTGAGAATCTGCCCGTTTGCGACCGGTTTTTGCTTTGATGCATATGCGTGTAAATTTGAAAAGGAACAAAATGAGGGGGTTCATTTTGACATATAAATTATTATTAGTGCTGCAGAAAGAAAAATTAGGGCACATTTTGAGTAACTTCTCAAATCCTCTTCTATTTCATTAAAAAATTCTGACATGCAGACTGAAACATGCACTTTCAATACCAGCAGCAGACTTCCTTGGTGAGCAGTAGCTTTACTACAGTGATCTAATGAGCAACTAGAGTGCTAACATTCTGAATTTATTGCAAATGTGTGACACATCTGAATGCCTTCTTGATGGAATCAAAGTAAAAAACTGAAAGTATTTCCTACTAAGGATACTGCAGTAAATGAGGAAATTAGGAAACTTCATAACAAATAAGTCTCCCAAGATGGCCAACAGAGACTAAAGAGCCCAAATGTAGCACACATATCACCCAGATGTAGCCCACATATAGCCCAATGACAGAATGTCCCACAGTGTTCTAAAGAACAACTAGAGCGCTAACAGTCTTACTTATGACAAAAGTATGACACACCTGAAGCCATCTTGATTGGAATAAAGTGGTAACACTTAAAACATTTACTGGCACATGCATCAACAATGCCATTTGCGATTCCTTATTAGCGAAAAATAAGGATTCGCTAATAAAGAATAGCAAAAGGCTATGCATGTAGAAATCGCTTTAAAAATAGCGATTTCTAAACATTCCTTAATTGCGACTCGCAAATTGCAGTAGTCGCAATTAAAGGAATACCTCCCCATTCATTCCTATGGACCTAGAGGCCCATAGGAATGAATGGGAAGACATTCTCAATTTGCGATTCTCAATTAGAGAATCGCAAATTGAGAATGCAATTTCAAGAGTGCCAGGGTGTCAAATAGACACCCTGTTGCACCCCTGAAATCTGCATTGAGTACATCTTGCACACACACATGCCCCAAGGGCATGTGTGTGTATACAATGGAACTTTGAAAAATGCACTTTAGTGCATTTTTCAAACTTTTTGCAAATTACCATGAAGTTCAACTTCATGGTAATTTGCTCCCCCTATTAGCGAAATCGCTAGTTTTTTTACTTTAATGCATTGCATTTAAGGAATCTCAATTTGTGATTCCTTAAATGCAATCGCAATTTAAGTAATCGCAATTTAGAGATTACTTAAATTGCGATTTTTGCATTTGGGATGATGCATCCCAAATGCAAAAATACCGGTCGCAAAGGGGCAGATTCTGAGAATCTGCCCGTTTGCGACCGGTTTTTGCTTTGATGCATATGCGTGTAAATTTGAAAAGGAACAAAATGAGGGGGTTCTTTTTGCCATAGAAATTATGATTAGTTCTGCAGAAAGAAAAATTAGGGCACATTTTGAGTGACTTCTCAAATCCTCTTCTATTTCATTAAAAACTTCTGACATGCAGATTGAAACATGCACTTTCAATTCCAGCAGCAGACATCCCTGGGGAGTAGTAGCTTTACTACAGTGATCTAATGAGCATCTAGAGTGCTAACATTCAGAATTTATGGCAAATGTGTGACACATCTGTATGCCTTCTTGATGGAATCAAAGTAAAAAACTGAAAGTCTTTCCTACTGAGGAGACTGTAGTAAATGAGGAATTTAGGAAACTTCATAACAAATAAGTCTCCCAAGCTGGCCACCAGAGACTAAAGAGCCCAAATGTAGCACAAATATCACCCAGATGAAGCCCACCTATAGCCCAATGACAGAATGTCCCAGAGTGTTCTAAAGAACAACTAGAGCGCTAACAGTCTTACTTATGAAAAAAGTATGGCACACCTGAAGCCATTATGATTGAAATAAAGTGGTAACACTTAAAACATTTAATTTAAAAGGGAACAAAATGAGGGGGTTCTTTTTGCCATAGAAATTATGATTAGTGCTGCAGAAAGAAAAATGAGGGCACATTTTGAGTGACTTCTTAAATCCTCTTCTATTTCATTAAAAACGTCTGACATGCAGACTGAAACATGCACTTTCAATACCAGCAGCAGACTTCCTTGGTGAGCAGTAGCTTTACTACAGTGATCTAATGAGCAACTAGAGTGTTAACATTTTGAATTTATGGCAAATGTGTGACACATCTGAATGCCTTCTTGATGGAATCAAAGTAAAAAACTGAAAGTATTTGCTACTAAGGATACTGCAGTAAATGAGGAAATTAGGAAACTTCATAACAAATAAGTCTCCCAAGATGGCCACCAGAGACTAAAGAGCCCAAATGTAGCACAAATATCACCCAGATGTAGCCCACATATAGCCCAATGACAGAATGTCCCAGAGTGTTCTAAAGAAAAACTAGAGTCCTAACATTCTTACTTATGACAAAAGTATGACACACCTGAAGCCATCTTGATTGGAATAAAGTGGTAACACTTAAAATATTTAATTTAAAAAGGAACAAAATGAGGGGGTTCTTTTTGCCATAGAAATTATGATTAGTGCTGCAGAAAGAAAAATTAGGGCACATTTTGAGTGACTTCTCAAATCCTCTTCTATTTCATTAAAAACTTCTAACATGCAGACTGAAACATGCACTTTCAATACCAGCAGCAGACATCCCTGGGGACCAGTAGCTTTACTACAGTGATCTAATGAGCAACTAGAGTGCTAACATTCAGAATTTATGGCAAATGTGTGACACATCTGAATGCCTTCTTGATGGAATCAAAGTAAAAAACTGAAAGCATTTCCTACTGAAGAGACTGCAGTAAATGAGGAAATTAGGAAACTTCATAACAAATAAATCTCCCAAGATGGGCACCAGAGACAAATGAGCCCAAATGTAGCACAAATATCACCCAGATGTAGCCCACGTATAGCCCAATGACAGAAGTGTGCAAAACACTTTTTATTTTTTGTTTTTTTGCAGTTTTATATAGTGCAGACTGGTTAGGTATTGGAGTGCTTTACATCAGCATTGGTTACATCACACAAGGACAAATTCATTTTGGTTGTAGACATGGGAGATTAAGTGATTAGACCAGAATCACAGAATGTCGAGCTGAAGCAGAAACTCCAACCTGGTTCCCCAGTTGCAAAGTCTGCAGCTCTGGAAGTAACTCCACATCCTCTCCCCTAAGTGTAACATTTAATCAAGTGGTCAACTGGATAAAAAACATAAAGATAACAAGTAATATAGAAGTGCTTTGACGCTATTTGAAAACTCAGAAAATATGTCCTCATTTTAGTTTTTTAGAGCACTAACTATAATTTTTAAGCAAATAAGACCCTCTCATTTCTGTAATTTCTAAAGGAAATGCTCTAGGTATTACAGTTTTGATTACATCAAGATGATGTCAGGCGTGTCACACTTTTGTAATAAATATAGAATGTTAGCAATCTAGTTGTTCATTAGGATACTGTTGAGAGTCAGAGGCCAGGGGAAGGACTCAGAAAATTGAAGGCAGGTAGGAGGGTGCAGAGGCAACAATTTGACCACACTGGGCAGGCAGGAAGGGCAGTGGCAGCACAACAGACTATGGAGGGCAGTGGAAAGGGGGACAGGGGCAACAAACCAACAATGCAGGACAGGCAAGGGAGGCTGTGGCAATATAATAGACCATTGTGGGCAGAAGGAAGAGGCAGTGTTATCACAACCATACATGCCAACAGACCCAATTCAGCCAGGAAACACCCAATGTTTTTAAGCCCAAATGGGCTTTATTTGATCTGTCTCCTGTCTGCAATCTCCTCTTTTTCAATGTAAGTCAATGGGGAAAATCAATACCTCAGTTTGTTTTCAAAATCTTCTTCTTATCAAGTTCAAAATGTTAGCAAGTATGGTACATTGGATCATGGAAGGCAGGAGGAATTGGGGTAGGGACATGGGCTCAGATAACAGAGGACAGGAGGGACATAGACAGGTGCACCAAACTGACCTTACAGGGCAGGCATCAGGGTTTGCAGCAGCACAATACACCACACAGGGCATGCGGGACGGGAGTGCAGCACAACAATCCATGGAAAGCAATAGGGAGGGGACAGGACCATGCACATGGACAACAGAGAACAGAGGGGAAAGAAGCAATGGCAGCTACCTGACCATAATGGACAGACGGGAGAGAAAGCTGCAGCATTACAGACCATAAAGGGCAGGAGGGAGGGATCATGGGCATTACAATGGAACAGACAAGCCAGGAGGGAGGGAATGGGGTCTGCACATGGAAAACAGAGGGCAGGGGGCAAGGGGGCAGGGGCAGCAAGCTGACCATGGAGGTCAGGCAGGATGGGCACTAGAAGCAAGACACACCATGGAGAGCAACAGTGAGACTATAATGGCATACACATAGACCATGGAGGGAAGGTGGGAGGGGGTCAGGGGCAGCTAGCTGACCACACAGGGAAGGTGGGGGGCCATGGCAGCACAGAAGACCATGCATGTCAAGCGGGAGGGTTAGTGGCAGCACAATGGCCATGATGGGCAAGAAGGAGGGGGCAGGGGCATGCACAAAGGACCATGGAGGATAGAAGGGAGGGGTAGGAGCTGGGCACAGACAAGAGAATTCAGGGGAAGGGGCCTCACAACAGACCACGCGGGGCAGGCAGGAGGAGCAGTTGCAGCACAACAGACCAGGGAGGGCAGTAGGGTGTGGTAGTAAAATGGAAAATGGAGAACAGGAGGAAGGGGATAGGGGCATGGAACATGGACAGGCAGGTTGGAGGTGGCAGGGGCAGGTTACAGACATCTGACAATGCTGGCAGGTGGGAGGGGAGTGGCAGCTCAACAGAACACTCAGAGTAGATAGGAGGGGCAGGTCCATGGAACATGGTGGGCAAAAGGTTGGAGCAGGGGCATGCACACAGACATCAGAGGGCAGGGGGAAGGAGAGTAGGGGCAGCAAGCTTAGCACAGAGGCTAAGCAGGAGGTCAAAGATGGGGCATAGAATTGGGCAATGGAGGGCAGGAGGAGTGGACTGGGACATCCTGATAAATGGAGGGCAGTGGCAGCACATCAGACCATGCATGGCAGGAGGGAGGAGGCTAGTGCATGGATTCAGACAACAGAGAATAGGGAGGAAGTGGATGGGCCAGCAGGCTAACTGTTCAGAGAAGGCAGGAAGGCCAGTGGCAAAACAACAGCCACACAGTGCTGTAATGAGGGAGCAGGGGCATGAACTTGGACAATGCATAGCAAGGAGGAGGGGAGGCCGGAGCAGCAAGCTTGGGTGGGGGCAGCACAATGCCAGGCCAGGCCCTGCTTCCAACCCCCCACCATCCATTGTGATAGGCATCTTACTTAACGTTAAAAAAAACCTAGAAATTCGCTGAAAAAAACAAAGATTACAGGGACGTTATAGTTAGACTCAGATTTCAGTCGTACAAAAGCAGTGAAATTCAGCAGTTATAGTTACCTGAGCTAACTATAACTTACGTTCCCGCAATGCACCTCTTATGACCTCAGACATTACATCATTCATGACATGGTCAGTGACATCACTCATGACATCACTCATGACATCTCAAATGAGCTGTGGATGGTATGGAACTATAATCGCTAGAACTTTATTTAGGGATAGTGTGTGTATATTAACACCCCTTTTTTTCTTTTCTTTTTTGTAAGAACCATTATAATACGCAACGTGCACAGATCAATATGGCCGATAGCCTTTCACTTTAAAGTAATGTGTAGTCCATTGTTTATGTTGATGTTTGCAATCCTAAGTATGTTTATTATGAACAAGTCACGTTGAGGAACATACAGGTACGGCGGTCACGGGGCAAGATATACTGAAATGACATTGTGTGCATATTAACACTTGTTTTCTTTTCTTTATTGAAACAATTCCTGAATTTTCACATCTTGACCAGGCCAATATGGCCGCCAGCTTTTTGGAGTAAAGTAATATGTAGTCCTTTGTTAATGTTGGCAACTGGAGGCATTTGTGCATTTAAATACGGAAGCTACAATGACGTCTTGTATCGTTATCAAGGTTCGGATGAGCCGAAATGCCTGGGTCGCGTCATTTGCAGATTAAATACTTCCAAACTACAACCTGAGTGCTGATTCCTTCCTTGTAAGAGTGAGAGGAGATTGAATACATATATATATATAAAATTCACAGAAAAAACACAGGTTTCAAGGACGTTATAGATAGAAATTAGCATGTAAAAAACCTCAGAAATTCACTGAAAAAACCACATGTTTCAGGGACGTTATAGTTAGTTGGACATTTCACTCGTACAAAACCAGAGAAATTTGGCCGTTATAGTTACTTGAGCTAACTATAACTCACGCCCCTGCAATGCACTGCTGATGACGCCACATATTACATCACTCATGACATGGTCAGTAACATCACTGATGACATCTCAAATGACATCACTGATGACATCATCCAGTGACTGTGTGTTTCTGTAAAGTTTAAATATGTTTAAATATATATATATATATCTATATATATATATATATATATATATGCCAAGGTGTATTGAAGAATGAGTGGGTGTATGAGTGTCTGAATGGAAGATTTAGTAGGTGCGTGGCTGAGTGTAAAAGTAAGTAATTAAATGTGTCTTACTGAATGCATAGGTTAGTGACTAAACTGTGTGAATGTCTGTATCAGTCTGTCAGTTGGTGTGTAAGCGGCTGCATGGGTTGGTGAGTAGCTACATGAGTGTCTATATGGGTTATTGATTGGTTGTCTGAGTATCTGTATGGGTGCCTGAGTGTCTGTTTGGGTGGGTGGGGGTATGTGACTCTGTGCATAGATGTGCGAGTGGGTGATTCACTGGGTGTACAGGTTCAAGAGTGCATCTGTGAAGGGCTCTATGGGTAGATGAGTGTGTGTATGGGTGTGTTGGTGAGTAAATGGATCTCTCAGTGGTACATGTGCGAGTAACTACATATGTGAAAGGCAATATATGTAAGTGTTGGACTATATAAATGACTATATGTGAGAGTGAGTGATTGTGAGAGTGACTGTATTGATGAGTGTGTGCTTGTGTCAGTGATTGTATAAGAGAGTAAGTATGTGTTAGTATCTGTATGAATAAGTGAGGTGGTGTGTATATAACTGTATAGGTGAGTAAATGGGAGTGTGATTGACTCTTTGCATGACTGAGTAGGTGTGTGAGTAACTCTATGGGAGAGTGGCATTATGTGAGTATCTATATAGGTGTATGAGTGCATATTTTAGAGGCTATATTGATGAGTGACTGCGTGTATGAGTGACGGTATGAGTGAGTGGATGTGTGTGTAGACCTATGAATCAGTGAGTGGGTATGTACTAACTGGCATTGGTGTGTCTATGGTTTCGAGAATGGTAGTCTGTATTTTAGAGTGGGTGTATCAAAGGTTATATTAGGGTGTGAGGAAGTACATCAGATGATCACATGGATGATGTCATCAGTGTTGTCATCAGTGATGTCATTTGAGATGTCATCAGTGATGTCATCAGTGATGTCACTGACCATGTCATGAATGATGTAATATGTGACGTCATCAGCAGTGCATTGAGGGGAAGCGAGTTATAGTTAGCTCAACTAACTATAACGGCCGAATTTCTCTGGTTTTGTACGAGTGAAATGTCCAACTAACTATAATGTCACTAAAAACCTGTGTTTTTTTCAGTGAATATATATATATATATATATATAAATATATATTACCACAAACAACACTCCTTGATAAGACCAGGACCCATGGGAGGTGGAGCACGCACTGGAGGAGTACCCGGTATAACAATTTTTCAAAAGTTATCCGCACCGCAAAGTAAGTGCACTCTCAGGACACAATCCACGTCAAGTTCAGGACGTTTTTATTTCGCTCTAGAGCAACGCGTTTCGGCTGTTTCGTGTGAGCAAGGCGTAACAGCCGAAACGCGTTGCGTTAGAGTGAAATAAAAACTTCCTGAACTTGACGTGGAATGTGTCCTGAGAGTGCACTTACTTTGCGGTGCGGATAACTTTTGAAAAATATAAATATATATATATATGTTTCTATAGAAAATTAATACTAAAAAACACAATTTTTTAAATATGTATAAATTATATATATATATATAAATATATATGTTAACTACAATAAAGTTTCATGGATGTTATAGTGAGAAATTAGCATTTAAAAAACCTTATAAATTTACTGAAAAATCCAAAGGTTTCAGGCATGTTATAGTTAGGAATTAGCATTTAAAAAACCTCAGAAATTCACTGAAAGAAACAGAGGTTTCAGGGATGTTATAGGTAGGAATTTGCATTTTAAAAAACCTTAGAAATTCACAGAGCTTAGAGGTGCCATAGAGAAAGCTGTGGCCTCCCCATTTCGTAGTACGAATTCTAGGCACTGTAAGGAGTTTGCCTCCCATGGACCGGAGTTGTGTGGTCGGTTCATACCAGGTGAAAAGGTTCTGTAGGAAGACAGGACCTGTGCGGCTCAGTGCCTTATAAGCCAGACACAGAGCCTTGACTTGTATTCGTTGTGCCACAGGCAGCCAATGCAGACTGTGAATCTCCTTAGATATGGATTTGCATCTGGGGAGGTTGAACAGTAACCGCGCTGCTGTATTTTGTACACTCTGCAGCTTGTTCAGGCACTGCTTCTGTATATTCATGTACAGCCCGTTGCAGTAGTCTAGTTTCAATTGAATCAGTGCTGTGACTACCGTTTTTCGATTGTCTGCAGGAATGTAAGGGAGAATCTTCCTTACTTTCTTGATAAGGAAGTGAGAGGCAGAGACCGTGGCGTTTGTCTGCTGGGTAAGTGAAAGTTTGTTGTCGAGCCACACTCCCAGGTTCTTGGCCTTGACCGTGGGTTCTGGTGGTTCTCCCATTTCAGCCGGCCACTACAGATTTCCCCAGTTCGGTTGCATATTACCAAAGATCAGGATCTCTATTTTCTCAGAATTGAGTTTAAGACAGTGTGTATTCATCCAACGGTTGATGGCACACACACAATTCTGAAATTGCTGGGTAGGGGACACCTGATTTTTAGGTCTTGCATAGCATTGCAGCGCAACGCGCTGCCCGCTTTGCGAGGCATGCAGTATACACTATAGCTGGGGGAAGCTCCACCCACTTTCCATCTATAAGTTTCATTGGCTTCCATCATAAATTGAGCATTCTGATTGGTTTTTAGCTTCTTAGTCCCGCCTCCTGACGGCCATGTCGTCATTATTATTCTTCCAAGACTATCAGCCCCTTTACTGTAAAAACCGTTTTGTTCCCCTGCCTCTACCCGTTCCCTCACGCAGTCTGTAATTTTTTTGACCACAACCACCCCCCCACCCCCTCCCATTCGTGCCTTCTTTAATGCCCGCACTTCCGTTTTAAAATGCAACAGGGCTCGCGTAAATATGAGTCCTATTGCATTTTCAGTGCTTGTTTGTTTTCTGATTGGTGGCTCAATTTGCACTCTTTGTTTCACATGCGCGCGATGCCTTACATCGTACGCATGAGTGACAAATCAGTGCCGTTTCTCCAATTGACTGTGGGAGGCAGAGACAGCACAAGCAGCAAAGCGGCGTCTGGGGCCCCGGTAAGTCTCTCTTAATGTATGCTCTGCATTCTAAATCCGTGCTCTTTGGCACTGTGGGAGGCAGAGACAGCACAAGTCCATGGAGAGGGACTGTGTAGAGGAGAAGGGGCGCAGTGGCGGTGTCACAACACTTCTCAGTCTGACATCAACCGCGGCAGCATGAACAGGAAGAGCTTTAAAACCTTGGGTCATTCACACTTGTAATGGCCACTCGAATGCGTTTCCTCGCTTCAGCCCACCCCCCCCCCCCTCTCGGAGACCTGGTCTCCGAGAGGCCTGTCCCTTAATACGTCGTGATCCAAAGTTGTGCGGAGTAATAGGCTCCTACCGCAGCTGGCATCAAGCAGGCGCCAGACGTGAAGGGACTTTTGCCGTACCCTTGCTACTGCTGCAAAATAGGTAAGTTTGTGTACCCTAGAAAACTAACATGATGAAGCATTCTGGGGAACACATCCGGGATTTGAAAAGTTTATACATACACCATTGTTTCATATTTCTGTCAGATAGTCCAATATTATCTAGTAACCCCAGTAATGTTGGGACATTCAGGAGTGCAGATGGGATCTGAACGCACAACTTCTCACAAAATGGCGGGTACTGAGCCGAATCTCGTAGGTACATGAACTGCAGCTGACTGGACCGGCACCTGATACTACAAAAGTGTCGCTTACGTGGGAGGGGTATTTCCTGTCACACAGTGGAAAATGCAGGGGACTTTCGACCATCATACACTTTGCACAGCTGGGGGCATCCGTAGCGCACGCTGCACTGCTGTAGGGGAACAAGGGGTCGTCCGTTGCATAACACTTTGCAATGCCCCAAGTGGGACTCTCTCAGCCACCCACACGTAAGTTAACACAAGGTGTTGCTGGGTGACCCTGCAGCCGCCGTAGCCTGCAATGAGGGTAGCACCTGTTCCACGGGCTGCTTGCATCGCTTCTAATAGGCCGCACTCTTCCATTTCACCCTTACGACAGAGTTCACACACTACCTTTCATAAACAAATAATAACAAAATATAATCAACTCGCTTTTTCATAGGGGTAGGAGGGCTAATGAAAGAAGTGGTATGTGTACTTGAGAATGAGAATGGTGATGAAATCTGCGAATGCTGACGAGAATGATGGTTACAGTCTAAACGTCAGGGGTGTAGCTCTCGTTGGTGAAGCAGGTGCAGTGGCACTGGGGCTCAGAACAGTGAGGGGCCCATGAACACTGATAATTGCTATATTGTACTAGCCCCAACAGCAGCCAAATAAGCCAGTTCTCTTCCTTGCACCAGGGCCCACAGCATCCTCTCGCTACACCCAAAGATCTCTGAAAATATATGCTAATTCATAAAGCTGTGGTTGCATTCCTATTTCACCTTCATGGCTACCTCTAAGTGTAGGCTGCCCCCCGCACTTGGTAAACAAGGGGGCAAAGAAAGGATACCCTCACCACATTCTATTTTCTCACCCAGCTTGTCCATCGGTACCATCCCTCATCTTTATTACACCGGGCACTACACTCTCCCCATCTTGTACCTTGGCCTTCTCTCTCATCCCAACTGTTCCCTTCTCCTTTTCATCCACATAGTGCATTGGTACAATCAATGTAACAGCTTATCAGCTTTCGCCTCATTCCTCTCCCCTGCTGTCTCATACATGTCTAGCTCCACTCGCTCATTTATTTTGGGGCTCGCTCTTCTACCACACCTGTCTCCCTCTTCTGATACAGCTATTGTATAGCTCTTCTTTCAAACATCATGTAACTCGTTTCCCTCTCTCCCAGGTCTTGTTCCTTGTTTTCCCCTCCCTTTAAGGATGTGCCTCAGAGTTCCCCCACATCCAGTGTCTGGCACGTTCCTTCGTCCATCCATATAGCATACCGCTTTCCCTTTCTTAACTAAACTACTGCATCACAACCTTCTCATCAATTCTGCACCCTGTTCCCCTCATATTTGTTGTGCACTTCACTCATCTCTCTATTTAGGATTGTGCCTTCATCTTCTCTCCTTTCCTCTTAGATGCCAAGTTCCCCTCTGTTATCTATCTAGTTAGTATCTCATTCCATTGCACCCATCTCCAGTAAGACTGGTGCTACAAGCCTCTTAAGGATAAAAGCATTTGAGCCAATACCTTTTATTTGTGTTTAGAAAACCTGCAAGTGGTGTGTAAACACGCAATTTGTACTTAAAGTCCTTGCTTATGAGAAGCAAGGCTGGCAGTAAAAGAGGCACAGTTACTGCCAGCCTTGCTTCTTGTAAGCAACGACTATAAGTACAAAGTGCATTTTTACACACCGCTTGCAGGTTTTTAAAACACATAAATAAAATACATTGCCATTTACAATGCTATTAGCTCAAACTCTCGCAAATGCGAGACCGATTGCATTGCAAATGCTTGTTGTAAGCAGCCACCACTATCTGGGTGTCGTCCGCGTAGGCCGTAAGGCTGAACCCGAATTCTTGGATCAGAGGGGCCAGCTCGGAGACATAAATGTTGAACAATGATGGGCTCAAAGAGGAGCCCTGTGGTACTCCACACGGGAGGGTATAAGACTTGGAGTGATACCCATCAACGGAGACGGTTAATCTCCTGTCCTTGAGAAAGGAGGATAATAGGGCTAGCGCTGTACCCCTGACTCCCAGACTCTCCAGCCGTTGTTGCAAGAGGGAATGATCCACAGTGTTAAAAGCGACAGACAGATCGAGGAGTACTAAAGCAGCCATACCTCCTCCGTCCATCACCGTTCTGATCTCCTCTGTGGCTTTAATGAGAGCTGTTTCCGTACTATGTCCTTGGCGGAAACCAAACTGGGAGTCGTGAAGCAGATTGTTTTCCCGGATAAATTGGGTTAATTGAATGTTCATAAGTTTATCAATTATTTTGGCAGGTAGTGGCAATATATATATATATATATATATATATATAAGCAACACATTCCATTAAAATGTTCAAGTTCTCCTAATATGCAACCATTTACCACTGCAGGATTTTGTAAATTATTGCTGTTCCAGCTCTTTCATTATTTAGGATACTGGTCAGCCCAACACTGTGGCAGAGACCATAGGCACTACCACGTATACAGTCTAAGCTTGATTTCAACTGAATGCAGCAATAAATAATACTAGAACTTTAGTGGTATTATATTTCCACCTTTAAAAGTGGTAACTCTTTGCTACACACTTTAGCTCAATGTATCATTTGCTGCAGCATTACAGCGGAAATCAAGTAATTTATTTGTGAACCAGAAAAATGTAGCTATTTGGGGCCAGTTGTAAGAAGCCTTTTTCTGTTTTCAAAGGTTCCTATTAACATCATTGGGCTGTTTGTGATGCAAAACGGCCTTTTAATATGTACAAAACTAAATTGCGATTCGGATTCGGGATAGAGCCTATGATAAATCTGTGTGTCTGATGATTCTATTGAAAAGGGTTTAGTGACTTGGAAGGATCCCAGATTGTAGCTGCTGTCATCAGAGGTACCTGGTGGTCTCTCTTGTATTGTTCTCTAGAGCGGGCTTTTCTGTGTGAAGATTGAGGTCAATGGAGGATCATCTGTGCTTCGCTACCAGTCAGTCTGTCCCATGCTGGCTCCATGCAAAACTATGTTTTCTGACCCAGCATGATTTTGATTCATGCTGGGAATAAGAGGGAGCATTGTACCTCCACATTACAGAGCTTCTGTTTGACTCCCAAAAAGGACACGTGTTGATGCTGCAATGCTAGGATGTAGCATCATTCGGTGGTTGCTTCTTTTAAGGATTCCCAGCTGACATGCTAGATGAAGGGCCGCATATGTGGAGTGCCCCCAGGGGAGGTTTTGCAGGCTGGGACTCAATGTGCCCTTTCAATGGAGAAGAAGGACAGACTGAGGTTAGGCGTGAAATCTTTGAACCGGTTCTCGATAAAATCAAGTGCCTTGGAGATCTCGGTTCTCTATGGCAGGCAGGCCACCCTAATGTTGTTGCACCTAAAGATCCTCTCTGCATCCTCAGTCCTCAATTCCTATAGCTGGACTTTCTCAGTGAGATCCTAAACGCGTTAATCAAGGTCAAGTGTTTGGGTTTTATGTCTTGGATCCCTCTTTTTCCATCTGAGATACTCTATCAATTAATTTTTTGGTGGTCATCCCATAGCAGATTGACCTCCATGGTGAATGAATTGATCGATTATCGCTTTTATGAAGTCCTGGACAGTTAAAACGCCAGGAGTATCTGATCAAATTTGTTATCATCTGAGCCCGTAGTGGGTGGCCTCTCACTGTACTATGCATCCTGAGTCGCAGGAACATCTGGCTTTGTCTGTCTGGTGAGTTCCATGGTGGTGGTCTCCATTTATCGGTGGTCTGGACCTCAAAGCATCTGTCTGTTGCTTTGGTTCACACTGTCACAACACTATGGTAGAGGTGACTCCTCCTAATATAACCCTGTTCGGTGGGCCAGAGAATCTTGAATCTCCGTGATAGTCATTCAGAGTGCCAGAAAGTAAGGTCCACCCATCCCAGATTTACAAACAGTTTGGGTCCTGCTTACCTCAGCTAATCAATAGATGGGCCAGCATGAGCAGTCCAGCATGGGCACAACTGGGTATGAGTTACAAACAACCATCACAATATTACTGATACACTGCCTGTGCCTTTCTGTCCCATAGAAACCCTCCCAGCTTCAACTGTGGGTGCCAGGGTGGGGCAGCAAAATGTTATATGTATCATAGCAGGGGTGCCCTCTTTCCTGGCTCCCTGCAGGTTAGAGTCATAGATTAATGGTCTTTGGGCGGCTTGCCTCTCGCATTCCCCAGGGCCCATAGGTCTTGCCCGGGCTTTGGTCCTGCGAGCGCCCTTCCAGGCTTAGACCATAATCACATATCCCAGGGAGGTTTCTCTGACCAGCGGATATGGCCAGCGCTCTTCTACTTAATCCATGCTTTGTGAGGGACCGGATCACTGCGGCACCATCCCCCACCTCTTGTTCCTCTATATCTCCAGAGTCTCTGATAGAGTGGGAGTCACGTTGCTGTGGGTTTGGAGTGCAATCCCCAGGCAGACCGCGCACTTCAATCATTTACCGGACTGTGGCACAATATATCTCCAGATTGCTCCTGGTCACCGATCCTGACCACTGAAGAGTCCCTGCTGAATACCAGACCCCAATTGGAAGGGAAGGAGTTTGGGGCTGGGAGATTACAATGGAATCAGCTTTTAGTGGGCTGGAGCTGATCTAAGATGATGCCTCCATGTTGGGCTACCAGCCACCCTCGCCCTGCCCAGGAGAGACCAAAGCATTTGCAAAACACACTTCTGTATAACACAGGGAAGAATACATTTCTCTTCCAGGACATTTCATACCAATAAAGGTTTAATTTTGGCTTTTATTTTAGAAACTCTGCATCATGGGAGAGGTGTTCTGTTGAATAGGAATGTTGGAATGTATATGAATTATGACTCTTTGATCAATACAAATGGAAAGCGAGGTTAATATTAGAGGATTTAAAAGAGCTACTAATTTTCTTGAGGCAATTAACTTAATGTTTTGAAAAATATGTTATTACTCAGCTGAAGTGAGTTTAGTTACATATGGGCGAATAAATAACTTTTTTTTTACATAGGTTTGTAATTCTTTTTGACTCTAGTGTATTCATGATGTGTGATGTTAACTTTATTGAAATGGCGAGAAACGGATGGAAAAAGATAATCTATACATTATAAATAATCAGAAGGTAACAAAATTGATATTGAATTTGATCCATGTTGTCAGAACCTAGATGGCAAGCTTATGACTCCAGCGACTAACTAGGTATCCTAAAGTTGTATACATTTTATCATCAGGTTCTAATTAAAAATAAAATTCCACTGTCAGAAGATCTGATAATCAATAGATTATAGGATATTATGATCTGATGAAAATAAGGACATTCACTGCGGAATGGAATTTTAAGTCAAGCATTGTGGGCTAGCACCTTTATTTAGATAAACAAGGACTACATAGGTTTAACGTGAATACTAAATGATCAAAAACATGTTTAACCCTCAATGAATCATTTAATGTTATTATTGTTTACAGAACTGGGTTATCCAACATGTACACTTCAAGAATGAAATATAATCATGATTATTGAAGGTTGTACAATTGTAATGCCAATTCCTCCTTCAGTATAAGATATATAGAGGCATGCTGTATACTACATTGAAGGTATTCCACTATATGCTAATTGTATGTATGAGATAGTAAATAATTTCCGTAATGAATTACATACATGTACATCAAATGAACCAAGAAGAGAAACTTATGTTATTAAATGCTATTTAGGGTTATACAGGGATTTTAGTATGATGAGCTTTTACGTTTTGCTTGTGCTGCAAATCCATACATTTAGTTTTTCCTGTTGTTTGTTTGTTTCTTTCTTTTCTTATATATCAGAACTACTCCGTGCGATTTTAGCTGGGAATTTCTTTCAAATATTAATAAGCCCACAAAAGTCCTGCTCTGAAGCAGTTTTAACTCGAAAAAAACAAGCCAGCTGGGGGGCCATATTTGTTACATCTTGACATCAATTGAAATATGGCAAATAGAATGAGACAAACTAAAAAGAAAAATATGTAAACCTGATGAATAAAGTAAAGTGTAACTACATCATTTGTGGTGACAATAATAAAAGTACTAACTATATTTTTCTAAATTGATATATGTGCCTTTTACCTTTATCGAAAGGATGTTACCCCCTAAGGACCATGTTAGAGTGGTAATGTATAGATCAGTTAGGTTACTGATCTGTTATGTTGAGTTGTGCAGGATCAACTGGATCTGTAAAAATATTTTTTGTTCTTGTTTTACAGTTTCAAATATAACATATTTGACCTACCGAGATACAGAATTGGGCATACTATTCATCACTGACACCTGGTAGGAAAAAGATATAACTTCAATATTTCACAAAGCTATCCCACATGGACATTTGAACCACTACAAACAACCAACAAGAAAAGAAAGGAGGTCAGCTAACTAAAGTCATTAAGGATACCATGACAGCCAGTAAGTTGTGCAGCCCTTCTAACTAGATGCAGCTGAGTTCCATTTCCTTCACAACTTCCTCTTGCTCAACAGACACACTACCTAACAACGTTCCCTTTACATATGTTTGCTTGGACACAAAATTCTCTAATACATGTACACTTGGTGACTGAAATGTTTAATTTGATAAATCAAATACGCCCAAACTCTATGCCACTATATGAATACCAAACACACAGGAGCAGATTTACAAGCCCCTTGCTCCACCTGTACGTCACTTTTCCCATATTAAAAATGATGCAAAATTGGCGCAAGGGGCTTGTAAATAAGCCCCACAACTTTCAACAGATTGTATCTGGACCAATCCACATAGCTGGTCACATATTTAATGTAATTTTCTCCAACCCAGAACTAATCGCTTTACTACAAAATTCACCAGTCACTTAAACCGACAATCACATGATTTCCTTCTCACTATAAATCCCAAGTAAAATACCAACTGAATACCAACACTCCACTACAATCCAGCATGCAGCCAAATCTACATCCCACCTTCGCAAGACTTATGCAATATGCTAGCAACATATTATTTAACCAAAGCAAACATAATAAAAAAAACAGCTGTACTCCAAATATGCAACTCAAATCCATCACAATAGAAAAACAATATCTATCAATTTCATTCTTTCAAGAAATTATAACCTCAGAATTCGAGGACCTGGTAAGAGCCAGCAGCCTCGCTGGCTGCCCATCAGACCTCTTGCTCCACTAATTTTCAAAATGATTTCCCTATCACAACCTCCAGCAATCCCCGTTCAAATATTATCAATAACTCCTTGAACACAGGAATTTCACCACACAAATTGAAGAAAACCTACATATGTTCATCAGTTAAGAACAACTTGTGACTACAAGACCCTAACAGCTACAGACCAATCTCCAATGGACCTTTATTTAGCAAGTTCTCCAGATCTCTGATTTCATACAAGAAAATAAACTACTCTCATATTGGCAAACAGGCTTCCACCCAGGAAGAAGGATCGAATCAGCCCTAATCACAATTTTGGATGCCCTATAAATCACAGTAGGCCAAAAAAGTAGCTGCATTACCACTGGATTTTCCAACAGTGCATCAAGATTGGAATAGATGACATAATTCTAACTTGGATTTCTTCTTACCTAGGTAATACCTGATACATACATCCTGATTTGTTATCAAATCCTTACAGCGCAAAAACAAGGGTTCCACAAGGGAACCTCTACTTTTCAACATATACATAAAACAACAATTGAGACATTATTACCAGTTTTGTACTCACATGCTACAACTATGATGGTGACATACAAATAATTCTCAAATTGGTAAACCTTCAGACCCATATTTACTGAGCCTTTGAGTCACCATTGCGTCACACCAAGGACACACAGGGCAACACTAAGGCTTATTTTAGATTAACAAAGCAACATAAGGCTTTACTTGTGTGTTCTTACGTGGCTTTGTAAGGAAATATAATGCAACATAGCAGCTTGTGCTGCACTGCATTGCATTTCTCAGTGTTGGTATTCCAGTGAATCCACCCAAGGATTTCATATAATTTCAGATTTACTAAGGTAATTGGTACATCTACCACAGAGAGATGTAATGAGGAGAAATATCTTTATTTCTCCTCATTACATCCTCTTTCTATGCATGATGATTCTGCACCACACACAGAAAGAGGAATATATTTTTGTGCAGGAAGGTATCCCTGCATGGCACAAGAGTTCCTGCTTTGGCGCTAGGCAACCACAAGTGTGACAGCACTGGGAGAGAGCTGAAGAGTACCATACCTTTGTAAGTATGACACTCTTCAGTTCTCTCCAGTTCATGCAATGCAGCACAGAAACCTGCCTTGCTGCACTGTGTTTCATGAATTCTTACTAGATTGCCCCTACATACATAGAAAAATAGGAATGTTGCTGCACGTACATTGATTGGGCTCTTGAGATCTCAGTCAGTTAGGCAAGGCCTGAGAAACCTCCACTGGATTCCGATTGCCAAAAAAGTTACATTTAAATCACTATGTATTGCGTATCGGGGTCTACATGGCCATGGTCTGCCTATCCTGCAACAGTTGGTTATGCCTTGCACTCGGAACAGATCACTACGGTCCTTGAACATGCAATTAGCTTACACTGCAGCTTTAAAGCAAGAAGAGGTGGGTGCTCCTTTGCCGTTAATGAAGCAAAGTTTTGGAACTCTCTGCCACTAGCTATTCAAGGGACAGAAAATGAGCTACGTTTCTGGAAAGATTAAAAGTTGGCTTTTTAAATAATCCAGTCAATAAGGTGCTTTCACTGGGTTTTACTGGGTCTGACAGGTTGCTGACTCTTACTCAGCGCTGGGATACCTTCTTGTCGCCACACGCTCTACAAGTGAGAAAAAAAATTCAAACTCAACAGCTGCCTTCTAGCCACAGATGAATGGACGATGTGGAGTCTCCTCAAGTTAAATGCTTCAAAAAATGAACTACTGACCTATGATGAATTGAAAAGTTATGATTCTCAATTTCTTTCTGGCCTGATGATCTAGCACCTGAAATTGTTTTTGATTTTGCACTTTCCTTGAATGCTTATTTGTTTATGTTCCCAGTCATGTGACCAGTTGTTTTAGTGCTCTGTTTACCTGTTTCATCAAAGGTTTGTCTTAAAGCAATGTTTGTTCTCATCTCTCCATTTGGTTGCATGTCTGAGTATAGAGGACAAAGATATGGTCCTACAAAAATTGCTTGGCTCAAGTATCTAGGGCCAGATTTACTATGGGCTTGCGTTGCCCTTTTGTCATGCAAGGCGATGCAAGGCAACGCAAGCCCTTAAGTAGGATTTACAAAGACACACAAAGCCACCTTGCATGGCTTTGTGTAGTTTAGTAAATCTAAGTTAATGCAAGACAGTGCTTTTCGCTGCCTGGAGTTACCTTGCAGTGGGGAAACATTTGATGCGTGGAGTAAGAGCCTTGCCACACATCCACCCATGGACTTTGGCGCATTCCCAGATTTCAGAGAGTTGCAAACCTGTCAATGTGTCAAAATGGTAAGCCTTCCAGAGTCGGGAGTAACGAAGTATAAATATCTTTATTTCTCTTCATTGCTTCCTTTTTTATGTGTGATGCATTCTGCATGTCCCTTCCTGCACAAAAACAATTCTGCCTGTAACGCAGGCACCCTTACATCATGGCACAAGGGTACCTGCATGGCAATAGGCAGCACACATTGCACCAGCACAGGGAAGAACAGAAATGCATCACATCTTCATAACTGTGGCACATTTCTGACATCTCCCTCTCATGGAATGCAGCACATCAAGTTGCCTTGCTGCTCTGCATTGCAAGAACTGCTAGTAAAACTGCCCCGAATATAAAAATAAACTCATGGTCCATATATGGGGAGTTATGTATAGTAAGCCTATAAATACCCATACATATTTACATTCACAATATTTTGGTTCTCAATATTTCATCCTATATTTTCTGTTAGTAATTAGAGTAAAGTATGTTAAGTTCACCTTTAGCTCTATTATTCCGATGCAGTAGACTAAGTGAACTTCATTGTTTAAGTTGAGATTCCAAACCTATGAATCCTTGTCCTGAATTGGTCTCCCCCTATCTGCATTCACACTTCCTAAAATCCTCCACTTCTAAAGGACTCCCTTGAACAGCTACCTTAAGGGTGTCCTAGGTCACGGCGAGAGAGCTGGGCAACTTGTTGATGCATAGAAAGAAAATTGTGGAGCATCTCATTGTGGCATCATGCACTAAATCTTTAAGGACCTCAGGTTTATAGCACCAACTGAATTGACATTCCCTGTGGCTTTCCAGGTTTCAGCTGAGACCTACATCAGAA
Organism: Calotriton arnoldi; assembly: GCA_963921515.1. Lineage (NCBI taxonomy): Eukaryota > Metazoa > Chordata > Amphibia > Caudata > Salamandridae > Calotriton > Calotriton arnoldi. The sequence continues at coordinate 1,806,936 of CAWUFW010002154.1, read as the reverse complement.
TAGACTGAGAAAGAAGTTCTTTCTATGTGTGCTTCACAGACTTCTAAATGCACTTTCTGTCTGATAAAAAGTAATCAGTGCAGTAGTAAAACCAATGCACAAAAAATTTAAGATCTCTACCAGATCCAAATGTTTTGCTGTTGTTCGAAGATCTTTATTGGATGTGTGCATTGTGCTGATTTCCTGACATGTATCTATTCAATATGCAAAAGAAACAATTGATGGACGGAATGCTGGACAATGCAAACATTCCCCCCAGTCACAAGGATCTGGGTTTACTCCATCATTCTTTTGCTCACCACACCACCCCAATTTGGACCCAGCCATATGCAAATCAGTCTTGACCCTTTTCTTTGTGGGAACAGTCCAACCCAAACTGCAAATTCAGGTCCTCCCTGGACCGGAAACAAGCATCCTGGGACCGGTTTCAGGGCATCACCCTTCATCAGCCAGGCTTGCTCGAATCCAGTGGTGTAGTGAGCAAGGGACCCACTTCTGGACATACCCTTCCCACTTAGGGTGACATATGCAAAAGAAACAATTGATGGACGGAATGCTGGTCAATCCAAACATTCACGCCCAGTCACAAGGATCTGGATTTAATCCATCATTCTTTTGCTCACCACACCACACCACCCCAGTTTGGACCCAGCCATATGCAAATATGTATTGGCCCTGTTCTTTGTTGGAACAGTCGAGCCCCAAACTGCCAAGTCCGGTCCTCCCTGAACCGGACACAAGCATCCTGGGACCAGTTTCAGGGCATCACCCTTCATCAGACAGGCTAGCTTGAATCCAGTGGTGTAGTGAGCATGGGACCCACGTCTGGCCATACCCTTCCCACTTAGAGAGACATATGCAAAAGAAACAATTGATGGACAGAATACTGGACAATGCAAACATTCACCCCAGTCACAAGGATCTGGGTTTAATCCATCATTCTTTTGCTCACCACACCACCCCAGTTTGAACCCAGTCATATGCAAATCAGTCTTGACCATGTCCTTTGGGGGAACAGTCCAGCCCGAACTGCCAAGCCAGGCCTCCCTGGACCGAAACAAGCATCCTGGGACCTGTTTCAGGGCAACACCCTTCATCAGCCAGTCTAGCTTGAATCCAGTGGGGTACTGAGCACGGGACCCCCATCTGGGCATACCCGTCTGGCCATACCCTTACCACTTAGGGTGACATATGCAAAAGAAACAGTTGATGGATGGAATGCTAGACAATGCAAACATTCACCCACAGTCACAAGGATCTGAGTTTAATCCATCATTCTTTTGCTCACCACTAGACCCCAGTTTGGACCCATCCATACGCAAATCTGTATTGGCCCTGTTCTTTGTGGGAACAGTCCAGCCTGAACTCTAAAGCCAGGTCCTCCCTGGACCAGAAACAAGCATCTTGGGACCGGTTTCAGGGCATCACCCTTCATCAGCCAGGCTAGCTTGAACCCAGTGGTGTAGTGAGCACAGGACCCATGTCTGGGCATACCCTTCCTACTTAGGGTGACATATGCAAAAGAAACAATTGATGGACGGAATGCTGGACAATGCAAACATTCACCCCCAGTCACAAGGATCTGTGTTTAATCATCATTCTTTTGCTCACCACACCACCCCAGTTTGGACCCAGCCATTTGCAAATCAGTCTTGACCCTGTTCTTTGTGGGAACAATCCAGCCCGAACTGCCAAGCCAGGTCCTCCCTGGACCAGAAACAGGCATCCTGGGACCGGTTTCAGGGTATCACCCTTCATCAGGCAGGCTAGCTTGAATCCAATGGTTTAGTGAGCACGGGACCCACGTCTGGGCATACCCTTACCACTTAGGGTGACATATGCAAAAGAAACAATTAATGGACGGCATACTGGACAATGCAAACATTCACCCCCAGTCACAGGGATCTGAATTTAATCCATCATTCTTTTGCTCACCACACCACCCCAGTTTGGACCCAGGCATATGCAAATCTGTCTTGGCCCTGTTCTTTGTGTGAACAGTCTAGCCCGAACTGCCAAGCCAGGTCCTCCCTGGACCAGAAACAAGCATCCTGGGACCAGTTTCACGCCATCACCCTTTATCAGCCAGTCAGGCTTGAATCTAGTGGTGTAGTGAGCACAGGACCCACGTCTGGACATACCCTTCCCACTTAGGGTGACATATGCAAAAGAAACAGTTGATGGACGGGATGCTGGACAATGCAAACATTCACCCACAGTCATAAGGATCTGGGTTTAATCCATTATTCTTTTGCTCACCGCTCCACCCCAGTTTGGACTCAGCCATATGCAAATCAGTCTTGACCCTGTTCTTTGTGGGAACAGTCCAGTCCGAACTGTAAAGCCAGGTCCTCCCTGGACCAGAAGCAAGCATCCTGGGACCGGTTTCAGGGCATCACCCTTCATCAGCCAGGATAGCTTAAATCCAGTGGTGTAGAGAGCACGGGACCAATGTTTGAGCATACCCTTCCCACATAGGGTGACATATGCAAAAGAAACAATTGATGGACGGAATGTTGGGCAATGCAAACATTCACCCCCAGTCACAAGGATCTGTGTTTAATCCATCATTCTTTTGCTCACCATACCACCCCAGTTTGGACCCAGCCATATGCAAATCAGTCTTTACCCTTTTCTTTGTGGGAACAGTCCAGCCCGAACTGCCAAGCCAGGTTCTCCCTGGACCAGAAACAGGCATTCTGGGATCGGTTTCATGGTATCACCCTTCATCAGCCAGGCTAGCTTGAATCCAGTGTTGTAGTGTGCACGAGACCCATGTCTGGGCATTCTCTACCCACTTAGGGTGACATATGGAAAAGAAACAATTGATGGTCGGAATGCTGGACAATGCAAACATTCACCACCAGTCACAAGTATCTGGGTTTAATCCATCATTCTTTTGCTCACCACACCACCCCTGTTTGGACCCAGCCATATGCAAATCAGTCTTGACCCTGTTCTTTGTGTGAACAGTCCAGCCCGACCTGCCAAGCCAAGCCCTCCCTGGACCAGAAACAAGTATCCTGGGACCAGTTTCAGGGTATCACCCTTCACCAGCGAGGCTAGCTTGAATCCAGTGGTGTAGTGAGCACAGGACCCATGTCTGGGCAGTCCCTTCCCACTTAGGGTGACATATGCAAAAGAAACAGTTGATGGACGGAATGCTGGAAAACACAAATATTCACCCACAGTCACAAGGATCTGGGTTTAATCCATTATTCTTTTGCTCACTGCTCCACCCCAGTTTGGACCCAGCCATATGCAAATCAGTCTTCACCCTGTTCTTTTTGGGAACAGTCCAGCCCGAACTGTAAAGCCAGGTCCTCCCTGGACCAGAAGCAAGCATCCTGGGACCGGTTTCAGGGCATCACCCTTAATCAGCCATGCTAGCTTGAATCCAGTGGTGTAGAGAGCACAGGACCCATGTCTGGGCATACCCTTCCCACTTATTATTTATTTATTTTATTTTGCCATTTGTAGAGCACCTGGTTACACCACCGGTGTGTCCCCATGCTGATAGCCAAACAGATAACCGACCATGAGGGTTTGAGACAGGGAGAGACAGAACTCTGCCTCTGACCTGTAGACAAAAGGTTGCAGGAAGGTCTAGAGACTAGCAGGTGGAAAGAGCCAGGTCTTTAGTCTTCTATGAAAGGTTATTTCAACTGACTCTGTTCTTATTTCAGCTGGTAGAGTGTTCCATTGTTTTGCTGCTAAGAAACTAAAGGAACGTCCACCCATCCTAGCCTATCTGATTCTGGGAATCTTCACTAATGCTTTATCCTTAGATCTTAGGTTTCTGTTGGGTATCTGAGTTGCTATCAGGGTCTGAAGGTATAGTGGCCCTTTCTTTGCCAGAATGCGATGGAAATGGCACATTGCTTTAAACAATATTCTCTTATCGACTGGTAGCCAATGTAGTCTGGCTAAGGCTTTTGATATGGATGCTCTTCTTGGCAGGTTCAGCACTACGCGGGCTGCTGCATTTTGTATAGATTGTAGCTTCCTTATTCCTTTTTTTGCTGCGCCTAAATACAGGAAATTTCCGTAGTCAATTTGGGAGGTGACCACGGCATGTACTATCGTTTTTCTGGAACTGACAGGCAATAGATCAAGGACCTTTCTCAGGGCCATTAGAGTTCCGAAACATTTGCCTGTGACTCTCCTGATTTGACTCTCAAATGTCAGTTTAGAGTCGAGCCATACTCCCAAATGTTTAACTTCTGTTTTAGGAGTTGGCAGCTGTCCCAGTGAATTTGGCCACCATGCTGATGACCAGATGGAAGAAGTTTTTCCTACAATCATCACCTCCGTTTTACTGCCATTAAGCTTTAAGCAGTGATTAGACATCCAAGTTATTACCTCTTCCATGCATTGTGAGAAATTATGGGCAGCCAGGCCCGGGTTTTGGGAAAGTGTGATAATAAGCTGAGTATCGTCAGCATAGGACACAATAGACACCTTGTGCCCCTCCACTATAGAAGCAAGTGGTCCCATGTATAGGTTAAACAACGTGGGGCTAAGGATTGAGCACTGTGGAACTCCCTGTGATAGGGGAAAACTCTTGGACGTATGAGTGTCTAGTGTAATCTGAAAGCCTCTTGATGACAGGAAGGAGATCATCCATCGTAGGGCCCTGTCCCTGACTCCACATGACTCTAATCTTTGGAGGAGGAGGCCATGTGATACAGTGTCAAAGGCTGTACTGAGATTCAGTAGGATCAGAGCAGCTGTTTGACCTTCGTCAGCACGCTGTCTTAAGGTTTCAGTAGGGGTGGGCGGAATTTGCGTAGTCGTGTTACGCAAAATTCCGCGAAACGGTAAAAAATCTCCACGAGCTCTGCAGAATTCCGCAAGCACGCGGAATTGCTTGTTTCGCCCGTTCGCGATGCGTTTTTCCTGTTCGGGGACGCTGTTTGCGTGCTCGGGGAGAAATATCTCGCAAACTTGCCCATGCAGTCGCCAATTGGTGCGGCCATCTTGTTTCACTTGTCCCGCCCGCTCGTGATGTGTGTTTCCTGTTTGCGAACGCGGATGTCCGATGGTCCGTCCGAATGACCTGTTCGCGAAAGCACACTCTCGCAGGATCGCGTGGCCGGCTACCAAAATCTCGTGGCGCATGCGAACGGATAGTAAAACTCGTTGGCGAACGCAGGGATCCTGGTAAGTTGCTCCCGCTCGCGCGAACATGCATTTTGAAAGCGCGAATAAGAAAAAAATTCCGCTACGACGCGGATCGTGGAATTTTCAGCAATTCCGCGTTCTCCGCGGAACGCGGAATTGCCAAAATTCCACAAATTCCACGAGCGGAGCGGAATTTACCGCCCAGGCCTAGCCAGGAGAAGGGCTGTCTCCGTAGAGTGTGCAGCTCGGAAACCAGATTGTGAGGGGTGTATTAGGTTGTTTATGTCAATATGCTTGGTCAGCTGTATATTCACTACTTTTTCTGCTATTTTCGCAAAGAAAGGTAGTAGTGAGATAGGGCTGACATATGCAAAAGAAACAATTGATGGACGAAATGCTGGGCAATGCAAACATTCACCCCCAGTCACAAGGATCTGTGTTTAATCCATCATTCTTTTGCTCACCACACCACCCCAGTTTGGACCTAGCCATATGCAAATCAGTCTTGACCCTGTTCTTTGTGGGAACAGTCCAGCCCAAACTGCCAAGCCAGGTTCTCCCTGGACCAGAAACAGGCATCCTGGGACCGGTTTCATGGTATCACCCTTCACCAGCCAGGCTAGCTTGAATCCAGTGTTGTAGTGAGCACAGGACCCACGTCTGGGCATTCCCTTCCCACTTAGGGTGACATATGTAAAAGAAACAATTGACGGATGGAATGCTGGACAATGTACACATTCACCACCAGTCACAAGTATCTGGGTTTAATCCATCATTCTTTTGCTCATCACACCACCCCTGTTTGGACCCAGCCATATGCAAACCAGTCTTGACCCTGTTCTTTGTGGGAACAGTCCAGCCCGAACTGCCAAGCCAAGTCCTCCCTGGACCAGAAACAAACATCCTGGGACCAGTTTCAGGGTATCACCCTTCACCAGCCAGGCTAGCTTGAATCCAGTGGTGTAGTGAGCACAGGACACACGTCTGGGCATTCCCTTCCCACTTAGGGTGACATGCAAAAGTAAAAATTGATGGACGGAATGTTGGACAATGCAAACATTCACCCCCAGTCACAAGGATCTGGGTTTAATCCATCATTCTTTTGCTCACCACACCACCCCTGTGTGGACCCAGCCATATGCAAATCAGTCTTGACCCTGTTCTTTGTGGGAACAGTCCAACCCGAACTGCCAAGCCTGGTCCTCCCTGGACCGGAAACAAGCATCCTGGGACCGGTTTCAGGGCATCACCCTTCATCAGTCAGGCTAGCTTGAATCCAGTGGTGAAGAAAGAAGGAACAGAGGTGCAGAGAGAGGCAAGAGGGGTGCAGAAAGAGGCAAAAGGGGTGCAGAAAGAAGTGAGAAGTGCAGAAAGAAACAAAAGAAGTGCAGAAAGAAGGAACAGAGGCAGAGGTGCAGAAAGAGGCAAGAGGAGTGCAGAAAGAAGCAAGAGAGGTGCAGAAAGAAGCAAGAGAGGTACAGAAATAAGCAAGAGAAGTGTATAAAGAATCAACAGAGGTGCAGAAAGGGGGAAGTAGGGTGGAGAAAGAGGCAAGAGGGATACAGAAAGAAACAAGAGAGTTGCAGAAAGAAACAAAAGAAGTGCCGAAAGAAGCAACAGAGCTACAGAAAGAGACAAGAGGGGTGCAGAAAGAGGGAAGAGGGGTACAGAAAGAGACACAAGGGTTGCAGAAAGAAGGGGCGGTTGTGCAGAAAGAAGCAAGAGAAGTGCAGAAAGAAGCAACAGAGGTGCAGAAAGAGGGTTGAGGGGTGGAGAAAGAGGCAAGAGAAGTGCAGAAAGAAGCAACAGAGATGCAAAAAGGAGGAACAGGGGTGCAAAAAGAGGGAAGAGTGGTGCAGAAAGATGCACGAGGGATGCAGAAAGAAGCAAGAGACGTGCAGAAAGAAACAAAAGAAGTGCAGAAAGAAGGAACAGAGGTGCAGAAAGGGGCAACAGGGTTGTAGAAAGAGGGAAGAGTGGTGGAGAAAGAGGCAAGGGGTGCAGAAAGAAGCATGAGAGCTGTAGTAAGAAACAAAAGTACAGAAAGCAGGAACAGAGGTGCAGAAAGAGGCAAGAGGGGTGCAGAAAGAGGGAAAGGGACACAGAAAGAAGCAAGAGGTGCAGAAAGAAACAAAAGAAGTGCAGAAAGAAGGAACAGATGTGCAGAAAGAGGCACAAGGGGTGCAAAAAGAAACAAAAGAAGTGCAGAAAGAAGCAAGAGAGGTGCAGAAAGCAGCAAGAGGAGTGCATAAAGAGGGAAGAGGGATACAGAAAAAGGCATGAGGGATGCTGAAAGAAGCAATAGTGGTGCAGAAAGAAGCAAGAGAAGGGCAGAAAGATGCAACAGGTGCAAAAAGAGGCAAGAGGTGTGCAAAAAGAGGGATGCAGAAAGAGGCACGTGGGGTGCAGAAAAAAGCAAGAGATGTGCAGAAAGAAACAAAAGAAGTGCAGAAAGAAAGAACAGAGGTGCAGAAAGAGGCAACATGGTTGCAGAAAGAGGGTGGATGGGTGGAGGAAGAGGCAAGGGGGTACAGAAAGAAGCAAGAAAGCTGCAGAAAGAAACAGAAAAAGTGCAGAAATAAGGAACAGAGGTGCAGAAAGAGGCAAGAGGGGTGCAGAAAGAGGGAAGAGGGGTGCTGAAAGAGGCAAAAGGGGTGCAGAAAGAAGTGAGCGGTGCAGAAAGAGGCAAGAGGGATGTGGGAAGAGGCATGTGAAAGAGGCACAAGGGGGCAGAAAGAAGCAACAGAGGTGCAAAAAGAAGCAACAGAGGTGCAGAAAGAGGGAAGAGGAGTAGAGAAAGAGGCAAGAGGGGAGCAGAAAGAAGCAAGGGAGGTAAAAAAATAAACAAAAGAAGTGCAGAAAGAAGGAACAGAGGTGCAGAAAGAGGCAGGAAGGATGCAGAAAGAGGGAAGAGGGGTGCAGAAAGAGGCAAAAGGGGTGCAGAAAGAGGCAAGAGGGGTGCACAAAGAAGCAAATGAGGTGCAGGAAGTAGAAGAGATATGCAGAAAGAGGCAAGAGAGGTGCAGAAAGAAGCAAGAGTGGTTTGCACACCATCAGTACCAATTTAACACCCACATTTAGCAATAAGTAACAGGTGACCATTCTAGGTTTGGAAAGGACCTTCCACTACACTATAATAATTGTTGCTGCATTTTTGGTAACGTTTGAGCTAGAAGCAAGGCTTTTTTTGTTGAAATCTGCAGATTAGGCAGCAGATGATGGATTATGTGGCTAATGCGGAAAATGTATAATCGTGCGAAAGTCGGTGCAGTCAAACAGTAGCATAATTCCGGTGGCCCTGCTCATACCTCTGACTAGGTCCAGAAGTGCTCCTCAGTGATTCCTTCTTTTTTTGTCTCATTGAGTTCATAGTTTAGCTCCTATACACTAAATACCACATACTTTCTATCCACATAATTTCACTGCACAACATACCACATAATTCCACTACACACAGCATACATCCACTCCACTCCAAAAAACATTAGTAAAAAACCTTTACATTTACAGCGCCAATAGCTCTAACTCTCCCAAATGCGAAACCTATTACATTGCAAATGCTTCTTTAACTAGTAGTGGCATTTGCAGAGTGGTGGAGAAAGGGTGCTGGGCCTTTGGCCAGTGCTCAGTAATTCCATTGCGTAGGACTTACAGGCGGCACCAGGAGGGCTTCTTGGCCCCCAAAGTCCCACAGGAGTAAAGTGGACTTCATCCCCCAACCCGTAGTGTGCCAGGAGGTGCGTTTGCAGAGTGGTGGAGAAAGGGGGACGTGGCCTATGAAGACCTCTTAGCAATCCCACTGTGTGGGACTTACTGGAGGAAACAGGAAGGGCAGTCTGCCCCCAAGGACATCTTTGAGGGCCAACAACCCCTCCTATTACCTCCAGTAAGTCCCATACAGCAGAATTGCTACGTTCTCATAGCAGGCCAAACCCCCTTTGCCCACCACTCTGCAAACACACCTCCTGGTGCGCTCTGGGATGGGGAGTGAAGTCACCTTTGCTTGTGGGGGGCCTTAGGGGCCAACTAGCCAACCTGATACCTCCAGTAAGCCCCAGATAGTGGGATTGCTGAGAGGTGGACACAGGCCACTCCCCCTTTCTCCACCACTCTGCAAATGCACCTCCTGGAGTGCTCTTGGTTGGGAGATGAAGTCCCCTTGACTCCTGAGGGTCCCTGGGGGCCAACTAGCCCTCTTGTTATCTCTAGTAAGTCCCACACAGCTGGATTGCTGAGAGTGGTCTGAGGCCATTCCCCCTTTTTACATCACTCTGCAAATGCGCTTCCTGGCGCACTGCTGCTTTGTTGCAGTGTTTGCAATGACAGGGCGGAAGCAGTGTTCCCGCCCTGTCATTGCAAACTGCAATGTCCTGGGGTTAGGCACCCCGGGACATTGCTGGAAGGGGCCCTGGGAGGGTGGCAGTCCCCAGGGCCATCTAGGGCTCCATGAGGGGGTCCTCGTAGCCCCCACCATCTTATTCAAAGCCCTAGGGAGGTGATGGTCCCCAGGTCCAGGGGTCACAACGGATCCCCACATTTAAATAATTAGTGCCCTAGGAGATGGTGGTCCCCAGGGCAGTATGGGGGGGCTCAAGCCCCCCACACTATAATTTTAAAACAAGCTCCGGGGAAGTGGCGGTCCCCGGGGCTGTGAGGGGGCTGCACTTAATAATTATTGCCCCAGGGAGGTAGCAGTCCCCAGGGCTGAGTCCCCTTGAATCCTGAGGGTCCCTGGGGTCCAACTAGCCCACCAGGTACCTCCAGGAAGCACCACATAGCTGCGTTGCAGAGAGGTGTAAAAAGGGGTGTGGCCTCGGACCACCTCTCTGCAATGCAGTCCTGTGGCACTTACTGGAGGTAGCTGGTGGGCTAGTTGGTACACAGGGACCCTCAGGATTCAAGGAGACTTAATCACCCAACTTAAAACGCACAACAGGGTGCGTTTGCACATTTGTCACATCAGGCCCCGCCCCCTCCCTGCACCACAGTGCAAATGTGCCCTTTTAAGGTGGGGGATTAATTCCCCTTCAATCCTGAGGGTCCCTGGGGCCAACTAGTCCACCAGGTACCTCTTGTAAATGCCACAAGGCTGCGTTGCAGAGAGGTGCTCTGAGGCCACGCCCCTTTTTACACCACTCTGCAAACGTGGCTTCTGGTACACTGCTGGTGGGGCGATGAGGTCCTCTTGATCCTGAGGACCTCAAGACACAAGTGGACTTCATCCTCTGAGCAGCAGTGCGCCAGAAGCCGTGTTTGCAGTGTGGTGTAAAAAGGGGCGTGGCCTCAGAACACCTCTCTGAAACACAGGTCTGTGGCGCTTACTGGATGTACCTGGTGGGCTCCTTGGCCACCAGGGACCTTCAGGATTCAAGGGGACTTAATAGGGATGTCTTAGTTACAAATTAGTATTTAAAAAACCATTGAAATTCACTGAAAAAACCATAGGTTTCAGGTATGTTATAGTTAGAAATTAAAATTTAAAAAACCTTAGAAATTCACTGAAAAAACCATAGGTTTCAGGAACGTTATAGTTAGCTGGACATTTCACTCTTACAAAACCATAGAAATTCCACCGTTATAGTTAGTTCAGCTAACTATAACTATCGCACCCGCAATGCACTGCTCATGACGTCACATATAACATCATTCATGACATGTCAGTGACATCACTGATGACATCACTGATGACATCTCAAATGACATCAATGATGACATCACTGATGACATCATCCACATGAAAATCTGATGCACCTCCTCACACTCTAATATAACCTTTGATACACCTACTGTAAAATACAGACTACCATTTTCTAAATCATTGACACACCAATACCATTTACTACATACGTACTCACTGATTCCTAGGTCTACACACACATCCACTCGTTCATCCATACAATCACTCATACATGCAGTCACTCATCAATACAACACTATCCTATGCATTCATACACCTATACAGATACTCACACACCACCACTCATCCATGCAATTACTCACACACCGTCATGATAAGAATCAATCACACTACCATTTACTCACCTATACAATTATATACACACCACCTCACTTTTTCATACAGATACTAACGCATACTTTCTCTCTTATATAATCAGTGATACAAGTGCACACTCATCCATACAGCCGGTCTCACAATCACTGACTATCATGTAGAGTCATTTAAATACTTCAACTCTCACATACACTTCCTTTTACATATGTAGTTACTTGGACATATACCACTGAGACATCCATTCACTCACCAGCACACCCATACACACACTCACGCACCCATACAGCTGTTTCCACATGCACTCTTGAACCCATAGACCCAGTGAATCAACCACTCACACATCTAGTCACACACCTCCCACCTACCCACCCACACACACACTCAATCTCCCAAAAAAATACTCAGACAACCAATCAATAACCTATATAGACACTCATGTAGCTACTGACCAACCCATGCAGCAGGTTGCACAACAACAGACAGACTGATACATACATTCACACAGTTTAGTCACTAACCCATGCATTCAGTAAGACACATTTAATCACTCACTTTTACACTCAGCCACGCACCTACTAAATCCTCCATCCAGACACGTATACACCCACTCATTCTTCAATACACCTTGGAACATATATAAAACATATTTAAACTTTACAGAAACACACATTCACTGGATGATGTCATCAGTGATATCATCAGTGATGTCATTTGAGATGTGATCAGTGATGTCATCAGTGATGTCACTGACCATGTCATGAATGATGTAATATGTGATGTGATCAGCAGTGCAGTACATTGCGGGGGCGCGAGTTATAGTTAGCTGAACTAACTATAACAGTGGAATTTCTATGGGTTTGTACGAGTGAAATGTCTAGCTAACTATAACGTCCCAGAAACCTATGGTTTTTTCAGTGACTATCAAAGGTTTATTAAATGATTATTTCTAACTATAATGTCCCTGAAACCTATGGCTTTTTCAGTGAATTTCTAAGGTTTTTTAAATGCTAATTTCTCACTATAACGTGCCTGAAACCTATGGTTTTTTCAGTGAATTTCAAACGTTTTTTAAATGATAATTTCTAATTATAGTGTTCATTAAACCTATGGTATTTTCAGTGAATTTAAATTATCATTCCATCCTCAATCCAGTGAAAACAGCCAATATTGCCAGTTTTCCAACAATAGGTTCCGCAAAAAAATTTGCCACAAATGAGAGCGACATCTAACGCTAATAATATGCAGAGTAGGCGTTCCCGTGCAAAAATAACACGAAAACACCACTTCCCGATATTTTGAACGAGCAGCCAAATCTGGGGTGCAATCCAAAACAGGCGATAAGCTGCGTTAACAGTAGGAATTTAACATCTGCCTTTTACTGGTGTAAAGCAGGACGACTACCTACAGTGTGAAAGGGAGCCCAGCCCAGAACCACATCTGAAGACCAACACATGTCATAGAGCTACTGACCATGCAGCTCCGACACTCCAGAAGGCCACAACATCCACTGCCATCACCCTCAGAACCTCCCCCCGGACCACCACCCTCCCTACTACCACTGAGGCAGCGCAGAATAGGACAACGGACCTTCCAAAAACAGCATGGTCCCTCAGCCACACAATAGCTGAATCTTGGGAGATGTGGCAACCAAGTATGTGTGAAGGACGCAAGTCACGCATCAATAGAAATGCACACAATACCAACTGTAGTGGTGATGTGGTAGACAGACCTCACTATGCAGAGCACAAACCTCTCCATGTGGACATATACTGCTGGTGCTTGTAGTGTTGTGGATAATAGATGCAACCATGTTACCTCAGGCAGCGGGGAAGATCTCCGTCATGTAGCTGTGTTGTCCCCCCTGGAAGCGGAAGCGGAGTGTGCTGGTCCAATGTACGCCACTCCAGCAAAGGAGTGTGAATAAATAGGCTGGGGCTGTGGGCATGGTTCACTTGTGGGAAGGCCAAAGTGTCTTCCAGGGCGGCAGCCCTCACCCTGCCATGAGGCCTCCGCCGTGACCGCTGGCCTCCTCGACACAGGCCCACTGTGATCCCAGCAGCAGAGCACCACAGACTTATGTCTGTACAGACTACTGCCTTCGATCTACATTGCAGACAGCAGGGCTCACAATTCAGATCGAGTCGCAATTGCAGATGACGCACTCCAGTAGGGAAGAAACATTGATCCCAGTGTGGCCCGCCCGGACCACGCATCATCGCAGACTGCGCACACACTGAGTGCTTCAGGTGCCACCAACTCAGTGCACCACAAGTCAATGCCACATGGACTTATTAAGACAGAATTAATTAGGCAAAAGACATTGCTATCAGTGCGGCCTGCCCGGACCACGCATCATCGCAGGCTCCACACACGCTGGTTGCTTCAGGTGACACTAACTGTACAGCTCAACTCAAAGCCATGTGGCTGTGGGCCCTTGCTGACCACTGCCTCCGGCCTACACTGCGGTCATCAGGGCTCACATTTAAAATTGACTCTTGATTCATTAATTGCAGAGTCCAGTAGGCAACTAAGTATTACATCCCTAAAACCTACATAATATCCTTTTAGTATCCTTGCTTCAAGAACTTGTTTTATATCAGTTATAGCTTTAGTACAATGACCAACTTCATCTTGCAAGTCCAAAGGAACACACAATGGCAGTCTACACTGTGGACAGCAGAGTTCACAATTTGAATGCAGTCTTGATTTATTAATTGCAGACAGAATTGTACTCTATGTCCTCACATTTTGTCAAGAGAAAGTGACAAAAAGCATTCCTTGATGTCTGTGCTGACTACTGCCTTCGATCTACACAGAGACATTGCATCATTGCTGGCTCCGCACACGCTGAGCGCCACACCTACCACTAACTCTATGCAGCTCAAGTCAACGCCACGTGACTCTGGGCTCTTCCTGACCACTGCCTCCAGCCTACACTGTGGTCAGCAGGGCTCACAATTCAGATCGAGTCGCGATTGCAGATGACACAGTCCAGTAGGCAAGAGACATTGCATCATTGCTGGCTGCACACACGCTGAGCGCCACACCTACCACTAACTGTATGTAGCTCAAGTCAACCCCACGTGGCTGTAGGCCCTTCCTGACCACTGCCTCCAGCCTACACTGTGCTCAGCAGGGCTCACAATTCAAATTCAGTCTTCATTGATTCATTTCAGAGTCCAGTAGGCAACTATCTATAATGTCCCTGAAACCTGCATATTTCGACAGTGTATTCCATAAATGTTTCATCTTTTGTTCCATACACCTACACTGCGGTTAGCAGAGCTCACAATTTAAATTGAGACATTATTTATTTATTGCAGTGAGAATTGTACTCTATGTCCTCGAATTTTGTAAACAGGAAGTGACTAAAAGCATTCTTCGATGTCTGTGCTGACTACTGCCTTTGATCTACACTGCGGATAGCAGGGCTCACAATTCACATTGAGCCGCGATTGCAGATGACTCAGTCCAGTAGGCAATGGACATTGCTCCCAGTGCGGCTCACCTGCACCACGCATCATCGCTGGCTGCGCACACGCTGAATGCTTCTGATGCCCCTATCTCAGTGCAGCACAACTCATGAACCCTTTATGATACAATGTTTTGTGTATAATTTCACATCTGCTGCCCCTACCTCAGTGTACCACAAGTCATGGACCCTTTACGATACAATCTTGTGTGTATTATTTCACATCTGTTGCCCCTACCTTAGTGCAGCACAAATCATTGACCCTTTATGATTGAATTTGTGTGTCTGATCAAATGATTACTGTTGTACTTGTTGCCAGCACCAACCATTCTTGGACGGCTGGCTTACACTCACCCCACACACATCCAGCACAGACATCACTGGACATGTGACCCTGGTAATAAAAATGAGTCGAGCGCACATGCCCGTACCCAGTTCCACTATCTATCTGTGTCCGTCTGTTCATTATGTATGCAAGATTCCGCCCCTGGGCCCTACCACATTACATTGTGCTGTGGACAGGGTATGCAACCATGTTACCTCTGGCAGTGGGGAAAACTTTGGTTATGTAACTTTCTCTCGGTCATTGTACAAGTACGTACGTAGAGACTGGATCAATAGAGTACTGCAAGGAGAGTGTATGGTGAATTTATAAGTGCTTGAAGATTGGCGGACTAATTGTATAAGTACATATGTTGGTGCAGCCTAACCCCGAACACAAGCTTGGCTCTAATTGGCTGCCCTCCAAGTGCCAACAACTGAAACTTGAACTTTGCATGGCCCTGTATTGCTACAGCTGCAACACTCCACTGAATGTGCAATAAACATTCATATCCACACAGATGTGTCATGTCCACCATCTTTCATGTGTGGAACTATGGATGAATGTAGGGCCAGTGATTCCCCGTACCTTCCATGTTGGCCATGTTGTGGGACTTGGCTCACAGAGTGACACATTGGCGCTTGAGACCCAGGTGACGTCAGCACTACAACAGGGACACCTGCATCAGTTGATTCCTCATACAGCCCAGGACGGAGCCACATCCATAGCTCGGGAGTCATTCTTCACAGACTCATGCAGGACTGGCATATGCCAGGCCAGCCCACTCTGCTTACGCTTACAGGGAAGGACAACAACGCTACATGGCCCAGATTTTCATTGCAGTGATCTGCTGGTCACACCCTAGTTGTCAGTACGCCACAGCCACTTCCTCATGGCTAGTATACACCCACATCACACCCATCCAGCACAGGCATCACAGGACACGTGACCCTGCCAATAAAAAAGACCGGGCGCACGTGCTCAACGCCATTTCAGAGTTGCTCGCACCGGATGCACTGTGGCCAGCACAGGCACACCGGCACGGGACGGTGACTTTCGGTCCACTGAGGTATGGGTACCATAACTGCTGAGCGGGTGTACAGCTGCGGTGATGGCCCGTCCTGGTGGTCTGGACAGCTCAGGTTTTGTGTGCCCTGCTGGACCGCAGTGTAGGCCTGAGCCATCAGACAGTGCAGGCCTACCGGCATGTGGCGTTGCCTCGCTGGTCACAGAGTTAGTGGCACCGCAAGGGTTGAGCGGGTGTGCAGCCTGCAATTAAAAGCCCGGTGCACTGGTATGTCCTCTGCCATGGTGAAATCAAGACCCAGCACCAAATGTGAGACCTAGTGGCCTGCGGAGCGGGGCTGCATGATATGCAGGATGCCATGTCCGCGGGCCCCGGGCTTGGGGCTTGCAGCAGCACATGGTAGGCCCTTTTTTCTACATGCAGGTTGTGAAAGGTGAGCAGAGAGGCGTGTTAGCGCAGCGGCGGGCAGTGACCTCCGGGCAGTGGGAGTGGATGGGGTACAGCAGCCTGGGTGCACAGCAGCAGACAGTCACCTCCGGGCAGTGGGAATGGATAGGGTGCAGCAGCCTGGGTGCGCAGCAGCGGGCAGACACCTCTGGGCAGTGGAAGTGGATGGGGTGCAGCAGCCTGGGTATGCAGCAGTGAGCAGACACTTCTGGGCAGTGGAAGTAGATGGGGTGCAGCAGCCTGGATGCACAAAGGCGGGACAGAGAATTAGGCGTGTGCAGTTGTATGTACTCTGCCATTACAGATTCCATCCTACGTTTCAGATGAGTAAGCTTGAGGGCTTCACTATGTTCCGGCACATGGTTAGAGACACACCAGTGATGGAAAGGTGAGCTGTGAGGGTTTTGTCCACATTGTGGGCACTCACTGTCCCTCTCCATCTCTTCCTTTCTCTCCCTCTCACTCTTTCTCTCCCTCTTCCTCTCTCTCTCTCACTCTGTGTATTTATTTCTCTCTCTCTACCTCTCTCTCTCTTTCTCTCTCTCTCACTCTTCCTCTGTTTCTCTCTTCCTCTTTCTCACACTGTTTCTCTCTTTCTCTCTCTCTTCCTCTCTCTCTCACTCTTTCTCTCTGTCGACCTCTCACTGTTTCTTTCTTTTTCTCTCTCTTCCTCTCTGTCACTCTTTCTCTCTCTCTCTCCTTTGATGGACGCATGATGCACAATGTTATCTTGCTTTTTGTCTAGCAGGCTGTGATTCACATATTGACAACCCCCCCGACACGGACCTCCCGCCACGAGGCGATGACTTCAGTTCCACTGAGTTAGTGCGAGCTGAGCACGTGTGCAGCCTGTGATGATGCGTCGCCATCCTGCAATCAAAACCCACTTTGAATTGTGAGCTCGGCTTGACCCCGTGTACGCAATGCCTGAGGAGGTTGCTTTGGCACGTGGTGGACCCTCTTAGACACACGCCGGTGGCAGAAGGTGAGCAGAGAGGCTTGTTTCCGCAGCAGTGAGCAGTCACCTCTGGGCAGTGGGAGAGGATAGTATGCAGCACCCTGCGTGCACAAGAGCGGGCAGATACCTCCGGACAGTTGGAGTGGATGGGGTGCAGCAGCCTGGGTGCACAGGAGCAGGCAGACACCTCTAGGCAGTGGGAGTGGATGGGATGCAGCTGTCTGGGTGCGCAGGAACGGGCAGTCACCTCCGGGCAGTGGGACTGGATGGGGTGCACCAGCCTGGGTGCACAGCAGCGGGCAGATACCTCTGGGCAGCGGGAGTGAATGGGGTACAGCAGCCTGGGTGCACAGAGGCAGGCAGACACCTCTGGGCAGCGGGAGTCGATGGGGTGCAGCAGCATCGGTGCACAGAGGCGAAAAAGAGAATTAGGCGTGTGCAGTTGTATGTACTCTGCCATTACTGATTCTATACTATGTTTCAGATGACTAAACTTGAAGACTGCACTATGTCCCGACACATGGTTGGAGACACACCGGTGGCAGAAAGGTGAGCTGTGAGGATTTTCTCCACAGTGTCAACACTCACTCACCCTCTCCATCTCTTCCTTTCTGTCACTCACACTCTTTCTCTCTCACTCTCTATCTCTTCCTTTCTCTCTCTCACACTCTTTCTCTCTTTCTATGTCTTTTCCTCTCTGTCTCATTCTTTCTTTCTCTCTCTCTTCCTCTCTGTCTCACTCTTTCTCTCTCTCTCTACCTCTCTCTCACACTGTTTCTCTCTTTCTCTCTCTCTTCCTTGTATCTCACTCTTTCTCTCTTTCTCTCTCTCTCTCACTCTTTCTCTCATTCTCTGTCTTTCTCTCTGTCTCACTCTTTCTTTCTCTGTCTCTTCCTCTCTCTCACTCTTTCTCTCTTTCTCTCTCTCCTTTCATGGACGCATGACGCACAATCTTATCTTGCTTTTTGTCTAGCAGGCTGTGATTCACAGATAGACGACCCCCCGACACGGACCTCCCGCCAAGAGGCGATGACCTCAGTTCCACTCAGTTAGTGCCACCAGAGCTGAGCGCGTGTGCAGCCTGTGATGATGCGTGGCCATCCTGCAATCAACACCCACTTTCAATTGTGAGCTCGGCTTGACCGCGTGTACACAATGCCTGAGGAGGTTGCTTTGGCACGTGGTGGACCCTCTTACACACACGTCAGTGATGGAAGGTGAGCAGAGAGGCTTGTTTCTGCAACAGCGAGCAGTCACCTCTGGACGGTGGGAGTGGATAGTGTGCAGCACCCTGGGTGCACAACAGCGGGCAGACACCTCCGACCAGTGGGAGTGGATGGGGTGCAGCAGCCTGGGTGCACAGGAGCGGGCAGACACCTCTAGGCAGTGGGAGTGGATGGGATGCAGCAGTCTGGGTGGGCAGGAATGGGCAGTCACCTCAGGGCAGTGGAACTGGATGGGGTATACCAGCCTGGGTTCACAGCAGCGGGCAGACACCTCTGGGCAGTGGGAATGGATGGGGTACAGCAGCCTGGGTGCGCAGAGGCGGGCAGATACCTCTAGGCTGCGGGAGTCGAAGGGGTGCAGCAGCCTGCATGTGCAGGGGCAAAACAGAGACTTAGGCATGTGCAGTTGTATGTACTCATCCATTACTGATTCTATACTATGTTTCAGATGACTAAACTTGAAGAATGCACTATGTCCCGGCACGTGGTTGGAGACACACTGGTGACAGAAAGGTGAGCTGTGAGGATTTTCTCCACAGTGTCAACACTCATTCTCCCTCTCCATCTCTTCCTTTCTGTCACTCATACTCTTTCTCTCTCTCTCACTCTCTATTTCTTCCTTTCTTTCTCTCACACTCTTTCTCTCTTTCTCTGTCTTTTCCTCTCTCTCTAATTCTTTCTTTCTCTCTCTTCCTCTCTCACTCTTTCTCTCTCTCTTTCTCTCTCTCACACTGTTTCTCTCTCTCTTCCTCTCTCTCACCATTTCTCTCTCTTTCTGTCTCTCACTGTTTCTCTCTCTCTTCGTCTCTCTCACTCTTTCTCTCTGTCTTCCTCTCACTCTTTCTTTCTTTTTCTCTCTCACTTCCTGTCACTCCCACTGTTTCTCTCTTTCTCTCTGTCTTCCTCTCACTCCTTCTTTCTTTTTCTCTCTGTCTTCCTCTGACTCTTTCTCTCTCTCTCTATCTCTCTTTCTCTCTCCTTTGATGGACGCATGACGCACAATCTTATCTTGCTTTTTGTCTTGCAGGCCTGTGATGAAGCGTGGCCATCCTGCAATCAACACTCAACCTGAATTGTGTGCTCCGCTCTCCGCATGTACACAACGGGTGAGGAGGTTTCTTCGGCACGTGGTGGATCCTCTTCAACACACGCCGGTGGTGTAAGGTGAGCAGAGGCTTGTTTGCGCAGCGGCGGACAGTCACCTCCGGGCAGTGGGAGTGGATGGGGTGCAGCAGCCTGGGTGCGCAGCAGCTGGCATACACCTTTGGGCAGTGGGAGTGGATGGAGTGCAGCAGCCTGGGTGTACAGCAGCGGGTAGACACCTCTGGGCAGTGGCAGTGGATGGGGTACACTAGCCTGGATACACAAAGGCAGGACAGCGATTTAGGCATACGCAGTTGTATGTACTCATTCATTACTGATTCCATTTTTATGTTTCAGATGACTAAGCTTGAGGGCTGCCCTATATCCCGGCACGTGGTTGGAGACACACTGGTGACAGAAAGGTGAGCTGTGAGGATTTTCTCCACAGTGTCAACACTCTCTCTCCCTCTCCATCTCTTCCTTTCTGTCACTCACTCTTTCCCTCTCTCTCACTCTCTATCTCTTCCTTTCTCTCTCTCACACTCTTTCTCTCTTTCTATGTCTTTTCCTCTCTCTCTCATGCTTTCTTTCTCTCTCTCTTCCTCTCTGTCTCACTCTATCTCTCTCTCTCTGCCTCTCTCTCACACTGTTTCTCTCTTTCTCTCTCTCTTCCTTGTATCTCACTCTTTCTCTCTTTCTCTCTCTCTTCCTCTCTCTCTCACTCTTTCTCTCTTTCTCTGTCTTCCTCTCTGTCTCACTCTTTATTTCTCTGTCTCTTCCTCTCTCTCACTCTTTCTCTCTTTATCTCTCTCTCCTTTCATGGACGCATGACGCACAATCTTATCTTTCTTTTTGTCTTGCAGGCTGTGATTCACAAATTGTCGAGGGATGACACGCCATACCTGTACCTACTTTTATTTTGTTGTTTTGTTTAAATAAAATGTTTTATATGTAAATCCATAGATGACTGAGATTCTTATTTGTCCAACCTCACATGCATCTTCTTTACTATAATTGTGCGACATCAGCCAATTTGTTATGTTCCAGATTTCCTAAGGTTGCTGTCACATTTGTTTGTGTGGGGGGGAGGTGAGGGGGGATGGCGGACAAGGGGCTGGTGGCGGGGGGTCGGAGCAGGGTTGGGTGTCCGAGCTGCATTATCGTTGGCTCCATTGCATCTGTTGTCATTCACTTTGAAAATTAAAAATATTGTCTCAAAAACTTAACCCATGCTGCAAAACACATAACACACCTTCTTAATTTCTAATTTACCTTCGTAGTTGGTATCCAGATTTCAAATGTCACAAACGCATGCAATTCTTTTCTTGTCACACAGTACATCTAATGCACCGCTTTCATCAAGAATGGAACCAGTAATGGCAGAATTTCCATGTTGCTCCACACATAAATACATATAAAGAACAAATCAAAATAGTTCCTTATTTTTTTAGATTGCAAAACCTCTCTTTATAGGTTATTTTGGAACTTTCCATATAAACAGTTTTTTTAAGGACACATACAGGTGAAAAGTTCAAGGTATTGTATCACTACTTTCTAGAACATTCTACGACACGTGCAGGTTAAAAGTACATCATTTTTTTAAACCTACCGATATTTCTTTTTGCAACTTTTTTTAACATTTAACGGCACGTGGAGGTCAAAAGTTCACCATTCTTTTAAGTTTGAACTGCACCTTCCAAATACAATTAGCAGGTGTGGTTGAGCTGAGCAAATTTCATCCTATAATATGTACTCACGTATAAACTTCTTTTTATTAACCAATCACAAAGATGCTTTTCATCAAAACTAATATACACCCTACTTTTTAGGACACAATACATTTCATCTCCCAATCGGTTAACGTTTTGTATGTAAAAAAAGTAGTTCCCCATGTTTAAACATATCTCTTATTCTACGAACGGACTGCATGAGCTACAGACATTTATCCATATCTTGTAGCCATACCTTCAAAATGCTAGTGTGGATTGTAGGATATAGCTATGTTTTCTGGTGCAAGAGGTATGCAGAACAGCGACGTATTGACTTAGACCTAGGTTTGCAAAATGTGCACATTAAATGGTTTGCACAGAGAGGATTGAAGTGGCACCAATTGCTCCCTTTGGTTAAAACCTGTTTGCTTCTCCAACACCCTGATCTCATGATTGTGCACTGTGGTGGTAACGACCTAGGCACATTGACTGGGGTAGGTTTGGAAATGCTTATGAAAGACACCTTTGGACAATTGATGTTACTTTTGCCTCAAACTGTCTTTGTATATTCCAATATATGCCAAAGACAGAAGTGGAAATGGTCAAACCAATTTTGTCATAAGATTGAAAAATCTAGGAAGAATGTCAACAAAGCTGTGTCTGCATACCTCAGAGACCATAGAATGGGGTCGATTTACAACAACAACATACGTTTTGATATGGCTGATATCTACAGAAGTGATGGAGTACACTTCACAGATAAGGAAACCGAGTTTTCCTGATTAACTTGAAGCTGTGCATTCGCACTTACATGTAGCTCCAACTAATAAACACAAGGGCTCTTTTTAGAGCCGCCTTATATTCCCAATTTCGGCTCGCAGAGTGTCACCTGCGGGCCATCGGGCAGGCTCGCAGAGGAAGAGCTGTGGCCCGTGGGCTCAGCTCACAGAAGGAGACCTAGGAGCCGTTGGCTCGCAAAAGCATAGCACCGTACTGGCTCGCAGAGGGAGAGCTGTGGCCAGACTCAAAGAGGGAGACCAATGGGCCAACAGGCCTGCTAGCAGACACACAGCTATCAGTTAACGGGTTGGCTCGCAGAGATACAGCTGTGAGCCCTTCGAGCTGCAACCCGACGGGCTAACTCGCAGAGAGAGAATAACGGGCCGACGGGCCTCCTAGCACAGACAGAGCTACGAGCTAACGAGGTGGCTCACAGAGGTAGAGCTGCGGGCCCGACGGACTGCCTTCTAAAAGCATAGCCGCAAGCTGATGATGTGGGGAGAGGGAGCGTAAAAGGAGTATCTTGCACAGACAGACCTGCGGGATATTTTCAGTATTGCCTCGCAGAGGTAGAATTACGGATGCGATGCCTTTTAGAGGGAGAGATGTGAGCTGACGGACTGAGTCACAAAATGGCTCACAGTTCGCAGTCGCAGAGCTGTGAGCCGACGGACTGGTTTCTAAAGGCATAGCCGCGAGCTGGTGATGTGGGGAGAGGGACCGTGAAAGGGGTATCTCGCACAGACAGAGCTGCGGTATATTTTTAGTGTTGCCTCGCAGACGTAGAACTACGGACCTGATGCCTTGCAGAGGGAGAGTTGTGAGCTGACGGAATGAATCACAAAATGGCTGCCAACACTTCTTAGTTTCAACAGTTCGCAGCCAATGAGCTCCATGCTCGTGCTCGTAACGCTTCAGCCAATCAGATGTCAGAATTCTTAAATATCGATATCTGGAAAATTTGATATTTCTCTCAAACTACTGAACGGATTTATCCGATTTTAACAAAAGCGTGCTTTCTGGACCAAGACCTTTCTCTGTGCCAAATTTGGCGTAATTCCGTTCAGCAGTCTGACCTGTAGTAGCCTTGTCTAAAGTTTGCTATGGAAATTGCATGGAGAAAACACGTTTTGGGACCCCCTTTTTATTAGCCCCCTTGATGAATCCCCCAAACTTTTAGGAAAGGAGCTGACCTGAAAAGAGGAACTTTTTAGAACATTTCGTAAAGATTCATCATACGAAGCCAAAGTAATAAGCACATCAAACAATGCTTTTCCTATGGAAACATCGTCCTAACTATAACTACCTACTGGCGACCGCCAGTAGGTATATATATATATATATATATATATATATATATATATATATATATATATATATATATATATATATATATTCACTGAAAAAAACATAGGTTTCAGGGACGTTATAGTTACTTGCACATTTCACTCGTACAAAACCATAGAAATTCGGCCGTTATAGTTAGTTGAGCTAACTATAACTCACGCCCCCACAATGCACTGCTGATGACGTCACATATTACATCATTCATGACATGGTTAGTGACATCACTGATGACATCACTGATGACATCTCATCTGTCTCTCACTGTTTCTCTCTCTCTTCGTCTCTCTCACTCTTTCTCGCTGTCTTCCTCTCACGCTTTCTTTCTTTTTCTCTCTCTCTCTTCCTGTCACTCCCACTGTTTCTCTCTTTCTCTCTGTCATCCTCTCGATCCTTTCTTTTTCTCTCTGTCTTCCTCTCACTCTTTCTTTCTCTCTCTATCTCTCTTTCTCTCTCCTTTGATGGATGCATGACGCACAATCTTATCTTGCTTTTTGTCTTGCAGGCCTGCGATGAAGCGTGGCCATCCTGCAATTAACACTCAACCTGAATTGTGAGCTCCGCTCTCTGCGTGTACACAACGGGTGAGGAGGTTTCTTTGACACGTGGTGGACCCTCTTCGACACACGCCGGTGGTGTAAGGTGAGCAGAGAGGGTTGTTTGCGCAGCGGCGGGCAGTCACCTCCGGGCAGTGGGAGTGGATGGGGTGCAGCAGCCTGGGTGCACAGCGGCTGTCATACACCTCTGGGCAGTGGGAGTGGATGGAGTGCAGCAGCCTGGGTGTACAGCAGCGGGTAGACACCTCTGGGCAGTGGAAGTGGATGGGGTACACTAGCCTGGATACACAAAGGCGGGACAGCGATTTAGGCATAGGCAGTTGTATGTACTCATCCATTACTGATTCCATTTTTATGTTTCAGATGACTAAGCTTGAGGGCTGCCCTATATCCCGGCACGTGGTTGGAGACACACTGGTGACAGAAAGGTGAGCTGTGAGGATTTTCTCCACAGTGTCAACACTCACTCTCCCTCTCCATCTCTTCCTTTCTGTCACTCACACTCTTTCTCTCTCTCTCACTCTCTATCTCTTCCTTTCTCTCTCTCACACTCTTTCTCTCTTTCTCTGTCTCTTCCTCTCTCTCTCATTCTTTCTTTCTCTCTCTTCCTCTCTCACTCTTTCTCTCTTTCTTCCTCTCTCTCACACTGTTTCTCTCTCTTCTTCTCTCTCACACTGTTTCTCTCTTTCTCTCTTCCTTGTATCTCACTCTTTCTCTCTTTCTCTGTCTTCCTCTCTCTCACACTTTCTCTCTTCCTCACTCTCACTCTTTCTCTCTCGCTCTTCCTTTCTCTCACTCTTTCTCTCTCTCTCTTCCTCTCTCTCACTCTTTCTCTCTCTTTCTGTCTCTCACTGTTTCTCTTTCTCTCCGTCTCTCTCACTCTTTCTCTCTGTCTTCCTCTCACTCTTTATTACTTTTTCTCTCTCTCTCTTCCTGTCACTCCCACTGTTTCTCTCTTTCTCTCTGTCTTCTTCTCACTCCTTCTTTCTTTTTCTCTCTGTCTTCCTCTCACTCTCTCTTTCTCTCTCTCTCTCTCTTTCTCTCTCCTTTGATGGACGAATGACGCACAATCCTATCTTGCTTTTTATCTAACAGGCTGTGATTCACGAATCGACGTCCCCCACACCACCACAGCTGTACACGTGTACATACTGCGATGATGCGTGGCCATCCTGACAACGCCTGACAAAGTTGCTTCAGCACGTGGTACACCCTCTTACACACACGCCGGTGGCGGAAGGTGAGCAGAGATACTTCTTTCCGCAGCACCGGGCAGTAACCTCTGGGCGGTGGGAGTAGATAGTGTGCAGCAGCCTGGGCGCACAAGAGCGCACAGACACTTCCGAGCAGTGGGAGTGGATGGGCTGCAGCAACCTGAGTGCGCATCGCCGAAACAGATAATTAGGCGTGTGCAGTTGTATGTACTCTGCAATTACTAATTCTATACTATCTTTCAGATCACTAAACTTAAGGGTGCACTATGTCCCGGCAAGTGGTTGGAGACACACCGGAGGCACAAAGGTAAGCTGTGAAGATTTTCTCCAGTGTCAACACTCCCTCTCCATCTCTTCCTTTCTCTCTCTTACACTTTCTCTGTTTCTCTGTCTGTTCCTCTCTCTCATTCTTTCTTTCTCTCTCTTCCTCTCTCACTCTTTCTCTCTCTCTTTCTCTCTTTCTCTCTACCTCTCTCTCACACTGTTTCTCTTTCTCTCTTTTCCTTGTATCTTACTCTTTCTCTTTCTCTCTCTCACTCTTTCTCTGTCTTTGTCTGTCTTCCTCTCTCTCACTCTTTCTCTCCTCTCTCTCACTCTTCCTCTCTCTCGCTCACTCTTTCTTTCTCTCTTCCTCTCTCTCACTCGTTCTCTCTCTCTCTTCCTCTCTCACACTATTTCTCTCTTTCTCTCTCTCACTCTTTCTCTATTTCTTTGTCTTCCTCTCTCTTTCACTCTTTCTTTGTTTCTCTTTCTCCCTCACTCTTTTTCTCTTTCTCTTTCTCCTTTGCTGGACGTATGACGCACCATCTTATCTTTCTTTGTGTCTTACAGGCTGTGATTCACAAATGGTCCAGCGATGACACGACATGGCTGTACATAGTTTTATTTGTTGTTGTTTTGTTTTAATAAAATGTTTTATATGTAAATCCATACATGACTAAGATTCTTATTTGTCCAACCTAACGTGACTGTCACATTTGTTTGTGGGGGGTGAGGGTGAGGGGAGATGGCAGACAAGGAGCTCCTACTGGGGGGATGTCGGAGCAGTGTTGTGTGTCCGACCTGCATGATCATTGCCTCCATTACATCTGTTCTCAGAGACTTAAGAGCCAGTGGTCTGGCTCATAGATGAAGAACTGCGAGCCGACTAGCAGGCTCATAAGAGGGAGAACCACAGCCTGTCAGTTCGCAGAGGAAGAGCTGTGGGCCAGCTCGCAGAGGAACACCTGCGGGCCGACTAGTATAGGGACAGGTGCGGGCCATCGGCTTCCAAAGGGATAGCTGCGGAACACTGATGTGGGGAGAGGGGGCGTGAAGAGCGTATCTCGCAGAGAGACACCTCCGGTATATTTCCAGTATTGGCTTCACAGATACAACTGCGGGCCCGAGAACTCGCACCCGAAGAGCTGTGAGCCGACAAGTGGTTCGCAGAGGCAGACTTGCGGGCCCAAGTATGTTGTTGGAGGTATGCTGTTGATGGTGGAAAAAGGTGCGTTACCTGCTGATGTAGGGAGACGCAGTGTGAAAGCGGTATCTTTCACAGACAGAGCTCCGGTATATTAAATTGCCCCCGGGACCTTTCTTTTATATTTTCACTTGATGCGAGGCACAAGATGGCTGCTACCACTTCCTGGTTTGAATTGTTAGCAGCCAGTCAGAGGCAAGCTCGTGCTTGGGAGTTAGGCACAGTCCAGATATATATATCTTTTTTCCCTTTAATATCTCAAAAACTACTGAACGGATTTACACCATTTCCACAAAACCGCGCTTTCTGCACCAATACCTTTCTCCCTGCCAAATTTGCAATTCTTTCTTTGTCACACAGTAATTGTAATGCACCGCTCTCATCAAGAATGGAATCAGTAATAGCACAATTTCCCTGTTGCTCCACACATAAATACATGTAAATAACAAATCAGAATGGTTCCTTTTATTTTTTCAAATTGCAAAACTTCTCTCTATTGGTTATTTTTCAACTTTCCATATAAACAGTTTTTTAAAAATTTAAGAACACATACAGGTGAGAAGTTCATAGTATTCTATCAACAAACTTTCTAGAACATTCTACGACACGTGCAGGTTAAAAGTTCATCATTTTTTCAAACCTAACGATATTTTTTTGCAACATTTTCTCGAACATTTAAGGGCACGTGCAGATTAAAAGTTCACCATTGTTTTAAGTTCGAACAGTGCCTTCCAAATGCAAGTAGCAGGTGTGGTTGAACTGAGCAAATTTTATCCTATCATATGAAATCTACGTTGAAACTGCTTTTTATTAACCAATCACAAAGATGCTTTTCGACAAACTAATATGCACCCTACTTTTTAGTAAACAATGTTTTTCATCTCCCAATCAGTTATTGTTTTGTATGAGAAAAAAAGTAGTTCCCCATCTTTAAACATATCTCTTATTCTACGAACGGACTGCATGAGCTACAGACATCTATCCATATCTTCCAGCTACACCTTCAAAATGCTAGTGTGGATCGTAGGACATAGCTATGTTTTCTGGTGCAAGAGGTATGCAGAACAGAGATGTATTGACTTAGACCTAGGTTTATAAAATGTGGACATTAAATGGTTTGGACAGAGAGGATTGAAGTGGCACCAATTTCTCCCTTTGGTTAAAACCTGTTTGCATCTCCAACTCCCTGACCTCATGATTGTGCACTGTGGTGGAAATGACCTAGGCACATTGACTGGGGTAGGTTTAGAAATGCTAATGAAGGACACCTTTAGACAACATCATGTTGCTTTTGCCTCAAACTGTCTTTGTATATTCCAATATATGCCAAAGACAGAAGTGGAAATGGTCAAACAAATTTTGTCCTCAGATTGAAAAATCTAGGAAGAATGTCAACAAAGCTGTGTCTGCATACCTCAGAGACCATAGAATGGGGTTGATCTACAACAACAACATACGTTATGATATGGCTGATATCTACAGAAGTGATGGAGTACTCTTCACAGATCAGGGAAATTGAGTTTTTCTGAATAACCTGAAGCTGTGCATCCGCACTTATATGTAGCTCCAACTGATAAACACAAAGGCTCTTTTTAGAGCTGCCTTATATTCCCAATATCAGTTCACAGACTGACAACTGCGATCCGGCTAGCACAGGGAGACCTGCGGGCCGTCGGGCAGCCTCAAAAAGGGAGAGCTACCGGCCGTTGGCTCGCAAACGCAGAGCTGTGAGCCAATGGACTGGTAGTGTTTTATGGTTTAGGGTAGTGCAGTGGTGTTTGTGTAGTGTAGGGGGCCTGCTGTGGGTAGTGTTTTAGGGTTTACGGTAGTGCAGTGGTGTTTGTGTAGTGTAGAGGGTGGTGCTGGGGGTACATTTAGGGTTTAGGGTAGGGCAGTGGTCTTTATATAGTTTAGGGGGTCCTGCTGTGAGTAGTGTTTTAGGGTTTAGGGTAGTGCAGTGGTGTTTCGGTAGTGTAGAGGGTCGTGCTGGGGGTAGCGTTTTTATGGTTTAGGGTAGTGCAGTGGTGTTTCTGTAGTTTAGGGGGTCATGCTGGGGGTAGTGTTTTAGCGTTTAAGGTAGTGCAGTGGCCTTTCTGTAGTGTAGGGTGTCGTGCTGGCAGTAGTGGTATAGTGTTTAGATAGGTAGTGCAGTGATGTTTGGGTAGTGTAGGGGGTTGTGCTGGGGTAATGTTTTAGGGTTTAGGGTAGAGCAGTGGTGTTTCTGTAGTGTAGGGGGTCATGCTGGCAGTAGTGGTTTAGTGTTTAGTTAGGTAGTGCAGTGGTGTTTGGTTTGTGTAAAGGGTCGTGCTGACAGACTGACTCACAGAGCTCTGAGCCAACGGACTGGCTTCTAAAGGCATAGCTTCGACCTCATGATGTGGGGAGAGGCAGCATGAAAGGAGTATATTACACAGACACAGATGCCAGTGTTGCCTCGCACTAGGTAAAACTACACACCCGATGGCTTCTACACGGAGAGATGCGAGCTGATGGACTAAGTCACAAAATGGCTGCCAACACTTCCTGGTTTCAACCGTTCACAGCCAATGAGCCGCAAGCTCGTGCTCGTAACCCTCACCCAATCAGATGTCAGAATTCTCAAATATCGATATCTGTAAAATTTGATATTTCTCAAAAACTACTGAACGTATTTACACCATTTCAACAAAAGCGCGCTTTCTCAACCACAACCTTTCTCCCTCACAAATTTGGCATAATTCCGTTCAGCAGTTTGACCTGTAGCCTTGTCTAAAGTTTCCTATGGAAAATGCATTGAGAAAACACATTTTGGGACTCCCATTTTTTCTCAGCCCCCCCTTGACCAAACACCCCCAAACTTTCAAGATGGGAGCTAACCTAAAAAGTGCAACTTTGTGCTAAATTTCATAAAGATTCGTCAAACGACGCCAAAGTTATTAGCAAATCAAAAAATGCTTTTCCTATGGAAACTAGGTTGTAACTATAACTACCTACTGGCAACCGCCAGTAGGTAATATATATATATATATATATATATATATATATATATATATATATATATATATATATATATATATATATATATATATATATATATATATATATATATATATATATATATATATATATATATGTATATGTATATATACACACACCAAGGAAGCTCCTGGGTGGTTGATTTACTAACAAACAAAGTTCAGCGAGCCTAGTGTTTAAAGTGCAATCGCATAGCAAAATTCCTATTTTCAGCTTGTTAATCTTGTATCCTCCACATAGGTGACATTGATGAACGATGGTAAAGACTCTTTGTTCAATTTAAAATGCCTGTTTTTAAAAAAAAGTGCAACATCATTAGCATATAGCTTAATCTTAGTCATCCCATTTAATGGAGATGCAATTTTTGTATCTTTTCTTGATAGCTAGAAATGCAATAAATATGCTGTTGTGCCTACGGAGAATATACTGGGGGAAGTGGACATCCCTGCCTAGTTCCACACTTACCCTTACATACACCAATATCTATACAATTCACGATTAAGCATGCTTGCGCCCCTTTATACAAATTGGATACTACTTTAATAAATGCTGCAGGGAAACCGAAACCATCCAAGATACAGAATAGGCTCTCCAAGTTATGAAGGTCAAATGCCTTGTCTGTGTCTAATAAAAAGACCTGGGCTGGGATCTGTTTACTTTTTTAAAGATCCAAGGCCTTAATTAAAAAGTTGGTATAGGAAGACAACTGCTGGCCAGCTATAAAACCACTCTGATCCTTGTTTATCAAACCGCTCCCATACTGCTCATTCTGTTTGCAAGTAGTTTCATTATTATTTTATTATCTGTATTTTATTAAGAGAAAACAGATGTATATGAGTTTAGATTTCTCGATTTTTATCTTTTTTAAGAAAACTAACAATCACAGCTCCAACAAATGAGGGTGGTTACCTCCCTTTAGAATGTGGTTTACAAATCTCAAAGTATATTGATCTAAAATATGTGAAAACTCTGCTGGGATACCGTCATTTTCACAAGCTTATCCACTAGCTAAGGATTTCACCACTACTTCCCATCTTCAAATGCAAATCACGTTGTTACGGCATGAGCATGTCCATGGTCTCACCTTGGGAAAGACATACTATCTATGAACTCTAAAAGCTAGACCTCATCTACAATCTGCTGACAGCCATGCATTTTCTTATAAGTTTGTTATTTTCTTATAATGTTGTCTGAACAAGTCTTGTATATGGTTTTACTATCTGTGGTAGTTTATTCATCTTATCATCATAGTGTGACATAATCGTTATTTGTGCCCTTGTTTCATGTGCCTGCCAGGCTAGAAACCTCCCAGCGCATTCACTTTTCTCATAGAGTTTTTGCATGCAGGCATTACTTGAGAGGCAAATCCTCTCATAGTAATAATCCTGCATCTGCTGCTTAGCCTTTTTAAATGACTGTGTATTTGTAGGAGATTTAGTACTCATATACCTTTCATGTGTCTGCTTTAACCTTAGATTGAGTTTCCCTTACCTCTCTATAGCCCCTTTTCTCTACTATTTCTCGGCTGATTATCTAGGCTCTGATGGCTGCTTTGAAAGCATCCCATACCATTTCTGAAGGGGCGGTGCTCACATTAAGCTCAAAATATTGAAATATTTCAGATTCCATATCTGATACCCAAGATTCATCTTCCATCTTTAACTTATTAAGAGGCCATCTATGCATTGACCGTTTTTTCCTAATGCCTGGATATATGCATCTCGATCAATGAATGGTCTGAAAAAGCATATGCTAAATGGCGATATTTATAAAGGCTATACTCTGAAGATATTAAAAAATAGTCCAGCCCGGCAGCAGATTTAAATCTATTTGCTACGCAGGTGTATTTGCGCCGGGTTGGAAATGTATTCCTCCACAGGTTAATTAAATGTAAACTTTTCTTGTATTCCTCTATAACCTTAGCTGTTCTAGATTTGTTTTGCCTACGAGTTACTGTACGAGAATCCAACCCAGGATTTAACAGAAAATTTAAACCTCCCCCATTAACCAATCTACCAGGATTCATAAACGCTGATGGAAATAGCTCTGTCAATGCAGTTGGATTATCTTCAATAGGGGCAAATATCGTTGCCACAGGAACTCTTTCCCCTTCTATTTGTCCATCAACCGATGCCCATCTTCCATGTGTGTCTGTCTGAAAGGCATAAATATCCCACTGCAAATGTTTAATACTATGAATTGCCACACCCTTATATGCCATGGTTGAACAGGAAACACATTAAATCCTGCCCAATTCTTGAACATTGCAAAATTACACCTATTATCCTGCTTGATATGGGTCTCCTGCACTAGAACTATATCTGGAAGATGACCCTTTATCCATTCTTCAATAGCTTTGGCCTTGTGTCTATTGTTCAGACCATTAGCACTGAATGATATATTTTTTGATATATTGATTTCTACTCTTCAACTTCAGTTAGAGCATTCAAAAATGTGTTTAGATGCACAATTAGAGCAATGCACAGGAGAGTAAATTGGGGAGACAGTGTTAAGAGCCAAACAACCTCTATCATTATAAAGTGCTTAAAGTGCCTAGCAGTACTGAAGTGCATATCAGTGATAAACTGACTAAGTGATTTTATATCAAATGGACACCAATAATTTGTACTCACATCCGAACCTACCAAGTATATTCTGGTTCCACTAATTTGAGGAACTGAGCAAACTCTACTAATCCATAACTACATTTTAGCCAATTTCTATACAAAATGTAAAAAACTTTCATTTATTACCCAATTGCATATGTCCCCCCACTGCCCCCAGTCCCTCACCTCCTAGGGTCCTAGCCACCGTGACCCTAAGATTCCCCTGTTCCACCTAATTTGGCACCCTGTACGTTTGCCAGACCTTCCACACTTCCTTTCCCTAATGCCTCCTTCTGACAGCCAACAGGCAACAAGTTTATTTCTGGGATCCTGCCAGGCCTTGAGATATTTCTTTGAGGAGACCTTGCGCTCCTCTTTGGTGTTCAAATGCAAAAACAACAGTTGATGGACAGAATGCATAACAATGTCATACTTTCACCCCAGTACACAAATCTGGGCCTAAATCCATAATTTTTTAAAAACGATTTAACCCAGATCTCTTGACTGGGAATGAATGTTTTCATTTGTTCTGCATTCCGTCCATCAATTGTGTGTCTTTTGCTTCCTCGCCCTAAGTGCGCCGGGTATGCCCAGACATGGGTCCCAGGCTCACTGTGCCACTGGATTCATGCTATTGTGGCTGATGAGGTGTAAAACCCCAAAACTGGTCCTAGGATGCTTGTTTCCGGTCCAGGGAGGACCTGGCTTGGCAGTTCAGGCTGGACTGTTCCCATGAGGCAAGGGTCAAGAATGATTTGCATATGGCCAGGTCTAAACTGGAGTGGCATGGTGAGCAAAAGAATGATGGATTTAACCCAGATCTCTGTACTGGAGGTGAATGTTTTGATTTGTTAAGCATTCCATCCATCAATTGCATGTCTTTTGCTTCCTCGCCCTAAGTGCGCTGGGTATGCCCAGACGTGGGTCCCGGGCTCAATGTGTCACTGGACTCAAGCTATTCTGGCTCATGAGGGATGAAACCCTGAAACTGGTCCTAGAATGCTTGTTTCTGGTCCAGGGAGGACCTGGCTTGGCAGTTCAGGCTGCACTGTTCTCACAAGGCACAGGGTAAAGACTGATTTGCATATGGCCAGGTCTAAACTGGGATGGCATGGTGAGCAAAAGAATGATGGATTTAACCCAGATCTCTGTACTGGAGGTGAATGTTTTGATTTGTTAAGCATTCCATCCATTAATTGCGTGTCTTTTTCTTCCTCGCCCTAAGTGCGCCAGGTATGCCCAGACGTGGGTCCCGGGCTCACTGTGCCACTGGCTTCAAGCTATTCTGTCTGATGAGGGGTGAAACCCCGAAACCAGTCTAAGGATGCTTGTTTCCGGTCCAGGGAGGACCTGGCTTGGCAGTTCAGGCTGGACTGTTCCCATGAGGCATAGGGTGAAGACTGATTTGCATATGGCCAGGTCTAAACTGGGGTGGTATGGTGAGCAACAGAATGATGGATTTAACCCAGATCTCTTGACTGGGGGTGAATGTTTTGATTTGTTCTGCATTCCGTCCATCAATTATGTGTCTTTTGCTTCCTCGCCCTAAGTGCGCCGGGTATGCCCAGACGTGGCCCCCGGGCTCACTGTGCCACTGGATTCAAGCTATTCTGGCTGATGAGAGATGAAACCCTGAAACCGGTCCTAGGATGCTTGTTTCCGAACCAGGGAGGATCTGGCTTGCCAGTTTGGGCTGGACTGTTCCCATGAGGCACAGGGTCAAGACTGATTTTCATCATATGGCCAGGTCTAAACTGGGGTGGCATGTTGAGCAAAAGAATGATGGATTTAACCCAGATCTCTTCACTAGGGGTGAATGTTTTGATTTGTTCTGCATTCTGTCTATCAATTGTGTGTCTTTTGCCTCCATGGTGTTCAGCAGATTAAATCTCCCTTTATACAACACTTTTAATTTTGCAGGCTGAGCAATAGTTGCCTGGGCTCCAGCCAGGCAGAAGGGAGTTAATAACATTTTAAAATCTCTGCGTCATCAGTCAATGGTCATAAGAGAGAACATTCTGATCTAAAACTCTGTATTTACAGTTGTTAGACTTAGCATCTTTTGGCGTGTTTCCCCTGTCTTTTTGCTTTCTGACCTCCCGGTTTTGACTCTGTGTTTGCTGGTTTAGTGCCTCTGCGTACTTTCTAACTGCTGTTCAGTGTTAAAGTGCAAGTGCTCCTGTTGTAAATTATGTTATGTATTGGTGTTTACATGATTGGCATATTTGATTTACTGATGAGGCCCTAGTAAAGTGCACTGAGAGTGCAGGGCTGCTGAATCAAATGCTACTAGTGGGCTTGCAGCACTGGTTGTGCCACCCACAGAAGTAGCCCGGAAAAGGTAACTCAGACCTGCCACCGCAGAGTCTGTGCCCTTTTTCTACATGTCAGTCGCCCCTAAGGTAGGCCCAAGGTACCCCTGTGAGCAGGGTACTGTGTATGTGAAAGGTAGGACATGTACTGATGTGTGTGACATGTCCTGGTGGTGAATTACAGTGTATTTCGTTTTTCACCATTGCAAGGCTGCCTGTTCCCATAAGACAGAATGGGGAGTTTGTTTATATCATCTTATAAACATAACTGCCCCTGGGAACAAGGTAGAAAAATAAAGTTTAGTATGTCTGGACTCAGAATGTTAAAATGCATCTTTTAGTGAAGAGGATTTTCACATTCTGTGTTTGAAAATACCACTTTTAGAAAGTAGCTATTTTCTTGCTGAGCCATCCAGTGTGCCTCTGCTGGGGTTGTGGATTGACTGTCCAGCTTTGGGATGACAGGGGCTGGAGAGGGGCAGTGGCTCCAGAGAGCTTGATGGGTCAAGGCTGGGCTGAATAGACCTGGGCTGCATTTAGAGTAGTGGGAGGAGATTTCCTTGCACCTGAATGGGCCTGGTCTGCCTTGCACAATGCCATCTCCACCCACTGCACCAGTGAGGACAGAACTGGTTTGGGCTGGGTACAGACACTCTCTGACTTCAGAGAACAAAGGATTTGGTGGTATAAATATTGGGGCCTAGACCCCAGAACTTTAGAAATCATTTGGACCAAGAAGACTGCCAAGAAGAAGAGCTGGAGAAGCTGTGAGGAGGAACTACCACTTTGCTGTGTGCTTTGCTGTGTTGGCCTGCAGTGGCTACTTCTGTCTTGATCAGTGAAAGGACTGGACTTGAACTTTCTGCAATCTCTTTTTGTGAGTTTCTCCAAGTCTTGAGGTAGAGCTTGCCCCCTGGTCAAGAAGTCTCAGGAACAGCAAAGACTTCAAGTTCTTCTACCCTCAGCACTGGGGACTGTGTGTTTTGTGCTGCAACAGAAGAAAAAGCAACCCAACGCTGTCTACGACGTCGCTGCTGACTCTGTGTCCTGAAGGCACCGCAGAGGGCACCTCTGCAACACAGCACCGCCAACCTGGTCTCACCGATGACGCCTGCTGACGCTGCCACGAGCCGCTGCTTACACCGCGACCTGTGGGCACAGCACTCTGCACCACCTCGAATCGTCGCCTTGGTATCCCCGACGATGCCGCTTCACGCTGACATTGATGCCGCTGCTTGCACCGTGGTTCGAGGGCACCACTCGTAAAGTTACACAACGCACGGTCCTCATCCCGCACCGCAGCCTTGGCCTACCAATGCCAGCACCATCGACTCCGGTTCGTCAGCCGATGACAGAGCTTCAGCAATGACGACGCTGCTGCTTGCATCGTGACCTGCCAGCACTGTGACGAGCACTGCTCCACTTTGCACCGCAGCACCCGGCGCCTGCCAACGCCAGAGCTCCTGACTTCAAGCGTGAGTAGTTCGATCTGCAACGCGTGTGACTTCAAGGGCCCGACGACTCCTGCACCGACCTCCGGAATCGACGCCTGCGGACGCCATGCTTTTGGAGCTCAACGAGAGGTCATCGACGCCCTGCATCTCTAAAGGTACTATTTTATGGGTCTTCCCGACACCATAGCTGGCCTGCGATGCCACGGTCAGCCAGAACTGTTTGGAATTTGTTGTTCATGACTCCATGATAGCCCCAGATGGAGCTACTGACTTCAAGGAACTTTATTTCAAGTTTATTTTGATAATTGAAGATTTCTAAGTACTGTATTGTGGATTTTTATCGTTTTTGGTCTTAAGTATATAAAAATATTGGATGTTTTTCTAAACTAGTGTGGTGTCCTTTTGTAGTGCTTACACTGTATTACTGTTGGTTATGTGCAAATACTTTACACACTGCCTCTAAGATAAGCCTGACTGCTCATGCCAAGCTTCCAAGAGGGTGAGCAGGGTTTATTTTAGGAGTGTAACTCCCTTATCCTGACTAGAAGGAAGGGTCCCTACTTGGACAAAGGTGCAAACCCTTGCCAACCAGAGACCCCCATTTCTAACAACAGTGAACAATTTTGCCTGTTTAGCCTTACTCAGAATATTTTCTTTTACTCTGAAGTCTGCAAAGTTCACCAGTATTGAGCGAGAATTATTTGCAATGGTTGGGGGGTGGCGATAGGGAGCTCTGTGTGCTCACACTATAGTTAAATCCTGTGTGTGTCCTAGAAGACCATATTGTTTGATCAAATCATTGACAGATCCAATAGCCCATCTGCGTCTTCTATGTGCTCCGGAATACTTGTAATTCTTAGATTAGATCTCTTGGAGTGGTACTCCAGTTCCTCCTACTTATCACTCAATGATTTTATCTCCTTCTCATGCTTATTAATGGGGTATCACACTGCATATTCACATTCCTATCCTGAATTTGTGAGCGCTTGTTCTGCACTGTCTTAATCATCTCTTTGGTAACTTTTCAATGCCCAGGGTGTGAAGATGAGTCTTCTCAGTTGTCTCTCTGCTTTTATTAGAATCCAGCACACAAAGTTCAGTTTAGGCTATTTGCCCCCCC
This sequence comes from Calotriton arnoldi, assembly GCA_963921515.1. Classification (NCBI taxonomy): domain Eukaryota; kingdom Metazoa; phylum Chordata; class Amphibia; order Caudata; family Salamandridae; genus Calotriton; species Calotriton arnoldi. Next base: position 1,769,688 of record CAWUFW010002154.1, on the reverse strand, counting down.
ACCCCAAGACTGTCTTGGCTGCCTTGGTGTGTTGGTTGAAGATGTATGGCCTCTTAAGTTCACTAGAAGCTCTTGCATATTTTCCATGCTTTCTCCAGTAAAGTGTACCACTCGTCTAGGGCTGCTGCTCATTTTATAGGCCCCTGAGGTTCTACTTTTTTTCCCAGCTGCTACTTCTTCAATAGTTTTGATTACTCTTCTGGGTAGCTTAGCTAGCATAGTTCATGTAAGATTTTAGCAGAATGTTCTCCATATCAAGGGCTTTCTTAACACCATGTGACCTGCTGGAGTTGCCCCAACTTGTCCCAGAAGAGTGATGCCATTCTCCATAGAATTCCAAGGTAAGCTGAGGGGTCGCTATACCTTATCCCGATCCTACTGATATATAGCTCCCACTCTATGACAACTGAAATACCAGCGTAATGCATGCAAATGAATAAGAAGGCAAAACCTCACTAACAGTACCTCAGACGTGGGAGACTTGCAGAGTCCATTTCCTATATGATACTTCACACTCTGGCAGCTCTCTATGCGGATCAGGATGCCAGGAAACTGTAAAAGAAAATCCTTAGACTTGTCGTTTTCTACATGAAGGGGACCTCGAGATGTCTTGCTGGCAAGTCTGAAGTCTGGGGTGCCACTGCTGCGTTACGACATGCTGTGGTATTTCCACTATTTGCTTACACAGGAGGCTGGGGGCTTCTCCTGTCTCTTTGCCCCTCCGAGGTATCAGTAATGGGGCCAGCTTTTTCAGCATACTCAACATTCTCCAGGCATACCTCCTGCAGCACAGGACAGGAGTCAGAAGGAGGAGGCGGGGATGCGGATGGCTACGGGCGACGCATGGAGGGTTGTGTCAGCCTCATCCTTCATGTCAGGGGTGTTGATATGAGGGTTGTTGATTTGGAAATGGATGATGAAGTGGTCGGTCTATGTGAGTGGTGTTGTGGAGTTGTATTTGATGCTGTCACTTGTGCTGATGATGGGGTCCAGTGTGTGTCCTGCAGTAAGTGCTGGTTCTGAGACAAGCTGGAGGACCCTGACCTTGCTGAAGTTTTCAAGGTGTGCTGTAGAGCAGGGGTTGTTTTAGCCTTCCATGTGAAAATTGAGATCATCGAGTAGATTTGTAGGCTCTGGAGTCGATGGTCAGTGGAGGAATGAAGTTGGTGATGAGGTTGGTAAAAGTGGCTCATGGTCCAGGGGGTTGCTGGGGGAGGGTTCATTCAGGGTGAAGTTTTCAGTGATTTTCAGCTTAAAGTGCAGGTGTTACATGAATGGGGTGGCATTCTCTGTGGATGTTGTGCATTTGCTGAATTCCTTGTAGATGATGGTGAGTCCCTCTCTGGGCTTGTGAAGGCGGTCCTGTAGAGCGAACCTGTATCCCGCTGGTATTGCCGTGGCAATGGCAGGAGTTGATAAGGGATTGAGTCAGGTCTCTGTGATGAAGAGGATGTCCAGTGCTTTGCTGCTTAGTAGGACCTATATTTTGGTTGTGTGCTTGCTTAGTGACTGTGTATTAAGAAGCATGCTTGCAAGTAGGTGTTGATGTGTGGGTTTGCTGTGGTGGGTGCTGCAGGGTGGGGGTGTAGGTGTTGTTGGTGCTTATGTGGCTTGTGTGATGGAAGGGGGCGTTAAGAACTTTGTTAGCATCTGTGTGGGGGCTATGGGTGGGTGACTGCTGGAGAACCAGCAGTGAGTACATGTAAAAACTCCTACCATGGTGTGAGGCATGGCAGCAGGTCATTGACACCTTCAGAGTAGCTCACAGCCTTCAATTCATTTTAAAAAAAGCACAGGGTCACATTTTCCTTTTATAGTTAAGGGAAGGCTGTGTTAATTTTACATTATTATCTTCAGGCTGGAGATAGCAGGGACTGATAATAAGCAGTGTTTGAGAAAGATTTATGACCCAGTGCACAGAGGTGAGGAACTGAAGCACTGGGGTATTTAACCCTTTAATAAGTACTTTTCAACTCAGTATTGGAGTTTGAGAACAAAGTTATGCTTCTGAAGGCTTTTAAATGGTAGAAAATTAAAATAAAAAGTTATAGTAATGATTAAGTTAGCTCTTCATTTTAATTTTCTCAAATTTCAAAGTGTTTACAAACAGCAGACCTCTTGCTCCTAGGAGCCAGTAGACACTTTGCCATATTTATAACTGAAAAATACAGTTCTCTTTTTTTAAATGGGAGAAATTTAAAGTGAAGAAAAATATTTCTTTGAAACATTCAGGGGCCGATTACGGTGCCAGTTGGACACGCGTATGATCGGTATCGAAGCAGAAGCTGGACCGCCTGACAAGGAGTCAGAGATCCAGCTTCCCAGATTACAATCCAACCACTGTGTTGGCGGTCGGATCCTGTATTTTTTCCATTGCGGCATGTGCTGCCGCTTGCAGCACATGCTGCAATGGAATAAATGCAGAGTTTAAACATCCCTGCACTGTGTGACAGGTACCATGCGGTACCTGCCACATGGTGCATTGATGCTTAGGGGGTACAGGCCCCATACCGGAGGGCCAGGGGGAAGGGGGCCATGCTAGGGGCCCCCAAATTCACTTTACGCCTGCCTTTTCATGGTGGACAGACAGCCATGAAAGGGCAGATGGAAAGCAAAATTGTAATCCCGATGGCGCAGCCGAGTCTGGCTCTGCTGCCATTTGTGGATTACATTTCTGACTGCCACCCCAACGGGCTCCATGAGCCTGTCAGAAGCGGAGCAGTATACCCCCGTGGGTTTCCCTCCGACTGCCAGTATCATAATACGACGGTCGGAAGGAAACCCCTGAGGTCGGGTGGAAAGCCTCCGACGAGCTGTCGGATGGCTTTCCACCCGACATCATAACGAGGTCCTTAGTCTTAATGTTTTTTTCAACTTTCAGTTAAGCCAATTACGTCTTAATATTTTATGACACATGTTTCTTTACTTTAAATTCCTCCCATTTAAACATATGGCTGTATTCTTCTGTTATAAATATGGCACTTTGTCTAAGGCCACTGGGATCAAGATGCCAGGTGGTTTGCAAATGTGACACTTGGAAATGGGATTCAATTTAAATGATGAATTTTATGGAATCTATAAGTTAACTCTTCAGTTTAATTTTCTCCTACTTCAAAGTGTCGCCTTTATTCACAGCAGACATCTTGTGTACAGTGGCTGGTAGACATGGTGCCATATTTATAACTGAAAAATACTTCCATTGTTTTAAGTGTGAGAAATTTAAGGTGCAAAAACATGTTCCATATCATGAACTTTTTGCAGAACGTTTTCTAGACTTTGAATTGTCCAATTTAAAAAATGGTTATTTGTTTGTATTATACATGTAACAGTGCAACAAATGATGAAAGGTATTTCAGTGCCTCAAATACATACGACATTGGGTCTCAGTCACCCATACATACTTATCCCATTCATACGCACACATGTTATACATCCCCAAAGACAACACCGTCACTAACGCATATGACTGACCTATGATAGTGCCCCTAGTCGAAGTATTTTGGTCAAACCATAGTATCTGGTTCTATGGACATTAGGCTTAAAGTCAATGGAGCTGGGCATGAGGGTGTGTGGTAACAATGCATGAGTTACTTAGCCTTCAGTAGCTCACAATGAGTTTCACTGATCAGAAGCAGCTCTCACTACAAAAAAGGTTGGAGACCCCTGCTGTAGATCCATTAGAAACACCCATTTATAACTTTTTTTTTGCCTTCAGCTCTTCAATCAAACACTGATATTGCCACCTCTTAAGTAGGATGGCATTTGACAATTCTTGATCTAGAGTGACCTTACTTTCCAGATAATATATGTGACCTAGACACCTCACCTCTGAGATAAACTGCTCTTTTAATTGCTAAGATACCATTTTCAACAAGACATCATGGTGTAAGTCAGATTTGTTTCTGCTCTTCCATCCACTTTGCAGAAAAGCTCAATGCCAATCTAAAAATCAGACTCCTCTTTGAGCAATAGATGGACTAAACCAGTCACACATTGTTTCATGCCATCTTTCTCACTGTCTTTATCAGGTTATGAATTCTAACGTGATCTTCTCAGGTCTCATTCTTATGATCCTCACACTTATCAAATAGTTGTTACATTTACAATCCAAACCTGCAGTGGGCATGGTCACTATCTGGTCAATCTCTGTCACAAATTTTAAAAGTTGCTCATCAGCACAGCTCTGGACTGTATGCTCTGCCTGTCCCTATGAAGGTCACCAGTATCTTTACCAGTGTCAGTCCACAGTTTTCACAGGCCATAAGCCGATGTATTTTCAAATTTTTCTTTTAAGCTGGCCAGTACTTCTCTAGGTCCTCCTTTGTGACAGTTGCAAATTCCTCAGCTGCCATGTTTTCATTTCCCAGTGTATTTTCCGTGGACACAACAGCTTCTCGAGTCATGTCTGCAGACTTTTACGCATGTGAAAACATGTTCAATTTAAAGCTCTCCTAACTTTGGGAGCATTCACGACCATGAGAGGGTCTTGGGACTTCAATCCAGATCAAAATGTGACCTCCTCAGCCTAGGAAGAGTAGGTAAAATCTGGGCCTTTAAAAGATTGCATTGTTTCTTCTCATATTTCCAACACTGACTGCTCTTCTTATTGTAATTTTTGCATACCATGGTTGCTTAAGTGTGACTCAAGTTGTGTGTTGTGTCTCTTTTGGGTAGACCTTGTATAGTGAATATAATCTGGTTGCTTAAGAGTGCCTCCTGCGGTTGTGCCTCGGTTACTTTAGAATGGATGCCGCATGTTATATTTCCTGGTTCTGTAAAAGTGCCGCCAGGGTTGTGCTGCTGTTGCTTCTAGGTGTACACTACAACAAATATTCTCTGTTTGTTTTCCAATACCTCCAGGGATTATGTTTCTGTTGCTTCTGGCTGTAATACATATAACATACTCTATGGTGGACTCCAGCTAGCCACATGCTATGTGCTCCTTGAAGATCTTTACTTTAGGAAACTTACCAATCCTAAAATTGAAGGTATACTCGATTGTGTCTATTCTCATACTCGCTACATGTTCTCTCATGCTTATGCACAGCAGTGTTCTCCTTAACATGCTTCGAGCATGTTTTTGAACCAAAACCCTCACACCTCACCCAGCATCTCCCATATGGGTAAAACTACATCCAAAGCACTATCTATTATGCTCTCTGAAAGACTGTCAGGAACCCCATGCAAATCAGAATGCTGCAGGGCCTTCTCAGGGGTATGGGGATATCAGTGCTACAATGTAATATTTTTGACAATTTGTGCATACTTTGTTACTGCATTTGTTATGTCGTCAATGATTTAGTTGTGATGCCATCTATTTTGTTAAATGTGATATTTTCGAACATGTGATTAGTGATTTCATATGACGTTATATGTGGTGTAATGTATGAAATCATGTGGCACATATTCTGAGCCGTGATTTCCGTTTACATGACTACTTTAATGGTCACATTACCTGACATTTGGTGTTCCATTGTAACTTTTGTTATTTATTTTATTTTGAGTGTTAGAGAATGTGTTCTAGAACACACATGCATAACTTTGTGCCTTATGGATAATAGTAAAACTGAGGACACCATCACCCTTAAAAACACCTACTGCTTAAAGTGCCTAACAAATTCATACATACATAAGTTATTTAATACCTTATAACGCAGGCATATAGACCACTATCTTGAATGATTGTTGGCCGAAACCAAATGGAATCATCTTCTTTGCTCATTCTAGAACCATCGAAAGCAATGGGTTCTTCAAAATCTCCAGGTCCTGTGCTTTTGTACCACATCAGGCTAAGTCCAGCACCTTGTGCAAGGGTGTAGTTTGCTCTGATATATCCATAGAATAGTGCACATTTTATGCGCACAGGCTCCCCCATTAAAACTTGATAGTTCTTGTAGTCCACAGACCAGTCAGTGCACCCATCATCTACAAAACAAGAAAAAAGATAGAAAGTTGTTAAGTTTAATTGTTCAGAGCAATTCTGTATTAAAATATAAGCAAAGGTTGATACTTAAAAATCGCTCTACTCTGCAATGCAAAACTTTGTCTCGAGCTGCAATACAAAGCATTTCTTTTTATTTCGAAAGACAATTGTTTGCTGATTTATATTAATGGCAAATACGTTGGAATAATTGTTTAACAGTTGAATACGTTTTCATGCAAACGTACAGGCACTTTTTATGAGTGGTCATGAAATTCTAGTAGGTGTGGAATATATGGCGCATACTTGAATTCTGTAGTTTGCAAATAACACCACACTCTGTAATTTTCACCCTGTACATTTTTAGAATCAAAGGAGATACATTTCCAGAAAATACTGGGGCAAGTAGATTTTTGTTCGCCAAAATGTACATGTTCTGCATTTTGCAGGGGTGAACTCGCAATACACGATTATTATTGCAGCTGTTAAAATCCCCAGTCTAAGAAATTGGGTTATTAGTTGAGACAAGTGGAAGTCCCACTCAGATGATAAACACAATCCTTATCAAAGTGAACCACAAAAGTCAGTAAATTAACCTGTGATTAACGCTCTGGTAGCTTAGCATAAAAGCAGTCAAGCAACAATGTGAAAAGTATGCAATACCCAGACAGTAATAGAGATACATTTTCAGAAAATACTGGAGCATGTGGATGTCTCTGCGCCAAAGTGTGCATGTTCTCCATTTTGCTGGGGTGAACTTGCAATACACAAGTATTATATCAGCTGTTAAAATCACCAGTGTAAAAAATTGTGTTATTAGTTGAGAGGAGTGGAACCCCAACTCGGATAATAAACACAATCCTTATCAAAGTGAACTACAAAAGTCAGAAAATTAACCTGTGATTAATGCTCTGGTAGCTTAGCATAAAAGCAGTCAGGCGACAATGTGTAAAGTACACAGCCCCCAAACAGGAACAGAGTGAAAGCACAACACAAGAAACCTCGCACACCAACTTAGAAAAATAGAGTAAATTTCATTAAGTAAAATGACATCAAAAAGACAAAAATACAATTCCTAAAACCGGAGATACACATTTTTTTTACATTTTAGGTGAAAATACCACCAAGAAGCACAAAGTGCCCCTTGTAGTTAGCTGGTGGTGATGTATCCGAGGAAAGTCATAAGTTCAGGCCAATCACAATGGAGCGTGAGTCAGATTGAGAGACCAGGTTGAAGCTCAACTCCAAGAAAACAGAAGTCCTCATCCTTGGCTCCACCTCCTCTATGTGGAAAGACCCCTGTTGGCCCCCCGCCCTCAGAAACTCCCACCCCTATGGACCACGCACAAATCCTTGGCATCATACTTGACTCATCGCTCACGATGAACTACCAGATCAACTCTGTATCCTCAGTCTACTTCAACACCCTCCAAATACTCCCCAAAAAGTTCAAATGGATCCCATTGGAATTCAGAAAAACGGTCACGCACACCCTCATCAGTAGCAGACTGGACTACGGCAATGCTCTCTATGCCGGAATCAAATAGAAACTACTTCTCATACTCCAGACTGTCCAGAACGCCACAGCCAGACTGATCCTAGACATCCCCCATCACAACCTCATCACCCAACACCTCCACGATTGCCACTGGCTCCCCATCGAAAGAAGAATAACCTTCAAGCTCCTCACTCAAGCAAACAAGGTCCACAACATAGCACCAGCATACCTAAACAACTGCCTCTCCTTCCACCCACCTAAAAGACACCTCAGATCAGCTGACCTCTCTCTGGCCACCATTCCACACATCTACAAGACCAGAACGAGAGGAAAGTCCTTCTCCCACCTCGTAGCCAAGGCTTGTATTGACCTCCCCTCTACCTCTAGCAATTCCCTACACTGCTCAAGTTCAGGAAGGACCTCAAGACCTGGCTCTTCGGATGACTCCAGCACTCAACAGAGCCATCCCTCCAGTGCCTTGAGACACTCGCAGGGGAGTAGCTTTGCTTTACCAACCCTGATTGATTGATTGATTGGTTAGTCCTGCTGTAGAGTTAACTTCTCAAAGTCTGCACAAACAGTTTCATTCGTGTTGGCGAAGGCTGTGAGAAGGAGGCTGTCAGCGCACAGAGCAGGTCAAGCAGTGCAGATGGTCATTGGCGTAGAGCGAAGAGCCGATCATCGCTGGAACTTCACATTGGTTGATCATTGTGCATGGTTGATTTTGGCACAAAGTCCAGGTATCGCATTGCCGGTAGCTGTGGATGGTCACTGTTGGCGTGACGAGCAGTCCGTTCTCAGCATGAAGAGGTCAAAACCTCTGCATCTTTACCTTTCTTTCAGGAATAATTCACATTGATGCCAGTCAAAGATCCAGGACCTGGGGGCATCTCTTGGGGATCAGGATTCACTCTAGCAGAGATCAGCAGCAGGTCTCAGGAGTGTCTAGGCAGATCCAGTTGGTGATGATCAGCTTGGTATTTGCAGGGAAGGCCTCTGGAAGATTATTGTTTTCCTCTAGCTTACGCAGGTCAGTCAACTGACCCTTAAAGTCACTCTGGGTAGCTTGGGTGCAATCCTTTCTTCAATCAGCACTATAGTCCTTCTTCTGAATCTTCCACAGGTACAGAAGTGTTCTGATGATTGGTCCTGAAGGTCCATTTTGTATACCACCAAAAGTGATTTTGGTCAGTTCTTACCCTTCCCCTGTTCCTTGCTGCAAACTGTCTATTGTGACAAAGGCAGGGAAAGGTCTGGTGTTAGGTTCCTTTGTGTGTGATGCAGGCATAGCCCTTTGAAGAGTAATCAAGTCAGGGTATAGCTCCTACCCAACTATCCTATCAGGAAGACCTTCTCACCTCACACCTATGCTACCTTTGTCTCACTGTCTGGAGGTAATACGCAACCCACAGCAGCAGAGCCATTCACAGTCATGTGACCCAGAACACTGGCAGAAAGGCACAGTTGTATTCGGACAGAAAAAAATGTAAACTTTTTAAAAGTGGTGGGATGGGAGGATGATGATCAATGGCTGATAGCGGGAGCTCCTAATCCCTTCCACATCAGACAGAGTGTGCAACCTTTGGTGTGGATGGCGGTCGGCGGCCGAGTCAAGAAGGAGTAAAGATGGTCACAGAGTAGACAGGGACACAGTTCTAACATGATTATTTGGACCAGACCAGAGCCTCAGCACACCGAGTTGCATGTCCACAACTATCAGCTCACCTCACCGGTGTCCCACTGTGAGGGAGAGAATCTTGCATAGCCGGCATTAGTTTCCCGCAGTGCAGGGGCAATCCTTCGCCAGTCCAGGAGAATTACTGGCCCCAGTGTATCCGGGGGTAGGAGTCCTTATGCCTGCAGCTACCAGCGTGCCTTGTGGCACATAAAGTGAGCAACAGTGCCCCTGTGGCATGGGGAAAAGTTTTGCATAGCCCAGTGAGGGCAATGGGCCCCAGATTATTACAGCAGCAGGAGAGCCCATGCTAGTCTTGATACAACCACATTGCCTCTCTCCGTAAAGATCTGGTAATGCCTCTTAATCCAGAAGATCATGATCATGAAGGGGGTAAATGCTCCAGAATATTTTCAGGATGGACATCCAGAGGAGTTAAACATCAGTCATGCCTTCTCTGCTAACAGTGTGAGAACTAGAGCAGACTCACCCAAGAAGTTGCCGGGGGGAAAGTCTTCAATGTCTGGTGGAAGCTTGGCAGACTCAACTCTGGAATCAGAAGCTTATCTTATTCTAAAAGGTAAGGAATACCCTTTGTTAAATCTAAACCGGCCATGGGCTCTGAGGTAGAAGTACCAGAGAGCTTTCAGTTTGTTGCTCCATCTTCTTCTCTTCCAATGCCACTTGCCTCCTCGTGTAGTGATCTCAGCATTGTGCAATCACAAGTGCTTGCTGCACAGACGTTTTCGACTTTGTCTCAAGCCTCAGAAAAGGCTGACTTTGAATGTGAAAAGAAGTACACTGAGTCACTCCCAGAACCCCCAAATAAACACAACAGGGAGACACACCACTAATTATGCAATGGGATGCAAAAAGCAAGCTTAATGGTATTCTGGAAGAAATAAGGGATATTAAAATCTCCCAAACCACAGAAAAAGCCCTATTACATGCCAGGCTATAAAAAATTAAAAATGCTAAGGCCCAGATCCCAGAGAGGTTGAAAGAAGCGGAGACCAGGACCTCACAGCTGGAGGATCAGACCACTCTGACATAGCAAAAAGTGGACACGTTTCACAAACATAAAACTATGGTGGAAAACAAAGTTGAGGACTTGGAAAATTATTCTAGACATGATAATCTCTGCATTGTCGGAGTTCCAAAGGAACAAGAGGGCCAACATGTACTCCAATGGGTTGATTCTTTCATAAAAACATATGTTTTTCCGTAACACTCTGGGGATTTGACACTTATGAGAGCCCACCCACTGCCGGCACATCAGCCTTCCAACTCAAAATTCCCACACACAATACTTGATAACTTTGGAGATTATCATATTAAGATGCAAGTGTCAACTAAGACAAATTAAAAGAAACGGTTCACTACGCTGGATGTCCCTCTGAGTCGCATATTTCCTGACATAGCAGCCTCGACAGCCAGGTGGCAGACATAATTTGTGAAACTGTTTAACTTGTTTAAAGCTCAGGATTCTCAGGCAATGACTGCGCATCAATCCATATTAAAGGTGTTTGTAAAAGGGCAATTCCACTCATTCTGTGATGTTTCTGAGGCACAGGAGATGCTTCAACTGATCTGTAATAAGTCTTAATAAGTCTTTAGCATCTACTGTGAGGTGTTATTTACAACATACAACAGCCATTCTTAGTTCGTAATAATCATAATCTGGCGGATCTAATGCACCCCAGTGAAGGTCTCTTACACGATGATCAGAGGGAGGGCTCAATGCTTTCCCTATTGGTTTTTTTTCCTTTTCTATTTCTCCTATTTTTCTTTCTTTCTCCTTGAATCTTTTTGGGCTCGCCTGACAAGGGGGGTGGGGGATTGGATGAGATGGGCCATTTGGTAGTTTTTATTAGTGACAGTGTCACAGTGCCAGATTGGTCCTGGTGGGAGGAGCATGTCAGAGGTGAGTAGGAAGGTGATCCACTCACCGCAACACTGGGTTGGGGAGGGTAGGTGATTGGTGGTGGTCTTTGGGTTTCGGGGTTCAGTGGAGGCTGGGGGTAAAAGGTAATTTAAAAAGAGATCCAAATTTGTGATTGAGTGTTACATGCACCAAGTTTAGAAGCTTAGAATGTTAATTTTACATGATGGGAGGCGTAACCGTAAAGTGGATTTTATCATTGTTTTATAGCAGGTCATTGCCTGCTGAAAGGATATACAAGAGGTAAAGAGCAGATATATAGTCCCTCTAATCTAGACTGGAAGTGCACGATGTGGTCACTAAAAATACAGACGTTGGTAATAGTTGGGTAGTACGAGTTTGCATATCCTTTAGTTTTAGACCATTGGTTGGTGTGGTATCAACTGGTATAGGTTATATTGTATGGTCTTGGGGCACTTCTGTGCTCTATGCATTCTCAGTGGCCACCTGTCTGCACCAATAGTTTTACTAGGAACGAATAGTCAAGGTAATGATGCCCAATGTTGATTACAAAAGATACATTTTCAGTCAAGAGCAACAGAAAGTTGGTGAAACCATTGATGTATTTGTGGAGAGACTTGACACACTCATCAAACACTGTAAGTTCAACAAATGTAATGATGAAGAAGCTATGTGTCTAAGAGCTCTTGATGAATGCTTGTCAGATTCATTCAGACTACGAATGCTGAGAGAAACAATTAGTCTGGAGTGAGTGGTAATGGCTGCCAGAGTTGAAGAGAAGAGCGTGCTGACAGACAAGCTGCTGAAACAAAGGCTGGAGGTGTCCAGAATGAACCAGTCATGAGTCTGAAAAGTAAGCCAAATCAAGAGACTGAAGGGCACAAATTGATGTCTACACATAAAAAGAAGTTGTGTTTTAGATGTGGATTTTTCCTTTCAGACCAAGATAACTGTCCCACCATTGGACAGATTTGCAAAGGCTGTGGGAAGGAGAACCCTTTTGTGATGGTTTGTAAGCAAAGGAAAAAGCAGGTGTGTTACGGCACGATGACAAAATGGCTACCGAAATGTACCAGAAGCAACGTTCAAAGCGTACACACAAAGCCAACTGGTGACAGCAGTTAGACAGGTAAACACTCAATGAAGTCCAGTGTCAAGTGAAAGTGAAGAAGATGGTTGTGCCCTGAGAAGATTTACCTCAGAAAAGCATGTATATGTGGGACTGGCTGCGTGCGAAGAAAAAATCAGCCAAAGAAAAGTCAACATGCCAAAGCACCAAAGTCATTCAAATATTGACCAAAAATTACACTGAAAGTACTTTGATACTAGGTACCTCCAGTAAGCGCCACAGAGCTGCATTGCAGAGAGGTGTAATAAGGGGAGTGGCCTTGGACCACCTCTCTGCAATACAGCTCTGTGGCGCTTACTGGAGGTACCAGGGGTTTCCCTGCTCTCGCTTCAATGAAGCAAAGCAGTTTGCAATGACAGGGCGTGAGCCGCAAGGTGGGCACCCCAGGACACTGCAGGAGCCAGCCCTGGGGGGTGGCGGTCCCCACGGCCATCACAGGCTCCAGGAGGGGGGCCGCATGGCCCCCCTCCCTTCAGTTTGAAAGCCCAGTGGAGGTGGTGGACCCCAGAGCTCGGTGGTCCATAACGGACCCCCAAATTTACATAGTTAGTGCCCTGGGGAGGTGGCGGTCCCCGGGGCATGTGGGAGGGCTCGAGCCCCCCCACACAGGCTCAATGTTTTCAATTTTTTTTTAAAAAGCCCCGGGGGTGGTGGTACCCGGGGCTGCGGGGGGGCCATGTGCCCCCTCAAATATTCAAGAAAAGCCCTGGGGGGTAGTGGTCCCGGGACTTGGGGGGGCCTTGGAGGCCCCCCACACTTTATAAAAAACAAGCCCCAGGGGGTGGCGGTCCCCGGGGATGCGGGGGGCCTGTGTGCCCCCACAAATATTTAAGGAAAGCCCTGGGGGTGGCGGTCCCCAGGGCTGCGGGGGCCCAACTGGGCCCCCACAATTACAATGTTGCATGCCCCCGGGGACTTGGCCCACCCGGGGGCTAAATATTAACGAAGCACGGGAGCCCCTGCTTCGTTTTTTTATTTAACGGCAGGATCCGCGGAGGATTTTGCCGTTCTTTTAAAAAAAAAATGCTTTTTTTGGCCCTTGGGGTCCTTGTGGGACCCCCTGAGCAGGCCTAGGGGGTCAGGGTATTTCTACCCTGCCCCCTTTCCTTGTTTTTCGTGTTTGGTTTTCTGTTTGGCTGCCAACACTTCCTGGTTTGGAGTGTTGACAGCCAATTAGAATAAAGCTCATGGTCGGGAGGGTCCCCGGATCCTCCGTGCCTCTATATATCGAAACTTTTATTTTTGATTTTCTCAGCAACTACTGAATGGATTTACACCATTTAAAAAAAGGGCGCTTTCTGAACCAAGCACTACCTTTTTGCCAAATTTGGTGTAATTCCGTTCAGCAGTTCGAGCTGTAGCCGTGTCTAAAGATTCCTATGGGAAATTCATTTTTCGCCCTCTTTTTTTTTAATTTCTCAGGAACTACTGAACGGATTAACACCATTTAACAAAAAGAGTTATTTCTGAAACAAGGGCTACCTTTTTGCCAAATTTGGTGTAATTCCGTTCTGCAGTTCGGGCTGTAGCCGTGTCTAAAGTTTCCTATGAAAAATGACATGGAGAAAACACGTTTTGGGACCCCCTTTTTTCTCGGCCCCCCTTGGCGAATCACCCCGAAACTTTCAGGATAGAAGCTGACTGGAGTGCCCCACGAGTTTTGAAAATTTTGCGAAGATTCGTCAACCGGGCCAAAGTTATTGGGAAAAGAAAAAGCGCTTTTTGAATAGAAACAAGGTCCTAACTATAACTACCTACTGGCGACTGCCAGTCGGTAATATATATATATATATATATATATATATATATATATATATATATATATATATATATATATATATATATATATATATATGCAAAAAAGAAGCAGAGAACTCTGGGTAGTTCTCAAGTTTAGGTGGAAAAGAGCTCCTGTATAGAGCACTCTCAACACCAGCAACACTCTAGATCTGCTCACCTCAAATGTCTGCTTTTCTACCAAAGTTTTTAAGCATAGGATTAGCACAGTGCCATCCATGCTGAGATATAAAGGGACAAAGTCTTTTGCCATCTCAAAAGCAACATCGTTAAGCATAGGACTAGCATAGTGCTATCCATGCTGAGCTGTAAAATGCCAAAAGACTTTTACCACACCAGGCACAGTATTACAGCTTTGAATTGGTGAAATACCAACCAAGCCAACCTGAAATGAATAAAAGCAACCCTCACATGTCTTTTGCTCTCATTAGAGCTCTTCAGAGAGGTTTAGCTTTGTCCAGACACAAGGGAGCACCCAGTATAAGGCAAAACAATACCCTTCCAGGCATAGAGTGACACATAAATTATGCAAAAAAGAAGCAGGGAACTCTGGGTACTTCTCAAGTTTAGGTAGAAAGCAGCTCATGTATAGAGCGCTCTCAACACTAGCGGCACTCTAGATCTGCTCACCTCAAATGTCTGCTTTTCTATCAAAGTTTTTAAGCATAGTATTAGCACAGTGTCATCCACACCAAGATAGAAAAGGACAGTTGTTTTGCCATTTCTACAGCAAAGTCTTCAAGCATAGGACTAGCATAGTGCTATCCATGCCAAGCTGTAAAATGACAAAAGCCTTTTACCACTCCAGGCACAGTATTACAGCTTTGAATTGGTGAAATACCAACCAAGGCAAATGAATAAAAGCAGCCCCTGACACGTGTTTCACTCTCATTAAAGCTCTTCAGAGAGATATAGCTTTGCCCAGACACAAGGGAACACCCAGTATAGGTCAAAACAATTGATGTAACAGCCGAACCCTGAACAGTTTGAGTATATTCCCATGTAATGTAATCATGCTGTAATTGATGGTCTCCTTTTTTTCTATTGAAGAGACTGTGGTATCTCAGACTGAGTTGGCATCCGTGTATGTGCCTAGCATTGTGTATACACAGCTCAGTGATTTTGACCTTACCCTCCTTAGTATGATGTGAGGTAAATGGCTTTGGAGGTACATTACAGGTGACTGTTTCTGTGACCTTGTGTTAGAAGGTCTATTGGGATGTGTGGTCAGTACAGTGCGTACTCTTCTCAGACAGCCCAGACAGCCCACCTGGGCCTATTGCTTTCTACCAGTAGGACTGAGTGTGGTACCAAGATGGCTGGCAGAGGGCCATGGAGTTTGGAGTGAAAGGCCTGCTGGGATGTGTGCTCAATGCAGTGGGTACTCCTCCCAGCCAGCCCACCTGGGCCAATTGCTTCCTGACCATAAGGGTGGGTGTGGTAGCAAGATAGGTGACAGAGGCGAGTGGAGTTTGGAGAAGAAAGTCTGCTGGGATGTGTGGTTTTTTCTAACACTCATCCCCGTCCTCCCCACTTGACCAATGACGTCCTGCCAGTAAGGGTGAGTATGGTATCAAGATGGCTGACAGAGGGGGATGAACTTTGGAATGGAAGGCCTGCTGGGATGTGTGGTCTTTTCTTACACTCCTACCCCTCCTCCCTACTTGATCAATGACTTCCTGCCAGCAAGCGTGAATGTGGTATCAAGATGGCTGACAGAGGGGCATGGTGTTTCGAGTGGAAGGCCTGCTGAGATAGATGGTCATTTCTAACACTCCTCTCCACTTGACCAATGCCTTCCTGCTAGTAATGGTGTGTGTAGTAGCAAGAAGGCTTACAGAGGGGTACGGAATTTTGAGTGGAAGGCTTGGTAAGATATGTGGTCAGTGCAGTGCGTCCTCATCCTAACCAGCCCAGCCAGCCAACCTGGGCCTATGGCTTCCTGCCAGTAAGGGTGAGTGTAGTAGCAAGATGACCGACAGAGGTGGCAGGAGTTTAAAGTCGAAGACCTGCTGCTATGTGTGGTTTTTTCTAATAATATTCTCCCTCTTCCCCACTTCACCAATGACTTCCTGCCAGTAAGGGTGTGTGTAGTAGCAAGATTGCTGACAGAGTTTGGATTGGAAGGCCTGCTGGGATGTGTAGTCAGTGCAGAGAGTACCTCTCTCAGCCAGCCCACCTGGGCCCATTGCTTCTTGCCAGTAAGGGTGAGTATAGTACCAAGATGTCTGACAGAGGGTGATGGAGTTTGGAGTGGAAGGTCTGCTGGGATGTGTGGTCTTTTCTAACACTTCTCCCCACTTGACAAATGAATTACTGCCGGTAAAGGTGAATGTGGTAGCAAGATGACTGATAGAGGGGGATGGAGTTTGGATTTGAAGACATACAGGGATATGTGTTCATTGCAGTGGGTACTCTTCCCAGCCAGCCCACATGGGCTTATTACTTACTGCCAGTAGGGGTGATTGTGGTAGCAAGATGGCTGATAGACGGGGATGGAGTTAGGAGTGGAAGGCCTAATGGGATGTGTGGTCTTGTCTAACACTCATCCTGCTCCTCCCCACTTGGTCAATGACTTCTTGCCAGTAAGGGTGAGTGTGGGAGCAAGATGGCTGACACAGGGGGATGGAGTTTGGAGTTGAAAGCCTGCTGGAATGGGTAGTCTTATATTGCACTCCTCCCCCTCTTCCCCACTTGATCAATGACATGCTGCCAGTGAGGGTGAGAGTGCTAGCAAGATGGCTGACAGAGGGGATAAAGTTTGGAGTGAAAGGTGTGCTGGGATGAGTGGTCAGTGCAGTGGATACTCCTCCCAGCCAGCCCAGCCAGTCCATACACCCACTCCTCCCCCTCCTCCCCACTTGACCAATGACGTCCTGCCAGTAAGGGTGAGTATGGTATCAAGATGGCTGACAGAGGGGGATGGACTTTGGAGTGGAAGGCCTGCTGGGATGTGTGGTCTTTTCTTACACTCCTGCCCCTCCTCCCTACTTGATCAATGACTTCCTGCCAGCAAGCATGAGTGTAATAGCAAGATAACTGACAGAGGAGCATGGTTTTTCGATTGGAAGGCCTGCTGAGATGTGTGGTACTTCTTGCCAGTCATTGTGTGTGTAGTAGAAAGATAGCTGGCAAAGGGGGATGGGGTTTGGAGTTGAAGGCCTGCTGGGATGTGTGGTGAGTGGAGTGGGTACTTCTCCTAGCCAGCCCACCTAGGACTATTGCTTCCTGCCAGTAAGGGTGAATGTAGTAGCAAGATGTCTGACAGAGGGTGATGGAGTTTTCAGTGGAAGGTCTGCTGGGATGTGCAGTCTTTTCTAACATTCCTCCTCATCCCCACTTGACCAATGACTTCCTGCCAGTAAGGGTGCGTATGGTAGCAAGATGGCTGACAGTGGGGGACGGAGTTTGGAATGGAAGGCCTGCTGGGAAGTATGGTCTTTTCTAACACTTCTCTCTTTTCTCCTCACTTGACCAATGACTTTCCTGCCAGTAAGGGTTTATGTAGTAGCAAGATGGCTGACAGAGGGGGATGGAGTTTAGAGTGGAAGGGCTGCTGGGATATGTGGTCACTACAGTGCATACCTCTCCCAGCCAGACCACCTGGGCCTATTGCTTCCTGCCAGTAAGGGTGAGAATAGTAGCAAGATGTCTGACAGAGGGGGATGGAGTTTGGAGTGGAAGGTCTGCTGGGATGTGTGGTCTTTTCTAACACTCCTCCCCCTCCTCCCTACTTGACCAATGACTTCCTGCCAGTAAGGGTACGTATGGTAGTAAGATGGCTGACAGAGGGAGATAGAGTTTGGAGTGGAAGGCCTGCCCGGAAGTGTTATCTTTCCTAACACTCTTCCACCTCCTCCCCACTTGACCAATGACTTCCTGCCAGTAAGGGTGTATGTAGTAGCAAGATGGCTAACAGAGGGGTATGGAGTTTGGAATGGAAGGCCTGCTGGGATGTGTGGTCTTTCCTAACACTCTTCCACCTCCTCCCCACTTGACCAATGACTTCCTGCCAGCAAGAGTGTGTGTAGTAGAAAGATGGCTGACAAAGGGAAATTGAGTTTGGAGTGGAAGGTTTCTGGGATGTGTGGTCAGTGCACTGGATACTCCTTCCAGCTAGCCCAGCCAGCCCACCTGGGCATATTGCTTCCTTCTAGTAAGGGTGAGTGTAATAGCAAGATGACTGACTGAGGGGCATGGAGTTTTGAGTGTATTTTCTGCTGAGATGTGTGTTCTTTTCTACCACTCCTCCCCACTTGATCAATGCCTTCAGGCCAGTAAGGGTGTATGTAGTAGCAAGATGGCTGACAGAGGGGGATGGAATTTGGAGTGGAAGGCTTGGTAAGATGTGTGGTCAGTGCAGTGCATACTCATCATAGCCAGCCCAGCCAGCCCACCTGGGCCTATTGCTTCCTGCCAGTAAGGGTGAGTGTAGTACCAAGATGTCTGACAGAGGGTGATGGAGTTTGGAGTGGAAGGTCTGCTGGGATGTGTGGTCACTACAGTGCATACCTCTCCCAGCCAGACCACCTGGGCCTATTGCTTCCTGCCAGTAAGGGTGAGTACAGTAGCAAGATGACCAACAGAGGGGGATGGAGTTTGGAGTGGAAGGCCTGCTAGGAAGTGTGGTCTTTTCTAACACTCCTCTCCTTTCTTTCCACTTGACCAATGACTTCTTGCCAGTAGGGGTATATGTGGTAGCAGGATGGCTGACACTCAGGGATGGAGTTTGGAGTGGAAGCCCTGCTGGGATGTGTGGTCAGTGCAGTGGGTAACTCTCCCAGCCAGCCCACCTGGGCCTATTGCTTCCTGCCAGTAAGGGTGAGAGTAGTAGCAAGATGTCTTACAGAGGGGGATGGAGTTTGGAGTGGAAGGTCTTCTGGGATTTCTGGTGATTTCTAGCATACCTCCCCCATCTCCCCACTTGACTAATGACTCACTGCCAGTAAGGGTTTGTATGGTAGCAAGATAGCTGACAGAGGGGAATGGAGTTTGGAGTGGAAGGCCTGCTGTGATGTGTGGTCTTTTCTTACACCTCTCGCCCTCCTCCCAACTTGACCAATGACTCCCGGCCAGTGAGGGTGAGTGTGGTAGCAAGATGGCTAACAGATGCAGGTGGAGTTTGGAGTGAAAGTCCTGCTGGGTTGTGTGGTCAGTGCAGTGGCTACTCCTCCTGTGAGAAGTAGTGCTGTCCACTAACTAAAGTGGGCACATTGTACCAGTCCAAACAACCCTTATGGTGATTAGGTCAAAGATAACATTTATTGAAAGCTATCCTAGTGGTAGGTATGGAGAGCAGCCTTCAGGCTAAGTCTTGAAGGAATGTTCAGCACCTTGTTTTACCAGAATGAAACCTTATAGTATTGGTTAAATGAAAGGGAAACCACACAGTAGTTATAAAAATATGTATTTATTATATATAACACTCTCTAGTATCCTCTACACGAGGATAAAACACAAATCAAATAATACAGTTGCAAAGAATCAAGCGTAAGTAGCACAATACACAGTGGGCTCCCGGGGGAGACCAAACCATATACTAAATAAGTGGTATAAGAACCACGACTCGGGACTAGACCTAGTCTAGAAGGTGTAGAATCGCTGGGACCCCAAGGAACCACCCAAGGTGAGTGAGTAGGGACCCCACAGAGGACGGGTGCAGTTTAGGAACACGACCGCATGCTCCATACAATTCAATGGGAAAGTCGCGTTTGGAAAATCAGAGATTAAGGACCCTTCCCAGCAGATTACGAAGACAACCCTTGGAACTTAAGGGTTTGGAGGGCCACCCCACCAGTGGATACCTTTGTATCAGAGTTACCTATCCCAGAGGTGCCGGGTGCATAGGTGCAAAGTGGCATCGGAAACCCTTGTTGTTCTCTATGGATGTCGACAAAGAAATGCTGCTGCTGAAGAAGGAAAAGTGTCCGGTGGAATCCAAATGTGGATTCTAGATGAGAAGAACCTGAAAGCAGAGTGGACAGAGTCTGGGTCACTTTGGAGTGACCAGGGGCTCAGTAGACGAATGCCCACTGATGTCGGGTGCTTCGGGTGTGTTGACAGTGATCTTGACTCTTCAGCTGCAAGGACCCAGAGATGTCTAGGATGACCAGATGCTGGAGGTGAGCTGTCCCATGAAGGATGTCGAGTGCTGAGGGGTCAGTGTCTGGCGGGAGCACCAATCAAGCCTTGGCAGCGGTATACAATGTAGATGGTCAAATTCAGTGTCGATCTGGCCCAGCAAGGACCAGGAGACTCACCACAGCAAGGGGAGTCAGGGCAGACCTGGAGAAACCAGGGGAGCCCAAATAAAGCAAATCTGACCCTCAAGTGGACCCACAGGCTGAAGGCACAGGAGTCGCAAGGGTATCTCAGGCGGTTTCACAGGATACCAGCTAGCAGGGCACAGAGTGTGAGGATGCCGGAGTCCTTCTCAGAAAATATGCACTGGACTCAGGGTTACAAATGGCCCAATGCACAGAATTGTTGCATGACAACAAATATGTGCAGCTGCAAATACACGCGGTGCACAGGAGTATGGGTATACGGTCCCCACAAGGGATATCTGCATCAAACTCAGTGAAAGGGCAGCTCAACCTTGGAGACCTTCAAAAACATAGCTCTTGTGCTGCTGGACCCTTCAGAGTCTGCAAGAGCTCAGGATCAGCTAACTGGTCAGATGCATTATGGAACCTGCATTTGCAGGGGAGTGACTCCTTCACTCCAAGGGAGATTCTTCTATTGTCTTGGAGGTCCACAGGGTCCTGCATGGAGCCTGTATGGATCACGGACAGTGGCGAGACTGGGGACGGCAAGGGAAGACGAATTTGAGCCCAAGGGAGGTCCAGCGAAGTCCAGCGTGTCCAGACGGTCAAAGTATAGTGGTATCTTCTTGTAGAATCTTTTCCACGTAAAATATAATGTCCTGTAGCCAGGTAACCCATTTTATACCCACGAGAAAGGGTTGGACAGACCCTCCTAGGGGAGGGACAGGACATAGGGGTGGCTACACCCATGTCCTTTGTCCAGTTTCACGCCAGAGCAGGAACAAATGGCTCCTAGAACTGGTTTGAACTGGACTATGCACAGGGACACCAAGTGTGCCCCTCGTGCAGACTTTCTGGAATTCTAGCAGTGCACCCACCCAGCCCCAATACACTAAATCCTGTCTGGGAGGTGGTCACACCTCCCTGTGACAGGATGCCTATTGTGCTGCATTCCCCTGCTCGAGCTTGGCTCAGCAGCAGGAGGGCAGACTCATGTCTGTGGCTGGCAGCATCCATTTTGTGCTGTAAGGCTCGAGAAAGTTGGTACTGGTAGACTTAGGTACCCCCAGAACCTCGGATCTGAGGGGGGGAAACATACCTCCCACACCAGTTACTGGTGTGGAGGTATGATTCCAAGGTGTTTGTCACCAAACACGACATACTTCGTTGCAGTCGTTTTTGAGATAGCAGTTACCGCGAGGTTATAATGCACCTCTGCCTATATGTCTGGTAGTATCACGTACAGCCTGGGAGAATGGTCTCCGAAGACTGCAGAGGGGCCCTGCTCATGCAGGAGTACCCTCTCATGTAAAACCCAGCACCCTGCCTTCAGGATTGTTAAGGCCTGCTATAGGGGTGACTTATAAGGTTTTAAGTGTAGTGATATATATAGATATAGTGAACCTATATCTCCTGTAAGTGATGCAAGCACCAGCTTACACAGGCTGCAGTAGCAGACCTAGGGTTCCATTTTGTATGACCTCTCAGGGGTGGCATAATACATGCTTCAGCCCATGGGAGGCCTCTGGGGTACATATGCCCTGGGTTCCTGTGTATCATATACTAGGGACTGACAAGGGTACCCCAGTATCCAATCTGGAGTTGTACCAAAGTACATACATATCAATTTAAGGGAGAAAGCAGATAGGCTGGGGTCGTGGACAGCAGGATCCCAGCCAGACTAGTCAAAACAGTGGGTGCAAAAAGCAAAAAGTGGGGGTAAACATAAGAAGCAGATCCTACTTTCCTACACAACCCCCCCAAATGAAAGGAGATGAGACTAACCTTGCCCAGTTGAGTCTTCTTCATGTTTTAAGTGGAAATATCTGGAAAGTCCATCTGCAATGGCAAGGTTACTCCCAGGTCTATGTTCCACTTTATAGTCCATCCCCTGTAGGGAAATGGACCACCTCAAAAGTTTGGGGTTTTCACCCTTCATCTGTTTTAGCCACAAGAGGGGTTTGTGGTCAGTCTGAACCATGAAGTGAGTTCCAAACAAGTATGGCCTCAACTAGGGGGGCGGAGCTTGCCTGATTCAAAGATGGCCGCTCTTTAGGGTAGCTCTCCCTAACACCACTATAAATCCGACATTATCCTCTGAAAATACCTACCATTGAAGAGTCTCCGGCAACGGCATATGTAGCGGAAGTGCTGAGCTACATAAAAAACCAACTGCGGCTGAGATCGGTGTGGGAGAAGAGCTCGGCGTGGATGTGACATATACCGGAGAGTGAGACACGGCGACCCTGAGCTCTATGATCCGGCGCCAGGCCTCGGTAAAGCGTGAACAGCGGAATGGATTATAGACAGGCGGGGTGCTGATCTGGGGAGCCTTTATATCATACTGTACCAGCACGAAGCAACGCAATACCACCAACACGGCACACGGCCACACTGAGCAAGGGACGGCCGGTGGGGGAAGCGCGCAACCACTGCAGACCCGGAGGTGCATGGAGGAGACATCGAGATGAGGCGCGCACCCCAATCCGGCTTACCGTTGTGTCGCACGGTGCTCCCCGCTGTGAGCAAAGGTGAGGGGGAGCGCATAGTGGTCTGGCATGTAAAGCCCATGCAGAGGGGAGTGCACTGGCACACTTGATCGAGCCATTGTGAGGGGCGTGCAACAGAGGATAGCACATAGCACTGCTGGAAAAAGCTGCTAGATCATCCAGGGACTTAAAATAAAGGGCCAAGGGGATCTCAGGAGCCTCCCTGGCCACATGATACTAGCATAGACCTGCTTACAAGCACAGAGGGAAACTGGCTACCAGAGAAAATCAGAATTAAATTAATCAAGTGTGACGCAACAGACTAGGGACATTAACCAAAAGACAGCAGATAGTCTGAGAGCCCCCCTGCCCCATGCTGACTGTGAGCAGGGGTGGATAAAGGAACCCTGGCAGTAGGCTTGTGACTCGAGCAAAATCACTCACAACTCCTATCTTTACGTCCAGAGTCGGGCCGCAATCTCTGCACCCGGACCATAGTCTCCGCACCCGGACCATACTCTCCGGCTAGGACCGTACTCTCCGGCTCAAGCCGTAATCTCCGGCTCGGGCCGGATAAAGTGTAATCAAGGGCTGGACTGCAATTTTTACAAAAAAGAACATTAGGAAGGTGTGATAAATGGTAGAGGAGGTCATGAAAAATAGTTTGGGCAGGGAAAAGGGTATGGCCAGATTATGATCTTGACCCTCTATCTGACATTGTACCCTTTTTAATATTCTCCATTGTACATGGTGTGTTGGCTACTGCATTTACCTTGTTGAGTATCCTGTCCCACATCTGGTTTTTCTGGGTGATGGAAGTCTACTGAACTTGTGTCCCAAATCTCTGTGTCTCTACTCTGAGGGCTTTATCCACAACCACTGTCAACTCCACATCTGTGAAACATGGCTGCTTTTTTGACCATTGTGAGTTAGTGGGTGAGAGTATGAGATTGAAAAGGTATGCAGAACAAGAAGGAACCCTAAAAAATAGTGACATGTGCAGTGAGTGGTGCACTTGGGGTGCTTGAATGTATGAAGGGATGGCTGCACTGTATGTGGGTAGGAACAGCAATCTGCTCAGTCAGGCTCAGATGGATTGTGATAGCAAAGGATTATGGTCTGGTATTTTCTTTCTTTTATAGCTGGATTGTTGGGTGTGTCTACTCCTAGAATTGTTATCATCTGTATTTTTGTTAGGGCATACTATGGTTGTTGTTGTGATAGTTATCATCAGTTTCTGTGATTTATACTTGCCATGTAGCAAACAGGCCACCATTGAACCGCAACCGCATCGGATGCATCATATCGGCTCGGTGGTACAACTGATGCATTTGCGGAGTAGGAATCCCTATAGAACAGCCTTTTCAACCAACGCGGTCGGATCGTACTCGTTTCCCACCAACGAGGTCGTGCTGGAGTCGTCTCCGACCAACGCGGTCAGAAATTAACCTGGTATACATCATAATACCGCGGTTGGAAGGTTCGTGGTTGAGTTGGTCGGAATATCACCAAGGCTGTGTCGTAATCAGGCCCTTAATGTATGTTATAAAAATATAACAAATAAACTTACTTTAAAAAAAAGTGAAGCACACACATGTATATATATATATATATTTTCATTTTTTTTAAAAACAAAGGTTACAGGGACGTTATAGTTAAGCTGATATTTCCCTCAAACAAAACCAGAGAAATTCAGCTGTTATATTTAGCTGAGCTAACCATAACTCGTGCCCCCGCAATGCGCTGCTTATGACCTCACATATTACATCACTCTTGACATGGTCAGTGACATCACTGATGACATCTCAAATGACATAACTGATGACATCATCGACAGAATCTCTGACACACCACTCACACCCCATGTCAACTTTCATATACCCACTCCAACTTTCACACTAACATTCTTAAAACCATTGACA
This sequence comes from Calotriton arnoldi, assembly GCA_963921515.1. NCBI lineage: Eukaryota > Metazoa > Chordata > Amphibia > Caudata > Salamandridae > Calotriton > Calotriton arnoldi. Next base: position 1,745,089 of record CAWUFW010002154.1, on the reverse strand, counting down.
CACCCATACTAGTACTTACATACATACTCACTTATTCATGGGTCTATACACACATCCACTCACTCACCCATATAGCCACTCATACACCCACTCAGTCACTAATACAGCAACTGACATATCCACTCATACACACATACAGCCACTCATACACTGTCAGACACTCATACAGCTACTCATACTCCTAGTCACTCACCCATAGAGTCAATCACACAGCCACATATTCACCTATACAGTTATACACACACCAACTCACTTATTCATACAGATACTAAAACAAACCTACTCACCTATACAGTGACTGACAGAAGTATACACTCACCCATACAGCTACTTTCACAATCACTCACTGTTAGACCTGGCATCCTTGGCATGATTTCCCCTGACTTTTTGCCTCTACCTCCTGTATTTTTGACACTGTGTTGGAATTCGTTTTTGCTGGTTTAGGTAGCTTGGGCACTTTGCCACTGCTGATCAGTGCCAAAGTGCAAGTGCTCCCTGGTTAAATTGTTATTGTGATTGGCTATCCATGATTGGTATATTTGCTTTACCAATAAGTCCCTAGTAAAGTGCACTAAGTGTGCCAGGGCTGGTGATTCAAATGCTACTAGTGGGCCTGCAGCACTGATTGTGCCACCCACAGGAGTAGCCCTAAGATGGTGTCTCAGGCCTGCCACTGCAGTGCCTGTGCGTAGTTTGTGAACTGCCATGTTGTCCTGGCCAGTGTACACACTTGCCAGGCCTAACCCTTCCCTTTTCTTACACATTGGACACCCATATGGTAGGCCCAAGGTACCCCCCTGGGCAGGGTGCAGTGTATGTGAAAGGTAGGACATGTACTAGTGTGGGTAACATGTCCTGATAGTGAAATACTGCCAATTTAGTTTTTCACTATTAAAAGGCTATCTTGCCCATAGGATAACATGGGGAATGCTGTGTAACATGGTTACCTGCATATCTTCCCATAGCAGCAAGATAGAAAGTTGGAATTTGGTACTCCTGAACGCAGAATTTAATTACACATCTTTTAGTGAAGATGGTTTTTAAATTCTAAGTTTGGAAATAGCACTTTTAGAAAGTGGCTATTTTCTTGTTCAACCTTTCTGTGTGCCTCTGCCTGTTTGTGAATTGACTGTCTGGTTTGTGAGTGACAGGGACTGGAGGTGGCTGCTGGAGGCTGGGTGAGTCAGCACTAGGCTGAATAGACCTATCTACATGTAGAGTGGTGGGAGAAGTGGCACCTGGGTCTGAATAGGGCTGTGCCTGCCTTCCACAATGCTGACTCCACCTCCTGCGGTGTGTCTGATGATGTCAGTGGCCCACACACCACAAAGGAAGGAGAGATGCCCTGGCAGAATACACCCTGAACTGGTTTGGACTGGGTCCAGGACCCCTCACACATAGAGAACAAAGACTTTTGGGGTATAAATACTAGAGCTGAAACCCCTGAAATTTAGACTACTTTTGGAATCAAGAAGAATCCCTGTCAAAGAAGATCAGCTGAAGAGACTGAAGGAGAAGTACTGCCCAAGTGTATCTAGGGCTGGCCTGCAGTTTTCTGTTTCCACTGAGGAGAGATCTAAAGGACTTTGCTGTGTGCTGTGTCCCCCTGCTTGAAAAAGGACTTTGCTGAGTGCTGTGTCCATCTGAAGAAGAGTCTCCAAGGGCCTGAGAAGAGCTGGCCTTCTGTTTCTGAAGTCCCAGGCACAAAAGGACTTTACCCCCAGCCTCCCTGAACTTCGTTGCTGGGAGTTCCAGTCTGCCAGGAGGGCCTGTAACTGTGTGTGAGGCCTCTTTTGCTGTTGGGAGCTGGAAGCGCGATGCAACGCTAGAAGCATGACGCCGCCGCAGCAGCCGCTGTCGCATCATCAAGAAGCATGTTGCCGCTGCCGCTGTTCGCCACCACAACACCGGAGAAGCGTGTTGCTGTCACCAAGAGTGTTGTCGCATCACCGGAGAAGCGTGTCGCAGGGTCGTCGCATCGCTGAGGAAGCGCACCGCCGCATCGCCGCATCGCCGCGGCATCACCGGAGGAGCGGGTCGCCGTCACCGAGGGTGTCATCGCAACATCGGAAAAGCGTGTTGCAGGGCCTGTCGCGGCTCCAAAGATCACAGAGTTCGCCGCACGGCCGTCGGGCGTGCATGCATCGCATCTACAGTGTCGCATCGCAACAAAGATGCCATTTCATCACATCGCACCAGATCAGCGCAACGCATCAAGGCGCCATTTTGTCGACCGGAACAGGAGCGCAGGAAGAACCGATGCATAGCCTTCACTGTGCCCCTCTTGCTTGTTTTGCGTTACGCATCCCAGGTACTTTGAGACTGAAAGTGTTGCATTTGAGATCTACAAGTTTATTTTTGCAACAACCATTTTTAAAGACATTCTACTGAGTTTTGTATGTTGGATTTTTGTTGCTTTGGTCTTGTTTAAGTTTAGTAAAGATATTTTATTTCTCTAAACTGGTGTAGTGTCCATTTGTGGTGTTTTCACTATGTTACTGTGAGTGTTGGTACAAATACTTTACACATTGCCTTTGGGATAAGCCTGTCTGCTCGTGCCAAGCTACCAAGGGGGTGAGCAGGGGTTATCTAAAGTGTGTATCCCCCTTACCCTGATTAGAAGCAAGGGTCCCTATTTGGACAAAGGTACCTATCTCTGCCAACTAGACACCCCCAGTTCTAACACTCACTCACACATACAGTCACTTATATACTGCAACACTCATATATACTGCCTTTCACATATGCAGTTACTCACCCATATACTACTGACACATCTATTCACTCACCAACACAGCCATACGTACACTCACTTACTCATACAGTTCCTCTCAGAAACACTCATGAATTCATACAGCCAGTGATTTCACACACTCACTCATTCATTCAGGGAGAAAACCAATCAATAACCCATACAGCCACTCATGTACCTACTCACCAACGCATGCAGCCACTTACACACTAACTGACAGACTGATACAGACATTCACACAAATTAGTCACTGAGACACATATAATCATTCACTTATATAGTCAGTCACGCACCCACTAAATCATCCATACAAGTACTCATTCATCCACTGATTCATGAATACACCTTGGTGTATATATATTTAACACTCATAAACCTTTTAGAAACACTCAAAGTCAGCAGATGATGTCATCAGTGATATCATTTGAGATGTAATCAGTGATGTCACTGACCATGTCATGAGTCATGTAGTATGTGAGGTCATAAGAAGTGCATTGTGGGGGCACAAGTTATTGTTAGCTCAGCTAATCTATAACTGCTGAATTTCTCTGGTTTTGTACAAGTGAAATATCAGCCTAACTATAACATCCCTGTAACCTTTGTTTTTTGAGTGAATATCTAAGGTTTTTTTAATCCTATTTCCTAACTATAACATCCCTGTAACCTTTGTTTTTTTGAGTGAATATCTAAGGTTTTTTTAATCCTATTTCCTAACTATAACAGCCCTGGAACCTTTGTTTTTTTCAGTGAATTTCTAAAGTTTTTTTAAATGCTAATTCCTAACTATAACTTACCTGTACCTTTGCTTTTTTCAGTGAATTTCCATGTTTTTTTAATTAGCAATGGTCTTTGCAGAATGGTGTGGAAAGGGGATGGGGCCTCTGACCAGCTCTCAGAAATCACACAGAGTAGGACTTATAGAAAGCACCAGGAGGGCTTCTTGTTCCCCAAGGTCCTGTCTCATCCAAGACAACTTTATTTCCCAACCAGTAGTATGCCAGGAGACTTGTTTGCAGAGTGGTTCAGAACTTTCTGTACCACTCTGCAAACACGTCTGTGGCCGCCGAAGACCTCTTAGCCAACTGACTGTGTGGGACTTACTGGAGGTAACAAGAGGGATACTTGGCCCCCAAATACCCTCAATAGCCAAGGAGACTTCATCCCCCAACTAGTACTAGGCCAGGAGGCACGTTTGCAGAGAGATGGAGAAAGGACGTCCTTGATGATTGCACAGGTAGTGACTGGATGATTTTTTGAGTGCCATTGTCAAGGACAGACTGTGAATACCGGGTGATTTCAACAAAGTATAAAACGCATATATAGACATATTTTACATAATGTTTCAGTGCAGCTATTTAGTAAGATACTAATATAACTTTTCTCTTTGTATTCATTTGTCAAAATAATAAAATCAAAAATGCATTTTCTTTCTTCACAGCAACACCAGAGGTCGCAATGACATCAGTAGTCACAAATACAAATAACAAGGTGAAAAATAGATATGTAGGCATACTTTACACAAAGTTCGAGTCTCACTGTTTAGTAACATATTGGTATAACTTTATTTTAACAACACATTTTTAAAACCAAACAGTTTCAAAAAATAACTCAACATCTGAACTCACAAATACAACATAACTACCAAACACCCATCAAACTACCTATTTATTTATTTATTTATTTTAAAAGCCTTATATAGCAATTTGCGGAACACATAGGTAGATAATTGTGGGAGAAAAGCAATGATATATAGAAATAAGAGCAAGTACATAATGACATAATAGAGGCAGGCATTGGGACCATACAATTGCCAAGTAGCAATTTAAGCAGCGGTACATGATAGGAGACAAAAAGACAAAAGCTTCTAACTCAGCGACGTGCTCTTCAGCAGAGCTTTCACTTCCCTTTTGAAGGCAAGTGTTAAAGGAATCAATCTAGATTCCGCAGGAAGGGAGTTCCAGATTCTCGGGGTAATACCTCAGAATGTACTATTGTATGTTTACATTTGTTTTAATTTCTTCGGCTTGAGCAGCAAAGTACTGGAGCTCCTTGAGGGACGGGCACCACCCGGCAGTTCGAGCTTATTTGCCAGGTACATGGAAGAGTTGAAATGCACTGCTTTATAAGTCATACATGCAAGTTTTAATTGAATCCTTGCCTCAAACGGAAGCCAGTTAAGAGATTTCAGGTCTGGAGAAATGTGGTTGGTTTTCTTGGAGCCAGTGATGAGCCTAGCCGCCGCATTCAGAGATGCCCTGAGGGGGGCTAATCTGTATCTTAGTAGGCCGCAGAGTGTAGCACTGCCGTATTCCAACCGTGAGATGACTAATGCTTGCACAGCAGATTTGAAGTAATCCTGGGGAAGGTAGGGTTTAAGTTTCCTTAGGATGCTCAGTTAGAAATTTGCTTCTTTGTTAGATGCGCTGATGTGATCCTTCATGTTTAAGTTCTTATCCAGCACTATTCCTAGCGATTTCGGAGAGTCTATGATGTGAGGTGTGCAGTTGAGCACGGAGAGGTTTTTCAAATATTTCTCCACGATGGGGGTTTACTTGGTCGGTGAGATAAGGAGGAATTCCATTTTGAGGGCATTCAGTTTGAGGTGGTTGGAGGTTAATCAATTTTTGGTTTTGTGCACGGTTCCGTTGAGTGTCTTGATATCTTCAGGGGAAGAGATTTTCATGTACAATTGGGTGTCATCCACGTACATGTGATATTGGATGTTAGATGCTTTGAGGATTACAGTAAGAGGTTCAATGAATAGGTTGAAATGCGTGGGGGAGAAAGAAGACCCTTGGGGCACCCCCAGAGTGCAGGGACTGGAATTGGATAGAGTTTAATTGGATTTGACTCGCTGCGTTCTGTTATTGAGAAAAGAGGCAAACCATTTTAGTACAGTGCCTGAGAGCCCCATCCTACGTTCCAGAAGGCTCAGTATATTGTCATGTTTGACAGTGTCAAAAGCAGATGAGAGGTCAAGTAGGATTAGTAGGCAAGATTCGTTCTGGTCAACCATTGTGAGAGCATCATCAACTATATGAGTGATGGCTGTTTCGGTGCTATGGCCATGACTGAAGCCCAATTGGAATTGATCAAGAAGTTGAAATTCCTCAATGTGGTTACACAGTTGTTCATGAAAACATTTCTCAAGGAGTTTTGCCATAGTAGGGACGTTTGTGATTGGTCAACAATTATTCAGATCTTCAGGGTCAGCAGTAGGTTTTTTGAGAATAGGCAGAACCAGCCCCAACTTCAGGCAGCCAGGGATCTCACCTTGAAGAAGAGAAGCATTGATAATCTTGGTCCACAGTGGGACTAGTGACCTTATCATTTCTTTAAAGAAATTGGGGGGAGTGGATCATTGAAGTGAATTGATGGTTTCAGTGTCGAAAGAATGTTGAAGATGGATGTGTCGTTGAAGGGTGTGAATTGACTCCAAGAGGCATTGTTTTTAGGGGAGAAACAGGGCACAATAAGAGGCTGCAAGGGTAAGGAGGAGTCAGGAGAGAGTGATCGATCGATCAGGGCAGACCTTAGTTCAGATTCAATCTTGCTCGCCTTTTCAAGGAAGAAGTCGGCAAAGTCATCGCAGTTTGGCTGAGGGCAGGAGATGAGAGGTGATTGGATAGGAGTGTTATTGGTTTGTAGCTTAATCAGCTCAAACAGCCTTTTGGAGCGATTTTTAGCTTTGTCCAGTTGGGATGTGAAGGAGGTCGCTTTCGCCGATCTGATGTGTTTGTTGTACCTAGTCCTTCTCAGTCTTAAAATCTTAAGGAGATCAATAGATGGAAAGGATCTCCAAGAACATTCAGCTACAAACTCATGTGGAATTAAAAACTGTTGCCAAACTAGTGTAATGCACAATCTCAAAACATCACATGACCGTGAAAGTAAGGAATATCCTTGGATAGTATACTGTTCTGTAAAATGAATAGGAAATATACACCCACTCCTCCTTCTTGAATCTTCTTTTCTAGAAGTTTATTGTGAGCATGTGGAAGATTTTGGCTGGAGACTTTTTTTGGACTCATATGGGATGACGTTCATGTTATATCATCTTAAAACTTATCATAGAAAATGTCTCAAACTGCCGATCAAGCAGAGGGAAGCTGGAGAACCATCTACATCAGTGGCAGCAGCAACAATTCCCTGCCAGAAAGTCCCTTCAGAGGTACAGACTACTACAACAAATATGGCTCCACAGTTTTTAAGAATGGCCACTTATTGCATGGACTGCTGGTGAACAGTATGCTACAGCTACTCACAATCTTGCTAAAAATCAAGATATTTTTCCCCCTTTTTTATTTTTTGCACATTTCATAAGAGGAGTTCATAGTGAGCAGCAAGAAGGCAATGCAAAGCTGAAGGACCCTCGGCTTCAATAGCAGCACAAGACCACCGAAGCAGAGTGTCCATTTAAAAGTCCAATCTTAACTTCAAAGATTTGGCTCCACAGTTTTCCCCAAAAGCATCATACTGCATGGATTGTGGAGTTGTAGTGAGTGCTGGAGAGCAGTCCATAATGGCCCTTCGTAATGCTAGAAAGAATAATAAATGCTGAAGATTTTTTATTTTTGGGCCTTCATAGTTTTTTTACATTAGCAGGCATTTTATTATCTTACACAATGGGTATCTAAAATCTATGTGCTGTTCATTTTATTATCTTCCAAATTATTGTAACCCTACTTGCATATAACTTGCCGTATATAGACAAGTCAAACCGTCCCTCTACAAATAAATATATAGGTAACTTTTGCCAGGTATTATAATTTACTTTTTCACTTTTTTAATATGTCAACAGTCTGTGTTTAAATCTTCTAGCAAGTGCTTCAACAACATATACAAAAACCCTGTGTTAAATTTTGTAATCTCTTTTTTAAAACTATCAACTGGAATATATGTGTTGTGTTCTACAACTCCTTCTTTTAACAACTCTTCATTTTACTTAAAATCCTGCTCAAGACCAAAGAAACTAAACTGCACATCACCCCAACCCTTTTCTATGTCTGCCACGCCACTATGCGAAAGTGCTCTATTTATTTCTAGTAAACATAAAGCAGGAGTTTTCACATAATACTGTTGTGTAGTTCCTATAAATCTATATACGATCTGTGCGTTTAGACAACATGAACTGCAGGATTGGTGTCCACACTGATTCCAGACACCCCCACCGGGTATGTTCACCTGTATACCAGCTAGCTCACAGTGCCACTGTAAACTCCTCTTACCAAGGAGAGAATAGTTCCTGGCAACTATCAAAAGTGACAACCCTGTCCCATCAGGGATCATAGAAACAGTACAGTACTTTTCACTCAGTCATTCGTGCTCACTTTGTCTCAGAGAGATACACAGAACAAACTGGGACATTTTCAATAAGCATTTATTGAACCAGCATCATTCTAGTGTAAAATAGGTGTGCTGAAACAACCATATGACAGAAACAGATATAAATGATTATAAGCACCAACAGAGTAAATGGATGGTAGATTTCTACAATAGTGCTAAAACAATGAATATAGGCAGGTATGTAAATACATGACAATAATAATGCGTACTCCTACGATGCAACCCTAACTAGATGTACCTAAGTGTACCTAGCATGTATGTAGGTGTAGAGCCAAGAATTCCCCTAGGATGAAGTCAACCCCATTAACTGGTGTGAGCAAATGAAGGACCCCGTCTTGTTCTCGAGATGGACACCCCGCAAGGGATGTCAGACCACTGTGTGCTGGAGTACCTGCATACAGGAACCTCAGCGTCTTGAGTCAATGTGTCAGCATGGCAGTCTTTCTCCTCTGCCTGCCCCAGCAAAGATATGGTGTATATATACCCAAAAGGTACCCTCAGGGGTTCTACCTGGCTGTGTCGTGGGCTGAGAATGACGGAAGGGATGACCCTTATACATAGTTATTATGCAGAAGATGGTAATCCTGCTGTGATTCTGAGAATCCTCGAGCAAAATAAATGAGGCTAGTTTTCTGGGAAGACCACACAACATTTATGCAGCACTTAACTAGGTAAAAGGTCAATACCAAAAACCGTTATGTAGTACAATGGCAGGGAAATGTAAGTGAAAGGTTAGGTGACTACCTAGGCCTATATTGTGATACATTACTAAACATAACACCCACTCCTCATCCGACCAGACAATATACTATGAGTGAATGTTCTTCTAATCATTCGTAAAACATTGTTAAAAAATGTTCAGAATAAAATGTCTAAAAGAATAAAAAGTGCCTAAAAACTCTATAGATCCTTTCTATATATTTAAAAAGTCATGTATGTCCATTAAAATATGTTCATATATATATATGGTTAGAGCAACTGAGAGCGTTTGAAAGCCATGGCGCTCAGTAATAGTATAAAAGGAGAAAATAAAATGTGTTTGAAATTGCAATTTCGGTTGTTTTGGAAAAAGGCCGAATTCTTCCCAGCACACAGAGAGCCAAATGTTTATGTGTCCTGTGTAGGAGACGCATTATCACTGCTGCTTGCCTTCGCAGATGACGGTCCCTGTAACACCGCACAGATCAGGTCAATTGAGCAAAGATGATCTTCTTCAGTTCCCACAGCAGATGCTGAGGAAGCGTTTGAAACATCCAAAGGCTGTGTGCCAATAGTAGAGCAGGTATCCAATCCAACAGGAGCTGAAGCATCCTGCAGTGGCTCTAACAATGCCAACATCAACATGAGAATACGCTGGGGACACTGCAGTAGGTAGGCTGTTAATGGGTCCAGTAATATATCCACGTCCGGTTGCGCAACCAATGGAAATGTTAGACAGAGGTCCAGCATGCATTCATGTCTGCAGAACAAGCAGCGGAGGACAGGCAAAAACACAGTCAATCCAGACTGGTCAGAATGATAGGAACCAAGACTCGCTTAGCTCCCAAAGTCGAGGTGTGCCCAGATGGAGTCTAATCAAAACAATAATTCTCTGCCTGTAAACAAAGTCATATAGAGCTAATCGTCACTGATGCAATTCAACAACCTGAGACGCTGAACCTTCCAAAATATAGTACACAAAACTTTTAAGTACCAAACATATCAACATTTCTTTATAAATTGTGTTTTTGCAATTTAGATAAAAACATGATAAGGATTATATCCCAATAGTCCAAGCACATCCTACATCACACTCACACATACGTTCAACCAGACAGAGACATACCCACACATACTCATGCGTCCTACAAAATCAGGCTTCAATATTTGACACAAAATACATAAATATACACAAACAAACCAATACCCCCACACAAAATGTGAATAAATGTATAACTATGTGATGTCATACAATGAATACAATATGTAAAGTCCAATAGTTAAATGCAACACATGGAGAAATTACTTAGGAAAATTAATCAGTTAGTAATACAGTTAATGTTTTAAATCACTGTTTCTTCTCCGGGAGTAGGGGGCATCACATTGCCAAGAAGAGCTCCAGTGCCCAGATGGAGCACCATAGAATCACGGTAACGTCGCTCCAAGAACATTTTTTCCATCTTCTTGGTGACTGGGACATTCATTGCGTAGCAGAAAAATTTAAATCATGATCCCCACTTCCAGTAGCAGGAGTAGCGGAAGCCCTCCAAAACAGCTTCCAAATATGAAGTGTACAAAAGCTGGAATCACTCCGAAGACTGTCTGAAAGGTGCTCAACAGCCCGGAACCTATGGTCTTAAATAGGTGTACTATACCCCTCATATCAGACATGTTAAAGATACGTTGTATCATTTCTCCGAAATGGAAAGGGCAGATAGTCCATAACAGTGCCTGTATCTCAGCTGAGGACCTTGCAAACTGAAGATCAAAAGTCACTCGTTCTGAGGTCAAGGTCACATCTATTTGTAAAAGCATGGCTTTCATTCAGCTCAGAGTATCAAACCGTATAAAGGAAACATTCAACTAAAGCCATAACGGCACCTCCCTGACTGTGTGGGTCGGTGGAAACAATACTTGCATACAACAAGTAACCCTGGAACTTACAGTGACTAGATATGCGATGCCTGGAAGCATCCCGCAACAACATTGGTCATTCAGCATTAAGTAACTCCCGTTTGAGAGCAGTTTGAACACCGGATTAATCCCAGCAGCTAGGGAACCTTTTAAATGACAGGATAAGTTTGCAACTAAATTGTTACAGGCCCCATGAAGCATAATATCTTAGCAAATGAGAGATCCACTCAAAGAATTCTTGCAGTCTGTACAGCTGAGAAACACTTCAGTGTCCCCGTTCCTGCATCAAAATCTATAAGGTAATTCCCAAGATTCATGAATGAATTCCCTACCCATTGCTTCAAACATGCCTACCTGGTGGTATTCTAGGCAATATTGAATTTGGAAAGTTGTTACTGGCAATGTTATATGGCCATGAATGAACCATTCTGTGGAGAGTGACTCTGAAACAGTGAAAGGTAATTGGTCTTATTTTTCAATGCGCAGCATTGTATATTTCGCATCCCTTTGTGCATTGTTGTCTGCTTTTCAGTCATATTATAAGCAGAGAACAGAGACATACTGTTGATATATTGCCAGGGCACAAAACCAGAGTGCAGTGATTGTAGCGTCCAGCTTAATGACACAATAGAACGTAACTGTGATTGTCCGTGTTGTAAGATGGACAGATCATGTTCCATTATGGCTATAGCAGAAGATACAATGCTGTCCAGTGAATAAATTCTGGATGTCAGTGTGGTCATACCATTGTCAACCAAAGCCTTTTCTAGGCTAACTCTGTTAATTTCATGCAATCTCTCCTCAGCTTCCTGTTGGGAGATTTTCCAAATGTCATTAAAAACATTGTATAGGAAGCGTTTCTGACATGGCTTTCAGGGACCTAGCAAAAACTCCCTAAGATCCATGTCATCTGAGAGTAAGGACAAGTGTTGTTTCACCTGTGACAGTGTTGAGGTTTTTAGCCAATCGGGGCATAACTTACCAACCCTGTATGATGGTACCACCCCCGGATGTTCTCGTTGTACATTTCATAAGTCATGCCTATGGATACTAAACCCTTCGGTGGTACCTCTGAATCTTGACTGACACCTATTTGTGTCGATAGGCCAAACCAACCATCCCTTCCAATTGGGGTCTGTTGAATTGTATGAAACACCATGCATGATGTCATCTAGTGTACCCTCACCATTTTCTGTATAATGTTGCCACCCCTCAAAGTGTGAAAATGAGGGCATACGAGGCGTCTTCAAGTCCTTAATCTTGGCTAACCCAAGACAGGAAGTCTATTGCACAGTGTATTTCAGAAAAATAATCTGCTGTGGTATGAGGCATGCTCTAAATAATGCCTCGGTTCCCTTAACCTGCCATTCTTTAGTCCCCCAGACTGGTTTTATGTCTATAGCGTCTTTCCATAAGTTGAAACCCTGTTCAGACAGTTGGGCAGTAAAGGATGCAGAGTATATCTGTTTTGTGCTAGTGAGCATACTTTTCTTCACAGATGTAGGTGCAAGCTTCTAATAATATGAGCGTGGATCTGATGTATTAAACCCAGAAAAATAAGCAAACTTTTGTGCAAACATTTGTGAACTACCTTTAGGTGGTGTTGGGCAATGTTCCCATTGGTGGTATGCGAAAACATTACGTAGTGCACTTGTTCTATACAGGAAGTAATGACCATAATGTTGGTAACAGTACAGGGTATCAAAATCAGAAAAGTCATCAAACATTTCATTTTTCGTAAATGCTGCAGATAGTTCTAAATCAGACAACATACTATTAACAATTTCAAAATCCCAACTGTCAGAGTATGTACTGGAGGTGATGATATCATTTACAGAAATGTAAAGAAATTTTGAATACATGTGGTATTTTTACAAGTTCAGTGGGACCAAATACATCACATGAAACTCTGCCCCAAACTATTCCGTCCATAATTGCTGTAATGTTTACATAGGACAGGTCTCTCTGTTCACCATGATATGGTATATGAGGTTTCAGCACCAAGTTCCCTTTTGATACTGTTGAGCATTCTGGAAAATAGTGTCAATTCACGAGCAAGAAAAATGCAGTCACTAATCCTATCCAGAATAGTAGGAACAGTATTCCAGTTATTATCCAGAGCTGTAGCCATGGTGAGACTAGGTATGTCTTTTTAAAAAAAACTAATTTTAAATCATTAAGTTGTTTTTTGCGGGAAACAGGAGCTGGCGGTGACTCAGGTTCACTTGGATCCAGAGAAAACGTGTTGAAATCAATGAAGTAGCCAGATGTATTTCGATCTATCTTTGGTAGCTCAGCAGGTTTTGTTGAACTGGCAGATGTCTCCTGTAGAGGCATATTGATGTAGATGTCGGTGTTAGGCTGAATTGATATCTGTGTTTCACTTGTGTTTTGATGTTTTTCAATTTCAATAGGAACAAGTTCCATTTCATTGTTGGTAACTCCATTACTGCGTATAGAAGACTTTTCAAATGTTATCAGTCTTTCTGTCTGAACCTCCCGTATGGCAGCGAGAGGAGATCGGCGGTTGTCCAGAAGCCCACATGGCCTGCTATTCAGTATCGGTCACATAGTGTGGTTTTATCAGATCAGTGGAGACAAATCTCTTTTCTTTCTTGCCGGCAAGAGGCGGAAGAAGTACTGTTCTTGTTCCTTCAACAGCCAGGACAGGTACAGGAGTTCTGTATGTTGGCCCAAATTCTTTCTTGTCCACTATCTTTTCTCTGACCAGATCCCCGACCTTTGGGATCCAGGCAGGTCTTCCTGTTGCTGTTTTTACTTCCCCAGTGGTGGTGCGTTTTACTTGGACGTTGCTTTGTAATACCTGGAATCCATTGAGTTCCTGTAAAACAGCCAAGCGTTTATTGATGTCAAATGGTTTTTCATCCGCCACTGTGCTGCCACGATTGAGGTCAGGAACCCACATTATCTCCCAAATAGGACTTCGTAAGGGGTGATGCCTCCTAGGGAACTTCTTGGCATGTTATTAAGATCCCTCTGGACCCCATATAGGTGATTGACTCCACTACCACCCGAGCCTAATAACCTTGCTGTTAAGGATTGCTTTAAGTCTCGGTTTTTCCTATCCACAACAGAATTTCCCTTGGGATGATACAGAGAGGAGTACCGCAATGCAGCACCCAAACTTCCCATAGCTTCTTTGTAAGCCCGAGAGCTAAACGCAGGGCCACGGTAAGAATGTAATGTGCCAATTGCGTATGTCCCTATGAAGACTCACAAATCCTTTATAACAGTTCGGGCGTCAGCCGAACGCTGAGGCCAAATCCACAGGAATCTAGAGCATGAATCCACTGCCACCAAGATGTACTTGTAAGCCCCAACAGATTGTAAGGGGCCACAGTGGTCCAAACAGACACAAGCGAGAGGTCTGTCTGATACTATTAGTGGTGTATGCGCTGGACTTGCTACGGTGGAACCCTTCATCTGCTGACAGATGTCGCACTTAATGACAAATGCTTTTGTCTGTTTTGTTAAACCTGGCCACCAATAGAGTTGTTTCAGTAAATACACTGTTGCGGTAATCCCTACATGTGTAGAACCCAGACCCTTGTGTGCAGCTAGAAGTAAACCTAATCTGCGATCTATGTTTGGTATAACTCTATCTCCCACTTTTAGAATTTGAGCATACGGAATATTTTTTGCATCTAACTTGTAGGAGTACTTGAGCGGAAAGCCTTTTGACACGGCTGAGCTGTTTTTGCATGAAACAATGACAGCTACCATTATGTCTCCGTCTATTCTCGTGCTAGAATGAGTGATTGCAGGTACGGCAGCAGTTCGCACTGTCGCCTTGGCGGCTTCATCAGCCAATGAATTCCATTCAACGTGAACGCCATCACGTTGATGACTCAGCGTGTGTATCACGTGAATTCTTGGAAAGTCTTTTTTCAGCTCTGCCACTTGTTCCCAAAGCAATCTGTGCTTTATTGTGCAACCTTTTGAGTCTTTAAACCCATTTTGACCCCAATAGTGAAGATATTCATTGTAAGACTGGACACAGTATTATGAATCGCAGACTATAAGTGTGGGGAATTCTCGATCCGTATTGATAAGTATGAGTAATAGGGCTTTTAATTCTGCCAGCTGTGCCATGCTGTCTTCGTACTGCTAGGATGGAACTTGCCGTCCCGCATACGTCCTTTTACAATTGCACACGCTGCGCTGTATTGCTGTTTACTTCCTATGGCAGGCTGAGCAGAACCGTCAGTGTAAATAATGTATTTATACTGATCTAGAGGCATTATTTCATTTGGGAGAGGATATTCTTGTTCGTATTGCAGTAATGCTTGTGTTTTTAATGTAGAATCAAATTTGTAGTCTACATCTGTTGCAGTGAGAGAAATAGCCCATTGTATCCATCATGGATGTAGCACTTTTGCATTTGGAACGCTAGTTTTTGTAACAGCCTCTAAGGCAGGTACTGGAGTCAGAACGATTATTCGTTTCCCCGGTGCCAGTGCTCTTTCTCTTACTACAGCAGTTTATACTGCTGTCAGAATTCTTTCTGTACAAGCAAAGTGCATTTCAGCATTTGTGTACAAGTGTGATTTGTATGCTATGGGTACCGTTTCGCCTTCATTGAATTATTGAAGGTTAGGTATGTGTACCCTGATTGATCCGCTTTCATACAGATCACCAGATTTGTGGTATTTACACGTGTGTGTAGGTGTTTGGAAGCTATCATGTTAGCTTATAAGGAACAAAGGATATCCATGTGTTCCTGTGTCCAATGTCTAATTGAAAAATCAGGTCTGATTAAATCGTAGAAAGGTGTAACTTATGCTGCGTAATCCAAAATATATGTTCTGCCAAAATTTAGGAATCCCAATATGGATTGTACATTTTTCAGTGTTTTGGAGGTTGGAGCAGAGCACATTTTTCTAAAAAAAGTTAGTTGCTAGGCTTTTTCCTTCACTTGATAACTTGTATCCCAAAAATAGGACATTGAGGTAGGCTATTTTCGATTTTTTAAAGTTGAATTTGTAGCCCTCAGGGGCAAACCCCAAAATTATGTTGCTCACCCTGGTCAAATGATCCAAGAAGTCATCATCCGTCAGATAAATATCATCGACATAGGACAATGCCCCCTCATAAAAATTTTGAAGTAACTCTGTTACCCAATCTGAGAACAACCTGGGGCTATTCTTATACCCTTGGAGCAGTCAAGAGGATTGATGCTGGAAGCCTAGGGCTGAGAATGCTGACAAGTACCTGCTTTTAGGCGCTATATTTTGGCAGAAAAATCCATTTGCGATATCTAGTGTTGTTTTGTATTTTTTCAGCACAATGTTATTCATTAATGCAGCACTGTGTGCATTCTGTACTGCAAATGTCTTTGTGCATGTGTTCAGATGTCTGTGGTCTAAGACTAGATGGTATGAATTGTCAGGCTTATTCATTGAAGAGGTGCAATTCTGTATTACACCTTGGTATTGAAGTTGATCTAAGATCTCCCTGACTTGTTTTTTTGATTCTTGTTTTATTGGCTACTGTCTCTGTGGAGCTGGAGTTCTTTTTAATGGGATTACATGGTGAGGTGACACAGCATCCCACACAACATGATTGAGTATAATGCAGGAGCTAATGCTACCACCCACTCCTGCGTGTATGAATGTTTTAGAGATACTAGAACGAGGTCGGAAAAAGCCAGTGAAATTACTGTTTCTCCCTTTGGGCACTCCATAACATTCTCAGGTGGCCAATCTTTTTCAGCCAAAAGGATGTCATAGCCATAAGTCAGGTTCTCCCAAAACAGACCTTTATTTTTTCTGGGTTTGTCCCCTTCCATTTGGAGTGTTATTTTGTATAACGGGTCTGGGACTCTTACCCTCATGTCAGGTGTCTCCACTGTGATATTTTCATTCAACACCGCTGTCACCAGAAACTCCATCAGGTTCTGGTGAGCTATTATTACTTTTGCTGTACTGTCTAGCATCGTCGGAGCCCATTGCCTGTTCAGAAGTTGAGTCCTCAGTACCCTTGGCATTTCTTACTATAAGGCCAGCTACCTTCTTCTATTTAAATTGAGGTTTTGATTTTTGTTTATCTTCTTATTTGATATTATAGTCCAAAGTACGATGTGTATCTCTGGACTTTGTTAACTCTTCTTGTCTGTGTTCTGACCATCCTTCCTTCTCAGAGTGTTTTGATGAACCCTGAAAGGAATGAGAGGAAAGTGTATCAGTATCCTGATACCTGTAAGGTTTCTTAATGTTATAACGATTCCTAAGGTTGTAACTCCTTTCGGAGGGCTCCTGTTGAGGAGACCCACCCTTTGATTGTGAACCATTCTCTGTATTCTTGTGTTTTTTATTGTCCCATTTCTTCTTAGAAGAATCAAGTGCTTGCTTGGTGTTATCCTTTTCAGGTCCATCCATGAGTTGAGGTTTTGTTGCTCTATCTCCCAAATTATCCCTACCTAATTCGGCATATGTATCTTCGATAATTTTTGCTAATTCACGATTCTGTTGTACAGGAGTGAAATCCCTCAAGTGTTGGTTTATATTATGTGCTGACATAATCGTGGATACCTGGGCAAAATTTCCTAACTATTTCATCCCTAAGTTCAGAGCAGGTTCTGCTCCATACTGATTCTGTATCTCTCTCAATTCATCTGGTATTACTGCTATTGAGGGGGTACCATGAGTTCTGGTATAGATGGCAGCAAAAACTGTACCCCAAGAGGTACAATCCTCTATCGGGGGAGCTACCTCATTGGCAAGCATATTGTTAGCATTCTGTGATTTTCTTGAGGGCCTGTGTGTGGAAACACCACCTCTAACTGTGTTATTTTATGAGCTATCCAGAATGGCATTTGCTCGCATTTAGTGGGCATTCTGCCCATAACTGCGTTCAGTGTTTGAGGAGTTATTGTAGTTGCAGTTCCTTGTATTTGTCCTGCTGGTGTAACCCTTGTAGGGTGAAGTGTGAAAGTTCTCATAACGAACCGTGTCAGATTTCTGTAAAGCTTTATTATTTCTTTGTGTAGTGGACGTAAGTGTGCTACCAGCATTGTGTCAATGTCTGGATGTGGTGTATAAGCCGCTAGGACCGGCAAGTAGCTCTGTCTCTGCCGAGCAGACCGAGTCTCACTTTATCTGTTGTGTGTGGGAGGGTGCCTTTAAACCAGTTTATGTGCTCCTGGTAGGTGAACAGAACTTCAATGTCCTCGTATGGACAATATTCCTCTGGTATTTCATCTTTAGTGTAAGAATGAAAGTATTTGTGCATGCATCTGCTGGTGGGAATTTGACCAATGAATAGAATACCTCTGTCCTGTATGACTCTTGTGCCTCAATCACGAAGGTGACAGTCCCACCTAATGCTGTGACTCCAAATTCTGCTAGATTTAAAGTGAGAGCATTTCTGTCATTTTCTGAAATATGTATAGCACCTTCTTGTTCTCCAACCCCAGCTGCATTCGCACGGAGTGCTGGCACAGCATTGTCCTCTTCATCAGTCATTGCTGAAAGAGTTTCAAGGAAACTGAGATAAGGTCTTATGCACAATAGGGAACTATTTATCCTTAAAGCTTGAATAAACCTATAGCCAATACATAGGATATGCCTACTCAGCTGCAGCACATTTTTCCCTTCCCAGTCCAGACGTCTCTGGATAAATGTGAGTAGAGGCCTCTGAGAAAGCCCACCTGAATTACTTAGATTTGACAGTTAAATAAGAACCAAACCAACGTTGGCGGCGCCATGTCGTGTAGTTCCTTTAAATCTATAGAGGATCTGTGCATTCAGACAACATTAACTGTGAGATTGGTGTCCAAACTGATTCCAGACCCCCCCACCTTGTATATTCACCTGTATACCAGCTGGCTCACAGTGCCACACACACGACTCCACAAAAAGACGAACAACTAAGCAAGATCAATAATTCACCGGACCAATTGCCCCAACTGTCCCAACAAGATCAACCAGACCGTCCCCAGTCAGAAAAACTAATTGGCGCTCCAACATCCGTCGTATGGCCCCACCTGTTAAATACCATGGACACCATTGGAAAGGCAATGCTATATCATGCCGAGAAGCTAGACACTCAAGTCGAGCTTATAAATATTCTAGCCACTCACGTTCAAGGGATAGAACAAAAGCTGCACACTCAGCAAAATCGGGACACAACATATCATATGTGTCACTGTCCCCAAATAATCAATAAACTAGCAGTGGTACCAACCCTAATGTCAGAACTGCTAGGGGCAGTCAGGGATCCTCCATAAAAGACCAAAATGACAAAAGGCCCAGAACAAGAGGCACTAAGGGGAGAAGATCAGGTGTGTCTCCAGAACCCCAGGGGGCAAAGCCCAAGGGAAAGGAAGACTCAAGACACGCCAGTGCAGGAAAGCCAATCCGTACACGATGTATCAAGCGACCACGGACACCAGGTGCACTAGACGTGTCGCTTATGCACTCGGCAGCGGAAGCAAGCCCCAAACAGAAACAAGAGACAGCCTCCCTGACGAAGAGGGAAAGAAAACGCTTGAGGAAAGCTAGGAAAAGTAAATCTATTGTTAGGGGCTAAACACAATCACTCCAATAATTGAGTTCAACAGGAATCCAGACAAGGAAAACATAGAACGAAACAAATCGAATGAAGCTAGTTCTCAGGATTGCTCTACTTCACACACAAAAGAGGCTATCGCCTCAAACAGTCCCAAACAACACAAAAGTGAAAAATCCCCACAAAAGTGAAAAATCCCCACAAAAGAAAATATACAGTATATTAATCATTTGGATGGGCGAGAATTAAATAAACCAACCACTCAAATCAGTCAAATAACTAATACCATACAAACAGTTCGGGGCGAAACGACAGAAGCATGTACATTCTGTCTTCAGGAGGCTGTCAAGAACAGGTCAGTCGTCTGGGAAGAGAAGAGCAACATCGATGTAGCCAAGATACAAGCACACTACCTGGGAGGCGAAGAGGCCAACACTGCCACAAATCCCCAAAGCATTCAACAAAACAGAGCACGAGTCTACTCGAATCCAATCTCAGACCACTTACTGCCCACTGAGACCCCAAAAGGCCTAGCCAAAGAACAACAAATTGATCCTCCATGCAAAGGCCACAACAAGATAGATCTGGTCCCACATTATGTCTCAAGGGGAGCGCATGATATTTTAAATAGAAGTGCTTTATTAAAACTACTCAAGGCTCTTCCAACTCTGAGCCATATCAAAACTAGTGATCTGGAAAGCATAGAGTTTAAAGCCAATCCCAACCAAACTGGCCACGAAATTACAACAGCAACATGGACGGAGCACTCCTTTGTCAAACAAATCTGGCGGCATAAGGAGTCCTTCTCCGAATGGGGTATCGAGCTAAAAAAGGTGGAATACCTATGCTACCCAAGTCCACTACAACAACACAAACGGACAGAAGGCATCCTAAACGGCGCAAAAGGCCCGGAAGAGCACAGAATAACAAGTGGCAACGGCCACACAGCAAGGAAAATTACCATCACCTTTGCTCACACTGAAGCAGCTATACCCTCAGACATTCGGCAGATGACCGCCCCAACAACTAATTATGGAACAGCATGATCAAAACACGCAAGGACTCCAAATCAATCCTCAGATGTAAGTTCTGCTCATGAAATGTGAACGGCCTAAGTACAAAACTTGAAGAGGATGACTTTGCAGAATTCATTCTACAGCACGACATACTTCTATTTCAAGAAATATGGCAGATGAATAATTCATCAATAGTAGGATATAAAGAATATCAGAACCCAGCCACAAGAGACACAAAGTTTAGAAGGGCAAAAGGTGACCTTTTGATTTTCATCTTGACTGACATTCTATGGAAAGTCTCTGCCATTGACCTTGACTCCTCTTGGATGCAATGCATCAAACTTGACGTTTCACAGTAAACCAGTTTGCTAATCCTGAACATTTATATCCACCCGCTGCCAAACAAAAGGGGTCAAGAATCGAGTCACTGATCGCTGCACTAGAAACATTAAAATTGATCTACCCACAAGCTAATATAATATTGTCCAGGGACTTTAATATGAATTTACTCCAAGGCGGGGAAAAAAATGCTTCAGGTCCCATACATGCAAGACAATATAATACAAGAAGACAGACACACAGGGCAAGAGATGCCCAACCCGTCTGGACGATCTTTTCTTATACATGCTAAATGGACGAGGTCAGTTGGATAGCCCTGCAGCATTCACCAGAGTGACAAACAAAACAGGAACAACTATTGACTACACCCTGACGGACCCAGATCTCTTGCCTCTGATCCCCGACTATCAAATAAAGGAAAGAGCAGAAAGCGGCCATCATCCTCAAACTTTTACACTGACCACAACTTTAACAAGGCCAGGCCAAGCCAAGACCTTGTCACAATCAATTCAATCCTACAATTTAAAATGCCTCAACTGGAATAAGAACAACATAGACAGCATCATGGGGTCATGCCTCACATTATTGGCGTCACCAGAAGCGGAACCCCTGTGCATAGATGGCTGGGAGATGTTTATCATTGACCTAAATAAAAATAATTCCCACCAAGCTAAGGGTCACAAAGCCCACAAACCAACTGGGGCAGCTTGGTACACAAATAATCTGAGGACAAAAAAAAAACAATTGAATAAACAATTAAGACTACTGCGAAGGGCCCAGAATTGTCACAGCGAACTCTCATGTCAATAGCTAGAAAAAAAGACCTAAAAAAAGAAATCAGGGTAGCCAAGCAAGAATACAAAGAAAAATTCTGGACGAAACTGCTCCACGCCAGCAAGCAAAGCGACTCCAAACTCTTTTGGGAAAACATCAACTTTTTATCGAATGGCGAAAACCGACACTTCAGCTCGGACATAATGGAGGACACATGGAGGGCCCACATTGAATTAACATACAATACAATCTCACTCTCAGGAGAGATAAATGCACCTAAATCTGCAAACCAACAGGAAAGGACGCCAGGGCGATAACAACTCACACGACGGGAAAGCCATTTGCCACTGAGAAAACTGAGACCAAAATTGGCACCCAACAATTTAAGAATCTACTTCAACACTGGAATAATCAAAAAGAGGACAATTCCCAAACAAAAGCCTGGGAGGTAACTAGGCAACAACCATCGGAATACTCCCAACAAATCACACAAGAGCAGGTATTGAAAACCATAAAAAATCTGAGACTAGACGGAGCACCAGGGCCAAATGGCCTGCCAAACACATTATTCAGACAAAATACATCCTTTGGTCTGACCATCTCACTCCTCTGTTCACATACATCTTTGAGTCCAGCACGATTCCAGACTCCTGGCGAGGAAGTATCTTACAACCAATACACAAATCAGGGGCACTGTAGGAGAGTAGGATCTGCCTCTTATGTTGCCCCCACTTTTTTTCTGATGTTTACACTGGTTTCTGGCTATAGTCTGGCTGGGACCCTGCCAATCAGGGCCCCAGCCTCTCTGTTATCTCTAAACGACTTGGAGTGCACTCTAGGTGCACTAGTGATTGGATACTGTGGTACCTTATGAGTCCCTAGTATATGGTACCTTAGGTACCATGGGCATAGGTACTTCACAGGCCTACCAGGGGCTGAAGCATGTATTATGCCACCCCTGGGAGGCAGACTAAGTCTGACACCACAGGCCTGCTACTGCAGCCTGGGTGAGGAGGTGCTAGCACCCCTCACTGAGATATAGGTTCCCTATATCTCCCCTGTACACACATTTAAACCTATCAGTCACCCCTAAGGCAGGCCTTATCAATCCTGAGGGCAGGGTGCTTAGTTTCTATGTGAGAGGGTGCCTCTGCCTGAGCAGGGCCCCTCTGCAGCTCTCAGAGTCCATTCTCTGGGGCTGTTTGTGAATGCGGTCAAACCATATACTCTTAAGTGCATTATAACCTTGTGGTTAATGCTAACTTTGGAATGGCTACATCAAAACATGTTGTGTTTGGTGTCAAACATCTTGGAATACTACCCCCCACCAATCCTGGCGGCGGGGGTAGCATTCCACCCTTCCAGAGGGAGAGACATGTACACACCAGGCTACCCGGTAACTTCTTTCCAGAGCCCTGGCATCACAAAATGGATGCCACCAGTCACAGACACTGGGCTGCCCTCCTGCTGATGACCGAAACTCGCAGTGGAGGAGGCCCAACAATAGGTATCCTGTCGCAGGGAGGTGTGACCACCTCCCAGACAGGGTTTAGTGTTTTGGGGCTGGGTGGGTGCACTCCTAGAGTGCTTTGAAGTCCTGCACTGGGGGACCAGAAGGCTCCTCTGTGCATACACCAGTTCAAACTGGCTCAGGGGCTACCTGCCCCTGCTCTGGCATGAAACTGGACAAAGGGAAGTGGGTGTAGCCACCCACTCACCTGACCCTCCCATAGGTGGGGTCATAGAGCTAGTCCCTCCCTTCCTTTTAGTATAAGATAGGTAACCCTTGACCTTGCAAACTAGATCTCCCTGGATGACGCTCTAAAGAAGAATCCTAGACCTTCGATGTTCCACTACTTCTGGAAGACTGAAGAATCTCCCTTGGAGTCAAGGAGTGACTCCCCTGCTTGGCAGGCACCAAAAACTACAACAACAGTCGCAAACAACGCCGCTCCCGCTGGAGCCTGAAGTCCCTGCAGCACAGGAAGAGGATTTCCTGACTTCCCTAAGGCCATCATGAGTCCCCAGCAAAGCTGAGGCAAGTGGACCCCACGAGTGATGAGGAACCGCAGGCCCTAGGTACTGTGCACTATTGTCGAGTGCAACCCTTTTATGACATTCTACAAACCTGTGCTTTGGACCACATATGGTCCCAGCCTCTAGCAGGAATTCCTCCAAAGATCAGAGGCCTACTCCTTCCCGAGTGACCGTGGGCCCCTGTTGAGTGAACCCTCCCAAGGCGTCTTTGCGATCCCTTGCCAGCTGGCTTGTGGGTCCCCTGACGACTTTTATACAGAACCAAACGGATCCCCTGGTTGCTCCAGGCCTGCCCTGATTTACCCTTGCTGGGTGAGTCCCACAGACCTTGCTGGTCTGCACCATTGACTTTTTGTTCTTTCCATGAGACTTGCTGCTACCAAGGCTTGTTGGCTCCAATCGGGTCGCTGATACTGCAGTCAGATGCAGACTTCGTGGGATATGCTGAATCCAGATCCTGGTCATCATCGACACACCTGGTCCTCGTGGCTGAAGAGTCAAGATACCTGTGAACGACCTGAATCTGTTGACGACGGTGGGCATTCATCTTCCTTGCCCCGGGTCACTGCCAAGTGACTTTGAACACTGTCCCCTCTGCTTTCAGGTCTTCCTTCTTCTGAATCCAGGCTTGGATTCCACCGGACACTTCTTCTGTCTCCACAAGCAGCAAGTCTTCATTGGCTCCCATTGAAAACGACGCCGCGACCCGACACCAAAGAACACCTATGCACCCGGCTTCCCTGGGTGAGGTAACTCCAGCACTACAGTGCTCCTGTGGGTGTTGGCCCTAGAACTACTTACCCTGTAAGTGACTTGCTTGTAGGTACTCCCGAAGTGCCCTAAAACTCTTAATTTCCAACCGCGACTTGCCCCATTGAAGTCTACGGCGATCCGCGCCTGTGTTCACTCACTGCACGTGTCCCCCGTGGGTCCTTTACTTACCTGCCTTGGGTGGTTTTGTGAGGCCCCAGCACTTCTGAAGGCCCTAGGCCTTGTCCCTTTGCAAGTCGTTGTTCTTAAGTCTCTTTTTTAGTATATGGTCTGGTACTCCCCTAGGGCCCCAGACATATTTGTGCTAAATTTGTTATGAAACCTTGATTTGTACATATGTTCCTGACTTCTAATCTCACAAGAGATTGGTAGAGAGTTGTTTAGTAATAAATACATATATATTTGATATATACCTGTGTGGCGTCTTTTCATTTGGTGATTCAAGAGATTGTGTGGTAAAACAAGCTGCTTTACATTCCTCCAAGACTTAGCCTGAAGGCTGCTCTCCACAGCTACCACTAGGATAGCTTTCTCTAGAGGTTGTCTTAAACCTACCTACCATAAGAGTCGAATTGTACTGGTGTAAGGTGTCCACTTTAACTAGTGAACAGCATATACCAGGACAACTTCTCACAGGCATGCTCCGACCCATCCAATTATAGATTGATAACACATCGATGTAGAGGCAAAAATCTATGCATCAAACTTGCTGGTAGACTTGCAGGATTGTGTCAGTCGCATAAACCTTATCCCAAACACACAAACAGGATTTCGGGCAGGAATGAGCACCCTAACGAACATATCTGCAGTTACACTTCTAGCTAACCAATCCATTGCAAAATTGAACTTCCTGCACGCGTGCTTCATAGACCTGAAAGCAGCCTTCGACACAGTCCCGAGACTTAAGCTACGGGCAAAAATGAAAAGATGGAGAGCTCCAACCAAACTACTAGAGGCAATCATCAACCTTTATTCACAAACATGGGTTCAAATAAAAAAAGGAGACGAGCGAAGCCTTACAAATAAAATTCCAACAAGTAATGGCCTAAAACAGGGGTGCGTGTTGGCCCCCTGTTTATTCAACATCTGCACAGCCGATTTGGAGAAAAATCTTCGCTCAACACAAGGCAATCCCCCAAAATTGGGGAAAACATCAATAGTAAGTCTACAACACGCGGACGACATCGTCCTTTTATCACAAGCGCCACTAGGTTTTGCAGCTGTTGATCTCCCAACTTGGAGCATACACCACCTCCGCCCAACTGGTAATCAACCATCAAAAATCGAAGGTGGTGTGCTTTTCCAATTGCCACAAAAAACGCACTAAATTCATCTGGGCGTTAAACGATAAACCTTTGTCCCAGGTGGGCACATGCAAATATCTAGGGTTCCATCTAGACCGACATCTCAATTTCAAGCAACACCTGGACCAAGGGCTAACTAAAGCCAAACAACTGAGATTTGCATTTAAAACCCTGCAGAAAAAACTTAGCAGCTGTTCAACAAGCCATTTGCTTAAGGTCATTGCAGCAAAATTCTTGCCATCCATATCGTACAGATCCGAAATGATAAATGTAAAGGATGCAAAGGTTTTAAACACAGCACAATCCAGTCTCTTCAAGAAATTGTTCTCAATTCCGCGTCATATTTCACAAGCACAGATAAGTCTAGAATATGGTCTAAAAAACCAGATACCCGCAAGAAAAAGAGCCTTGGTTAAATACTACTGGAGGATGAGGTCAGCTGAAGATAACACCTTAGCCCATTATTGCTGGCAGAAGATCTAAAAACAATCCAGGCTAAGCAAATCCATATTCTCAGCTTTAAAGAAATCGATTTCCGCATTACAGCAAGACAGGGTGTGGCACACAACAATGATGTACTCTGAGTGTAAAAATGCAGCAAACAAAGCCATCAAGCATCACTCATTGTTAATAGACAAAGCCGCCGTGGCCCAGAAACCACACGCATGGGGCGTGAAGCAATCCTACAAAATGCTGAAACCCCAACCGTACCTGTCAGAACACTTTTCATACCAAAAAAAAGCTGAACCTGACGCTACTAAGGCTGGGCTCCTTCCCTTAGAAAGATCTCACTCCAAAATGGAAACAGACGTGGATGACAAAGGTATGCCGCCTCTGTGGACAAGGAGACGAGTCACTATTACACAGCTTATGTATTTGTCCTGCGCTATTAGACGTTCGGAAATCCCTCCTTCGAGAAACACTGAGGAGAGAACAAATAAGGACCTGCAGAGCGGCAGTCATACAATGTCTAGGAGGCTTGTCAGTCCAAATGTCCTGCAAAGCAATAAAACTTTGGAACCTAACGGCAAAGGAACTAGACAAGAACGAATGCTGAACCGGACTATACAAGAGGGGACTGCTTTGCACACTCACTTTTTTAATTTCGTCGTTCATTCTCTTTTAGCGCTTGCAAAACATTACATCCTGGAGAAGCAAGCAAGTCAGTTTTTAACTTATCTATCTAGATTGTTTGTACTCCTCCACACATATGAATACTGACATGTTTACATCTTCTATTGCCTTTTAACTGGACTAATCATTTTGATGGCTTATGTATCTTGGTGGCATGTTCCACCCTTTTATGATTTAAAAATAATCAAATCAAATTATTTTCTACAGTGCCACTGTAAACTCCTCTTACCAAGGAGAGAATAGTTCCTGGCAACTATCGAAAATGACAACCTTGTCCCATCAGGGATCATGGAAACAGTACAGTACTTTTCACTCAGTCACTCGTGCTCACTTTGTCTCAGAGAGATACACAGAATAAACTGTGGGGACGTTTTCAAAAAGCATTTATTGAACCAGCGTCATTCTAGTGTAAAATAGGTGTGCTGAAACAACCATAAGACAGAAACAGATATAAATGATTATAAGCACCAACAGAGTAAATGGGTGGCATATTTGTACCATAGTGCTAAAACAATGAATATAGGCAGGTTTGTAAATACATGACAATAATAATGCGTACTCCTACGATGCAACCATCACTAGATGTACCTAAGTGCACCTAGCATGTATGTAGGTGTAGAGCCAAGACTCCCCCTAGGATGAAGCCATCCCCATTCCCTGGTGTGAGAGAATGAAAGACCCCTTCTTGGTCTCGAGATGGACACCCCGCGAGGGATGTCAGACAACTGCGTGCTGGAGTGTCTGCGTGCAGGAACCTCAGCATCTCACGTCAGTGTGTCATCATGGAAATCTTTCTCCTCTGCCTGCCCCAGCAAAGATATGGTGTATATATGCCGAGGATGACGGAAGGAATGACCCTTATACATAGTTATTATGCAGAAGATGGTAATCCTGCTGTGATTCTGAGAATTCTCATTCATAATAAATGAGGCTAGTTTTCTGGGAATACCACACAACATTTATGCAGCACCTAACTAGGTAAAAGGTCAATACCAAAAAATGTTATGTAGTACAATGGCAGGGAAATGTAGGTGGAAGGTTAGGTGACTACCTAGGCCTATATTGGGGTACATTAAAAAACATAACAATACAGACTCCTACCTAAAGTGCACATTGTTGAGTGGTATAAGTTACTTTGTGTTTTAAACTTTGTCTTGGAAAGATACATAGGAATTTTCTTCATATATGAATGGATTGCTGTCTAATACTAGAAACACTATTACAATTCCATTTGTATAAACTACCCTGACTACACCTTCCTTGTACCTCTTCTGCAATAACTTCTTCTACATTTCTAGGTACCATCACCTCTTTTGCTATAGGACTACCATTCTTCATTTCATAACAGTGTCCTCTTCAATCAATAGCATGAACTAATTTGGTATCCTGGAGATAGCTTTCTTCATTAAGTATGCATCCATTGTCCACAAAAAACTGTATAACAGTTACTTCTATTCACTACTCTTTTAGTGTGGTTTTGTCTCCACACGCACAATACTATTTTGTCAAGAGTCTTCATTCTATTTAGAATCAAAATTAAAAGCTTCCTCTTCAAAGTAAAGGCCTTATCAACTACTCTCTCAACTCGTTCTTTCTGTTTCACAGCATCTCTTCTTCTTCTACACTTTTTTAAAATTTAACACAAAATTTACAAGGCTGTAACTATGCAATCATTATAACATTTGCGCAGAACCTACGCAGTCATCTAAATACCCACTTACAACCCAGGCAGTCATTGAAATACTGAGGCACACTAATGAAACACTCAGGCTTTACTCATGTAATTATGTAGAGAATAATATTGTAGTAAACCTATCACCCATATTGTCTAAAGAATACATATTTCTCAGTAAAGCTTGTAAATGCATGTGTTTGTGGTTGAATACATCAATACTCCCTGAATTATTGAATGAGTGCATAGGTAGTGCCCAGGCTATTCCCTGAGGATACAAATAGTGCCTAGATGATTCTCTGACTATGGCATAATTCCATGAGTCATTCCATATCTGTATACTTACTGCCTGAGTGTCTGCATGAGTATACCATTATTATCTGGGTATTTGGAGGAGTACATGAGTAGAGCTTGAATGATTCAACAAATACGTGACTAATGCTTCAATAATTCAATGCATGCGTAGATACTGGTAGGATGATTAAATTAGTGCAACTCTAGTACCTAGATACTTTCAAGAGTGCATACATAGTATAAAGGTGATTTATGCAGTGCATGGATGGTGCATACATGGTTGTTTAAGCCCATGCATAGCACCTAGCCTATTGGATGAGTGGATGAATAGTGTTTCAGTGATGGGATACTGCCCACTTCTTTTTGGTTGACTGAACAGGTAGTGCCTGGATGCTTACATACCTACATGGGTAGTGCCTGGAGAATTGAACACGTGCATCAGTAAAGCCTGCCTAATTAGATGAGTGCATGACTACTGTCTGAGTGACTGCATGATTCCATTGTTAAAGCTTGAGAGATTGGATGAAAGTAAGTATACTGCAGGGGTGATTGTATTAGTGCAAGACTATTGGCTCAGTAATAAAATGACTGTATAGGTACTGGATGGGTGATAGGTTTACTAAATTGTACTCTCTACGTAATTACATGAGTGCATGAGTAGAGCCTGAGTGTTTTATCAGTGCTCGCATGTGCCTCAGTAGTTCAATGACTGCATGGGTTGTATTCCTGTTTAATAATATTACTAAAAGTACTACAGCTCCCAGAATGTAAATGACAGATGAATCTATTCTGCACATGATGTTTAGACATTTAAAACATTCTTAGTTCCTCATTGCAACTTTCCACAAGACTATACTGGTATTTTTCAATAAAATGCACAGCGTAATAAACAGGCACTAATTCATTTTTCTCTGCCTTTCCAAAACATTCACCACTAACCTCTTAACCACATACCCACTAATAGATACATTTCATCTCACATTTTTTTTCTCATCACTGTAATACTCCTTTTAATCAAACTCCCATATACATTTTCATTTCTAATGTACATTTTTAAAATAATTACAAAGTTATATATGTATACCACTGAATTTGGTTTGTAGATTATATTGTTGTTTTAGCTCTTTCTGCATAGTTTTGACACTGTTAAGATTTGTAAAAACTAAGCACAAGAATGGAACATCACTCTCATACAAAGCAACTCTAAAATGGCAACCTCTTCAACTTTCCACTCTATCATCCTGAGAAAAGCAGCAAATTAAATCATGTATTTCATTTTAGACTACTGAATCTCCACTTGTGAATGGCTAGCATCTGTTAACCCTTTTCTCTTTCAAAACAATGTTTCAGTCGGCACGTTTTCGCGATGTCTTCCCGATGATTGTGGAGAAACCGCGAAAAAAGACGTAGTTCAAACCTATTTCTAGCTTCATTTTTCTGAAATTTAAATACTACACAACTGTTTATTACATAGTCCTGAATTGGAAATTTAAACCTGCCATTACTTATATTGTGTCATCATTCCTCAACTTTAAAAAAATGTTCTGTCTCTTTAACACCCCCAAAACAGTCTTAGCTCAGTATACCTAGCAACCCAGTCGAACCAGTAGGTCAAAAGTTCACTGCACATTCTAGAAAGAACATGCTGCTTCCAAATAAGATACAGCAGGTGTGCTTTACTCCACAGATTCAAAAACATATCCATGTCTGTATTTTATTTCTTTTCTTAAACAACAGCCAATACTAATACTTCTTGCTGGGGTATCCAACACACTAACTAATTTTATTCACTTTTATGCTGACAGCATCCAATGAAATATACATATATAGATATTTGTTTTTAAAAACACCTTTGTTTTAACTGCTTTTCCTTTGGAAAACTACCTCATCCAGCTCCAGCCATCTTCTGACTACCATGGCTCCTACACTTCAAAATGCTTAGAGTATGGATTGTGGGCCACAGCTATATCTATTGGGTTAAAGAGGCTGCAAAAAAGAGAGGTATTGACAGGGACTTGGGTTTGCCAAATGTGCAGATTACTCGGTTTGTACAGAGAGGGTTAAAGTTTCATCAGTTGCTGGCTTTGGTTAAATCCATTATGGATTCTCAAGCTCCTCACTTCATGATTGTGCACTGTGGTGGCAACAACGTAGGCCCATTGATTGAGGTAGGGCTAGAAATCCTATTGAAAGAAACTTTTGCAGAAATGATGTCGCTTTACCTCACACTTTCTTGGTGTACTCTAATATATATTATACAATTAGGGACCCACAGGGGCACTAGAAGGGTAGAGAGGTCCTCAAAAAAGAGGTAGGAAGGGACGCATCCTTACTATTATATATATTCAAAATGTAATGGGTGTCCCTTCTGAAGGGACACCTTTTATGTTTTGAATGTACTCTAATATATGCCAAAGACAGAAATGGAAGTGGTCAAATCAGTTCTGTCCACAGATTGACAAAGCCACAAAACATGTTAATAAAACTGTTTCTGCATTCCTCAGAGATCATATCATGGGCTGTACCTTTAAAACAATCTGTGTTTTTGACATGCATGGAATTTATAGAAATGATGGAGTGCACTTTACAGATGAAGACAACAGGCTGTTTTTAAGTAACTTGAAACTCTGCATCCAGTCTTATGTGTAGCAGCCATATACACACAGCCAACATAACGGCTCTTGTCAGAGCCACCATAGTACCCTAAATATTGTGAAGTTTCTTTCTAAAGGTTTGCCACCGTCAGCCCGTCGGTGGAGGTCCCACCGCCATTGGACCCTGTCTCACCACCTACCACATTTTAATGGCAGTCAGATGGTTGGCGGTCGGAGAGACCGACTGTCACTGATCTGATGGGCTCAAGGAGCCAGTCGGACCATTGGAGGGAACCGCAAACCCTAAAATGGTGGTGGTGCCTGCCAGGCACAGCTGCAGGGATCAGGATGTCCCTTCCCGCCGGCCGTTTCATGGCGGTTTGCCCGCCATGAAAAGGCAGGCAGAAAGGGACATTGGGGCCTGTAGTGGGCCCCCTTCCCCCGTGGCCCTCAGTCATTAGGTCTAGGTTGATATAAGAACAGATTTCCATCATCAACCTATATATAACCTGTATCTAGATATATGCTTGCTTTTAACCTTATTATGAATTTTAATGTGTACTTTTGCTCTTTCTTTTGTAGGAGGAAAGGAAGGGACCTTATCCAGGAGATGTGAGAGGATCTTTGTTCCCTACCCTTTTCTTCGTGACATCACGTCATCTTGATTGGATTACAGCATGAGATAAGACTGTTGATTTTCTTTATTTAAGATATTTGTAGTAGTATAATTTGTTGAGTAGATTGGTTTAGTTTCACAGGAACACTTGAGAAGCACATGAGGGGGGAACACTAGGGGATAAATTGGTGACTTCCAGCGCAGATCTGCATACGTTTGAATGGGGACATTCACTCTCTCCTTGTGAGAAAGTAAGGGGCTGATAGTTATGTGCCATACTATGAAGCCACTTGGCGAACTACAGTGTCAACATAAACTAGCGGGATTTCCACCCAGCTGCGTAAACAGCGCTTCGCCAGCCACTAAGGTGTAATCACCTTATACAATTGAAACTTTATTGACAATAAGACTTAACCTCTGAACAAGTATGCTCTGCTCACTCTACGCTTTATGAGCCACTATGGCGCTAACATTTTTTGTAAAATAACTTTATCAAAAATAAGTTTAAACGATATGACGTTCCGTGTTTATTTCGTAATCATGAACACACGGTTATATAATGTTGAATGCCCGCAAGGCTGCGCTGTACTAGCAGGCAGACACAGATGCACTGCAAGAGTATAACCAGCGATTTTGCAGACACTTTCTCCAGAGTACAGGCACCAATAGTATTGTTAGCCATCCATCAGGACAGCAATCACCACAGGTCAACATCAGCCCGAATAGACCTCTATTGATATAATCATGAGAAGAAATCATGAGAGAAAATACTCACAATATACATAGGAGGGAATGGATTGGTATGAAATTGTTCACTGCAATGCATTCCATGAATCTGTATATAAAACAGGCGCTGTTCTAACACGCCAGTGTGTGATCAAGACTGCCTTGACAGTCGAAACGCGTAACTGGCAATACATCTATGGTATTGCAAGAGATCCTGAGTGTGCGACTACTTGGTCTTCGAGATTTAATTAATGTGGCCAGTGGGCTCCACTGGCGAATCGCACCACCTATCAATGGGTTGCAGGGGGCAAGAAGGAGCAAATCGAGCAATCGAGTATCTGAATTAATTGGATGCCCCTACCGAGCAACCTTCCTTTGAGAGCGTGTAAACCAGACACCGAAGAAGAAGAAAGACGGAGGAGGAAATCCCTAGTACGGATGCCAAAGGAAGCTTCAGGATTGCAGCCCGCAGCCCGGAGGTGAGTGGACCGAGTCCTGTGTATGGGAGGTAGGGGGGGATTAGGACGGGTCAGAGGACACGTACAGTCCTCCTTGACACCCGATTCACATGACAGAGTTCATTCACGGCTCTGGCAGGCGGGTAGAAACAAACAACCGCAGCACGGTCATGACGTGCGCATTACAAATACCGTTTGAGGGTTGAAATATCATTTCATACAGAACTACCCCTTACGTTACCCTAACAGCTGGTTTGAGATACGGGATAACGGCTAACACGCACAATAAGTAATCCCCTACCAACAGGGACTGCATTAAATTAACAACTGGGGTAATTATTGTGTACTACTTTTTCCTCAATCATCACGGAAAACTGGAACTATACAGAAGAGTGAACAATCGAATCTGGTTCACGCTGAACAATGTGTATGGAAAGACAATACGCATATATTATAATTCTTAAATGGCAGTAGGAGCTGCTTAATCAAGAGGGGATTCTGCATACCTACCCAGTCACACATTTGGGTTCTCCTTATACTTCCACTATATGTGGAAGTAAGATACAGGTTTGGAGCTTACGCCAGCAGTGCGGCAATGGATGAAGAATCAGAGAGACGGGAGGTTGCCCAGAGTCTATTCACGAGAGCACCAAATAAAAATCAAACCTATAACGAGACTACCACCAAAGACACTACCTTGCATGACAGCCTAAAAAAACTGGGGAAATTGAAACGCTCTGAAATCTCCAAATGGTGGGAAGCCATATCCCTAAAGGATTATTTGGACACGAGTTTGGTTCCCAGAGGGCTACGCATCTACACAACTCCATCATATGAATCTTCTAACCCCAAGATGCTCGAGGAATGGGTGGAAAACTCAGCCCAGATCTCCAAAAACATGCTTATTATCCTAGTTAAATATGCATGGGAAGACAGGGAACAAATCATAAAAAACCTGAAATCCTTGGAATAAGATCTGAAAACGCACAAGGAACAAGATACGATAAAGAAATTTCTCACAGATCTTAAAGTGAGACTGAAAGTGTACGAAGACGATCTAAAGGCGCGCAAACAGAGAAAACTCCATCATGATTGTACGGACTATGAAAATTGCAGAATTTTAACCTACAGTCATAAGTATGACCACTTGTAAGATAAACTACAGGAAGGAGAAGAAATAGAAGATACTACAGCCATGACAATGGTACGGAATCTGTGACCAGCAGTGACACTGAGACCCTACCAACTGAAAGAGCTGATCGACAAGCCTCAAGGGGAGGGGCAACGAAGGGTCCAACTACTTTTTTAGACGAATATCGCCTCCTGAGAACGGGGCGACAAACACCGAGAACGACACCAGTACCAAAGACATGAGGCAGAGGACGAGGACAGAGAGGGAGGGGCCGAGGATGAGGCCAGGACGAAACAAGCAGAGAAGAAAACGAAACACACAGAGATACCAGAAGAGGCAAAAGACATGGAAGAGGACCAGTGGGAAACAGGTCGATGGGAAAGAAACAACAATAATGGATGATGAAACGGTACAAAAAACCATTGTTAATCTTTCCAAAAGACCACTCACATTGCTAGAGAAAAGAACACTCTGTCTAGGGCTCTCTTTCTGTCCTTCAGGCCACTTCAGTTACCCCGAAACCAAGATAGATGTCTTCAAATTTATTCGAAAATTAAAATTAAAGAAATGGCACTATCTAAAAAATAATAATTCCAGAACCTCAAATGATAACAAGAGAAGAGGAAATTTAGGAGAGGAATCCGGCAACACTGAACTTGGGTTTAAAGACCTCCCCATACTATTAGCTCTACAAGAACTACTGGTAGAAACCGGAATAGAGGAGAGCGCCTCATTAGACACAATTGATGTTAACCTTGATTACCCAGCTGCCACAAATTTTAAACCAAAATCTATTTTCATGCCGAATATCGCTCACGATAACATCGACACTTTTCATGATACAGTCACACATGACCTGATCCAAGCTAGACAACACAAAAATAGAACTACCGCACAAACCAACTTACCCTTTGCCCAGAAACAGATCATAAAATCGTTGTCAGATGAAACATTGGTCATACGCCCAGCAGTCAAGGGTGGAAACATTGTTCTGTGGGATAAAGATATGTATAGGAAGGAAGCTCTATGACAACTGGAAGACGAAAGATTCTACACTAAGATAGGTACTCAGGAATATAACAAGAGTATTCTTAGTTTGTGGAACAACTTAGAACAATGGAAAGATAAAGGTATCTTACTCTGGGAAAAAACTGCTATCTGAAGCAAGACTATCCCAAACTGCCCACTTTTTATCTTTTACCGAAGATCCACAAAAACGCACTTACACCGCCAGGGAGACCGATCATTTCATCATTTGGGAGTGTATCGGAGAAGATCTCCAAATATGTGGATCACTTCCTAAGACAATACGTCGTGTCACTCCCTTCATACATCAAGGACACAAAAGACTTTTTATGTAAATTGAATAATATTGTGTGGGAAGCAAACTTTCTACTGATTACAATGGATGTTAATTCATTGTACACTATCATCAACCACAATTCAGGTATTAGTGCCTGTCTACATTTCCTGGAAAACAGACCCATGAGATACCTCGAACATACTAATGTTCTTGTGGAAATGATGAGATTTTGCATCCACAATAATATTTTTATGTTTGACGGTACACTGTACAAACAAACACTAGGAACAGCGATGGGTACGTACTTTGCTCCCAGTTTCGCTAATCTGTTCCTGGGAGCATGGGAGGAAGAAATCAGAAAAGATGAGACACTTACACTTATGTTTGAAAAAGTGGCAGTATGGCTCCATTACATAGATGACCTTTTTGTCATCTGGAAAGGAAGAGAGGACTCTGCTAGGGACTTTGTGAGCAAACTAAACAACAGGTGCAACCTCATACTTACACCATGAACAGAACATCTATAGAGTTTCTGGATGGGATGGTGGTTGTGGATGAGGGTAAAAAGAAGTTATAGACTAGAGTACACCATAAAATCACAGCTGGCAACAGTTTACCCCATGCCCTCAGCAGTCACCCTGAAACTGTCAAGTGGAATATCCCTTTTGGGGAACTGCTGAGGGCAAGGAGAAACTGTAGCACAGATGATCTGTAAGAGGACGAACAAAGATGCATGATTGAAAGATTTAAAGAAAGAGGTCATCTGATGTGGGTTCTCAACAAAGCCATCAGGAGAGTTAAAACCATTCAGAGGGAGGAAACACTACAAGAGAAAGTCACGAATAGTGCACAAACAGAGGAACAAAATACTATGAGAGTTATCCTCACATACAATTCAGAATTGAGCAAAATCCACAGAATACTTGCCAAAACCTGGAATATTCTTGAATGTGTTCCCATCATAGTACATGACTTACCTCCACATCCAATGGTCACTTACAAGAGAGGGAGAAACTTGAAAGACCTCCTAGTAAAAGGTAATATAACCAAGAAATCACAGGGTTTACAGCACACTTTGCAGGGATTTTTCCCGTGTGGACACTGCAAAGCTTGCAGTAACAGTCACATGAGAAAAACATACCAAACCCCCAACGGCGAGAAAAACATAAAGCAATTTCTCACATGTAGCACCAACTTTGTTGTTTATGCTCTTGAGTGCCCATGCAATCTGAGATATGTAGGGAGCACTACTTTTGTGGCAAAGAAAAGAGTGCTTGAGCACTTGAGAGCAATAAACAACAAAGATTTTCACTACCCAGTTGCTAGACATTTTGAGGAATACCATCTCTCAAATAGCTCACTCCTGAAATATTACATATTGGAGCAGGTCAAACAGAACCCTAGAGGAAGTAACAGAACGCTGCAACTCAGGCAACGTGAATCATGGTACATATTGGACATACAAACTAAGAGCCGTATGGGCCATAATCAGGATGAAGAATTGGGGATTCATCTTCATGAAAACTAGATCATGATGTCATTTCTTCTTCGAATACTGTCCTTCTGCTTGCTGTTTCTCCTTTTTACTACTGTCTATGTTCATCAGTGTCTGTTTTCGCGATGGGCGATACCACTGTAATTTTCTTTCCTCTGATTCTTTTATGCACACCATACTGCTTAGTAAGAGTCTAGGTTGATATAAGAACAGATTTGCATCATCAACCTATATATAACCTGTATCTAGATATATGCTTGCTTTTAACCTTATTATGAATTTTAATGTGCACTTTTGCTCTTTCTTTTGTAGAAGGAAAGGAAGGGACCTTATCCAGGAGATGTAAGAGGATCTTGGTTCCCTACCCTTTTCTTCGTGACATCACGTCATCTTGATTGGATTACAGCATGAGATAAGACTGTTGATTTTCTTTATTTAAGATATTTGTAGTAATATAATTTGTTGAGTATATTGGTTTAGTTTCACAGGAACCCTTGAGAAGCACATATGAGGGGGGAACACTAGGGGATAAATTGGTGAGTTCCAGTGCAGATCTGCATACGTTTGAATGGGGACATTCACTCTCTCCTTGTGAGAAATTAAGGGGCTGATAGTTATGTGCCATACTATGAAGCCACTTGGCGAACTACAGTGTCAAGACTAACACGCAAGATTTTCACCCAGCTGCATAAACAGTGCTTCGCCAGCCACTAAGGCGTAATCACCTTATACAATTGAAACTTTATTGACAATAAGACCTAACATCTGAACAAGTATGCTCTGCGCACACTACGCTTTATGAGCCACTATGGAGCTAACAGTTTTCATAACCTAACTTCATTGAAAATAAGTTTAAACGGATATGACGTTCTGTGTTTATTTCCTAATCACGAACACACAGTTACATAACGTTGAATGCCCTCAAGGCTGTGCTGTACTAGCAGGCAGACACAGATGCACTGCAAGAGTATAACCAGCGATCTTGTAGACACTTTCTCCAGAGTACAGGCACCGATGGTATTGTTAGCCGTCCATCAGTGTTGTATTCCGCTTTAGGTGTCCGTATATAGCTTTTCCTTAAACACGTCCTTATAGAGGCACAATTCGCCTTGCCCTTATATAGGCATAAGATCCCAGTCCTTATTTAGGCATTAGCCATGCACTCCAAATACAGGCATGGTCACCGACATCCGTCCACCCTAAACGTCACAACGAGTTCTTAGAAACCAAACCCTAAGCCCAGAGTAGGTTTATTGATTTCTCCAAGAACTCATCTATTATGCATGAACCACTATTCCTTAAGGGTTCATTCCTGACGTCTTCTTCTGTCCGACTTCACATCAATTATAACATTCCAAGGCACCTACCAGGTATAAATATACCTTCCCTTGCCCAAGCAAGTTAGAGGAGACCTCGACTTCAGAGGAGCCCTTGACGCACTGAGAAGAGACGCTGTCATCCCTGCTCGCAGAGAATCCAGCACCAAGTGTTCTGATTCCCTTCGCGGGGTGTTAGAGTTCGAGATCCGGAAGGAGATTCCCACCTCTCTCATTCTCAAGGTATGGAGCTGACTAGAACCTAGAGGGACTCTTGGCATACCAGACTCTTAGTATACCATACTATAGAATACTTCACCTACTTCTTACCTTGCCCTATAACTAGACTAGGTTAGGTACACTGGGGTAGAACTAGCTTAGAGAAGCATCGTATGAGTACTCGCATTTTTAGCTCATGTTATTTATGTATGTGAATATATGTATCATAGCTAAAAGATAATGCTAGCGCAGTATTATTTCTTTCTACTGCTTACGCTGTACATTATATATCTCGCATACTGTCTTGTGATCATAACAGCTCATATCCCTTACACGAGAAACAAGACTGTTCAATAAATCCTTTTTATTGAAACGCCCGTCTATTCTTTCTGTGTAACTCTGAAGAAACTAAGAATGCACGATTAGCTGAGTGAAACTGTTATCTATTGTTTCCACGATACTGAGAGTGTTCCGATTCTAAAGGGAAACAAAGTTGTCATGTTTATGCGGTTGCCAGAAACTACTCCCTTCTTGTTTACAAGGAGTTTCTAGTGGCCTCTGAGTTAGCTGGCACAAAGTAATTAAGTTTAATATACTCGATAGGGAAATACTGACCTCAGTCCTATGTCGAATCTATAGGGTATATTATTCCAATGCGCAGAGCCTATTAGGGAAATAGGAACTACACTACATGGCACCCAACGGTTTGGTAAGGCACTAATTTAATGCTAGATACTGAGTAACTCAGTCGTGCTTTTCTCTCAGAGACCCCTACTCACATACTCCATAAGACGTCTGGAGTGGGTAGGGTTAAATATCCACCAAAGCTAAATAGGACAAAAAACCTATAGATTAGCTGTTTGGTTTGTTCAACGTTGAAGGATACAGTGTTCCAAAATATTGTACACCTTATCTTTTGTTTCCTTGAAACTTGTTCAACATTTTTCAAAAACAAATGTCAGTGTAAATACGGCTGACCCAGTCGTAACAGCTTTTAACTTTACCGGTTTAAATGAAGCAGATGAGGGTGTTATAAACATCCATCCAAACTTAAGGAGAGCCATCCTCTAAAACCTATAAAACACGGCCTACCACCAAGAGGTGGAAGAGCAGTTTTCGTGATAGAGGCACACAAATCCTTTCAGACAGAGGTATTCTATTCATGGATAGTATTCCCAGAATCTAATCCAGTAACAAGAGTGTTTCACTTCTTTAAAGAAGATGAACCACCAGAGGAATATATTCCTTTCGAGGATATTGAAATTCCACTCACATACCAGGAGCATCATCCCTGGTTTAAAGGCGCCCTAAAACATCACAAAAACATTACCAGGCTTGGTCCACTAGGTAGACCAGGAGCAACATGGCCGATTCTAGCCGGCTACATACCTCATCCTGACATCGATGTAATGTCAGACGAGGAATTACTTACTCAACTACAAGAGTTAATAAAAATTTACAGACAATTAGTCCAATATGTCATGCGGACTTTCACAGTCCAACCACCAATGACCATTCCAAATCAAACCCCTCAACAGGGGAATACACAAAAAATTACTCCACAGACTTTACACGCAGTCATGGGTAAAATGCCCACAAAACGTGAGCAAATTCCATTCTGGATAGCTCAAAAAATTACTCAAATCGAAGCAGTATTTCCAAATACTAGCCCTTATGAGAAACACAGAATCCTAACAATCTGTTTACCAATGGGGATCACACCACAACTGGAAGATTCCACCACTTGGGGCGCAGTCTTTGCTGCCATCTATACTAAAACACATGGTGTTCCGTCAATTGCATTAATACCAGATGTCCTGAAACAAATTCAAAATGAATACGGGGCAGAACCTGCTCTGAATTTAGGTATGAAATTACTGGAAAACTTCGACCAGGTCTCAACAATATCATTATCTAATATTAAAGGGGAGGCAGCATCAGTGGTGATCTACCAACGCTTAAGGGAATTTGATGTTACAGAACATCAACATGAACTACCCAGAATAATAGAACAATCTTATGCAGAATTAGGCAGAGATAGTTTGGGTGGAAAACATTTGAAGCCAAAACTATCTGAAAGTCCTGAGAAGGACTCTATTAAACAAAGTCCTACATCTTCTAAAAAGAAGTGGGAAACTAATAAACAAAATTCAAAAGAGACACGTTCTCAATCCCGAGGTAGGTCTCCTCAAAAGGAGCCCTCTGAAAGGAGGTATAACCTCAGGAATAGGGATAATTTAAGAAAACCTGACAGGTATCAAGATACTGATACACGTTCCTCTCATACCTTTCAGATATCATCACAGACATCGGAAAGAAGAGGACGGTGAGAACATAGAGAAGAACGCGTGAAATCCAAAGATGATAAACACGTTCAGAAAAATAAATCAAAACCTCAATTTACAAAAAAGAAGGTAGCAGGTCTGAAGGTCAGACATGCCGAGAATACTGAGAACACAGCTCAAGAATGGAGAATGGGCTCAGACAATGCTGGACAGTGCAGCAGAAGTCACAATAGCTCGCCAGAACGTGAAGGAACTTCTGGAGACAGTGGACTTGAATGAGTACATCACAGTAGAGACTGTAGACACCAGGGTTAGTACTCCACAAAAGTTATATGAAATAACACTCCTAATTGAGGGAGACATACCAAGAAAAGTGAAAATAATCTTTTGGGAGAAACTTTCAAGGGGTTATGATATACTTCTAGCAGAAAAAGACTGGCCACCACAATTTGTCAGGGAGTGCCCACATGGTGAGGACATCATTATGTCTGCCTTCTCCAACCATATTCCAATTCACATAAAATATACTTATGCCAGGAAATGGGCAGTTGCCCAGGCCCCAGCATTATATAAAAATCATGTAGGATGGGATGATGACTCACCTCACCACAAAATATATCTAAAAAATGAACTTACTGCACAAAGGCAGTACCCAATAAAGCAAGAAGCTAAAAAACAGGCCAGGGAGATCTTAGATCAACTTAAATACCAAGGGGTGATTGAAACATGCACCTCCTCAATGAACAATCCTTTGCTTCCTGTATCCAAACCAGACAATACATATCGTCTAGTTTTGGATTACAGACACTTGAACACTTGTTCAAAAACATTTGCAGTGCAAAATGCACATAGTACAGCATTAATGAATAACATTGTGCGTAAAAATATAAAACCACATTAGACATTTCAAATGGTTTCTTTTGTCAAAACATAGCACCTGAAAGCAGGTACTTAACAGCTTTCTCAATAATGGGGACCCAGCGTCAATTTTGTAGACTCCCACAAGGGTTCCAAAACAGCCCGGGTTATTCTCAGCAAGAGTAACAGAGTTACTACAAATTTATGATAATGAGGCATTGTCATATGTCGATGACATCTATCTGACAGACGATGACCTAGATAGGCACTTGAACAGGGTGAGTACCATTATATTGGGCTTCGCCTCTGAGGGCTATAAATTCAACTTTAAAAAATCCAGAATTGCTCATCTCAATGTCCTTTTCCTAGGATATGAGCTTTCAAGTTAAGGCAAGAGCCTGGCAGCTAACTTTTTAGAAAAGTGCACACTGCTCCAACCTCCAAAAACGCTGAACAATTTACAATCCATCTTGGGTTTCCTAAATTTTGGAAGAACTTACATTCCAAATTACGCAGAAAGGGTTAAACCTCTCTCTACGAATTAATCAAACCTGATTTTTCAACAAAACTTTGGACACGGGAACACACAGAAATCCTGCGTTCACTCCAAGCTAACATGTTAGCAACAAATCACTTACAAACATGCATAAATACACGCAATTTAGTGATCCGAATAATTTCGGGACAATGCGGATTCACCTATTTAACATTTAATGAGGGTGAAAAAGTACCAATAGCATACAAATCACATTTGTATACATAAGCAGAAATGCGCTTCACTTCAACAGAAAAAATACTGACAGCAGTTCAAATCACTGTAGCAAAAGAAAGAGCTCTAGCCCAAGGGAAACGCATTATTGTTGTAACTCCAGTACCAGCCTTAGAGGCGGTCACAAAGCGTGCATTCCAAATGCAAAAGCTTTACATCCTAGATGGAT
Organism: Calotriton arnoldi; assembly: GCA_963921515.1. NCBI lineage: Eukaryota > Metazoa > Chordata > Amphibia > Caudata > Salamandridae > Calotriton > Calotriton arnoldi. The sequence goes on along the minus strand of CAWUFW010002154.1, from coordinate 1,702,568 downwards.
ACAATGGGTTAATTCTCTTGCTACAACAGATGTTGAATATGTTTTTGATCCTGATTTAAAAACACAAGCGTTCCTGCAATATGAACATGAATGTCCTCTGCCCACTGAAATTCTGCCTCTAGATCAGTATGAATTTATAATTTACACTGACGGATCCGCACAACCCGCTACAGGGAGTAAGCAAGCTTACAGTGCAGCATGCGCAATCGTTAAAGGTTGCATGCAAGATGGTAACTTCAGACCAATGGTCACTAAAACTCAATCCCTAGGAGATTGTACAGCTCAGAGAGATGAATTACAAGCATTCAAACTGGCACTTGAAAGTACAGATCGCAAATTCCCCACACTCATAGTGTGCAATTCTTTTTACTGTGTTCAGTCGTATAATGAATATATACAGAATTGGCTTGAAAACAGGTTCAAAGATGCAAAAGGTGGCACAATAAAGCATAAAACGCTTTGGGAACAAGTAGTTCGGTTGAAAAACGAACTACCAAAGGCTCACGTAATACACACGCTGAGTCATCAAAGTGATGGCGTTCACATTGCAGGGAATTCATTGGCTGACAAAGCCGCAAAGGGGGCTGTTCAGACGGCTTCCGTAGCTGTGATCACTCGTTCAAAAACGAGAATAGAGAGTGAGATATTGTTGGCTGTCAATGCTTCAAGCAAAGGCAGTGGTGCAGCGTTACCAAAGAAATTTCCACTCAAGTACTCTTATGTAATTGATGCGAACAACGTTCCTTTTGCTCGAATCCCTGGAGTGGGGGATAGGGTAATACCAAACATGGAACTTAGAGCAGCTTTGATTTATGAAGCACATCTAGGGGAGGGTCTGTCACATCAAGGGATCTCTAAAACAATATTAACATTAAAAGAGATGTACTGGTGGCCTGAAATGAATACACAGATTCACATCTTCATCAATGACTGTATAGACTGCAATAGACAGTGTAGTGCAGAACGCCACCAGACACCATGCTACAAGGTAGCTTGCCCAGTGCAGACACCATTGTTAGACAGCATTAGACTATCTACGTGCAGGCGTCCTTTTGGACAAATGCAATCCCACAAATACTAAGTCAAGGTTCCTATGGATATGGCCTCAGCGCTCGGCTGACGCTCAAACTGTTATAAAAGATTTGCGAGTCTTTATCGGCACATACGCAATTGGCACACTACATTCTGACCAGGGCCCTGTGTTTAGCTCTCGGGCTTACAAAGAAGCCATGGCCAGTTTGGGTGTAGCATTGCGGTACTCCTCTCCGTTTCATCCTGAGGGAAATTCTGTTGTGGAAAGGAAAAACCGGGACATAAAGCAGTCTATAACAGCTAGAGTATTAGGTTCAGGTGATGGATGAGTCAAACATCTTTATGGGGTCCAGCACTCATTAAACAATTTGCCAAGAAGTTCTCTAGGGGGGTCACTCCATATGAGGTCCTATTTGGGACAAGAATGTGGGTTCCTGATCTCAAATGTAAAGGCACAGTGGTGGAAAATAAACCCTTTGATATCAAAGATCGTTTGGCTGTTTTACAGGATCTAAATGAACTAAGATCAAAACAAAGCAACGTGTTCCTGAAGCCAAACACCACTGGGGAAACACCGGCAGTCCCAGCAAGGCCTGTCTGGATCCCAAAAGTTGGTGATCTAGTCAGAGAGAAGATTGCGGACAAGAAGGAATTTGGACCTTCTTACAGACAAGCAGTACCTGTTCTAGCCATACACGGAACAAGAACAGTACTTCTGCCGCCCCTTGCTGGAAAAAAGGAGAAAAGATTTGTGTCAATCGACCTCATCAAACAACAGTATGTGGCCAATACTAAATAGTAGGCCTCGTGGACTCCGACCTAGTAGCAGACACACTCCTCTCGCTACTATACAAGAGGCTCAGACTGAAAGACTCATAACCATCGAGAATTCAGCAGTAAAAGATGAAGGACTAAGCAACAATGCTATGGAACTCATCCCTCTTGAAACTCAAGTAACAGTTCGTCCAGATACACCTGTCTACACCAACGTAACAAGTGATCAACAATTCCAACAATTGACAGAACTGCTTCTGGCTATTTCACTAACTTTGATACATTTTCTGAGGATCCGAGTGAACCTGAAATGACACCAGCATCAAAAACTTTCAAACAACAAGTACAAGACCTTTTTCATTTCCTGAAAAGAGACTTATCTGGTTTCACCATGGATTGAACTATGGATTATTTCTGAAATATTTTTCTTTCTGCTTTGGCTAGCTTTGGTTATGACTATCAGTGTGCTTATAAATGGCAGATACATCCATATGGACACTGAAAGTAAAAATGTGAACTTACTTTTGAAACCACACAAATCATCCCATCGTGAAGCAAGAGACTTGTCAGCAGTGAACATCACAGCCGTTCCTATACAGGATGGTATAGTGTGGAACAAAACCGATTTCGATATATTCGGCCCGACTGAACTTTTGAACATTCCACATTTATTTAAAATTTCATTAAGTGATTTTATTACCTCCAGTACCTATTCTGATGATTGGGACTTTGAGACTGTAAATGATATGATGTCTGATCTAGAAAGGTCTGCAGCATTCTCTAACAATGAATACTTAGAGGGTTCATCAGACTACGAACAGCTTTATTGTTACAACCACTATGGTCATCATTTCTTGCATAAATCTGTAACACCTAGAAATGTGTTGATGCTTAACCAATGGGAACATTGTCCTACACCACCAAGGGGTAGTTCAAAAACGTTTGCTAAAAAATTTTCATATCTTTCAGGGTACAATACATCTGATCCAGAAACATTTTACTATAAAAATGTAAACAAAACAGGACAGAAAATTATGTCAACTAATACAAAACAGATGTACTCTGCAGCCTTTATTACCCAACTGTCTAGACATGGATTTGACTTTTGGAAAGACACAATAGACACAAAATCTGTCTGGGGTTCTAAAGATTGGCAAGTACAGGGGATAGAAGCTTTGTTTAGAGCATGTATCATCCCTCAGCAAATAATGTTTTTGAATGACACTGTGCAACAAATGTCTTGCCTTGGTTTAGCTAAGATCAAAGACATGAAAACACCTTCTGTACCAACACCTGCAAGTAATAGTACTACACAGGGAACAGTTACAGTAGACACAATACTACAAACCAACAGAATGGATCCTGATGGGAAAAATGGTTACTCTGGTCCACAGGCACAAACATCTGTCAAGAAAGATTCCTGAATAGAATGCAGGGCTTTACTATCCATAGGCCAGACCCACGATATGTTCAACGACAACATCCGGGGGTAGTAACAACATACAGTGTAGGAAAATTGTGCCTCGACTGGCTACAAAAATCTACACTCGAGGATGTGAAACAACACTTATCTTTACTTAAAGAAGACGCAGACCTTAGGGAATTCTTGCTAGGACCAAGAAAACCGCATCAAAAACGTTTCATATATGCCAGCATTTATGCTGCTTATAATGAATTATGGAAGGTTTCACAGACAGAGGCCGCAGAACGAATACGTGAGCTTGATCGAATTAACTTAGAGAAAACTCTCTCTGTGGTCGACAATGGGTTAACAACTTTGTCATCAAGAATTTATTCATTGGACAACATTGTATCCTCTGCTATTGACATACTGGAACAAGATTTAGCCATGTTACAACAAGGCCAATTTCAGTTACGTTCTATTATGTTATTAGGCTGGACGCTGCAATCCTTGCGTGCAGGCCATGTGCTTTGACGTTTTATCAACACGTCGTCTCTGTTTGCAGAATACAATCTAACAGATAAACAGATCGAACTGGCACAAAGGGGAGCAAAGTATACAGTGCTGAGCATTGAAAAACTGGAAAAATTACCATTTACGGTAGCAGAAAAACCAGCTACAAAATGGCTTATCCATGGCAAAATCACTCTGCCTGTCACTACTTTTCAGTTTCAGTATTGCCTCAAACAAATGCAAGCAGGCAAATATGAAAGGTTGGGTAAAGAATACATTAAGACATCCTGGGATTTACCTTACGAATATAGATGTTGGAGTGGGGATCGTGAAGTGTTTCTAAGCGGTACACACTGAAAATGCACTAAGCGGTTCACTCATATGTCAGGACATTTCTTTACACGGGGCTTGTAATGGTTCTGTGGCAAATTTGTCCTGCCACCAGCAGGGTACACCGGCTACTGTGATTAATCCAACGTTTGGCCAACTTTCTAACGGGAGCTATCTCATGTTGAATGATCAGAGTTGCTGTGGCATGTTGCCAGGCATCCCATATCTGGTAACGGTCGACTCCAGGGTTACTTGTTGTATGCAAGTATTGTTCCCCCCAATAGACACAGTCAGGGAGTCGCCTCTATGGCCTTCAATGAACGTTTCTTTTATACGTTTTGATACTTTTTAAGCAGAATGAAAGCAATGCTTTTGCAGCAGACCGTGCCTTTGACCTCGGCCAAAGAAATCTATGATTTACAAATTGCAAGGACTTCGGCTGAGATACAGGCTTTAATTCATACAAACTGCCCTATACATTTCGTAGAAATGATGGGACATATCTTAAATATGTCTGATACGAGCGGGATTGTACATGTATTTAAGACCATCTGTTCAGGACAGTTAGCACCTTTCCAGGCAGTCCTCGGAATCATCCCAAATTTCGAACATTCGGTGTTTGGTGGTGTGCCATTAATTCTAGCACTTGTTGCAGGAATCCTGTTCCTATTCCTATTACTACGCTATGGCAAGCCTATCCACCGATGTCACTCCAAGTGATGTGGAGAAAGCTCTCCTAGAACGGAAGTGCAGTGAGCGCATAGTGCAACTTTTGGGCATGCCTCGTCTACGGGAACTTAATACAACATGGTTCCTGTCATTTAGACCAATTTGGCAAGATTGCATCTTACCTGTTCTACGCTGCCTGCTTTGCGGTGAAGAATGCGTGCTAGACACCTGTCTAACACTCCCATCAGTCATGCCAACGGATGGCGATACTCTGCTGGACCCGATAACGGCCCATGCTCTGGGTTGTCCCCAGAGGCTACCAATCCTGATGACAGCATTCATTGAGATCTCACAGACGCTTCCTGCTGCTGCAGAGGTACGAGATGGATCAACAGGCACACAGGTAACTACGGATGCGAACATTGCTGCGGCATCTTATGCTGAAGGCGATGCTTCTCATCTCTGTGCAATTAACCTTCTGAATGAGGTGTTCCAAATGTCACCAACATCGGTAGACAATATTTTGTCTACAGAAATAGATGATTTCATGTTTACACCAGACCCATACAGTGACTTTGATTCGGCTCACAGTGTACCAGGGACACAATGAATTTGGCCTTCATATTTTCAAAACTTGGAACTCTTCCTAAAATTGAACATTTTCTTTTTCTTTATTTTTTGAAAATACATGGCAACTCAATCTGCTTACAGTAGAACTATTCATATAAAACGGACTTCTTTTATTACTTCCAGGGACACAATGTCACCTTATTTGACTAAAATGTCATTTAGTACCATGATATGTAATGGCTTTGATTTTTGAAAACTTGTCAACCATTTCATCATATGTATATATTTCTGTTTATTCATTCATGTTGCATTTATTTCCAATATATGCTTAGAATGAAAAAATGCTTTAAAATGTACAGTACCTATTGCATTACATGTTTTAGCAACAGTTCTTTTAAAAACGTCTTTTAATATGTTTTTAGAAATGTTTTTAGCAATATGTGTACTCAAGTTTAATGTTTAGCATTTAGTATTATCATTCATTCGAAGGTGGAGTGGGTGTTGTATTCCGCTTTAGGTGTCCGTATGTAGGTTTTCCTGAAACATGTCCTTATATAGGCACAATTCACATTGCCCTTATATAGGCATAAGATCCCAGTCCTTATTTAGGCATTAGCCATGCACTCCAAATACAGGCATGGTCACCGTCATCCGTCCACCCTAAACGTCACAACGAGTTCTTAGAAACCAAACTCTAAGCCCAGCACAGGTATATTGATTTCTCCAAGAACTCATCTATTATGCATGAACCACTATTCCTTAAGGGTTCATTCCTGACGTCTTCCTCTGTCCGACTTCACGTCAATGCTAACATTCCAAGGCACCTACCAGGTATAAATATACCTTCCCTTGCCCAAGCAAGTTAGAGGAGACCTCGACTTCAGAGGAGCCCGTATCCCGGCCTGACGCACTGAGAAGAGACGCTGTCATCCCAGCTCCCAGTGTTCTGGCTCCCTTCGTGGGGTGTTAGAGTTCGAGATCCGGAAGGAGATTCCCACCTCTCTCATTCTCAAGGTATGGAGCTGACTAGAACCTAGAGGGACTCTTGGCATACCAGACTCTTAGTATACCATACTATAGAATACTTCACCTACTTCTTACCTTGCCCTACACCTAGACTAGGTTAGGTACACTGGGGTAGAACTAGCTTAGAGAAGCATCGTATGACTACTCGCATTTTTAGCTCATATTATTTATGTATGTGAATATATGTATCATAGCTAAAAGATAATGCTAGCGCAGTATTATTTCTTTCTACTGCTTATGCTGTACATTATATATCTCGCATACTGTCTTGTGATCATAACAGCTCATATCTCTTACACGAGAAACAAGACTGTTCAATAAATCCTTTTTATTGAAACACCTGTCTATCCTTTCTGTGTAATTCTGAAGAAACTAAGCATGCACGATTAGCTGAGTGAAACTGTTATCTATTGTTTCCACGATTCTGAGAGTGTTCCGATTCTAAAAGGAAACAAAGTTGTCATGTTTATGCGGTTGCCAGAAACTACTCCCTTCTTGTTTACAAGGAGTTTCTAGTGACCTCTGAGTTAGCTGGCACAAAGTAATTAAGTTTAATATACTCGATAGGGACATACTGACCTCAGTCCTATGTCGAATCTATAGGGTATATTATTCCAATGCGCAGAGCCTATTAGGGAAATAGGAACTACACTAATTCACCATAGGTCAACATCAGCCCTAATAGACCTCTATTGATATAATTATGAGAAGAATTCATGAGAGAAAATACTCACAATATACATAGGAGGGAATGGATTGGTATGAAATTGTTTGTTGCAATGCATTGTACTACAAATTTACCACTACAAAATGGATGCCACTTTGACATTGTTTGAAATAACACAACATGTATTGTCCTCTGTTTCCATGAATCTGTATGTAAAACAGGAGCTGTTCCAACACGCCAGTGTGTGATCAAGACTGCCTTGACAGTCGAAAAGCATAACTGGCAATAAATCTATGGTATTGCAAGAGATCCTGAGTGTGCGACTACTTGGTCTTCGAGATTTTATATATATATATATATACATATATATATATATATATATATATATATATATATATATATATATATATATATATATATATTATATATATTATCTACTGGCGGTCGCCAGTAGATAGTTATAGTTAGGTCCTTTATCCATAGGAAATCCGCAACATTCTATTTGAAATAACTCTTGCGCCGGTTGACGAATCTTCGCAAAGCTTCCAACTTGTTGGGCGCTCCACTCGCTCCTACCCTGAAAGTCTCGGGTTGATTCATCAGCGGGGCCAAGAAAAAGAGGGGTCCCAAAGCGTTTTCTCCGTTTTTCCATGTTAATTCCCATCGGAAATTTTAGCCACGGCTACAGCCCGAACTGCTGAACGGAATTACACCAAATTTTGCAAAGAGTAGCGCTTGGTTCACAAAGCGACCTTTTTAAATGAGTGTAAATCCGTTCGAGTAGCTGCGGAGAAATTAAAAAATAAGAGTGAAAAATCGATTTCCCATAGGAAACTTTATGCACGGCTACAGCAAAAACTGCTGAACGGAATTACACGGATTTGGCAAAAGGTAGTGCTTGGTTCAGAAAGCACCCTTTTTAAAAATGGTGTAAATCCGTTCAGTAGTGCTGAGAAAATCAAAATAAAAGTTTTGATATTTAGAGGCACGGAGGATCCGCGCACCCTCTCGACCACGAGCTGCATGCTAATTGGTTGTCAACACTCCAAACCAGGAAGTGTTGGCAGCCATCCTATCCCTCGGTAGAACCGAGGGACAAGAAAAGACAAAAACAAGGGCGCAAAACGCAAAAAGGGGCAGGGTAGAAACACCCTGACCCCTTAGCCTACTCAGGGGTCCTACAAGGACCCCAGAGGTCAAAAACATTTTTTTTTTTTAAATCAGCAGAACGTGCTGGGTGCGCGGATCCTGTCGATAAAAAAGAAAAGCGAGCGCAGCACTCCGCGCTTCGTGAGTAGTGGCCCCCGGGTGGGCCAAGTCCCGGGGGCATGCGGGGCTTTAATTATTAATTATTTATGGGGGCCTCTAAGGCCCCACCAAACCCGGGGACCGCCACCCCTGGGGCTTTAAACAAAATGGTGCGGGAGGGCTCTGAGCCCTCCCGCAGCCCGAGACCGCCACCCCGGGGCTTCTTTATTTCAAATTAAATCACCTATGTGGGGGGCTCCAGCCCCCACACACCCGAGGACCGCCACCTCCCGGGGCACTAAGAAAATTTAAAATGGGGGTCCGTTTTGGACCCGCCAAGCCCGGGGACCACCACCTCCCGGGGCTTTGCAGATGTGGGGAGGGCCGCACGGCCTGCCTCCTACTAGCCATTGATGGCCCTGGGGACTGCCACCCCCAGGGCCGGCTCCTGCAGTGTCCCGGGGTGCTCACCCCGGGACACTGTAGTTCGCAATGACAGGACGGGAGCCTCGCCGCTCCGTCCTGTCATTGCAAACTGCTGCTTCATTGAAGCGAGGCAGCTCTCGCTTCAATGAAGCAAAGCAGATACTTTCCACATGGGGAGCTGCATGTCAGCAGCTCCCCATGTGAAGAAAAGCAATACCGGCTCCTGAGGGACACGGGAGCCGGCTGGGACCGCGGGAGATTGGGGACCCCCGCGGTCCCTAACAGAGAAGGCCAGCACCGGGGATGGGGTCCCGGGGCAAGTAGTGGCCTGGAAGGGGGGCCACGCGGCCCCCAAAAACAAAAAAATAAAATAAAAAATAAATAAAGGCCTACCCCTGGGGATGGGGTCCCCGGGGCAAAAGGAGGCCTGAGGAGGGGGGCCACGCAGCCCCCCTCCTTAAAAAAAATAATTAAAAGAGTGGCCAAGCCCCAGGGGATGGGGTCCCCGGGCCGGAATCGGCCACAGGAGGGGCCACGCGGCCCCTTCCCGTTTTTTTTTAAAGAAAAAAAAGGGGTAAGGCCCTGGGGGATGGGGTTCCCAGGGCCCAAAAGGAAAAAGGGAAGGGGCCACACAGCCCCCTTGAAAAAAAGCGATCGGGCCGCAGGCCCGCCCCTTCCTTTGCCACTCTGCAAGCGGCCCCCTGGCGCGTTTGCAGAGAGAAGCAAATTCCCCTTGAATACTGGGGGTCCTGGGGGCCAACTAGCCCACCAGGAACCTCCAGTAAGCGCCAGGGGCTACCTTGCAGAGAGGTGTTCTGAGGCCACGCCCCTTTTACACCTCTCTGCAACGCAGCTCTGTGGCGCTTACTGGAGGTACCTGGTGGGATAGTTGGACCCCAGGGACCTCAGAGTTCAGGGGATAATCCCAACTTAAAACGCGCCACGGGCGTGTTTACACAGTGGTGAAGGGAGGGGGCAGGGCTTCAGGTGACATGTGTGCAAATAGGCCCTGTGGCGCATTTTAAGATAGGGAATTAAATCCCCTTCAATCCTGAGGGTCCCTGGGGGCCAACTAGCCCACCAGGTACCTCCAGTAAGCACCACGGAGCTGCGTTGCAGAGTGTTGTAAAAAGGGCGTGGCCTCTGAACACCTCTCTGCAACGCAGCTCTCTGGCACATACTGGAGGTATCTGGTGGGCCAGTTGGCCTAGAGACCCTCGAGGTGAGGATGAATGAATTCTCCAATTTAAAATGTGCCACAGGAAGTGTTTGCAGACATGTCACCTCAGGCCCCACCCCTTCCTTCACAATTGTGCAAATATTCCTCTAAAATCAGCCGAACTCACGAATTCCGATTTACTCACCTGTTATCAGGAGAGACCTCAGTGCTGAATCTTTCAGCCCAGTACTGATCCTGAAAAGTAATTTTAACCGTACTTACCAGTAACTTGAATTTCCTTCCATAGGATATCATTGCCTGCTTTTTGCTGAAAAAAGTTTCTAAGTGTCGATTTTGAAACATACAAATATTCCTCTAAAATCAGCAGAACTATAAATTCCGATTTACTCACCTGTTATCAGGAGAGACCTCAGTGCTGCATCTTTAAGCCCAGTACAGATCCTGAAAAGTAATTCTAACCGTACTTACCAGTAACTTGAATTTCCTTCCATAGGCTAACATTGACTGGTTTCACTTGGAAATTCTTCTAAGTGTTGAGTTTTGGAACTTTATAATATTCCTCTAAAATCAGCTGAACTACAATTCCGATTTACTCACCTGTTATCAGGAGAGAATCCAGTGCTGCATCTTTTAGCCCAGCACTGACCCTGAAAAGTAATTCTAACCGTACTTACCAGTAACTTGAATTTCCTTCCATAGGCTAACATTGACTGGTTTCACTTGGAAATTCTTCTAAGTGTGGAGTTTTGGAACTTTATAATATTCCTCTAAAATCAGCCGAACTGCGAATTCCGATTTACTCACCTGTTATCAGGGAGAGAACCCAGTGCTGCATCTTTTAGCCCAGCACTGACCCTGAAAAGTAATTCTAACCGTACTGACCAGTAACTTGTATTTCCTTCCATAGGAATCCATTGTCTGGTTTTTCAGCAGAAAAGTTTCAAAGTGTCGATTTTCACAAACTACAAATATTCTTAAAAATCGCCTGTATGACTTAAACTCATTCTTTCAACTGTTTACAGGAGATGCACCAGTGCTGGATCCAGGATCCACCACTGAGTAAGAAAAAGTAACGATAACACTACTTACCTGCTAAGTGAATTTCCTCCCATAGGATAACATTGGTGATTCTATGTGAAAAAGTTTCTAAGTGTCAACTTTTAAAATACAATAATATTCCTTAAAAATCAGTACTGTAACCAAAAAGCTTTTACTCAACTGTTTACAGGAGATGTCCCAGGACTGAATCTAGGATCCAGTCCTGTGGTTAGAAAAGTAATCCATAAAGTAACTAATTGCATTTAACTAGAAATTCACATTGAGCTCAATGTTGCATTGTGTTTGAAATTGTGTTGCCCATTGCAACAACTGTAACTACTGTACTTAAAAGTCTATTGCCTATTTGCAAAGAATTTAAACTAAAGTAATTCATTCTGAGAAAGTATATTTTGTAATGTAATGTATAATGTAATTACAATGTAATTTAAAAAATAAATAGTTTAAAAAAATGTAGAAAATCAGTATCAAAAAAATAAAGATAACAATTAATACATTTAAAAATTGTCATTTACAAAACCTTGAAATTCACTGAAAAAAACATAGGTTTCAGACATGTTATAGTTAGGAATTAGCATTTAAAAACCTTTGAAATTCACTGAAAAACCATAGGTTTCAGGCACGTTATAGTTAGAAATTAGCATTTAAAAAACCTTTGAAATTCACTGAAAAACCATAGGTTTCAGGGTAGTTATAGTTGAAATTAGCATTTAAAAACCTTTGAAATTCACTGAAAAAACCATAGGTTTCAGACACGTTATAGTTAGAAATTAGCATTTAAAAACCTTTGAAATTCACTAAAAAACCATAGGTTTCAGGCACGTTATAGTTAGAAATTAGCATTTAAAAAATCTTTGAAATTCACTAAAAAACCATAGGTTTCAGACATGTTATAGTTAGAAATTTGCATTTAAAAAACCTTTGAAATTCACTGAAAAAACCATAGGTTTTAGGGACAGTTATAGTTAGTTGGACATTGCACTCGTACAAAACCCATGAAATTCCCCCGTTATAGTTAGTTCAGCTAACTATAACTCACGCCCATAATGCACTGCTGATGACGTCACATATTACATCACTCATGACATGGTCAGTGACATCACTGATGACATCTCAAATGACATCACTGATGACATCATCCACGTGATAATCTGATGCACCACCTCACACCCTAATATAACCTTTGATACACCCACTCTAAATTACAGACTGCCATTCGCAAAACCATAGACACTCCAACACCAATAACTACATACCCACTCACTGATTCTTAGGTCTACACACACATCCACTCACTCACCCGTACAGTCACTCATACTTATGGTCACTCAGTACAGGACTAGCATATGCACTCATACTCCTATATAGACACTCAAACACTGCCACTCATCCATAGAGGTACTCACACACCTAGTCAGTCATGCAAATAATTAAACACACTGCGATTTACTCACCTATACAGTTATACACACACCAGCTCACTTACTCATACAAATACTAGCATATTCTTACGCTCTTATACAATCACTGATACAAGCACACACTCATCCATACAGTCACTCTCACACACTCTCGCTTATAGCTATTTATATACTCCAACACACATATATACTGCCTTTCACATATGTAGTTACTCACACATGTACCACTGGGGCATACATTCACTCACTAACACACTCTTACACACACTTACCCACCCATACAGTCTATCACAGATGCACTCTTGAAACCATCCACCCAGTGAATCACCCACTCACACATCTATGCACAGAGTCACACACACTCCACCCACACAAACACTCAGGCACCCATACAGATACTCAGACAACCAATCAATAACTCATATAGACACTCATGTAGCTATTCACAAACCCATGCAGCCACTTACACAGCAACAGACAGACGGATTCAGACATTCACCCAGTTTAGTCACTAACCCATGCATTCAGTAAGATACGTTTAATCACTCACTTATAGAGTTAGTCACGCACCTACTAAATCATCCATACAGACACTTATACACCCACTCATTCTTCAATACGCCTTTCCCTATATATATTAAAAATATTTAAACTTTACAGAAACACACAGTCACTGCATCATGTCATCAGTGATGTAATTTGAGATGTCATCAGTGATGTCACTGACCATGTCATGAGTGATGTAATATGTGACGTCATCAGCAGTGCATTGCGGGGGCGCGAGTTATAGTTAGCTGAACTAACTATAACGGGGGAATTTCACGGGTTTTGTACGAGTGCAATGTCCAACTAACTATAACTGTCCCTAAAACCTATGGTTTTTTCAGTGAATATATATATATATATATAATCTACTGGTGGTCGCCAGTAGATAGTTATAGTTAGGACCTAATTTCCATAGGAAAAGCATTTTTTTTTTCCCAATAACTTTGGCGCCGGTTGACGAATGTTCGCGAAAAAAGGGGGTCCCAAAACGTGTTTTCTCCATGTTATTTTCTATAGGAAACTTTAGACATGGCTACAGCCGAACTGCTGAACGGAATTTCACCAAATTTGGCAAAAAGGTAGCCCTTGGTTCAGAAAGAGCCCTTTTTGTTAAATGGTGTAAATACGTTCAGTAGTTCCTGAGAAATTTAAAAAAAAAGAGGTCGGAAAATCAATTTCTCATAGGAAACTTTAGACACGGTTACAGCTCGAACTGCTGAACGGAATTACACCAAATTTGGCAAAAAGGTAGTGCTTGGTTCAGAAATCGTCCTTTTTTTTAAATGGTGTAAATCCGTTCAGTAGTTGCTGAGAAAATCAAAAAATAAAAGTTTTGATATCTAGAGGCACGGAGGATTAGCAGACCCTCCCGACCACAAGCTTTATTCTAATTGGCTGTCAACACTCCAAACCAGGAAGTGTTGGCAGCCATCTTGTGACTTGATAGATCCGAGTCACAAGAAAAGAGAGAAACAAACGTGAAAAACAAGAAAAGGGGGCAGGGTAGAAACACCCTGACCCCCTAGGCCTGCTCAGGGGGCCCCACAAGGACCCCCAGGGCCCAAAAAAGCATTTAAAAAAAAAAGAAAATTGGCCAAATTCGCGCTGGGTGCGCGAATCCGGCCAAGAAAATTAAAAAACAACGAAGCGCGGGCTCCTGCACTTTGTTGTATGGAAACCCACGGGTGGGCCAGGTCCCGGGGGCACTGAAAAAATGTGTGGGGGCCCCAATCCCCCCCACACTGCCCTGGGGACCGCCAACCCCCAGGCTTTCATTAATTATTTGCGGGGGACACACGGCCCCCTGCAGCCCTGGGGACCGCCACCCCCGGGGCTTGTTTTTAAAAAAAAAAATAAACGTGTGTGGGGGTCTCGAGCCCCCCCACATGCCCCATGGACCCCCACCTCCCTGGGGCACTAACATGCAAATTTGGGGTTCCGTTACAGATCCCCGAGCCCTGGGGACCACCACCTCCACGGGGCTTTGTAATTGAAGGGAGGGGGGCTGCGCGGCCCCCCTCTTGGAGCCCGTAATGGCCCTGGGGACCGCCATCCCCCAGGGCCGGCTCCTGTAGTGTCCCGGGGTGCCCACCCCCGGGACACTGCTATTTGCTATGGCATTTGGAAGCGAGAGCAGGGAAACCTGCTCTCGCTTCCAAAATGCAAAGCAGATTGCTTTTCCACACGGGGAGCTGCATGTCAGCAGCTCCCCATGTGGAAAAGCAATGCCGGCTCCTGCAGGATGCGGGGAGCCGGCGGGACCGTGGGGGCATTGGGGCTCCCACCACGGTCCCCAACGGATAGGGCCTGCCCCAGGGGATGGGGTCCCTGGGGCTAGAAGTGGCCCGGGAGGGGGGCCACGCGGCCCCCTTCACGTTCAGATTTTTTTTTTTTTTTTAAAGTGGTCAGGCCCTGGGGGATGGGGTCCCCAGGGCCCAAAATAAGAAAAGAGAAGGGGGCCACACAGCCCCTCTTCTAAAAAACAAACAAAAAAAGACGCAATCGTGCCGGAGGCCCCACCCCCTCCCAGCAACACTCTGCAAACGCGCCCTGTGGCGCGTTTTAAATTGGGGAATTAATTCCCCTTCAATACTGGGGGTCCCTGGGGGCCAACTAGCCCACCAGGTACCTCCAGTAAGTGCCACAGGGCTGTGCTGCAGAGAGGTGGTCCAGGCCACGCCCCCTTTTACACCTCTCTGCAACGCAGCTCTGTGGCGCTTACTGGAGGTACCTGGTGGGCTAGTTGGAGCACAGGGACCCTCAGGATTCAAGGGGACTTTATCCCCCAACTTAAAACGCACCACGGGGCACGTTTGCACAGTGGTGAAGGGAGGGGGCAGGGCCTGAGGTGACATGTGTGAAAACACTCCCTGTGGCGCGTTTTAAGTTGGGGAATTAATTCCCCTTCAATCCTGAGGGCCCCTGGTGGCCAACTAGCCCACCAGGTACCTCCAGTAAGCGCCACAGGCCTGCGTTGCAGAGAGGTGGTACAGGCTATGCCCCTTTTTACACCTCTCTGCTACGCAGCTCTGTGACGCTTACTGGAGGTACCTGGTGGGCTAGTTGGACCCCAGGGACCCTCAGGATTCAAGGGGACTTAATGCCTCAACTTACAACGTGCCACGGGGCGCATTTGCACAGTGGTGAAGGGAGGGGGCGGGGCCTGAGGTGACATGTGAGCAAACACGCCCTGTGGCACGTTTAAAGTTGGGGAATGAATTCCTCTTCAATCCTGACGGTCCCTGGGGGTGAACTAGCCCACCAGGTACCTCCAGTAAGCGCCACAGGGCTGCGTTGCAGAGAGGTGGTCCAGGCCACGCCCCTTTTTACACCTCCCTGCAACGTAGCTCTGTGGTGCTTACTGGAGGTACCTGGTGGGCTAGTTGGACCCCAGGGACCCTCAGGATTCAAGGGGACTTAATCCCCCAACTTATAACGCGCCAGGAGGCGTGTTTGCAGAGTGGTGGAGAAAGGGGGCATGGTCTTTGTCTACCTCTCACCAATCCCACTGCGTGGGGCTTACTGGAGGTAAAAGGTAGGCTAGTTGGCCCCTAAAGGACCCCCAGCAGTGAACGGGACTTCAATCCCCATCCAAGAGCGTAGTATGAGTACTTACCAGTGCTGCTGTGTGGGACTGATTGGAGGTCATAGTTTGGGAAGTTGGCCCCCCAAGGATGTCCTCGGGGGCCAACTACCCCTCTTGTTACCTCCAGTAAGTCCCACACAGTGGGATTGCTAAGACGACTTCGGAGGCCATATGGATGAGTGGCGGTGTTTGAGTGTCTATATAGGAGTAAGAGTGCATATGATAGTCCTGTACTGAGTGACCATAAGTATGAGTGACTGTATGGGTGAGTGAGTGGATGTGTGTGTGTAGACCTAAGAATCAGTGAGTGGGTATGTAGTTATTGGTGTTGGAGTGTCTATGGTTTTGCGAATGGCAGTCTGTAATTTAGAGTGGGTGTATCAAAAGTTATATTAGGGTGTGAGAAGATGAATGAAATTATCACATGGATGATGTCATCAGTGATGTCATTTGAGATGTCATCAGTGATGTCATCAGTGATGTCACTGACCATGTCATGAGTGATGTAATATGTGACGTCATCAGCAGTGCATTGCGGGCGCGAGTTATAGTTAGCTGAACTAACTATAACGGGGAATTTCTATGGTTTTGTACGAGTGAAATGTCCAACTAACTATAACTGTCCCTAAAACCTATGGTTTTTTCAGTGAATTTCAAAGGTTTTTAAATGCTAATTTCTAACTATAACATGTCTGAAACTTATGGTTTTTCAGTGAATTTCAAAGGTTTTTTAAATGCTCATTTCTAACTATAACGTGCCTGAAACCTATGATTTTTTCAGTGAATTTCAAAGGTTTTTTAAATGCTAATTTCTAACTATAACGTGCCTGAAACCTATGGTTTTTTCAGTGAATTTCAAAGGTTTTTTAAATGCTAATTCCTAACTATAACATGTCTGAAACCTATGGTTTTTTTCAGTGAATTTCAAAGGTTTTGTAAATGACAATATTTAAATGTATTAATTATCTTTATTTTTTTGATACTGATTTACTACATTTTTTTAAACTATTTATTTTTAAATTACATTGTAATTACATTATACATTACATTACAAAATATACTTTCTCAGAATGAATTACTTTAGTTTAAATACTTTGCAAATAGGCAATAGACTTTTAAGTACAGTAGTTACAGTTGTTGCAATAGGCAACACAATTTCAAACACAATGCAACATTGAGCTCAATGTGAATTTCTAGTTAAATGCAATTAGTTACTTTATGGATTACTTTTCTAACCACAGGACTGGATTCTAGATTCAGTCCTGGGACATCTCCTGTAAACAGTTGAGTAAAAGCGTTTTGGTTACAGTACTGATTTTTAAGGAATATTATTGTATTTTAAAAGTTGACACTTAGAAACTTTTTCACATAGAATCACCAATGTTATCCTATGGCAGGAAATTCACTTAGCAGGTAAGTAGTGTTATCGTTACTTTTTCTTACTCAGTGGTGGATCCTGGATCCAGCACTGGTGCATCTCCTGTAAACAGTTGAAAGAATGCGTTTAAGTCATACAGGCGATTTTTAAGGAATATTTGTAGTTTGTGAAAATTGACACTTTGAAACTTTTCTGCTGAAAACCAGACAATGGATTCCTATGGAAGGAGATTCAAGTTCCTGGTAAGTACGGTTAAAATTACTTTTCAGGATCAGTACTGGGCTAAAAGATGCAGCACTGGGTTCTCTCCTGATAACAGGTGAGTAAATTGGAATTCGTAGTTCGGCTGAGTTTAGAGGAATATTATAAAGTTCCAAAACTCCACACTTAGAAGAATTTCCAAGTGAAACCAGTCAATGTTAGCCTATGGAAGGAAATTCAAGTTCCTGGTAAGTACGGTTAAAATTACTTTTCAGGGTCAGTGCTGGGCTAAAAGATGCAGCACTGGGTTCTCTCCTGATAACAGGTGAGTAAATCGGAATTCGTAGTTCGGCTGATTTTAGAGGAATATTATAAAGTTCCAAAACTCCACACTTAGAAGAATTTCCAAGTGAAAACAGTCAATGTTAGCCTATGGAAGGAAATTCAAGTTACTGGTAAGTACGCTTAGAATTACTTTTCAGGGTCAGTGCTGGGCTAAAAGATGCAGCACTGGGTTCTCTCCTGATAACAGGTGAGTAAATCGGAATTCGTAGTTCGGCTGATTTTAGAGGAATATTATAAAGTTCCAAAACTCCACACTTAGAAGAATTTCCAAGTGAAACCAGTCAATGTTAGCCTATGGAAGGAAATTCAAGTTACTGGTAAGTACGGTTAGAATTACTTTTCAAGGTCAGTGCTGGGCTAAAAGATGCAGCACTGGGTTCTCTCCCTGATGACAGGTGAGTAAATCGGAATTCGTATTTCGGCTGATTTTAGAGGAATATTATAAAGTTCCAAAACTCCACACTTAGAAGAATTTCCAAGTGAATCCATTCAATGATATCCTATGGAAGGAAATTCAAGTTACTGGTAATTACGGTTAAAATTACTTTTCAGGATCAGTACTGGGCTGAAAGATGCAGCACTGAGGTCTCTCCTGATAACAGGTGAGTAAATCGGAATTCGTAGTTCGGCTGATTTTAGAGGAATATTTGCACAATGGTGAAGGGAGGGGCGGGGCCTGAGGTGACATCTGTGCAAACGCGCCCCGTGGCGCGTTTTAAGTTGGGGGATTAAGTCCCCTTGAATCATGAGGGTCCCTGGGGGCCAACTAGCCCACCAGGAACCTCCAGTATGCGCCAGGGGCTGCGTTGCAGAGACGTGTACAGAGGCCACACCCCTTTTACACCTCTCTGCAACGCAGCTCTGTGGCGCTTTCTGGACGTACCTGTTGGGCTAGTTGGCCCCCAGGGACCCTCAGGATTGAAGGGGATTTAATTCCCATCTTAAAACGCGCCACGGGGCCTGTTTCACACATGTCACCTGAAGCCCCGCCCCTTCACCACTGTGCAAACGCGCCCGTGGCACGTTTTAGGTTGGGGGATTAAGTCCCTTCAATTCTGAGGGTCCCTGGAGTCCAACTAGCCCACCATGTACTTCTAAAAGCGCCACAGAGCTGCGTTGCAGAGAGGTGTAAAAGGGGCGTGGCCTCTGTACACCTCTCTGCAACGCAGCCCCCAGGCGCATACTGGAGGTTCCTGGTGTGCTAGTTGGCCCCCAGGGACCCCCAGTATTCAAGGGAATTACTTCCCTTCTTAAAACGCTCCAGGGGGCACGCTTGCAGAGTACTGCAGGGAGGGGGCGGGGCCTCCGGCACGATGCCGGTCGTTTTTTTTTCTGTTTTTTTTTAGTGGGAGGGGGCTGCGTGGCCCCCTTCCCTTGGCCACTTTTGGCCCGGGGACCCCATCCCCGGGGCCTAAGCATTTTATTTTTATTTTTTAAATTAAAAAAAAATGGGAAGGGGGCCGCGTGGCACCCCTTCCCTGGGCCTGTATTGGCCCCGGGGACCCCATCCCCCGGGGCATGCCCTCAATTTTAATTTTTTTAATTTGGAGGGGGCTGCGTGGCCCCCTCCTCAGGCTATTTAAGGCCCCGGGGACCCCATCCCCGGGGCCGGCCTTGCCCTTTTTTTTAAATTTATTTTTTATAATTTGGGGAGGGGGGCTGTGTGGTCCCCCTCCCTGGCCACTTATGGCCCCGGGGACCCCATCCCTCGGGGCCTGGCCTCTGGTTGGGGACTGTGGGGGGGTCCCCAATCCCCCCACAGTCCCAGCCGGCTCCCCGCCTCCTGCGGGAGCCGGCATTGCTTTTCCACATGGGGAGCAGCTAACATGCTGCTCCCCGTGTGGAAAAGCAATAGGGTTTGCATTTTGAAAGAGAGAGCAGGTTTCCTGCTCTCTCTTTCAAAATGCAAACCAAGTTTGCAATGACAGCCCGGGACACTGCAGGAGCCGGCCCTGGGGGGTGGTGGTCCCCAGGGCCATCAAGGGCTCCAGGAGGGGGGCCGCGCGGCCCCCCTCCCATCCAGTGCACAGTCCCGGGAGGTCGTGGTCCCCGGCGATTTGGGGGTCCGTAACGGACCCCCATATTCAAATCTTTAGTGCCCCGGGGAGGTGGCGGTCCCTGGGGCGTGTAGGGGGGCTGGAGCCCCCCCACACAGGTTTTTTTAATTAAAATAAAGAAGCCCCGGGGGGTGGCGGTCCCCGGGACAGCGGGAGGGCAAAGAGCCCTCCCGCCATCAATAATTAATAAAGCCCCGGGGGGTGGCAGTCCCCAGGGCTGCGGGAGGGCCAAGAGCCCTCCCGCACCTTTATTTTTTGAAAGCCCCGGGGGTGGCGGTCCCCGGGGCTTGGGGGGCCTTAGAGGCCCCCACATTAAATTTAAACACCCCCCCTCCATGCCCCCGGGACTTGGGCCACCCGGGGGCAAATTAACATCGAAGCGCCGGAGACCGCACTTCGATTTTTTTTTTTTTTCGGCGCCCCTGCCGATTTTTTTTTTTTTTTAATGCTTTTTTCTGCCCAGGGGTCCTTGTGGGACCCCTGCAGGCAGGCCTAGGGGTCAGGGTGTTTCTACCCTGCCCCTTTGTGCGTTTTGCACACTTTTTTTTACTGCTTTCTTGTTCCTCGGTTCTACCGAGGAACAAGATGGCTGCCAACACTTCCTGGTTTGGAGTGTTGACAGCCAATTAGCAGACAGCTCGTGATCGGGAGGGTGCGCGGATCCTCCGTGCCCATAGATATATATGTGCTTTTACTTTTGATTTTCTCAGCAACTACTGAACGGATTTACACCATTTAACAAAAAGGGTTCTTTTCTGAACCAAGAACTACCTCTTTGCCAAATTTGGTGTAATTCCGTTCAGCAGTTCGGGCTGTAGCCGTGTCTAAAGTTTCCTATGGGAAAATGAATGGGGAAAACACGTTTTGGGACCCCCCTTTTTTCTCGGCCCCCGATTGACGAATCACCCCGAGACTTTCAGGGTAGGAGCGGACCGTAGCGGGCCGTCAACCGGCAAGAGAGTTATTTCAAATACAATGTCGCAGATTTCCTTTGGAAAATAGGTCCTAACTATAACTATCTACTGGCGACCGCCAGTAGATAATATATATATATATATATCTCCGCTTGACTTTCCACCTTAGGCATCTCTTGCACTCTTCCTGATGGATGCACCCGTACATGGAGGTGGATCCATGTCAAACATCACGCTCTATTCCAAAAGGAAACACGCTGCTCTCACGGGGCCACTTCCAAAATATTTATTAGCAATGACGCGTTTCTGTGTTTAGCCTTCTTCCAGCTTGCATATGAATACAACAACACTATTGTGGCAGTCTTTAAAACAGGTAAAGTGATTTCATTGGATGCAGCCTGTAAAGGGAGAAAGAGGACTGTTATATCTCGGACAAATGTCCTTTCACATGAATGAATGAATGAATGAATATTAGATTTATAAAGCGCTAACTTAGCCCAAGGGCATCAAGGCGCTGCAAAGGACTAACGTTCAACCGGATAGGATGCTCAAGCTAAAGTCTCTGTAAAAAGCCAGGTTTTCAGGGCCTTGCGAAAAAGAGAGTATGACTCAAGACCCGATAAACCATCCGGAAGAGAATTCCACAGCCTGGCAGCAGCAGTGGAGAAGGCTCTGCCTCCCCATCTAACCTTCTTAAACCTAGGAACCACCAGCAAGTTATTGCTGGCAGACCTAAGCTGCCTGGTCGGGATATAGCGTTGAAACATTGCCTTGATGGCCTCAGGGCCAGATCCATAATAGGCATTGTGAGTCAAGCACAACGTTTTGAAAAGGATTCTACGATCCAGAGGTAGCCAATGCAGCGAGATGAGGGGGGCCGAAACAGAGTGATACTTTGGCAACTCCAACACCAACCTCGCTGCAGCATTCTGCACCATCTGTAACCGTCTCACCAGGCCCTTGTTAATGCCCAAATAAAGGGCATTACAATAATCAAGTCTGGACAGTATCAAAGCAATCACTGCCTGCTTTCGTGATGAAAACGACAGGAACTGTGAAATTTTCCTAAGCAGCCTGATTATTCCAAAACAGATAGACACTGTTTTGCTAACCTGTAGGTTCATGGACAGAGAAGTGTCAACCATAACCCCCAGATTTTTCCCATGGGAAACAGGAGAGGGACAACTGCCCATGGTGTCAGGCCACCAGTCATTAGACCATATATCGTGTTGGTTGCCAAAAATCAGGATCTCCGTTTTTTCCCCATTCAATTTAAGATAATTCTCCACCATCCAAGATGAGACTGCCTGCATACAACTTTTAAAATTTGCGGCAGCTTCACTGATGCTGTTAGTGATAGACACCATGATTTGAGTGTCATCAGCATAAGACAGCACCTCAAATCCAAAGGCTCTCACCACTCTCGCCAGTGGGGCAACATAGATATTAAAAAGGGTGGGGCTTAGAGAGGATCCCTGAGGAACTCCACAAATCAATGGGTTGGGAGAAGAATAAAATTGGCCCAGTTTCACTATTTGTGCCCTATCACTAAGAAAGGAGGAAGAGAAGCTCGAGGGCAGAGCCCCCAATCCCTATCTCCTTGAGGCGTTCCACCAGCCTCAATGGAGACAGGGTATCAAAAGCTGCGGTAAGGTCAAGAAGGACCAGCAGGGTTGTATACCCTGCATCAACCTGAACCCGGATGTTCTCAAAAACCGCAGTTAGCGCTGATTCAGTGCTATGAAGGCATCTAAAGCCATGCTGAGAACCATCAAGCAACTGGTGATCCGATAAATAGGAACTGAGGTGGGAATTCAGATATTTTTCCAGAATCTTAGCTGGAACCGGAAGCAAGGAAATGGGGCGATAATTTTTTAGTTCCATAGGATCCAGAGACAGCTTTTTTAAGAGTGGTTTGACCACCACGGTTTTCAAAGAGTGGGATACTGCCCCTCAGTAATAGCTATATTTAGTACTGAGGTGAGAAGGGGAACAATGACTTCCCTTCCAATCTTTAAAACCTTAAGGGGCAAGCATCCAGGGAGACCCGAGGTAACTCCTTCCAAAAAGATGACCAGTTGTTTCATGAGAAATACAAGGGAAGGTAAGAAACCTTGGTTCGTCTACCGTAGTTGCTGATAAAGCAGGGTTAGTTTTAGAGGAAGCAAATATAACCTTTCCAGCATTACAGTCCTCCAGGGTGGAATATATGTCTGTAATCTTAATGCAAAAAAACTCTGCCATTCTGTCACAGAGTTCTTGGGAAAGATCAGATGAATCAGCAACCGGAGGGGAGACAAGAGAGTTAATAACCTTAAAAAGCTCTATAGAAGATTTCATTGATTCAGTAGCCTTAGAGTAATACAGTCTTTTCTCCTCAATAATCGCCATTTTATAATCCCTCAAGCCCTGTTTATGTAGCTCTCTACCTGCCGGCGCGAGATCAGTACGCCTGAGATCCTTTCCTGTTTGCGGCAGGACTGTCTCAACTTTCTGAGCCTATCAGAATACCATGGTGCAGAGGGTTTTTCCTCGCTACATAGTGCTTTTAACGGGTGCCAAAGTATCTATGGCTCCTGACAACCCTCTAGAGAGTTCATCTGCAACCACATTAGCATCCGAATGCTCAGAAAACTGAAAATTCCTAAAATAATTGGCAAGCGCATCATTACTGATTTGGCTCAAATTTCTCTTTTCCTCCACTATCCCTTTACCAGCTAAGACAGTACTTAGTGCTGAGGTCGGAAGATTAAAAGGGATAGCAAAGTGGTCCGACCATGAAAGAGGTATGGGCAGTCCCACCTTGATCCTAGGATCGTTAGAGAATATGCCATCCAATATATTTCCTGCAGTATGGGTAGAACTGGTAACTAGCTGCGAAAAACCACAACAGCCTAAGGTTTCCAGAAGGGTTTGGGTGTCTTTACATTGAAATTTATCTAAATGAAAATTAAACTCACCCAGCAATGTAAAATTAGATCTTAACAAGTAGGGTTCCAAGAGATTACTAAAATCTTGACTGAAAGAAGATCTGGATCCAGGTTGTCGATAACATAGGACCCCAGAAAAACTTTCAGTAGGAAGAGTCTTTATAGAAAAATATAGTGCCTGGTATCGGTCAGAAAGTGTAGAAAGGGGTTCGGGCGACAGGTATAAATATCCCTATAAAGAATGCCCAGCCCTCCTCCTATTTTACCCACCCTGTCCAGTCTAGCTAAGCTATAACCAGAAGGATTGCTTCCACAAGATCTGGATCAGAGCAGTCCCTTGCCCAGGTCTCTGTGATAAACATCCAGTCAGGTTTACGAAGTGAAACAAAGTCCCTAAAAGCAATTTTGTTCTTGATCAGGGATCTAGTGTTAACAAGATAACCCACGAGCATCTGCTCATGGGAAAGTGATGTAAGTTTACTTTCCTCCAAAAGGGAGCAACCACCGCCTACCTGTACTAGGATAAGACTGCACAAGGGACAGGCAAAGCAATGATTAGTAATTAAGAACTCAGGGTCAATAGAATGGCGGCAAGAACCTCCACCCTGCCGTAGGTCCAGAAGCTCTTCCCTGGAGTACATCACAGTGGCAGTCTGTTCAGGTGCAAGTTCAGCAGCTTCGCTTGCACAAGACACGGTCTTGGCACGGACGGGCACAGACGGGATTGCCTTTGGCGCGCCTTCGGCACGCCGGCGGTGCGTCCGCTGTGCGACGTGAAAGGCATCCGGTTTAAATAGTCAAAAGAATAGGATGTCAACCTCCCAACTCCGCCCACAGCAACCGGAAACTCGTTAGTAAAAACGCTCGCACCCTCCACATCAAGCGGGAAAACCCGTGGTGGACCGGGGCGTGAGCGAAAAGAAGAGGAAAGTGCAAAATGCCAGGTAAGCAGTCAGGTTAAGAACACAGCAAAGTTAATAACATTTAAAATGGTACAGACGCGATAAAATAGGGTTATAGCAAGCTACCCACAGCGTAATTAGAATCAGCAGGATAGCCGTAACAGAGCGCGTCCAGCTCATACAGGGATTTTAAAGTCCAATGGTAACTTTTTGGGAGCACAGAATCTTTGTATTCTCATCAGCATGACACATATAAATATTATGCCGCTGCATGGACACACATCCCTAAAGTCCACAGTCTGTATCATCCTGTGCTGGCAAATACCTGCAGTCCCCCCGTCCAATCCGCCAGTTTGATACATATACTCATTATTCTAAATACCTCGTTACGCTGCTTTGATGACTCTTATGGAGGGCCCCTCGTCGAACCACAGGGTTTCAGAGCACTTAGCGCAGGAGCCGGTCAAATGGCCGTGTCTACCCCAGTTTGTATAACTGTCGACACTTGTCAGCGGTGGTGCCCAGATTCCGTTGTGGTGGTGCAAATGCCTTTCAATAACTCCGCTCTACTTTCCACCTTAGGCATCTGTTGCACTCTTCCTGATGAGTGCACCCGTACATGGAGGTGGATCCATGTCAAACATCACGCTCAATTATGAAAGGAAACACGCTGCACTCACTGGGCCACTTCCAAAATATTTATTCACAAGGATGGGGCTGTGTGCCTCCCTCATGGAGCCCTCCATGGCCCTGGGGACCTCTATCCCCCAGGGCTGGCTCCGGGAATGTCTCGGGGTGCCCAGCCTCGGGACATTGCAGTTTACTATGGCAGGGCGGGCACACTGCTCCCGCCCTGCCTTAACAAACTTCTGCTTCACTTCATGGATGCTAAAGCAGGAAAACTGCTCTCGCTTCCATGAAGCAAAGCAGAATTGCTTTTGGGCAAAGGGAGCTGCATGTCACCAGCTCCTTTTGCCCAAAAGCAATGCCGGCTCCCTCAGGAGGCAAGGAGCTCTACCCATGGTCCCCAACCAGTGACAAGCCAAGGGGCATGGGATCCACGGGGCTGAAAATGGCCCAGGTAGGGGGGCCGTGCAGGCTCCCCTATTCTTTAAAAATAGAATTAGGCAAGCCCTAGGGAGCTAGAAATAATATTAAAAAAAAAAATTTAAAAGTTACATTTGAAAAGTGTTTTGTATTGTAGTACATTGAATTTGTACTTTTGCTTTGCAAATTCGTGAAGGGTTCGCGAATCTGGAAAATATATAAAAAGAGTATGTATGTTAAAAAAAAATGCAATTCACTTTTGGGTTATAGGGTAGCTCTAAAAAGAGCCGTTGTTTTCATTATGACTTTGATAGAGCTACATGTAAGTGCGGATGCAAAGTTTAAGGTGTTGAGAAACACTCTGTTTCCTTCATCTGTGAAATGAACTCCATCACTTCTGTAGATGTCAGGCATATCAAAATGTAGATTGTTGTTATAGATGGTGCCCATCCTATGGTCTCTGAGGTAAGCAGAAACAGCTTTATTGACGTTCTTCCTAGCTTTTTCGGTCTGTGGACAGAATTGATTTGACCACTTCCATTTCTGTCTTTGGGATATATTAGAGTATACAAAGACAGTTTGAGGGAAAAGCAACATCAATTGTGCAAAGGTATCTTACATTAGCATTTCCAGCCCTACCGCAGTCAATGTGCCTAGGTCATTGCCACCACAGTGAACAATCATGAGGTCAGGGGGTTGGCGATGCAAAAAGATTTTAACCAAAGGCATCAATTGGTGCCATTTTAATCCTCTCTGTGCAAACCATTTAATATCCACATTTTGCAAACCTAGGTCTTTGTCAATACCTCTTTGTTCAGCATACCTTTTGCACCAGAAAACATAGCTGTGCCCTACAATCCATACTGTAAGCATTTTGAAGGGATGTCTGGAAGGAATCAAAAGATGTCTGTAGCTGAGCTAGTCAGTTTGTGGAATGAGAGGTATCTAAAATGATGGAGAACATGCTGTTTTTGAGAAAACAGATAACTGATAATCAACATTGTGCACTCAAAACTAGGATGCATGTTACTTTCCTGAAGAAGTATGTTTCTGATTGGTTATTAATTTTATTTTTGAAAGGTACAGTAGATAGGATAAGGTAATATTTAGCAAAAGTCAACCACAACTGCTATTTGCATTTGTAAGCTACTGTGCTGAACTTGAAAATATGGTGAACTTGTGACATGCCAGTATAGTTGAATGTTGCAGAAACTGTTACTATGGAAACTGGGATCAAGCAGAATAGGGGAAGGGTTCAAACTTAACTGTGGTTTTAAATTATGAAATGCTAATTTAAATATAAATTATATGCTATTAAAGTTAGTTTTACCAATTCAGTAGTATATATTTAGAAGTAGTGTGTCATTAAAAAATAATACTTGTATTATTGGAAATAGGCTTTTAAACTCCCGGTAGGGTTCGCAGCTCCATCGCGATGAGACACTGTGACACCGCGGTGGAGTAGCGACTCCTGTAAATTACAGAATCAGTTTGGGCACTTTTAGAAGACATTAAGAAAGATTTAATATGTCTAACCAATAGAAATGTGTTTCAGAATTTGAAATAATGAAGAAAGCATTCTGATTTGTTACTTATATTTATTTGTGTGCAGAAAGAGAGGGAAAGTTTGCTATTACTGGTTTTACCTTGTTCAGAGTGGTGCATTACATTTATTGTGTGAGAAAGAAAATCTTTTATGAGTTTCTTATATTTCATATACTGAAATACTATTGAGTTACACATTTGTAAGGTGTGTTATGTATTGTGTAGTAGTGCTTCAGTCTTTGTAATGATATTTTTCACTTTGAAAAGCACTATTTTTAAAGTTTACAAATTATTAGAGATGTGTGGTGTTTGAAATATGTTATGAAATGTACAAATGTGTATTGTAGTTTGTTTTATGGCACTCAAATGAAGGTTGAAATATGTTGTGCATAGTAATATGTGTGCTTTGGTAGATGGATTAGTGATTATGGTACTTTGTATGTGTCTGTGGAAAGGTATAGTTGAAGTACGCTGTATAAATTTAGGTGTCTCCTTGAAATGAGAAGTGCAGTCTGTCAAGTTTAAAGGACTGCATGGTCTTGCGACTGAGGTATGTCTCTACTTGTAGATGTATTTTCACACGTGTTATGCATCTGAAGATGCTAGACCTATAAAGCACAGGTATACATCTATTTGTATGTTAATTTTATATATGATGCCACTAGCAAACGGCACATACACAGGCATGCATGATTTCAGGAATATGGTGAGACAACAGTGACATGTGAAGGGTTGCTGCTTTATATTTGGCTAGGCCCAATACTCTTAGTAGTCACTGAACAGTGGACATGTTGGCAGAGGTATTAGTGATTAGGCTACTTTGTATGAGTCTGTAGAAAGGTACACTTGAAGTACGCTGTATAAATTTAGGTGTCTGCTTGAAATGGGAAGAACAGTCTGTCAAGTTGAAAGGACTGCATGGTCTTGTGACTGAGGTATGTCTCTACTTGCACACGTATTATGCATCTGAAGATGCTAGACCTATGAAATACAAGCATACATCTATTTTTATATTACTTTTATGTATGATGCCATTAGCAAAAGGTACAGATACATGCATGCATGCTTTCAGGAATATGGTGAGAGTTACAACAGACACATACAAAGGGCTTCTGCTTTATATTTGGGTAGGCCCAATACTCTGAGTAGTCGGTGAATAGTGAATCTGCAAGAGAAAATTGTGGTTTAAGACATGTTGGCAGAGGCATTAGTGATTAGGCTACTTTGTATGAGTCTGTAGAAAGGTACACTTGAAGTACGCCATATAAATTAGGTGTCTGCTTGAAATGGGAAGTGAAGTCAGTCAAAAAACAGAGGTTTCAGGGATGTTATAGTTAGCAATTTGCATTTTTAAAAACCTTAGAAATTCACTGAAAAAATCACAGGTTTCAGGTACATTATAGTTAGGCTGACATTTCACTCATACAAAACCAGAGAAATTCAGCCGTGCCCCCGCAATGACATCACTGATGACATCTCAAATGACATCACTCATGACATCACTGATGACATCATCCAGTGAGTGAGTGTTTCTTAAAACTTTAAGAATTATATATATATTCTTCCCAAACAATGCCCATGCATTTAGAGACGCAGTCCTCCAGCCGGTGATTTTCAAAATCTTTTATTCAAAAGGAACAGGCTTACTAGTCCGATTATTGACGTCCTCCTGCCTGATGCGTTTCAGAGCATTCACACTGCTTCCTCAGAGGCAATTTGAATACATACAAGGTTTTCGGCTCCCACAGTTCCCTGCATCAGTATATAATTTATAGGCCTCCGGTGTGCGTTTCTTCATGAGTTCCATTTCAGTGCACGCTGTAACTTGTGGTTTAACTCCATTTTAATTTTACCTCCAGTGGATTGTGTGTGCAATTCAAACCATTACAATGACCGGTAACAGCCCTCCAGTGGGCCTCAGAATTGCTATCCTGTTCCGCAATTATGAACCAGCTGCGCCATCTTCAGATTCCCAAACAGTTCAGGTAAGATGGTCCCTTGTGAAATTTGAAGGGCGGTGCCAACTCTCACGGCTGGACCCGCCATGTATAAATGTTCCCAAACAATGCCCATGCATTTAGAGACGCACTCCTCCAGCCGGTGATTTTCAAAATCTTTTATTCAAAAGGAACAGGCTTACTATTCTGATTATTTACGTCCTCCTGCCTGACGCGTTTCAGAGCATTCACACTGCTTCCTCAGAGGCAATTTGAATACACACAAGGTTTTCGGCTCCCACAGTTCCCTGCGTCATTATACAATTTATAGGCCTCCGGTGTGCCTTTCTTCATGAGTTCCATTTCAGTGCACACTGGAACTTGTGGTTTAACTCCATTTTAATTTTACCTCCAGTGGATTTTGTGTGCAATTCAAACCATTACAAGGACCGTTAACAGCCCTCCAGTGGGCCTCAGAATTGCAATCCTGTTCCGAAATTATGAACCAGCTGCGCCGTCTTCAGATTCCCAAACAGTTCAGGTAAGACGGTCCCTTGTGATATTTGAAGGGCGGTACGAACTCTCATGGCTGGACCCACTGTGTATAAATCTTCCCAAACAATGCCCATGCATTTAGAGACGCACTCCTCCAGCCGGTAATTTTCAAAATCTTTTATTCAAAAGGAACAGGGTTACTATTCTGATTATTTACGTCCTCCTACCTGACGCGTTTCAGAGCATTCACACTCCTTCCTCAGAGGCAATTTGAATAAACACAAGGTTTTTGGCTCCCACAGTTCCCTGCGTCATTATACAATTTATAGGCCTCCGGTGTGCCTTTCTTCATGAGTTCCATTTCAGTGCATGCTGGAACTTGTGGTTTAACTCCATTTTAATTTTACCTCCAGTGGATTTTGCAATTCAAACCATTACAAGGACCGGTAACAGCCCTCCAGTGGGCCTCAGAATTGCAATCCTGTTCCGCAATTATGAACCAGCTGCGCCGTCTTCAGATTCCCAAACAGTTCAGGTAAGACTGTCCCTTGTGATATTTGAAGGGTGGTGCAAACTCTCACGGCTGGACCCAATATATATATATATATATATATATATATATATATATATATATATATATATATATATATATATATATATATATCTCAAGGTGTATAAAAGAATGAGTGGGTGTATGAGTGTCTGTACGGATGATTTAGTGCGTATTTGACTGATTGTATAAGTGAGTGATTAAGCGTGTCCTAGTGAATGTATGGTGAGTGATTAACCTGTGTGAATGTGTGTATCAGTCTGGCAGTTGTTGTGTAAGTGGCTGCATGGGTTAGTGAGTAGGTACATGAGTGTCTATATGGGTTATTGATTAGTTGTCTGAGTACCTGTATGGGTGCCTGAGTATCTGTGTGGGTGGGTGACAGACTGTGTGACTCCCTGCATGGATGTATGAGTGGGTGAATCCCTGGGTGTATGGGTTCTTGAGTGTATCTGTGAAGGACAGTATGGTTGAGTGAGTGTGTGTATGGCTGTGTTGGTGAGAGTATGGATGTCTCAGTTATATATGGGTGAGTAACTGTAAATGTGAAAGGCAGTATTTGTGAGTGTTGGAGTATATAAGTGACTGTGCGAGTGAGTGAGTGTGAGAGTGGCTATATGGGTGAGTGTCTGCTTGTGTCAGCAACTGTATAGGAGAGTAAGTATTAATTAGTATTTGTATGACTAGTGAGTGTGTATGTTTCTGTATGGTTGAGTAACTGGCTGTGTGATTAAATGTTTGGGTAAGTGAGTAGGTGTGTGAGTAGCTCTATGGGTGACTGACGGTACATGACTGGCTGTATGGGTATATGAGTGGATATATCAGCATCTGTATTGGTGAGTAACAGGCTGTATGAGTACCTGTATGAGTGAGTGAGTGGATGTGTATGTAGACCTATGAATCAGTAATTGGTTATGTATGTACTGGTATTGGTGTGCCAAAAGTATCAAGACTGGTAGTCTGATATTTGGAGTGGGTTTATGAAAAGTTATATTGGAGTAGGGGCATCAGAGATGAAGTGGATGATGTCATCAGTGATGTCATTTGAGATGTCATCAGTGATGTAATTTGAGATGTCATCAGTGATGTCATCAATGATGTCACTGACCATGTCATGAGTGATGTATATGTGACGTCATCAGCAGTGCATTGCGGGGGCGTGAGTCATAGTTAGCTCAGCTAACTATAATGGCTGAATTTCTCTGGTTTTGTATGAGTGAAATGTCAGCCTAACTAGAATGTACCTGAAACCTGTGTTTTTTTCAGTGAATTTCGAAGGTTTTTTTAACCCCTTGTGTGCTGCGCACATTTTCACGCTGTGCGGGCGATTTAAATAGTGGGTGGGATTCGGACGGCCCCCGGCCGTCGTCCGCACATGATCACCGTGACGTATGACAGCCAGGGGCTGTCTGAAGCATGCAAGGGGTTAAAATGCAAATTGCTAACTATAACATCACTGAAACCTCTGTTTTTTGTGTGAATTTCTAAGGTTTTTTAAATGCTAATAACTAACTATAACATCCCTGAAACCTTTGTTTTTTTTCAGTGAATTTCTAAGGTTTTTTAAAATGCAAGTTGCTACCTATAACATCCCTGAAACCTCCTTTTTTCTGTGAATTTCTAAGGTTTTTTAAATGCTAATTACTAACTATAATGTCCCTGAAACCTCTTCTTCTACTGGAGTCCACTTTAGTTCTGAGGTCATCAGGACACAAGAGGACCTTCTTCAGCCCACCAGCAATGCGGCAAGAGGTGCGTTTGCAGAGTGTTGTAAAATGGGGCGTGGCATTGGACCACCTCTTAGCAATCCCACTGTGTGGGGCTAACTGGAAGTACCTAATGGGCTAGTTGGCCCCTAAGGACCCTTAGCATTCAAGGGGACTTAATCCCCCAACCCAGAACCCGATAGTAGGAGCTTTTGCAGAGTGGTGCAGGGAGGGGGCGGGGCCTCCATCGAGATGCCGGCTTTTCTTTTCTTTTGATATTTTTAGAAGGGGGGCTGTGTGGCCCCCCTTCTCTTAATATTTTGTGGGCCCTGGGGACCCCATCCTCTAGGGCCTGACCCATTTTTTTTTTTAAAAATGGGAAGGGCCGCATCCCCCTGACCCATTTAAAACCTTTTTTTTTAAACGGGAAGGACCCCATCCCCCGAGCATGGCCTTGTGTATTTATTTATTTTAAAAATCTTTTTATAAGAAGGGGAGCCGTGTGGCCCCCCTTCCCTGGGCCACTCATGGCCCCGGGGTCCCATTCCCCGGGGCCTGGCCTTGTTTTAAAAAAAAAATATTTATACAGAAGGGGGGCCACGAGGCCCCCCTTCCCATAATTGTAGAAAGCCCCAGGGAGGTGGCAGTCCAGCGTGGCCCAACAAATATTTGGCACATTGCCCCCAGGACCTGGCCCACCCGGGGGCTTGTTAAAACGAAGCTCTTCATTTATTTTCCGGCCAGATTTGTGCACCCAGCGTGAACTTGGCCGAAAACTTATATAGAAAAATACTTTTTTAGGCCCTTGAGGTGTTTCTACCCTGCCCCCTTTTCGTGTTTTTTGTCCTTTTTTCTTGTGACTCAGTTGAAGTCACAAGATGGCTGCCAACACTTTCTGGTTTGAAGTGTTGGCAGCCAATAAGAGTCAAGCTCATGCTCGGGAGGGTTTGCGGATCCACCGCGGTCACCACATATATAATTTTTTAAATATGAATATTTCAGTAACTACTGAACGGATTTACACCATTTAACAGAAAAGAACGCTTTCTGAACCAAGAGCTACCTTTTTACCAAATTTGATGTAATTCCGATCAGCAATTCGGGCTGTAGCTTTGTCTAAAGTTTCCTATGGAAATGAACATGGAGAAAACATGTTTTGGAACTCCCCTTTTTTCTGCGCCAAAGATATTGGCAAAAGAAAAAACGCTTTTCCTATGGAAACTAGGTCCTAACTATAACTACCTACTGGCAACCGCCAGTGGGTAATATATATATATATATATATATATATATATATAAAAATATACATATACAATAAATATTTTTTAACGTGTTTCGGCGTGGTGCCTTCGTCAGTGCCATAAATCATTATACATTTCGCACAGCATTTCGTCCTTTAAACAACCTAATGTTCATTTCATTGGTGGGGCTGCAGCCTATCAGGAGACGGCAAGTGTTTCCTGCGTCGGCATAGGTGTCCAATGATAGCAGCCTCAATCTCCCATAATGCAACATCAATAATGAATTTAATCAGTACTCTGTTAAATATATATATATATATATATATATATATATATATATAATGTCTATTTAAATATATATATATTTTATATAAACATGGAGTCGCATACCAGACGCAAATCCCTGTACATTGCCGAGCGTTAGTTCCGGATCCAGGTACAGAACGCAGCTCCAGTGTGATTTTTCGCATATATATTTTTCATAGGATGAGTGCATGGGTAGTTTTTGAGTGAATGAATGAGTGCATGGGTAGTGCCTGAGTGAATGGTTAAGTGCAAGAGTAGTGCCTGAATGATTGCATAAGTACATGGGTAGTGCCTGGGTGATTGTGTGAGTGTAGGAGTAGTGCCTAGGTGATTGTATGAGTGTATAAGAAGTACCTGAGTGAAAGTATGAGTGCAAGGTTAATGCCTGGGTCATTGGATGAGTGCATGGGTAGTCCTTGAGAGAATGGATGAGTGCATGGGTAGTGCCTGAGTGAATGGCTGAGTGCAAGAGTAGTATCTGAATGATTGCATAAGTACATGGATAGTGACTGGGTGATTGCATGAGTGCAGTGTTAGTGTCTGAGTGAATGGATGAGTGCATGGGTAGTACCTGAGTAAATGGTTGAGTGCAAGAGTAGTGCCTGAGTGATTTCATGAGTAAATGGGCAGTGCCTTGGTGATTGCATAAGTGCAAGGGTACTGCCTGGGTGATTGGGTGAGTGCATGGGTAGTACCTGAGTGTCTTCTTGAGTGCAGGGGTAATGTATGGTTGCTTTGATCAATTAATGGGTAGTGCGTGAATGAAAGGATGAGTGCAAGGGTAATGCCTGAGTCATTGGATGAGTGCATTGGTAGTGTCTGAGGGAATGGATGAGTGCATGAGTAGTGCCTGAGTGAATAGTTGAGTGCAAGAGTAGTGCCTGTGTGATTTTATGAGTGCATGGGTAGTGCCTGGGTGATTGCATGAGTGCAGTGATAGTGCCTGGGTGATTGGATGAGTGCATGGGTAGTGCCTGTGTGAAAGGAAGAATGCAAGAGTTGTGCTTGAGAGAATGGATGAATGCATGGGTAGTGTCTATGGAAAGAATAACTGCCTGGCTGATTGCATGAGCAACATGATGATAGTTTTCAAATAGTGTAAAGGATCAACATTATTTATATTAAAAACAAATAAAATATAATTAAACTTGAAACATTTTTTCACGTTATCATGCATATTATATTATAAAATTCTTACCTTTCAAGTAATTTAGATACATTACTCAGTAGAAGTATTTTAGAGTAGTATTGTCCTAAACAGCATTAAAACTCTTTTCAAACTTCAACAGTACCTACTATAAAGAAGAAAAACTGTTATTTAATGATAATATATTACAGAAATTATAATATTATATTTTTAGGAACACAACATAAATTTAGAATTGCATAACATTTTCAGTTTCCTTTTTGCTGTTCTCAGATTCCACTTAAGTTCACCATAGACAGTGTTTTCAATGTAGTATCATCATTGAACATCGGGGACAAAAACAATCAAATTGATTGTAGAAAAATAAAATCAGCATAAAGCATCATTTTCAATACGTGTAGCTATGTGTTTTTCTATCTAAACTTTGTTAATTACTTCCTTCATCTACTTTAACTCCATTATTTATCTCAAATAAATTTGCCAAAATGTAGACTCTCATTCACATCTGGTACAATATAGACAACAAATATATAAACTATTTCCTTTTAAGCACAATTTTCTAAATGCAATATCAATTAGCACAAATAATATTCCAAACACTAATTATAAATACTAATAGTTTTCACTCCTGTCTACTTTCTGTTCACATCTTCCCAATAGGCTGAATGATGAACTCAAAACCTTGGCTTTAAAAATAACAAATATGAATGTTGTAATTCATACGGCAATCTAAGTTTGAATTCCAAGTGGGCATCATTGCAATGTGTCCATCCTTTATTACACTTTAAATACACAGTATAGTGTCCAGATGTTGTACTAAGTCCATCATGGAAAATAATAGCCACTGCTATAAATGTTCTTCCTGAAATAGATATTTGACTTACATTAAAAAATTTAATTTTGGTTTCCAATTTTCTTCTATTTGCTCTACAACGTTGTAGCATTAAAATCAGATATTTTCCAATTCTTTCTATATGGCATGCAGACCACATCTATTATCTACAATGCGAACATCTCATGTCCTGATTGGCTGTTTTTATCAATTTGTTAAAAGGTACTGATTTGCAGTCTGCTATCGTCAAGTATATGAATCATTCTGTTTGCATTTCAGTGGTAGAAGTAAATGAACACTCTTAACATTTATGATCCAATCTATAACTTAGTCCAAATAAGTTTTCAATCTGTATTCCTTCATGTTCTAATACTCCAAGCATAAAGATTAGAAATTCTTGTGCATCTTGTTGTATATTAATAGTAAATGTCAAAGAATCAGTATATATATCCAAAAGATGCCGAATGCCAGAAGCAGTATGGATTTTACTTCTGTCAGTTACCAACTATTGAAATACATGATGTAGTAAAGAACAGAATCTTTTTTCACGATTTCCCATGATTTCATGATGAAGATCTTGTAGATAAAACACAACATTAAGAATTACATTAGCATAACAGTTGATACCTGAACTATTTTCCAACTGGTATCCTTCAATGTCATCAACAGTTTCCATTTTCTTTTTCTTTACACCTTCAAGTTTCTCTTCATTTGTTTTCTTTTTTGAACCTCAATTGCATCTTTGACATATTTCTGTTTTGGACACACTATACATTTCTCATATATGGGATATTCACCTAAATCAGGAGTATCAAGTCTTCTTAAACGATTGTACTCTCTTACACACTTTGCATCAGCACTAATATTTTTGTCATCAAAATCTATCAAATACAAACCAGACAATGTTCTTACTCGAGACAATGCAATGTATGCCATTCCCTCTTTGAACACTGTACTTCCAATATTTATAAAAGCAATGTCTATACTTAAACCTTGAGATTTATGAATAATTACTGCATATGCTAAAGACACAGGATACTGTTGTATACGAACATACAAATCTTTTACAAGCAAAAAACGTACAACACAATGCCCAATCTGTCTTACCTCTTTAATCTGATCAAATTTTATAATGAAAAATTCTATTCCATCTCTATTCTGAAATATTACAAAATCTACAAATTTTCCCATTGCTCCATTTACTAAACCTTCTGCTACATTCAAATTACTCCGTTAAATTACCCGACAGTTTATCCATACATGTAAAGTCTTTTCTAAGCCTGCAGTTTTAGATACAGATTTTTCCAAAGAATCCAATTTAGCCTGCAGTTTCTCTGTAAGAAGAATAGTCAATCCCTGGTGTTCAGTTTTATCAATAGCTTCAATTTCCACTATTTGTTGTTTTTCCAGTTTGAGAAGTTGTTGATTAAATATAGTACACTTTTGCAATGTAGGAATTAGGCAAACTATAGACTGCTTTTCTCCAAGCATGTTGTACATTACTTCAGCTGCTGTGTTTCCAGTTGTAAACAAGTTACTTAGTAGCCGAATTTCTAAAGCTTGTTTACCATGTTTTGTCAAGACACCAATTCTTATGTCTTGAAGAATATTTCCGTAATCTTCATCACTTGCTTGTCACGTATTCTTAACAAGTTCTTTATATTCAGAATGTAACCAAATGTTCACATTTCCAATACTTCCCAAAGATTCCCTAGTGCCTTCATGGACAAGTGTTTTAAAAACAGGTTGTCCTTTTACAGGAGTAAGTTAGAGTAGATCTCCGAATTCAATTAAATGTTTTCCTCTAAACAGAACAGCGTAATCTGTTTTTAAAATCTGTTGCATTCTTAAATGTACAAAGGTAAGCATTAAGTTTGAGACCATGCTCACCTCATCAATGATTAAAAGTTTCATTTTCTTCAGTACTCTTGAGACTTCATAACAAGCTTCTCCAGAAAGATTCTGATATTCCAATTTATTCTCATGTTCAACTGGTAGCATAAGTAAATGATGTTAAGTAATGCATTTAATGTTGTGTGCTGCTAATCCAGTTGGAGCTGTTACAACACAAGATAACTGTGATTCTGTAGTTTTGTGTAGATGACTGGTCAAAACTTTAATTAAGAAACTTTTTCCTGTTCCAGCTCGACCACTGATGTACATTAGAATACATTTAAATGATAAACATTGGCATTTTTTTTGTGCAGCAAAGCACATTGTATCTGTTGTTTGACTTGTAGATATATTTCTTTCTGTTCAATATTTAGGGCCTGATTCTGATGCGGGTAGGAAGGCCTCCTAACGGCATTTGCTCCTTCCAAATCGGATCGGGAACGTGTCTTCCCGACCGAGGGCCCAATTCTGATGCGGTTAGGAACAAATGTTCCCATTGAAGTCAATGGGAGTTCAACCAAATCGTATCTGGAAGCATCCGGATGCATCCTACTCCGCCAGTCGGACTTTCCCGATCCGAGTGGGTCGGAAACCATTTCCCAACCGATTCGGTCGGGAAGCTTTTCCAACCCGCATCAGAATCGGGCCCTTAGTTGTTCTTCTAACTTTTCCAACTGAATAATATCCTGTTGTTCTTGTTGCATTGCAGTTTCTACCTCATTCATGGCTATTGCTGCTCCATTTTCGATGATTGGTTATCCCAGCGAATCTTAACTCAGTGGACCAGAACTTTGACTATCTTAAGAACTTTCTCTAGCTATTTCAGCTGCAATAGTACTTTCTTGTTCAATCTCATCATTTAACATTTGTAGATTTGTAGAGAAAATTGTGCACTGAATACTATCTTTACTTGCATTAATAGGATCTTCATAGCAGTCGAAATCTCAAAGTAATTCTATTTCACTACACCAAGGCTTGAACAGTTGCAGAAGTGCTAAATAGAAATATTCCCTCTTATCTGGACTTTCGCAACTGAGTTTTCTTTGGTTAATAAGATTTCATTTGGCATGTTTTACCAAACATCCGTCACATCCAATTACTGCATATTTGTCTTCTTTTATGTTTTCTGTAAAGTTTCTTTTAAAGCTGTAATGTTGAAGTATTTCATAGAGACATAGGTTTTCGAGATGTCCACTCCTTTTAGGATAGTATGTATCCAACATATTAGTTTTAACAATCTCTGTACTTTCTGGTTCACTCTGTGCTAAGTATTTGATTTCTTGCAAATATTTCAATACTCTATTTCGTGTGGAGGCAAGACCTAAACTCACCCAAATGTTTCCTCTTGACTTTGAATATAAACTGGCTGAGCTCAAGCAATCAGAACATTCATAGGATCCAATCTCTTAATGGGAAAGCATTTTCAAGCTGAAGCTGTACAATTTCTTGCTAAGAATCTTCTCTAGTGAAATTACTTCCCACATTTCTTTCATCTCTGTCTTTTCAGATTTGGTTATATATAATGTAACATAGCGAGCTAAAGCAATTGAATTATCTGCAACATACTGGATATCCATGTTTGCATTCCACATTTTCAAAATAAATGGATTGTAGTCATTAATGTACTTTGAAGCTTCTGTTCTTTTGAAGTTGTATGTATTTGTTAGACCTAGCAACATTGGTGTGAGTCTCCCCTGCATTGTTGCCTTTGCCTCCTGTGTTTTTGCTGTGTGCTGGAATCCGTTTTGCTGGTCTAGAGATGCTTTGGGCACTTTGCTACTGCTGTTGGGTGCCAAAGTGCAAGTGCTCCCTTTGTAAATTGTTGTTATGGATTAGTGATTCCATGATTGGCATATTTGATTTACTTGTCAGACCCTAGTATAGTGCACTGTGTGTGCGCAGGGCCTGTAAATCAAATGCTGCTAGTGGGCTGCAGCACTGATTGTGCCACCCACAGAAGCAGCCTGTAAAATGTAACTCTGGCCTGCCATTGCAGAGCCTGTGTGCAGTCTGGACAGCCTGTCGACTTGGCAAGTGCAAACACTTGCCAGTCCCTAAACCTTCTCTTTTCTACATATCAGTCACCCCTAAGGTAGGCCCAAGGTACCCTTGTGGGCAGGGTGCATTGTATGTGAAAGGTAGGTAATGCCTGATGTGTGTGGCATGTCCTGATAGTGAAATACTGCCAATTTTGTTTTTCACTATTGCAAGGCTACCTGTTCCCATAGGACAGAATGGGGAGTTTGTTGATAATATCTTATGAACTTAACTGGCCCTGGGAACAAGTTAGAAAAATACATTTTAGTATGCCTGAACTCAGAATGTTAAAATGCATCTCTTAGTGAGGGTGATTTTTACATTCTGTGTTTGAAAATACCACTTTTAGAAAGTAGTTATTTTCTTGCCAAACCATCCAGTGTGCCTCTGCTAGGTTTGTGTATTGCATGTCTGGCTTTTGGATGAGAGGGGCTGGAGAGGGGCAGCAGCTCCAGAAGTCTGATGAGTCAGGGCTGGGCTGAATAGACCTGGGCAGCATTTAGAGTAGGGGAGGAGATTTCCTTTCACCTGAATCAGCCATGTCTGCCTTCAACAATGCTGTCTCCACCTCCTGCCAGGAAGCTGCACCAGTGAGGACAGAACTGGTGTTGGCTGGGTACAGACACTCTCTGCCTTCGGAGAACAAAGGATTTTGGTGTATAAAAAGAGGGGCCCAGACCCCAGAATTTTAGATCACTTCTGGGAATCAAGAGGAACCTTTGCCAAGGAGCAGAGCCGGAGAAGCTGAGGAGGAATACTGACCCTGTGCTGTTTGCTGTCTGGGGTTGGCCTGCAGTGGCTGCTTTCTGCCAAGAAAAGGAGAAAAAGGACTTTGCTGTTTGCTTTGTCACCTGCTTGAAAGAAGATCTCTAAGGGCTTGAAACTGAGCTTGCCTCCTGTTCTGAAGTCTCAGGGACACAAACACATCACCACTAGCTCCCCTGAATTTCCTTGCTGGGAATTCTAACCTGCAAAGAGGTACCTGCTGCTGTTCTGGACCTCTAGAGAACTGTTTTCAACTGGGAGCTGGAAAATCGACGCAACATCGAAGAAGCGAGACGCATCCGCACCTGTTTCCGATGCATCGCCAAAGAAACCATTGCCGCGCCTGCCGCGGCTCGAGAAATCGCTGCACGCCGCATCGAGTGCACCTATCTCCGAAGTCTGAGATCATTGCACCGAGTTCGAAGCAAGGCCTGCTGTGCGGCTGCACGAGTTCACACATTGTCACCGGATCGTCGCATCGCATTGAGGCGCCAAGTCTGTCGCATCGTTGGGGGATGCAGTAAGAAACCAACATATCAACTCCCCACGCAGAACAAAACTGATGCATCCCCTCCTCTCCGGTAAGGAACCGACATATCACCTCCCCTGCAGTGCAATAAGGAACCGACGCATCACCTCCCCCGAAGCAAGGAACCAACGCATCACCTTCCCTGCGTGTAAGGAACCGACGCATCACCTTCCCTGCAGCCATTTTGTTTGTTTTGCGTGACACATCCAAGGTACTTTGTGAGAAAAGTGTTGCATCTGCAATTTGCTTGAGCTGAACTATTTCTGCCATCTAAAAGTCATATTTTTATTACTGTATTGTGGATTTTTGTTGTTTGGTCTTGTTTTGGTTTAGATAAAGATTATTTTTCTAAACTGGTGTGGTGTCCATTTGTAGTGTTTTCACTGTATTACTGTATGTGTTTACAAATGCTTTACACACTGCCTCAGAGATAAGCCTGTCTGCTCGTGCCAGAGCTACCAAGGGGGTGAGCAGGGGTTATTTAAGGAGTGTATCCCCCTTATCCTGACTAGAAGCAAGGGTTCCTATTTGGACAAAGGTACCTACCTCTGCTAACTAGAGGCCCCCATTTCTAACAGTATTCTTGGGAGATTTCCGAGTTATTGTATGCCTTACTGCTGACAAAAAACTATTTACTCGTCCTTTAGAAATTATAAGATGTGGGAATCCAAAACGACATTTTGTATAAAATTTCTCTTTACACTTGTATTTTCGTCGGCAGTAATTCCCAAATTGATGACTTTGAAAGTGTAAAACTTGTCTCAAGCTCTTTTCTCCTCCATCTCTTGGAATGGCATGCGTAACGCACTTTTTATTTCAAGCAGATACCTAAATTTATGCGGCGTACTTCAAGTATACCTTTCCACAGACTCGTACGAAGTAGCCTAATCACTAATACCTATGCCAATATGTTTTAAACCTCACTTTTGTGCTGCAGCTTCACAATTCAGCTACTACTCAGAGTGTTCAGCCTAGTCAAATATAAAGTAGCAACCCTTTGCTTGTGTCTGTTGTAACTCTCACCATATCCCTGAAAGCATGCATGCATGTGTCTGTACCTTTTGCTAGTGGCATTATAATTAAAAGAAACATACAAATAGATGTATACCTGTGTTTTAAATGTCTGTCATCTTCAGATGCATAACACGTGTGAAAATACATGTACAAGTAGAAACATACCTCAGTCACAAGACCATGAAGTCCTTTAAACTTAAAAGACTGTGCTTCCCATTTCAAATAGACACATACAATTATGTAGCGTACTTCAAGTGTACCTTTCAACAGACTCATACGAAGTAGCCTAATCAGTAATCCCTCTGCCAAAATGTTTTAAACATCACTTTTATGCTGCTGCTTCACTATTCTGCTACTACTCAGAGAGTTGGGCCTAGCCAAATATAAAGCAGCAACCCTTCGCATGTGTCTGTTGTAACTCTCACCAGAGACATTTTTATAATTTTATCATTTATTCACACTTCACATAGCACTTCACTTTTCACCAGAACACGCTCCGCTGTAAATCAGGCGTTGAAGCACAGCTGGATTGCACTCGGCAATCCAGCTGGACCCCGATGATGAAGCATGCCACCTACTAGGTAGGTGGGTGAGGGGTTTCCTAAGACAATCACTGGTTACCTGCGTTCCTCTACCAGGGTGAAGGTCAGCAACAATGACCATAACCCGTTA
Organism: Calotriton arnoldi; assembly: GCA_963921515.1. Lineage (NCBI taxonomy): Eukaryota > Metazoa > Chordata > Amphibia > Caudata > Salamandridae > Calotriton > Calotriton arnoldi. The sequence continues at coordinate 1,660,180 of CAWUFW010002154.1, read as the reverse complement.
AGGACTTGTCCACGTTGTTTTTGCATATTACTCTGGGAAAGGGACACGTACCTGTTCTATTTCCTTACTCTCTAGTTGTTTATTTGTGCATATTTTGTGAGGCATGAGGTCGATATTGCACTGGTTCAGGAGTCCCACCTGCCTGTGGGTAGTAATATGCTGAAGCATAGGAGCCTGGTTGGTCACATACACACTGCTGGCTTTACCTCCCATGCCAGGGGAGTACTTACATGGGTTAACCCCAAATCAGGTATTAAATTACAAGCGGTTGAAGCTGATGCATCTGGCAGATACGTTATTTCTAGGTGCGCAGGCAAGGGAATAGATTGGCTGATAGTCAATGCCTCTAGGCCTAACTATGATTGCCCGCAGTTTTTTTCAAAACTTGCTAGACCGCATGATAGCGGGGGGGACTTGCCTATCATATGGGGTGGGGATCTCAACTGTGTGTTGGACCCTTTGCTGGACCACTCTGGAGGGCCAGCGAGATGTCCATCGACAGCAGCCAAGGTTGTTAAGGATATAGCTGCGCCTCTGGAGCTACTGAATGTGTGGAGAGAGTGTTCCCCAGGGGCGGGAGGGTTCACACATTACTCTGCCTCGCACCAGCTGCACACTAGAATAGACTACTGGTTTATATCAAGGGGTCTGACCCAGCGAGTGCTGGACTGTAGGGTGCTTCCCCGTTCTTTTTCAGATCACTCCCCAATATTGCTGGATATAGATAATCTAAAGAAAAGACCCACTCCTTTTACATGGTGCTTTCCACCATACTCATTGCTGGATACTGTTTTCCGGTCTGAACTTGATGAAGCTATAGAGAGCTTATTTGAAACAAACTTAGGCTCTGTACAGGAGTTCTCCACGATTTGGGAAGCATTTAAAGTTTACATCAGGGGGATAGGAATGTCCAAGCAACCGGGGGTACTGCGCTTTATTCGTCAGCGCCTGTGACACCTAGAAAATAGGCTAGCAGAGCTGGAAAGGGAAGCTATAGAGAAGGATTGCCCCGACGTTGCGGACAAATTGAAAGAGACGTTGATTGACTATCACAAGACTGCAGATTGTGAAATTAAGCACTTGGTGAAGTATGCTGTGGCTAGAACGTATGGTGAGCGTGACAGACCAGGTGCAGTGTTGGCTGCTTTGCTGCGAGGCAGGAGAGAGGTGGCTAATGTGATGGAGATATGGGCAGTAGATGGTGGACTGTAGACTAGCACCACAGATATTGCAAATAGATTTAATCAATACTACTCTGACCTATATAGTAAGAGAGTCCCCATGGATGAGGCAGCCATTGCAGACTACCTAGAACATATACAGATGCCCTGACTTTCCAATGAGCACAGGGAATACCTTATGAGGCCACTAGATGCACATGAGATATCGGTAGCATTGAGCTCAATGAGATCGGGGAGTGCCCCTGGATCGGACAGCCTCACCGTGGCATTCTATAAGGAATTTAAAGATCTTCTAATGCCACACTTGTGCACACTATTGAGCATATGGGTGAGGAAGGGATGATGCCTGCTTCCATGAGAGAAGCGCTCATAGTGACTATCCTGAAGCCTGGTAAACCAGCGGACGAGTGTTCGTCTTTCCGACCATTATCGTTCCTCAATGTCGACACTAAATTGTTAAAGTAAGTCCTTGCTAACCGCCTCGCCCCTTTGGTCCCTCAAATGGTGGGCCCGGAACAGGCTGGATTTGTCCCAGAGCGTAACCTATCGTATAATTTACGAACGCTATTTGGTGCAATATAGCACATCAGACCTGAGATCAGGGTGGCAGCAATTTTCTTAGATGCCAAAAAGGCTTTTGATTCAGTGGAGTGGTTGTTCATGTATGCAGTTCTGAGACGCATGGGGGTGGGAGATATTTTTATCCACTTGGTAGGTGACTTATATAGCTCCCCTACTGCCCGAATACGAGTCGGTGACATAGTCACAGCCCCTATCAAAATATCGCGAGGTACGCAACAGGGATGTCTTTTGTCCCCGTTACTTTATGCCTTAGTAGCCGAACCACTTGCCTGCGCCCTTAGAGAATACCACAGCCATAGAGGGATCAGAGTCCCTGAATATAATCTCATTGTGTCAGCATACGCGGATGACACGCTGTTGTATGTCAGGGACCCTGAGGTCAATCTTTGCCCTATCCTCGACGAAGTGGTCAGATACGGTGATAGATCGGGCTGAAAAATTAATTGGGCAAAGTCTACAATATTTCCTCTAACTTCCGCTATGCTGCCGATTGAGCTGGACTACCCTCTGCAGTGGTCAACTGAAGCAATAAGGTATCTTGGAATCCGCGTTCACACGGATTCAGCCTTGGTGATCAGCAACAATTACGGCAGACTCATCTACAGATTAGAGGATGATGTTGAAAGATGGATCCGGCTACCCCTATCGATTCTGGGACGTATATCCCTCATGAAGATGGTAGTATTGCCCAGATTCCTGTTCCTCTTTTTAAATACACCTATTGTTCTGCCTATGCATATTTTTAAGACAATACGCGCGCTTCTCATTAGACTTGCCTGGGCTGGGAAGCAGCCACGGGTCAGTTGGAATATTTTGATACTACCGTATTCAATGGGGGACCTTGGTACCCCGAATCTGAAACTCTACTACAGGGCAGCTCAGAGATCCCATGCATATCACTGGCTGCACGAGGAAATGTGTCCTCCGCATTTATTTATAGAAAAAGTATCTGTGGCACCGGAGCAACTGCCGGTAATGCTGTTTCGAGCCCTGATAAGACAAACTGGAGACCTGGACTCTATAAACTCTGTGGTCCATGCCTGGCACAACCTGTTGAAAAGGCAGTCGGGAGCCATTTTGTACTCTCCACTGACCCCAATCAAGTGGTGTGAATGGATGCCAATAAGTCGAGAGAAAGGGGTGGTCCTGGCTCTGGTCAAATTAGAGATTTCCAAGATTGAGGATCTGTTTTTGGAGGGCAAAGCTCGTAATTGGGATGAATTAATGGTAGCGGAAGGGCCTCCCATGCAGCTGGTACGCTTCCAGTTTCACAGAGTGAGGCATGCGATGTGTGAGCTGCTGGGTGCGGAACTGCAAGAGCCCCGCGTGTTAAAGGCTCTCACCCATATCATAGGGTGCAAGTCTCCCAGAAAGACGGTCTCCATCAAATGCGCTACAATTCAAGATGACAGGAGGCACCATTATTCTAAGGCTAGGTTAGAATGGCAGGCAGATCTAAGGGTGGCATTAGAGGAAAGTGTGTGGGGATATTGCTGTGAGATTACTAAAAAAGTGTCACTGAATGGCAGACATAGATTAATTCATTTCAAGTTCCTCCAAAGAGTCTATTATACACCTGAGAGACTGCTTAGATATGGGTTATACGATTCGGCTGCCTGTGAAAGGTGTGGAGTGAACCCTGCTGGTTTCCTGCACTTGACCTGGGAGTGCCCGCGCATAGCCAAGTTCTGGGAGCACATTTTTCAATCATTGAGTGAAATTTGTGGTCTGGAGCTCACGTTAAACCCACTGACAGCATTGCTGAGATATACAGACAAACTGCCCAAAGATGTACAAAGATTAATTGATATAGGTCTATTGCTCGACAAACATAGAATTGCTATTAAGTGGGCAAGAGGCCCGATTCCTACTATTTCTGACTGTTCCAGGGATATGATCTATTGCAATACGCAGTTGGAACTGTATAACGATCTTCTCCCCCATGCAGTATCGTCCTAAGAAGTTTTGGGGTCTGTTTCAGCAGTATTTGGTGGGAAAAGAAACAGGGGAGGCAGAGGGAATAAGCGAAGTGGACAAGGCACCGTTGATCTAACATTGCTTGCATAAGTGGAAGTGGTAAACTTAGATTGCGGCGTAATACCCACTTCGCCCTAGAGGGAGATGTTTGCAAATTTAAAGGAGATAATGTATCACTTATAAGGTTCGCACTGAATGACTGTGATGTATATGTTACTGGCACAGATATTGTAACTTGCACACCGTAGCTCACTTTTTTGCACTGTATGAACCATGTTCTGCGTTTCAATAAAAACGTTTTTTTAAACTGTATTTTATATGTCTATCATCTTCATATGCATAACACGTGTGAAAATACATGTGCAAGTAGAAACATACCTCAGTCATAAGACCATGAAGTCCTTTAAACTTGACGGACATTACTTCCCACTTCAAGCAGACATCTAAATTTATGCGGCGTACTTCAAGTGTACCTTACGACAGACTCATACGAAGTAGCCTAATCACTAATCCCTCTGCCAACATGTTCTAAACCTCACTTTTTGTGCTGCAGCTTCACTATTCTGCGAGTGCTCAGAGTGTTGGGCCTAGCCATATATAAAGCAGCTACCCTTCACATGTGTCTGTTGTAACTCTCACCATATTCCTGAAAGCATGCATGCATGTGTCTATACCTTTTGCTAGTGGCATCATATATAAAAAAACATACAAATAGATGTATACCTGTGTTTTATATGTCTAGCATCTTCAGAAGCGTTACACATGTGACAATACATGTACAAGTAGACACATACCTCAGTCACAAGACCATGCAGTCATTTAAACTTGACAGACTGCTCTTCCCATTTCAAGCGCAAACCTAAATTTATGCAGCGTACTTCAAGTGTACCTTTCCACAGACTCATACAAAGTAGCCTAATCAGTAATGCCTCTGCCAACATGTCTAAAACCTTACTTTTCTCTTGCGGCTTCACTATTCACCGACTACTCAGAGTGTTGGGCCTAGCCAAATATAAAGCAGCAACCCTTTGCATGTGTCTGTTGTAACTCTGACCATATTCCTGAAATCAGGCATGCATGTGTCTGTACATTTTGCTAGTGGCATCATATATAAAAAAACATACAAATAGATGTATACTGATCTTTTATACTCCTATCATCTTGAGATGCATAATATGTGTGAAAGTACAATTAGAGACATACCTCAGTCACAAGACCCTGAACTCCTTCAAACTTGACGGACTGCACTTCCCTTTTCAAGCAGACACATAAATTTATGCAGCGTACTTCAAGTGTACCTTTCCACAGACTCATACAAAGTAGCCTAATCACTAATCCCTCTGCCAACATGTTTTAAACCTCACTTTTGTGCTGCAGCTTCACTATTCAGCGACTACTCAGAGTGTTGGGGCTAGCCAAATATAAAGCAGCAACCCTTTGCATGTGTTTGTTGTAACTCTCACCATATTCCTGAAAGCATGCATGCATGTGTCTGAACATTTTGCTAGTGGCATCATATATAAAAGAAACATACAAATGGATGTATACCTGTGATTTATACGTCTAGCATCTTCTGATGCATAGGACGTGTGAAATTACACGTACAAGTAGAGACATACCTCAGTCACAAGACCATGAAGTCCTTTAAACTTGACAGATTGCACTTCCCATTTCAAACAGACACCTAAATTTATGCGGTGTACTTCAAGTGTACCTTTCCACAGACTCATAGAAACTACCATAATCACTAATCCATCTACCAAAGTAGACATATTAGTATGCACAACCTATTTCAATCATCATTTCAGTACAATAGAACAAACTACAATACACATTTGCACATTTCGTAACATATTTCAAACATAACACTTCTCTAATAATTTCCAAACTTTGAAAATAATGCTTTTCAAAGTTAAAAATATCACTGCAAATAGTGAAGCACTACTGCATATTACATAACACACCTTACAAATTTGAAACTCACCTTTCAAATAGTATTGTAGAATATGAAATATCAGAAACTCATAAAAGATTTTCTTTTTCACACAATAAATGTAAGGCACCACTCTCAACAAGGTAAAAACCAGCAATGGCAAACTTTCCCTCTCCTTCTGCACACAAATAAATGTAAGTAACAAATCAAATTGCTTCCTTCATTATTTCAAATTGTGAAACACATTTCTATTGGTTAGTCATATTAACCCTTTCTAAGTGTCTTGTAAAAGTACCCAAACTGGTTCTGTAATTTACTAGAGTCGCGTCTCCATCGCGATGCCTCAGTGTAGCGTCGCGATGGAGCCGCGAACCCTTACAGGAGTTCAAAAACCTATTTCCAATAATACTAGTATTATTTTTAACAACATACTACTTCTAAACATACTATTGATTTGGAAAAACTTAATTTAGTAACATATCACTTATACATAACTTATATTTTCACATTTTAAAACCAGAGTTAAGTTAAGTTTCAACCCTTCCCCATTCTGTTTAATCGTAGTTTCCATAGTCACACTTTCTGCAACATTCAACTATACCAGAAGGTCGCAAGATCACCACATTTTCAAATTCAGCACACAAGCTTACAAATACAAATACCAGGTGCGGTCAACTTTTGCAAAATATTACCTTATCCTAGCTACTCTACCTTTAAAACATTTTTTCATAACCAATCAGAAACATGCTTCCACAGGAAAGTAAAATGCATCCTATTTTTCAGTGCACAATGTTGATGAAAAGCCAGCATGTTCTCTACCATTTTAGATACCTCTCATTAAACTAACTGACTACCTCAGCTACAGACATTGTTTCATTCCTTCCAGACATCCCTTCAAGATGCTTACAGTATGGATTGTAGGGCACAGCTATGTACACAGAGATAGTGACAAAGACCTAGGTCTGCAAAATGTGAATATTAAATTGGTTGCACAGAGAGGATTAAAGTGGCACCAAGTGATGCCTTTGTTTAAAATCTTTTTGTGTCTCCAACCCCCTGACCTCATGATTGTGCACTGTGGTGACAATGACCTAGGCACATTGACTGGGGTAGGGCTGGAAATCCTAATGAAGGATACCTTTGCACAATTGATTTTGCTTTTGCCTCAAACTGTCTTTGTATACTCTAATATGTGCCAAAGACAGAAATGGAAGTGGTCAAATTAATTCTGTCCACAGATTGAGAAAGCTAGGAAGAATGTCAATAAAGCTGTTTCTGCTTACCTCGGAGACCATAGGATGGGCTCCTTCTATAACAACAATCTACATTTTGATATGCATAACATCTATAGAAGTGATGGAGTTAATTTCACTGATGAAGGAAACAGAGTGTTTCTCAGCAACCTTAAGCTGTGCATCCACACTTATATGTAGCTCCAACAAAGTCATGATGAAAACAAAGGCTCTTTTTAGAGCCATCCTATGACCCATACATACTCTTTATAAATATTTTCTGGATTTGCGAACCCGTTGCAACTCCGCAAAAAAAAGGAAAAGCACAAATTCAATTTACTACAACACAATACACTTTTCAAGCTTAACTTAATTTATTTTTTATACATTATTACTAAATCTAAGAAATGTAATGTGATTATTAACTTCAATCTCACTAACTCTATAAAAACAGTTCAGAAATGCAACACTACCTTCTAAATTATATACTATTAAATAATTTATATAAGGTCGATCCGTGAATCTACCACTACAGTACACTGGGGGACCGCGCTGAGAGCCGCGATAGGGTCAGGACTCCTATCACAAGAGAAAAAAATCAATTATTGCCCCCCAGCTCCATTGCCCGATATTGGCCCCGGGGACCCCATCCCCCGGGGCCTGGTCATTTTTTTTTTTAAAGGGAGAGGGGGCAGCTTGGGCCCCCCTCCCGGGCCATTTTTGACCCCTGGGAACCCATCCCCGGGGCTTGCCCAATTCTTTTTTTTTTTAAATGAATAGGGGGGCCTGCGTGGCCCCCTACCTGGGCCATTTTGAGCCCCGGGGACCCTGGTTTCTAGGGCTGGATGACCGCAACGGACCACCACATTTACATAATATATGCCCCGGGAGGTGGTCATCCCCCGGGCACTGTGGGGGGGCAGGAGACCCCCCCACACCTTTTTAATGAAAAAAAAGCCCAGGGGAGGTGGCGGTCTCTGGGCTGCGGGGGCTGCAAGGCCCCCTGCATTTAATGATTAAAGCCAGGGAGGTGGCGGTTTCCAGGGCAGCGTTTGGCAGGAGCCCCCCACAACCATTTTAATTAAAAGAAACCCCCGGCGGAAGTGGCGGTCCCATGGGCTGGGGGGCCCCCGTCGGCCCCGGCACCATATTTTCACATTGCCCCAAGCTGTAGAATTACCAAGGTTATCTGAACCCAAGTTCATTCACAGGAGATTGATCAGGCCAGATAAGCAATAAAGTCAGGTGGCCTATGTTCAGGGCAAGAACCTGAAGAGGGTTTGAGGCTGGACCTCCCACCAGCGGCTTGTCCCTATGTGGTTGCTCTGGCAAATACCCCGTTTCTAAAAAGTGAACAAAAGGAATCCACTATTCAATTAATTAAAAAAGCCCAACATTGGATTCACAAATTTATGAACGATCAGTCAGAATGGCATTACAAAATCCTAATGGCACGAAGAGTTCCTTGGGTGGGCAAACAGGTCAAATCTATTCTGGGGGATTGTGTTGATCTAGCTTTTAAACCTCCAGCTACGGCAGAAAAACTGCTTTATTTATTGCCTAACAAACCATCAATATCAACTCAAATATTTGCTCCACTGCTTGGTTTCTTTTATAAACTGTTAGCTCCTCAGCCTTGTTCAAATGGAAATTGGTCCCATAAGTATATTCCTCTTGCACTGGGTACTCACTCGCACATGTGGCACGGTGTTACTACTGTACCCCCCTTACCAACTTCTAATCGATTTACAGCGCTGTCGGATTTGAACTCCTGTGACTGACAAAAAGTGAAGGAGGTGCCTTAAAATACAGTGCTTACTGGCACCCTTGTAGACGTGGTTTCTCAATATGTTCTGCTAAAGGACAGAGACTTAATTACGGTTATCACATGGAATATTGCAGGGCTAGGCAACAAATTGTCAGACCCAGATTGGCTTAAGTTCATCACCACCTTTGATCTAGTTTGCCTTCAAGAGACTTGGTAATTGGGACCCATCAATATAGACGGTTATAGATCTTTTTTTACCCCAGCGATTGCCTCAAAGTCTGGTCAGGCGAGGGGCGGAATTGTGACTATATAAAAAAATACTTTGAAATTTAAAGTACTCTCTTCCCATAATTAATCTCAATATTTTAATATGTTGCACCTTAAAGGCCCCAACAATAACTCCTTTTTATTAATTAACTTTTATAACAATTTATATGGGGGTGAGATGTATAAGGTTGTGACCCTAGTGGAAGAGAAAATGAATTGACTATTTAACTCATGCAAAAAAGATCCAGAAGTGTTATGGCTGGGAACAGGACCGGCTTTAGTGCTGGTGGCACCCGGTGCAACAATCATTTTTGGTGCCCCCACACCCTATGACTGCCTCCTCAGATTCTCTCACTACCATGGGCTAAAGTGCCCCTCATCTCTCCAATCATAAGTTACTGCTAAACACAGCGCTGCCCACCTGAGTTCAGCGCCCCCTCCACAGGTCAGCGCCCAATGTGACCGCACCAGTCACACTGCCCTAAAGCCGGCCCTGGCTGGAAGATTTTAATGTACATTCCTGTCCCTTTGCCCTAAATCTAATATGTGGCCTACTTGATCAGGACGGAGGGGGAGGAGCCCATTTTTGCCATAACTAGTATGGGAATGTATTAAACAAGCTTATCGTTACAAAAGATCTGAAAATAATGAATCCCGCACTGGAAATTACTGGCTAGCTGTTAAAAACTTACCGTTCTAATGTAACTAGCTTCACTATTGATATTATATTAGCAACAGCTTCTCTGAGAGGGTCCTTAGCAAGACTGAGGTCACTTCTACAGCCGCCACTTTGTTCTTTCTGCCGTGACTGGGACGGGGCCAGGACTCCAAGCCCCAGGCAGCATCGCGGCTATTTGCCCCCGCCCACGTCACCATCAGCGCCAGGAGGCACGTTAAAATCCGTTGCGGGCTCCTGCAGCACGGGACGCCCGTTCTACAGCTGACACTTTGTTCTTTCTGCCGTGACCGGGATGGGGCCAGGACTCCAAGCCCCTGGTAGCATTGCGGCTATTTGCCACCACCCACATCACCATCAGCACCAGGAGGCGTGTTAAAATCCATCGAGGGCCGCGCCCGGGTGAAGCCCGGGCCAAGGGCGGGCCCGTCCTTGCCTGTCATTGCCAGGAAGAGGCAGAGCAGGGCCACCCCCCTTTTTCATCTGGCCTTTGGACTTTGGACTGCACTGCAGACTAGCACCTACTCTTTGAGGTACTGTGTTCACTCCCTTGTCCTCGCATGCGCAGGTTCTGTGTAGAGACCAGCTGAAAACCCCACTGACTGCAATCATTTGGGTATTGCATGCCAACGCTGCCTGACTGTTGTCCGGACACTGTTTTGACCCTTGTTTTTTACTTGAGTATAAGTTGTTTGGACCTTCTTGTTTCCTCTTGTTAATAGCTATCTTCGTGTGTGGCCCAGAAGGATGGGGAAGAGAAAAATCATGGAGGGAAATGGAGGTGGTGGTGGTAATGGCCAGGCTGATAAAGGGAAAAAGGCCAGGAAGTCACAGAAACATGCAGGTAGCAACTGTGTCCTTGATCGAATAGATACCCTTATTAGTGAGTTTGAAGGTATTCTAGTGGCCGAATCAACCACGCACTCTATTCCTGGCAAATCCCCTCCCCGAGCTACTCGACCTACCAACCCAAGCCGCTCACCTGCCATCCCAGCAATGTTTCATAAACCTCCCAGAAAGGAGGCCCCCATATCCAACACAGAAGCACTACCAGACATAGCGAGGGCTTGCCAATCCCCTACCAACCCTCCTGGCATTAACACCCAACAGCTTAGATCTGCAATTCCTTGTCCAAACAGGTTTTTACCCTTGCTGGACCTGCCTGACGACTACAGGGAAGAGACACCCCAGCAACACCTTATATCTAATGTAGTGATTGGTTCAAGGCCTAATTTAGAATCCCAGGACACGCACCAACTTATTAACACACTTAAACTTGAAATAGGGACTATGAGATCCATGATCGAAGGCCTTACTCCCCTGGTTAAACTGTTATTGCAAAAGGATTCTCCTTGTCCACAGAGCGCTAATCTTAAGATAGGACACCCCCCACAACCTCGCCATGACAATTATATTATGCATGATGCAGCCACTCATGGCAGGGGCATCATTGTCAGTGGCCCCACTATACTCCCCCCTGCTGTTTTGACCCTTAACCAAGCCCCACTTCTCCCGATGACCACGTGGCCAAACAACCCCAACATTAATCACTATAACGACTGTCATAGTACAGTAGCCATGCAGGTCCTTCCAAACCGCATCAGACTTACCTCTTCATCCCAGGCACAACAACCCTCATGCAGTGTACTACACTGGCCGATCCACCCGGATATCCCCAACTCAACCCATGCCCCAAAATCTACATGGTCAATGTCCCTAAGCTTGACACTAGGAACGGTTTTGAAAGCGCAAACTCCCTGACCAACAAAGCTATCCATTGGATTTGCCATGTCAGGGGCTGCCGCTCTGTAATACAGGATGATATTATCAGGGCTCGGCGGTATACTTCTCCAGTTCAACCGTTAGATTATATTGAGCTTACGCTGAATGGGGCTGATCTGGCAGAAAACCTCCTTGCCCTGGATTTCCGTACCTGCCCTCCTGAAACCTCCTCCATACAGCTTAGGCGATCTTCATCTGTCAGTCAGTGCAGGCAACCTGCCGTGCAAACACCTACCTCTTTAGCAGGATGTACTTTATTGGAGGCTAATGACTGACTACAGAGCGAGCTCCACCGCATCCCAGATCATACACTACTCCTTTAAATTGTATGGCCCACCTCCCTAGTACTCTGATCCCATGCATTGCTCCTGATCCAGTGGAAGATAGATCTTGGGGGGACATGGGACCAATTAGCTTTCTTATCAATAATTGGGAGGTGGCCGGCGCAGATCATCCTACATCCTTAAACTCTCACGTAGCATCTCAAGTTTTAGCCTCATCTAGCCAAGGTATTCCATCTAAAAACATCGCATCTGGTTTACCATCCCACCAGCAGCTGAAGATAATATTGTGGAACGTGGCAGGACTAAGCAGCAAACTGTCAATCCCCCATTGGAACAAACTAATCAAGGGTTTTGACATATGTATTTTCCAAGAGACCTGGAGTCTGGTCCCCCTATACAAACCAGGTTATGCTTGTTTCTATTCTCCAGCAACAACGGTAGGGAGAGGGTGCCCATCAGGGGGACTGATTATATGGGTAAACATTGCCCTGGGCTGTCGCATCACTTGTCAATCAAGCTCCAACCCAGATATTTTAAGACTCAGCATCAGGGGGTTCAGGGGGGGAATAATTGATCTATTTAACATCTATGCAAGGGGGACTAAAGGGGGTAGACCTTCATCCACCATTTCAGCATTAGAAGAAAGCTTAGCCAGCTGTTGACTTTGCTCTAGAGTTGTGGTGGCAGGAGACTTTAACTGCACCTTTGAGCCCTTGGACACAGAGGACTTGTTAGGAGTCGAGTATGATGATAACAAATGGGCCGTCCCTCCACTAAACCTATCCCCAGTTAAAAGATGGTCGCAGCTGGTGTTCCAACTCAACGCCCTTACCATAGAGTTCGGTCTGAGAGCAGCCAACGGAAGAACACCATCGGATAGTCAGGGTGCAAATACTTATAACAGAGTTAGTTGCTGAACAGGTATCGACTATATTTTATTAGATGTAAGGCTCTGGGGAGATTTAGTAGACATGAACGTGGGCACCACCACAGACAGCGACCACAACCCCCTTTGTGCAATCCTGAAACCTCTATGGGAAGCCTCTTACCATCTTGAGAGCACTTTACCCTTAACCACCACCAGAGAGATTGTTCCCTCAAATTGCAACAGATTCCTAAAATGGCGCAAGGTAGCCCTGCAAGAATCTAAGATCACTGGCATACGACAAGTCCTGGTATCAAGCACATTAGAACTTCAGGCTGCAGCCTTATACTCACGGGGATTGGTAGATGTACCCTCGGTCCATTCTCGCACAGTGGAACAACTTAGCGCATACTTCCTAGCTCCCAATCTGAACACCAAGCCCAACTTGCCTTCAAGAGGGCCCTACTTGTGGTACACGAAAGATTGCAGGCGTAAGCGATTGCTTCTAGCTACAGCAATCAAAGATAAGAACTGCCCCTAGATTAAAGTCGCAAGGAAGAGTTATAGAGCAGCTTTGCACCAAGCAAAGATAACATGGGAGGAATCCTGTTGGCAACAATTGAAGGAAGCAAGCTCAGCCAAGAACACCAACTTATTCTGGACCTTAGTGACTTGGGGAGATAAGAGAGGTGCACGCCCACATCCTAATTATATCACAGGCCAGGAATGGCATGATCACTTTCGGAAGCTTTACTCTGCACCCGAGGATACGTCACTTGCGGGGCCATGCGATTCCTATGGCCTCCCCAAAGTTGACAGTGAGGTTTTTGATCTGGCCGAGATTGAGGCTGCGTTAGGGAAAATAGTGCTCGCCAAAGCAGCAGGACCAGATGGCCTCCCTGATGACCTATTCCTTGCAGACACTTCAAACTGGGCACACTACATCCTCCTTCTTTCCAATGCCATAGCCAGTGGAGCCCCAGTACCGGGGTCTTGGAAGGGCGCTGAGGTGGTTCCGATCTATAAAAAGGGTGCCAGAGAAGACCCCTCAAATTATAGACCAATTAGTCTGATAGACGCACTGCAGAAGGTCTTTGGCAGAGTCTTGTTGCAGAGGATACAATTATGGGCAGAAGATGAAGCCATCCTTTCCCAGTATCAGGCTGGTTTTTGGACCAGCACTGGAATGATTGATCAGGTATTTAGGCTGCTTCTTATCTACTAGAAAATAGTGGTAATCGGTAAGGGGAGTCTTTATCTCGCATTTATTGATTTAAAGACTGCCTTCGACCTGGTTCCCAGGAGCAAGCTGTGGCACACACTTTGAGATATTAGTACCCCCCTCATCCTCAACTTGCTGGTTCAGCTCCACGAGGGTAATTAAGCTCAAGTAAGATGGGTGACACAAGGTCAGCTGACAGAGAGGATCTCTGTCAACAGGGGAGTCCGACAGGGTTGCATCATGGCTCCCACCCTGTTCTCCTTATATATGAACGGGCCGGTTAACTTTTTTGCAAGAAGATCCAGCAGACGCACCTACCCTGGTGGGTGAGAAAGTACCAACCCTCTTGTTTGCTAACGATACCCTGATGGTATCTAAGACCACAGCAGGGCTACAAAGATTACTCAATAGATTCCAACTCTTCTGTGGCCACAGGGGGCTGGTCATCAATACCTCTAAAACTAAGTTTATGGCATTTAACCCCCACAAATCATTTAGTAGCAATCTTCTGCTGGGTGGCACATTCCTAGAAAGAGTCGGCACCTTTGACTATCTTGGTGTCCGACACTCCGACAAAATGTCATGGAGGCCCCACCTAGCAAAGATGTTCATGGGGCATAAATGAGTGGCCGGACTATTAGGGAAAGAACACCGCCTCTCATACAGCAGACAGTTGCCCCGGCCCTCATGGTCTATGATGAAAAAGCAATTAGCACAGCTCTTTAAGGAGCTGAGCTTTGGGGATTTGATAATGTTGATGACCTTTGTAGATCTGAACATAATTTCCTTAGGGACTTGGTGATCCTGCCCCGCAACATTCCACTCATACCTCTAATGCTTGATATGGGCAGGCGGTCGATTGGGGATACAGCAAGGCTGCGCTCATTGCTCTTCTGGGCTCGCATAAGGCGGCCCCTGAGCTCTCTAAGTATGCTGAAGCCCTTACTGATGTCACACAAATAGATGCTGTCCGTAAAATAGGATGGATTTCAAACATTAGGAAAACATTGTCTGCCTTGGGGCTTCAAGCTTCCTAGGATAGGCAAGAATCACCAAGTGAAGAGGAGCTCAAAGCTGTATTGGGATTGGGTGGACTGCCAGGAATTCTGCAAACCTAATGTGGGCAGTCTGACAGAAGAATTTTATTTACACAAGCAGACTAGATAACTAGAGCCCTATTTAGACATAATTCAGGTCCAGAGGGACAGAATGTTGTATATTCATTTTAGGTTCGGCACACTTCCTGTCTGCATGAAAACTGCAAAATGGCACACCTCCAAACAGACATCTAAGGATTGTCCATGCTGCAGGGCCCCCATGGAAAGTGTTGCACACGTTATGTTTGCATTTTTGGCATACAACGCTCCGAGGTCTAAGTGGCTAAAACCAATATGCCGCCAATTGGGCACACAGGACGATCGGGTCGCCCTGCACATTCTCAGGTCTGACTCCAGACCCTTCTTTGCGTGTGGTGTGGCCAAATTCCTCAGCCACGCTTAGCTAATTAGACAAAAGACTTTGTCAAGAGTGGCCTAATACCGCACCAACTGAAGCTAAGATGAAATTCCCGTAGTGTTTGAAGGCCGCTTAGCTATTCACTGAGATTACAGCTTATGCACATGCACTTTATATTCGATTCTCCCTGTTGTCACTCTAGTGAGGGCCTAATCAACTTTTACAAGGTGCGTCTGGGGTTTTACACTGGGACTATCACACTCTAGGAGGGATTGTTATGCTGCTACTCTCCCGTTATTTTTATTGCAACCTATTTATGTTTTTATTAATGAACTGTTTAATAGTTTTTATCATGTATTTTTCGGCAACCGCATCCCCTACAGGGGTGCAATAGTGTATTTTTATGGATTGCCTATGTATATCACTTTTATCATGTTGCTGTACCGTATGTTTAATCTGTATTACTTTTTATCATAAAAATGTTTTCCTACAGCTTTTATGACACTTGTTGTCAAAATAAAGCATATACAAAAACATAAACATTTTTTTAGGTTTTAGCGATCACACGGCTGTAAGTTGCCAATTATGTTGTGCAGGAATTTATGGTTCCAACTTCACACACATAAAACCACACATGGCTAAAAAGAGCGGGTTAACACTTAAATGGGAAAGTATAGATAAGGCAGTCCTCATCCCTAGGGTAGTTTCAAGCAGGATTCGAGAAATAGAAACCTGTCTTGCTTTAAATACATCTCTATCAAGCACCATTGTAGCCTTTGAATCAATCTTGTCAGATGTAAATAAGAATCTTGTATAGAATGGGGGGCATCACATAGGTAAAGGCAAGAAATGGTTTGATAGGCATTGTACCAAGGCTCTCTCCCATCTGCATCATGCTCTAAAGTCCGTTCCAAGAAACCCCTGCCTGGTGAAACAGGCCCGCCTTATATATTCGACGGCTAGGAAGAATAGGGTAAAGTTTTTAAAGGAAGAATCCTGGGAAAAATTGCTCCAAGCATCCACCACAAACAATATGAGGGACTTCTGGGCAGTAATTACTGCCCCATTTTTAAAACCACCCACAGACCCCAATCTTGATAATCATATCGATGAGGACTCTTGGGTAGAGCATTTTAATACATCTTTTAATAGAATGTGGGAGGGTGAGCGGGGGTTTTATAATGATCTAGTCCCATCCCCCAACAGTAATCTTATTTTTAACCATCAAGACGTAACCAGTGCTTTAGCACAATGTACAAGTAACAAAGCCCCTGGCTTTGATAGCACTCCTATAGACTTTTTTACAGCCTTGCCCGAACAATTGGGGCCTGTGATTACGAATGTGTTTGATGCTATAGCCACAGACGTCCCACCGTATTTTGGCATAAAGCAATTTTAATACCTATTCACAAAAAAGGAGACAGAGCTGACCCCAGAAATTATAGGACAATTTCTCTCCTTGACAGCACAGTGAAACTTATGGGCAGAGTTTTACTAAATAAATTGGAGGTATGGGCAGAGACTAATAATATCATGATTCTGGCCCAATACAGCTTTAAAAAGTGTAGGGGAACACAAGACCGATGTCTTAATCTTAGTCTCCTGATAGCAAAATACACCCATGCCAAACAAGGTCATTTATATTTGGCCTTCATGGACCTAAGTGCAGCCTTCGACTTCGTTACTCACTCTCATTTATGGAGGATTATGAAGGAAATGGGGATAGACCAAGCTATAATTACCTTTTTAAGTCAGCTGTACTCAAAAGCCGAAGCCTGTGTATGCTACGGGCAACAGGGGGAATGTACTAGATGGTTTCAAATCTCTAGGGGGGTTCGGCAAGGGTGCGTTCTCACGCCATTTCCGTTCTCCTTATATACAAACAGAGTAGAGTCCCAACTTTTAGAATCAACCCTGGACGTCCCCATAATAAACAAGACGCGCATCCCAATTTTATCATAGGCGGACGATGCTGTGTTAATTGTCCGTACAGGTAGGGCCCTCCAGAAATTGTTAGACTCCTATGTAAATTATATGGTACGTTTGGATTTTAAAACAAATGAGGCTAAGTGTTTTATTTTAGTTGCAGGGCGAAAGATGAAGAATCCCCCCTCTTTTTTCATTTCTGATTGTAAAGTAGTACAAACGGAGCAGTTTTCTGATTTAGGGGTGACCTTGACCACAGATTATCCTGGTCTAATATGGTGACCAATCAAGGATTGATGCTAGAAAAGAGCACTAATGCAATCAAATTGTTTTCTAAAAAGCTGGGCATGAGACATTTAGATACGGTTAAAAAAGTGTATGGAGCTACAGCAATTTCTGTAGCGTCCTATGGTGCGGGAGTGTGGGGCTATGTTAATATTAAGTCATTACATACAATTGAAAATTCATTCTGGAAGAAAATGATGAGCCTTCTCACCATGTGCTCTAATTATAAATTACATCACGAGCTGAACATCCCGCACATCACTGAACAAATACATGTAGCACCAATCCTCCTTTGGCACTCAATCTGGAGCAGAGATACAGTAAATTTTACTCAACAAATCATTGTGAATTGTCTTTGGAACATGTACAGAGTATAATGTAGTTAATGTATGTTAAAAACACTCTCCATGCTTTGGACCTAGGAAATCTGTTTGATTCCCCAGAAAAATGTTTGTACATTTCGAAAAGAAGCCTAAAAGCCTGTTATCTAAAATCTATGAACAAGGCCAGCTTTATCGTCCAGTCCCGCAAATCTATGGTACGAAAGTATCTTGAGGGCCCAATGCTTGCAGAGGGGGTTTCATCATATTTGGACTTTGTAACAAACCCTCGTCATAGATTTAGTTTATTAAGTTTTCGCCTTAATCTCATTCCATGCATGATGGGCTTTCCTTCAGGTTTATTCTCTGCCCATGATCTCCCGAGTTGCCCATGTGACAGTTCCTCAATTCAATCTGACTTGCACATTTTCTTTTTCTGCAATTTCTACTGTGAACACCGTAAAAGATGCTTAATTCCAATTATGCGCAAGTATAATTTTAGCCAATGTTGCCCGGCTCTATATTTTTTATGATTGTCGCCAGACCCCCTAATCTGCTTTTGTGACGCCTCCTTTTTATGCCAGTCTATGAAAACTAGGAAAATGTTTAATTACTGAGATGAATTGTTTTTATAGTACTTTTATATTGTTTTTATCCTTCGCTTCTTAATTGTATATATGATGTTCTTCTGATCTTTTATGATTAACTCAAATTAATTGAATAAAGTTAATTGAACTGAACTGACTATTTTAATATGATAGTACTTTTTTTTAGATATGTTTATTTATAGTAGTTGAGTAGGTAGAATTGAAATGCATTTTTAACGATTTGTAGCGAGTGCCTGCATAATATGATACATTTCAACTGCTATACTGTGCAAGCCTGAGTTTTTTTTTTCAATCTATGTGATTGTTCTTTCCCCGCTGTTCAAAGATGAAACTTAATACAGAACATTGTTTAAAGTGTACCGGTATGAAATTTGAGAACAGCAAAAAATAAAAATGAAATGTTTAAGATGCATATTTAATTGCTTTAGATATTTGCTGCTCTGTAATGCCCCTTTATTAACAAAGCTTTTTATATTGCAAAAAGTTAAAGTTTATTGAATGTGAATCTATACCATGTAACATTAACCTATGTTTATGTTTTCTCTCTTTTATCACAGATCCAAGAAATGATTTATTGAACTAATGTAGGTATCTAAGTACATGTTTACATTTATAGTATCAATCAATCTTTCTTTATTTCATATTAAAAATAATGCATAAAAGATAAATAAAAAACATGGCTAAAATACGACCAATAAAAACGTCCTTACATCTATACATTTAATTCTCTAATAACTCATCAGTCTATATAAAAAATGGATACTATATTATTATTAATACAAAACTGTGTATAACAATAAGACAGAAATTAGTGGCCAAATTAGGCTGGTTCATAAATGTTAAAATTGTATCATTCAGTGCAATATATATACCAATATTAAGATCATACAAGCTTAAAAAAAATCCTTTATGTTGACATATTCATCTTTCGGATCCTTAAGACAGCTAATAACTAGGTAGCGATTGTGTAACAAACATAAGGGGTTTCCAGTGCTCGTAATGTTTCCAGAGCCTGTTTATGCATGCTTAGACTGACTTTTTTCAGTAAAGGGATAATACATTTACCTCTAACAGCCTTATAAAAGGAGCAAACAAAAGCAGATGCAAGATAGATTGCTTGGAAGAACCATCACAAGGACAAAGCACCAACTGATTTACCGTGTAGGATTGTGCACGATAACCAACCATTACTGTGATGTAATTCAATCTAAATCTCACCAAAATAAAGCGATGTCTAATATTAGTGACAAATGAAAGATAAGATAGATGTCCAGTTGCCACAGATGGTAACGCTCGATAGGCATTAACTGAAATCTTTGTCTGATTATGTTGTCACCTATCTTGGGTGCATTTGGCAATAAACAGCTCCTTTAAACGGGTTTTAGATAAAGATATACAGTGGGACGGTGAGTCATACAATAACTCTAAGCCCAACGTGCTAAAGGAATGTTTCACATAGGTTAACCAGGAGATAAAGAGAGCTCGGTCCAGGGATAAAATATCCTTTAACAATTTTTGATTCATAAAGACCGTTTCCCTTTTTCAAATTAATAGCCATGCCATAAGGGGAGCCAATTTTTTGGTGTCGGAAATAAACAAAATACTTAATTCCTTATGAGATAAGATATTTGGGCAAGAACTGGGAATAACCAACAGTCTTTTTATAAATGTATCCTCTATAGCTTGAAGAGAGTCAACTTGTGCTACACCCCAGAATGCCACTCCATAGGTCGCTATAGATAGTGTTTTTGCCAAATACATTTCCAATATTTCTTTAATTGGTTTATTCCCCAAGTTTAAAGCAAACTTCCAAATGCCAGCTATGCATCTAGACATCTGACTCACTCTGTTTATGACCATTACAGAACATTTTAATTTGTCATCAAAAAGATGCCCAGATACGAGAAATTCTCTACTCTCTCCAAGGTTCAACCATCTATATGAAATCGCATACGTTTTTTCCTATTTTCCATGCCAAAGGCTAACACATAGGACTTGGTTTTATAAACAGATAAGCCAAGTTCAGCCATATAAGTTGAATAAGAGTCAATGGAAGACTGTAATGCTATTTGGGGTTCTTGCCAGCAAGACCGCATCAACCGCATAGAGAATGACGGGCACTGATATTTGATCTGCCACTGGGACATCCTTGCATTTTTCAGTCAAAACCTCAGGTAACTTATTCGTATATGAAGAAAAAAGGAAGGGGGCAAGAACACAGCCCTGTCTCACTCCCTTTACAATCCTGAAGGGTTTCAAGCATTCTCCATTTTTCCCGTGTCAGATCACAGCTTCTGCCCGGCTATATAAGGTGCGGATAAAGAGATTTACAGAGGAGTCCACGCCCATTGAGTCCATAATGTCCCACAGTTTACTTTGGGACACACAGTCAAAGGCCGCGGACAGGTCCATGAATGCTATATATATTTGGCCTTTCTTTGAAGTACCATATTTAGCTGCGATTAATGCAAGGTTAAGGCATTGGTCTGTCGTGCTCCTCCCCCTCCTAAAGCCATATTGGACTTCCACAAGTATATTGTTTTCCCTTGCTCATTCCTCCAGTCTATTTAATAAGAGTCAACCCATCAATTTTGCTGTACTATCTAGAAGGGAAATTCAGCAATAATTAACAGGATCAGCTCCATTCCCCTTCTTATAGATTGGGATTATCAGAGACTGTCTCCAGGATGGGAGAGGGACGGTTTTAGCTATGGCATTAAAAGCTATGGTCAACACTGAGGCCCACAAATCCCTATTAGTAAGAAAAACATCCAGTGGGATTCCGTCTGGGCCTGCAGCCTTCATTGCAGAAGATTGGGTTAATACTACATTTATCTCGTCCTATGAGAACTCCATTGTCGGAGAAGCATCCAAAGGAAACTCCAAGGTTTCCCCGATGCCATCTGTTTCTTTACAAAATATATTCTGAAAATGAGTCAACCACATATCATCATCTATATGAAGATTTAAAGTAGGCCCACTTAGCCCCTGTAAAAAGGATGAATTAACCACTTGCCAAAATGCCTTGCTGTCTTCAGATAGTGAGGCTAATCTCAAACTCTCCCAAGCTTCCATAGAGAGTGCTCTTTTTCTCTCCTGCCTTGCAGTTTTATATATAAACCTAAGGTTTCTAATAATATTTGCATCCCTAGGGCACAATTTAAGTGTTTTCCACAGAGCCAGTGATGCTTGAGAGCAGTTTTTATCAAACCACTTGGGAGAGGAAAGATGTTTCCGGCTGGTTTGGCGAGTGAGTAAATCTCTTATGACAATTAAAATACTACTTAAAGCTGCCACAACTTGTGTACTGTTAAAAGACAGGTCTAGACAAGAGGATATCTCCCGATAAGACAAGGACACAATTTTGGGCAATATCAAGCTAGGGACTATGTTCTCCCATTTTAGAGTGTAACCATTTTTCCTGATGGTTTGGGTACAACTTTAGCTCCCACACTCTTAGGGAGAGAACTATTAAAGGCAAAATATAATAAGCCTTGGTCGCTTAATTCACAGGGACACTGTTCATTGACAACGGAAACAATTTAAAATCGATGCACAAGGCACAGCCTGACCTAAAAACTGTTGGGGTCAATTGACCCATGCTAGGACAGGTTGGATTAACATTGTTCAAATCCCATTCTATCATCAAATTATTTAGGGCATTGCCATAAATTTGGTGGTTAAAATGGCCAAGCATATTCCCCCTTCTGATCAGTTATTCCTCATATATTTTAATCGGTATATTTACAAATATGTGTATTAAAATCACCGACCCATATGATAGAAAGTGGTTTAAGATGATGGGAAAGCAGTTCATCCATGATGCGACCCATCTCGGTAACCACTTCCATCGGGTTTACAAAATTATTATTATAAAAATGTATTATCAAAAGGTCAGATCTCTCTCGTCCTCTAGCCAGAACAATATGAAAGTAAACAGAGCTATTCACAAAAACAAGCTTATCAAAAGGAATAGTGTTAGCAATGAGAGTTAATAAGCCCCCCTTTGCCCTACCAGAATTCGAGGGAACTGCTTGGGTACAGAAAGAGCGATAGCCATTTATGAAAATTGGATTTGGTTCCCAGGTTTCCTGTAGGCAAATAATTCTGGCATTCCGTAATTCATCTTCCCAAACCCGACTATCTTTTTTATTACTATAGCCTGCTATGTTCCAAGAGAGTAATTAAATTTTACCATGCTTGGGCTGGGGTAAAAGATTCCCCAACTGTCCATTAGATGTCAAACTAGGTGCAGCAGAGGAGCTTGAAGCCACTCCATTGCCAACTATGAGACCCCCCTCACCTATAGGTACATTTAGGGCTCCACCTTCTAATATACTAGGGGAAGGAAATATATCAAGATGAGCAATATGTCAATCACAACTATCCATACCCCCCAACAGATAAAATCTATTTGCTAAGGGTATATTAATGTATACCAGCTGTAAGGGACAAGGTATATGATTTTGTTCAGGAGCTCTCATATGTTGTATATTATTTTCACGGATGGGATAGGGTTTATAAAAAAAACCTAGTGGGGCAGCAAAAATCTGTCAGCGGGGGGAGCTGCGGATGGTAATTTCCGTAACAAATCCCTCACCAACCACTGGTTATCAAAGTTGAGAACGATACAATTGTTTTCAAAATAATTTTGGGTCTGATCCTATCCATGGGATTCTTCTGGGTATGATCAAATGCTCTTAAATTAAATGGCCTATGTTAGCCTCTTGCGACAGCCAATGCCAGGCTTTGGCCAACAATTGGATAGTTGTTTCAGTTTGTTGCGCTCTAAGTGGAGGGACGTTACCCAGAACTATCACAAAGGGGCATGCCGCTGGTGGTAAATTCAGGGACAGCGGGTTGCTTCCCTTAATGATATTTATATACTGCTTATTAGGTGATATATATAAATATCGAGCCCATGTTTCGTGAGTGCCCTGTATGGGAGCCATCTATATTATGACAGTTTATAACATGTTTTATTTGTCCCCCCTAGTGAGGATTAGAAGCAATAGAGCCTTCGCTAACATTTACACTGGTTGGAGAAACCAAAATCCCCCCCGTTTGGATAGCTAGTAGTAATATTGTCCTATTAGTTACTAAATCAGCAATCATACGATTGATAACGTCCAAGCGAGAAACTAGTGGGTCTAATAGTTTTCTAAGGATCGCTTCAACTTCTTGTAGCTTCACAGTCAATGTAGTATCACTCAGTTGGGGGGGCAGAGCTAGATGCAGAACCTGTTAGGGGAACCCCTTCTTGCTTTTTTATCAATGAGAGGTAAAGCTGGTTTAGACGGCCCCCTTTTCCTTTTTTGTGGCAGCAGCGGATACTTTAAGTGGAGACTGAGGCACTGTGGGGTACTTTGTTACAGTCACAACAACTTCAGAGAGCTCGCAGTCAGTGGGGTGGTTGGCTGTAGATAATAAGGAGGGGGCTTGAGTAGATGAATGTATGGGGACAGATCGACTATCCCCAGGACCCATAGACAGCCTCCTTTCGGTTAATGCAATTTCATTATCCAGTGCAGTTTTAGCTTTGGCTAAAAAATTATCCAACAAAGTAATCTTTACCTCTTCGGTAGCAGCTTGGCACATCTTTTTCCTTCACATTATATTGTGGATTAGTCCGATGAACACGTTGGGATGGGGCCCAGCCCAGTCTCCTTCGGGGTTCGACGGGCATGGATAGACCCGCTCTTGGCCCGGGCTTTGCCTGGGCACGTCCCTCGTGAGCATCCCACAGGACCCCAGCGTGCTTTTCAGCACGAGTCCACGTTGCAGGAAGTTGTGGGAGTTGAAGGCTCCTCAGCGATGTCGCACATGAACACGGCTCTCCCCCGAGCCACACATCAGGAAAACAGTTGGCGGCTTACACGGCCATGGGGATCCTGGTGCGCTTTTCAGCGCGAGTCCACGTTGCAGGAAGTTGTGGGAGTTGAAGTCTCCCCAGAGATGCTGCACAGGAACACGGCTCTCCCCAAAGCCACACAGTAGGAAAACAGTTGGCAGCATTTATAGTAAGAAAAAAGGAGAAACATTAACACAATAGACTCTTTTATTTCTTCAAGAAGAAAATAATGTCCTCATATTTTCAAATGATGTCTCACAACAACCACTTTTTAAACTTCAATACGGGTTGATGAAGTTTTCCTTTTCAGAGATGGTTGGCTGATGGTACATCTTCCTGCTTCTCCGTCACTTAAGAAACATTCAGGGCCATATGTACAAGGACTGGCGATAGCTACCGCTAACGCTAGTTAGCAGCAGTTTTCTTACTGCCGTGTACAGCTGAAAACTATCGCCTTATTAGCCATGTATTTACAAGTCGTGGCTACATGGCGATAGCTTCAGGGATCAGTGGTGAAAACTGCCGGTAACATTAGCGTGATAGCGGTAGGAATTTCAGCGTTAGCGGGTGAAAACTAATGAAAGGCCCATTAGTGGCAAAAAACCCCACGTTAGTCAGCCCAACATGAGCTTTTTTTGCCTCTATAGCCAAAAATAGCCTATCATTCGACCTTCAATGAAAAAAAGGCAAAATAACAATGGAATGCAGAATGGAGCAGCCAGGGCCAAGTGCAGCACAGATCAACAACCCCCTCAAGCCCCCCAACATCCAGGATGACCAGCCAGAGTCCCAGGGGAGGAGGAAATGGAGGGCTACATCCATGAAAAGAGGAGCATCGCAGTGCAATAGCAGTGATGCATCACTTCTCACGGTGCACTCTTCGCAACACCATGGTATTCAAAACATTGAAAGTGCAGACAGTCCCTGGGGCCCCAAGACCTCACTGGTCCTGTGTCTGGAGCCTGGATGCCTCACTGGTCCTGCGTTTATAGCTTGGAGGCCTCGCTGGACCTGCATCTGGAGCCTGGAGCGGGATGCGGAGGTGCTGTGGAGTCGATGAGCCGTGGCAGTAGGCATTGTGGCGCGGTGATTGCCCTTACCGTATGGTGAAGTCTGCAGGGCGCACGGAGACACGTTGGTGACCTGTGTGAGAATACTGCCTTGAGCCCCTTGGAGCTCTGAATGGTAATGGCGCTCTGCGCACCAATGTAGGGAGGTCTGCATCGCATACTACAATCCACCACTACACCGGGGTGCACGGAGGGGATTACCAATGGTGGGCGGCGCCTCTCTGCATCATAGGCCAGATGAATGTGCGCTGGCCGGACGCTGTGAAGGGTAAGGCACCTGAGCTGTGCTGAACTTGTGTGGCGGGAGCACTGCAACTTCATGCCTAAGGGGGCCCTGCTGCATCACCTGCAGGAGGTTCCCCAGTGGACTTGGTGGCAACTGCTGTACCCAGGCTTGTGAAATCCCACCAGGCTGAGGCTCCTGCTGGCTGAGTCACAGATTTGGAGAGAGCGCAGCTGATTGCACCACTGTGTCAATGTCCAGGTAAGGAGAAGGTCAGACGCATAGCAGAGGAGGACCGGGGGTTGAGTCGCCCAGGCCTATCACCTGGTGTGACACACCGCCAGTGGTGGCTCATCTGCAATAACAGAAGAGCATCACTCCACTGCTTTCAAGCAGACTCAGGAGAGCAGGAGCAACGAAGACACGGGACCCGGCCTCGGGGTAAGATGTCTTTCATTTTAATTTTTACAACACCCGCTCACACACACACACCCACGTCCCCGCCCTATCCAGTGTCCTTTCTGGCGTTTCGCACCTGCCAGCTGTACAGTCCCCCCTTAGCACTTCTCTATGGCGGGCGCTGTGTGCCTATGCACAGCGGGCATACCACTGGTGTGCCAAAGGTATATATGATGTTACAACGCATACCATTACATTGCATTCCATTACAATGCATTCTAATACTACGCATATTGCAACAGTAGGGAAAGTGCTAGATGGCGGAGATGACAACATTACTATTCCAGTGCAACCCTAAAACTAACCCTTGCACCCCAAAACACATCCTGAACCCTAAAGTTCTTATTTGACCCCCCAAAAGACACCCTGGACCCTAAAATTCATATTTGACCCCAAAACACACCCCAAATTTAATATTTTACCCCATAATACACCCCAAATTTAATCTCTGACCCCCGAAACCCATACCCACCCTAAAACTTTAAAAACACCATTACGAACCTCACAATGCATTGGAATGGAATGCGATGTAAAGGCACCTTTGTTGTTGTAGTTGCGTTGTAAAGGCATTACGATGTAATGCCTGAGTTGTAAAGGACGTCTCCCATGCTAAAGGAAAGCCATAGGCAAGCCAGTCTGCGTCCGTCTTCCCCTGGACCGCGCTCAGCACCAAAGCCCCTTCCTCTCGGACACTCCACTGCTACAACGCCAGCACCCTCCTCGCCATCAACCCTGGACGCCACATCACCTGCCAGGACCCACCTCTGCTTCGGACCGGACATCGCCATCGCCATTACTGACGGCTACTAAATCACCCGCAAGGACCACCCCGACTGTCCAGGAGGAAACATTGCCATCACCTACAGAAGCACACTCCGACTGACCACGCACTCTAATGACCCAAAGATGACCATGGAACACCTCAACTTCCAGATAAGGACCAACCCCAACCCCATCCTCTGTGGCACCCTTATCTGAAGGCCCCCTGGGCCATGGACCCCCATTCTCCGATACCATTGTAGACCTCATTGCACCCCAGGCTCTCCCATCCAACGACAACATCCTACTCAGTGAACTCTACTTCAACCTGGACAACCCCAGTGACCAGAACACCACCCCTTCCTGGGGAAGCTCACCAACATCAGACTCAAGCAGCTAGTCACCACTGCAAGCCACATAGCAGGACACATGGTCAAGCACATCTCCGCCGCCAGCAGGAACTTCAACTACAGCCACACCACCGGACTCTCCTGGACCGGCCATCATTGTATACATCACGTCTTCACCATGCCCACCGTACATCACCGCCATCATCGCCCCCCTCACAGCTGAATCAAGGCCAACGAAGAACTTCTCGTCAACTCCCTCAGGTCCACCACTCCGCAAACACTTACCGCCAATGGCACCAGCAGCACTGAAAACACGTTTAGAAGAGACACTTGCGACAGAACAAGCCAGATAGTTTATCGCCAGCCTGCTGAGCACTGGCCATTGGCGCCTTTTCCCATACCAATACAGCAATGGGTTTTGATCAAAGTAGACCTCTGTTGGGTCATCCAGATAGGCCTGGACCATCCGCTCAATGGTCATGGGTGCTCCGCTTTGCTGGGCCTCTTTTACCTTTGCCTCAACACTGGACTTAAGCCATGCCTGTAGAAACCATTCCTGTGCCAATTTTGGGGCTGATGCTCCTGTTCTTGTTGTTCTTGGTGTTGTTGGTGGTTTTGGCTGCTGTGAGCCAACTGCACTGCCCTCAGACTCTGAAGCTGAACTTGAAGGCTGGCCTGCAGTACTTGTTGTGCTCTGGAGGAGCGGGCCTCTAATTCCTGGCCGTTCTTTTTCAAGCAGATTGGCTTGCACAGCTATCCAAGTTTTGAAGCTGGCACCATCCCCTTCTGAAAAAGGAATGAAAGTGTGCAATAATGGTTTGCACCATGGATCGAAAATTGTGGCTCAAATATAATGGTTGGAAGACACAATGCCTCTTTGCACCCTTGTATTTTCAGATAAGCGAAGGGTTAAGCTCTCCACCAACTCATATGCTTCTTTTTTTCCTACACACCTGCATACATTGAAGACACCCCCTTCAGCTGTTCCTATAGCATGTGCAACAATGGAATAGTGTTAGAAGGTGGTTCTGACACTATGGGCCGCCCAGATTTTTTGCTTTTTGAGCACCTAGGTGTTGAGGTTTTACTGTGGGAGAGCCTCATTAATTGGGACTCCTCCACAGTGAACTCATGATGAAAGAGACTGCATGTGGATTTTACTGGTGTCCCCCTAGCTTGACTAGGCCGCTGCGCAGCAGCTGGAGTAAGGGGCACCGGGCTGGTTACATGCAGACACCTGTGTACATGCGTGTGCACACGTGTAGGGGCTGCGCAGGGGAGATTCTTGGTGTGCGCAGTCCGGGAGCAGCTACAAAGTGAATGGTGTGGCAGGACTTGTGCAGAATTGGGTGGTGACACGGAATAGGCCTTACATGCTAGGAAGGAACATGCCAGGGAAAGTGAGTGTGCTTTACTGTGTTTTTCACTTCATTATTCCCCTATGGGGATGTGGAGCCCATGTGCTAGATTAACTTCCATAAGGCCTACAGATTCCAGGCACGCACTAAAGTCCACTGTAGCGGATGTGAAAAAAGTATTCTGCAGAGTCCAAAGTCATATTTGTACTGCTTTTGGGTCATCCAGGAATGTCATATTTCTCTGAGTCCCTGGCTGGGGTCTGGCCCTGGCAGGTTAGATTAATGACCCTTCTTCCCAGAGCCAAGATCTTCCCTCCCAGGAGAGGAGATAGGTGGAGCTACAGGCTAATCCATCAGCAGCTGTCGCTGGGTGCCAGGCACCAAGCTGAACCAAGATGAAGGCAGCACTGGGGAAAGGGTCTTGTTTCAGAGACCATGTGGCCAGAGACCCTGGACGACGCCATTTTGAACAAGCCCAGAGGCTGGACCAGGAGGAGGGAGCAGGGGCAGGGAAGTGAGGTGTCGCTGTTTGATAGGACAAACAGAGACTTCCTGCCAGCCCCCTACTCAACTTTTAAAAAGTGCTTGGACAGGAAGAGAAGCTCTCTCTGGGGTGTGGTCTGCTGAGGCGAAAGGTGCTGGAGCCCGGCAATGGGCAGTTGGAAGGAGGTACCCCCTGACTGCCCCCCAGGCCCCTAACAGCACTAGAAGAAGAGACCAGGACCGGTGCGCAGAAGCAGGGGCCTCTGCGCAGGGAGAAGAGAGGCCCAGGAGGAGAGCCAGGCGAAAGTCTGGCGCAGGGAGCCAGTGAAGACCGCTCCCTGCAGAATGCCCCCTCTGGGAGACCCAGAGAGCGAAGGAGAGTGCTCCCCGTGGCTGGGGGCTGCCGCCAGGAGCAAGAGGACGCGAAAATGGGGCAGATCGGACCCCCAGGGGCTGAGATATGGCCCCCGGAAGGTGAGCGACCTTTGACCCCTGGGGAGGAAGGGAAGCCGGGGAGCGCCATCACGCTCCCCGTGAAGGTGACCCAAGAGGGGCCCGGGACCCCATCCCCGGGCCCCGAAGCAAAGCCGGGGAGCGCCGTCGCGCTCCCTGTGAAGATGTCCCCCACACGGGGAGCCAGGAGCCCACCCTGGCTCCCGCCGAGCAAGTGAAGACGGGGGCGGGGGGGGAGTGCCGTCGCGCCCCCCCCCACGAAGACAGGAAGCGGGGGAGCGCCGTCGCGCCCCCCGCGAAGAGTGGCAAAAGGGGGCCCGGGACCCCATCCCCGGGCCCCGAAGTCAAGTCGGGGAGCGCCGTCGCGCTCCCCGTGAAGATTTCCACCAGGGGAGGGGCCAGGAGCCCACCCTGGCCCCCACCGATGCCAAACCGCAAGATGGAGGGGAGCGCCGTCGTGCCCCCCCCGAAGAGGTCCGGGGGCCCGGGACCCCATCCCCAGGCCCCGAAAAGCAGGCGGAGGCCGGGGGAGTGCAGCTGCACTCCCCCGAGGTCCGGCACGTCTGCCCGCCAGAGCGGGCAGGCCAGAATACCTTGCCGGCTCCCGCGGCAGCACGCGAGGTGCTGGCCGGGCGGGGAGCCGGCGGGGGCAGCCGGGGGTGGGCTCCCCGAGCTGCCCTCCAACAAGAGGACATGCGGGGGTCCCGGGTGGGACCGGGGCCCCCCAAAGCAGACCACCAGCACCGCGCGGGGTCCCGGGTGGGACCGGGACCCCAGAAAGAGAAGGAGGGGCCTGGGTGGGACCGGGCCCCGGAAAGCGGGCTGATCGGCCGGGGGTGGGCTCCCCGAGCCGTGGAACTTACCTGGGGGTCCAGGTGGGACCGGGCCCCCCACCGAGGCCCGAAGACGTGGCGGAAGGCCGCCCGCGGCATCGCGGCTCTCCCCGGCACAGCGGGAGAGCCGCTAATCAAATATTCATGCAGAGGAGCACGAAGCGCCCCATAATGCCTTGCCAGGCATTTGGAAATCGGCCATTTTTGTGCCTGGTGGCCCCCAGAGGAGGGGGTCACCCACAAGAGTGAAAAAGGGTGCTGGGGGAGCTGCTGGAGAAGCGCAGTCTCCCCCCAGCACGAAGTGAAGTCCCACCCTAAGTTTCCTGGGGATTTGAAATGGATAACTCCTCAAGGGCTCAACCTGCATTTATACACCTTCTAGGCTGGAACTTTTGTTCTTCAGCTGAGGGTGTATTACAACGTGCTTCATGGAGTGAAAGGCTGAGTGGGGGATGGCTTGAGAAGGGCATCCCCTGGAGGTGAAAAGGTGTAATTGCACCAGAACTGCATTTACTAAAGGTTATTCCTTTTTAGAGGGACTGGAGGTCACATTTGTAATGTGAAGTACCTGTGTAAGGTGATGTCATAAGCAAAGTGGGTTATGTTGCCAGACATTCCTGCTAGGGTGTCTGGCTGTATAGGCGTAATCCTGTGATTTCATCTCTGATGCCCTTAGGGACTGTAATTGCAATGCATTCTAATGTCCAACAAAGGTGATGAGTACTGTCATTCTAAGGTGTGCGTAAACATGTATTCTTGCTGCTGCACTTAGGTGAAGACCCAGACTGCTAGCCCTTAAGATATAGAGGTGCATACTTTATGGTCAGTAGGAAATGCTCAGTCAGGGTTATGTGTCACCAAGGCAGGTGTACCCATTTTTAATGCGCGTTGAGGTAATGGGGTGGGTCGCCACTGGGATGGTGCCAGTGCGCAGGGCCCTCGCTCCAGGTTAGGCTCAACACACTGCATTAGGGGGCAAGATGATGTGCATACATGGGAGTGGTGGTACTAGACCCCACCCCCCTTTTGGGAGGGGTGGAGATGTTACGCAATGTCACAAAGTAATTCCAACAGCTTATGTATATTTGTAAATTGGTGCATAGTATTGAGTAGTGTGCGTGTTTAATAAATGTACTATTACTTTTATAAAGCAAAGTACAGACTGGACAATCAATTATTGAGTGTTATTTCTGCGCACCTGCAAATGGCGATTACTAGCCCACACCACCTCCCTTGAGTAAAGCCTCAGACTGCTCTGCAACGCTACCCTCTGAGAGTCAGGCGCTACAATTGGGTGTTTGGTTCCCAGTGAAGGACAAATGTAGCCATGTTATTTGTGCAGGCCTCACAGATACTGCCTCGTTTTCCAACAAATAGCTTGTCCCATAGTACAGTCCTCCTTGCTGACTTCAAGTGTGAAGACCTCGAAAGGAAGCAACATCTCTGTCAGGCATTTAACTAGGCCCCATTGGTCCATCTCAATGATCATGCCTTTCACAGTAGCATCTCCTCTTTGCATGACATATTTATTGATTGGTCTGTACTGCTCAAACAGACGTCAAACATGTAATATGTTGAGTTCCAGCATGTTGGCACCTCCTGGATGAGTGCTTTAACTGGCATTCTATTATCAGGTTGAATGATCCTCAGCTGCTTCCGGGCTTTAAAAGAATGGCTGAAATGTGTGCAAATTCTTCTACAGGTGGTCAGTAAGTTGTTGACTCTGTCTTCTTTTTTCAGAAAGTTTCGAACAATGATGTTAATGCAGTGCACCAAACACAGGACCCTGAAATAGCCACCATCGGCCATGGCCTTAACTATATTACTGCCATTGTCCGTGGCAACAAAACCAATGTTAAGCCCTCTTGGTCGCAGTCATTCAAAGACCTTGCTGTCAAAGTCTTCCAAAATGTTTGCAGCAGTATGAGAATTCTCCATGGCGGACATGGTTACAGTTGCATGTTTCCGAGCGGCATTAAAAATCTCAGCAGTGTCAACGCCTGCAGATATCTTTTCTCTAACCCCCACTAAAGAGATCCAGTGTGCAGTGATGCACATGTAATCATGGCAACTGGTTCACATGTCTGTTGTCAAGTGGATAGTGTGAGCAGCACTCTGCTGCAAAGCTTGTCCAAGCAATTCCAGCACGTCGTGATGTAGTGCTGGAACAGCAACTCTGGCGAAATAGGACTGGCTGGGAACCTTCCATTTCAGGCAGATGGCTGCCATAAATTCAAGAAAACTTACCCCTTCCACAAAAGAAAAAGGGAGGAGGTCCAGCTCTAACATTTTAGCCACCTTCGCATTGTACAAAGATGCCGTTGGGTGGTTGTGTTCGTACGGCCCCTCCGACCTAAACACGCTGAGAATGGTAGCCTGGATTTTTTTCTTTTCTGGTGACACTGATGCAGGTGACTTCTTGATGCCAGATGTTACGCTCAATGCAAGTTTTTTCATTGCAGTTCTCTCTTGCCTTGGACCCCTTCGTGTCTCAGCCTGATTCTTGTGCCATTGCGATGTTGCTGATGATGATGTGAGCAGTACCTCTGCACTGCTGGAGACAGGGCTGCTTTGTGTAACAGAAAAAATATCTCCCTCTTGTTCACCTTCCACCGTGATCGGATCTTCTTCTTCTTCATCCCCTCCACCAACAACACATGCAGTGTTTTGGCCGCTATGGTGTGCCTCCCACTGGATCAAGTGGTGTTTTCTCAGATGGGTCGTTTGGCCTACGGTACCATAGTTTGTACCAAGCTTACCCCGACTAACACCTTGCCCACAAATGGAGCATATAGCAATGTTCACCTCCTTCTTGCTAACCGAAAAAAAATGTCCCAAACTGGGGAGGTCAATGTTCTGGTGCTGCTGGTGCCACTTGCAATGTCGGATGAACTGGTAGGTGGGCGTGACGTTTGACTCTCTGCAGTACCTACTTCTACTGAGGTGGTTGTGATAGATGTAGGTCGCTGCCAGTGAAATATGGAAGCTGGAGGTGGTGTTGGTGGTATCTGTGTTGGTGGTATCCGTGCCACATCCCTCATAGCAATTTGGAATGGGGTAATGTTGGTCTCCACTGGTGCGGGACTAATGTCAATGATGACTGGCTTGTTATCATCCTCCTCTTCTACATCTACCTCCATAACTCTAAGGCTTTCTGGAAACTTCCTTTTCCCTAGCCTTGTCTCGTGGCGTGTCTCACTCTCAGACTGAGGTGGCATCCAAGTGGCGTCTAGATCATCAGAAGGGGGGCTTGCAGAAGAAGTTGATAGACTAACCCTCCTTTTCTTTGTTGGGGATCTGGAAGACAATGGATCTTCTGAAAGAGTGGCTTGCTCTTCTTCTTCCTCTGCAGGAAGCTCGATCTTCTGAACTGCCCCTACTTCTGGAGGAAAACCTACTATTCGGGGTGGTTGCAGCTGTTGTTGCCCACATATCTGAGTTTCCTGCATTGACTGGGTACTACTTTGCGATAACGATAAGCCAATTTCAACATCACTGCTTGACAACGTTGGACTCGTGATCAGACTGGGTGCCTCTGCGACAGACATCGGCTTGAGCCTAGGTTGGTGGGGTGGGTCCACTGATGTGGGGGTGCTGCTCCCAGCTTGCTCCCCGGACACCGCTGCTGCTGGCACCATTTTTGGTTTCCCAAAAAGGGTCTTGGGTGACATACCGGTCTTGGTAAGTGGCAGTGCCTTCTTCTCACTGGCAACTTTCTTGGTACTGGACCTGGTAACTTTCTTTGGGGCCATCTTGAAGATGTCAGCAACACACAGTGGCACAGGTTGAAGAGATGTCTGTGGTCAGACGTCACGTGACATTGTGCGCAGCAGGACTTCTGTCTGGCAGTACAATGGATGATGTTGTCTCCTCCTCTTTTGTGCACCTAAAAGCAAATTATCAAGAAGAACATCAGTGAAACGTGGCATTCATTGTTGTGGTGCAATTACTACTAGTAGAAACAAACAAATATAATATATAACTTAGTGTTTTTAATATTATTAAATGTATTACCTCAGTTATTAAAAGTGTAGCCATTTGTGAGACTTTGACAACAACAAGGGCTTTCATGGTGTACTGTAAGTATACTCAGGAAGGATAGGAAAGAAGAACAACAAAAATACAAATGTAACAGATCCGGTTTAGCATTGTGCATCACGTGGGATGCAGCATTCAGGGAGCTCAGCTGACAATGGATGGAAGCAATAAGCCAAGAGGAACAAAGGAAAGACAAAAGCAGTAAAGCACACTAACTGCTACCACAAAATGGCCACCAGCCACATGGTCACTCACAAGTCACAACAACAACAAGCAGGAGGCCTGGAAAACAATGAACTCAGGCAGGCCTATATGGAGTTGGACACAGACTTTACAACATTTCCCCTGGCCACATAAGGAGGCTCAGCCAAGGCAAGTGCTGGTCCACTATTACAAACACACTCACACACTGGCCAGACAAAGGAGGCATGCTAAACAACACAGTTTTAATGCAACAATGGCAAAAAACGAAATTCCACAGGGCTAAAAAAGGTTTGCAAGTTACAACAACCACACACATCCAACAAAGGCATTTATTTAACACACATGAAAAAAAGTGAAATACAAAAAAAAACATTTTGCATTTCAATCCAATGCCATCCATGCCCCCAAATGATGTTTTACTTCAACAGGCACCACAGAAACAGTTGTTTCATGCACCCATGAGTAGCTCTGGGCCTATTGGTTGGAAAACCCATTGGCAGACTAGGCCACATAGTGAATCCGTTCAAATCAATAATATTGCAAATTTATTAGAAAATGTAGTGAACTGTGCTACTTTTTTTCTGGATAAAAGAAGAAATAATTACATGCAAAACAACAACCAGCAAGAAGGCATGGCCACCACAAAAAAGGCTTGCAGACCTAATGCAGAAGCACACTGGCTGCCACTTCCCAAAATGGCCGCCAGCCATATAGCCAGTCCACAACAACAAGAAAAGGAAGACAGACTATGTAGGCATGTGGCAAAAGCATACTGGCTGCCTTTCCAAAATGGCCACCAGCCACATGGCCAGGCCACAACAACAAGAAAGGGAAGACAGACAATGCAGGCCTATGGCAAAAGTACATTGGCTGCCTTCACAAAATGGCCACCAGCCACATGGCCAGGCTAGCACAACAAGAAGCAATAACTATAAGCCAAGAGGAACAAAGGAAAGACATGCAGGCCTATGGTAAAAGCACACTAATTACCACCACAAAATGGCCACCAGCCACATGGTCACTCACAACAACAACAAGCAGGGGGCCTGGAAAACAATGAACTCAAGCAGGCCTAAATGGACACAGACTTTACAAAATGGCCCCTGGCCACATGGGGAGGCTCCGCCAAGGCAAATGCTGGCCCACTATTATAAACACACTCACACACTGGCCAGACAAAGGAGGCATGCTAAACAATACAGCTTTAATGCAACAATGCCAAAAACAAAAATCTACAGGACTAAAAAAGTTTTCAAGTTACAACAACCTCACATCTCCATCAAAGGCATTAATTTAATACAAGTGAAAAAAAGTGAAATATAAAAAAAAACGTTGCATTTCAATCCAATGCCATTCATGCCCTTAATGATGTTTCAATTCAACAGACACCACAGAAACAGTTGTTTCATGCACCTATGAGTAGCTCTGGGCCTACTGGCTGAAAAGCCTATTGTCAAACTACTGGGGAAGTGAATTAAATAAATATTGCAAATTGATTTCAAAAGTTGGAAAAAATGTAGTGAAATGTGCAACATGTTTCCTTCATAAAAGAAGAAATATTACTTACAAAGAAACAACTAGGCCCCTACTGAAACTACAGGCCACCCACCACAATACATTTTTTTAAAACGTTGAAAAGTACAAAAGAATCTAGGTGCATGGCCCCAATCAAACAAACACCACCAATTTTCCAACTTACTTGTGAAATCTCAAATTCAAAAGTCCTCAAATCCAATGATATATGATGCAGCAGACACAAAGAGTGATCCTGCCAGCTCCAAATCCAAATGAAAAGTGAATAGGAGATGGACAAAACACTGGGAGGAGCCTGCTGGACAGGAACAGGACGTTGGAGACTCTGAGGCATTTCCTTCCTCTTCAACAAAAAAAGTTAAAAAGGAAAAAGAACTCCTTGCACAAAAAAGTACAGCGAAATGTCAATCTGAGGAGTTTTTTTTACTCCAAATTATCATTTTGAGAAGGTTTTGATGCTGCTTGGGAGAGAACCTTCTCCAGATTGCAGATTCTGCCTTTTCGGGATTGCGTTCTTCACAAAACTTCTACCGGAAGTCCAATGGCGCGCCCGAATGACGTGTTCGCGATCGCAAACTCTTGCGGGACTGTGCGGCCAGCTTGCACATCTTGCGGCACTTGCGAACAGATGGGAAATCTCGTCGCCGATCGCAGGCACCCGGTAAATTGCTCCAGTGCGCACAAAACCGCATTTTGGGTGCACAAACACAAAAAAACCTCCACTCAGTTATGGAGTGAGGAGTTTTCCGGCAACTCCGTGGTCTAGACGGTACGCAGAGTTGTCAAAAATCTGCAAACTCCGCAAACGGACCAGAGTTTTACGTCCATGGTTACATAGAATTAAACACCAACCCATGTCCGCAGATCAGAATAGGAATGCAAATTAAACTGACAAGAAATATGCCTGTAAATGTGGTCTTGGCAAACTCTGCACGCGGAGTGTTCATTTCTGAAGCCAGTTTCTCGGAAAAGTTCTATAATATCAGAACACGTTTTAAAATCTGGACTGGGGAGATATGAGTGCATTTTCCAAAATAATTAAGTTGTAATAAAAGGAATAGAAACTACTTTAGTTAAATGAAGATCAGCTGCCCATATCTCCTCTACCCAGTCCTGCTTTCCTCACGCACAAGCTTTACAAACTCTGGGGCATATTTATGAGCCCCTTGCTCCACCGTAGCAACACTTTTTGTGATGCTCTGGTGGAGCCAACAACCAAATCATATTTATGAGACCAGGCAAAGCCACTTTGCTGGCTTTGAAAGGCCTCATAGATATCGAGTAAGGAAAGGCAGCGCAAACTGCTGCTTTGCCTTACTCTGCACTAGGGAGGCGTTCCATGGGCGTTGCAGTGGGTGTTCCCAAGCAAGACCCATGTATTTTGACGCTTCCCCAGATTTACAGACCATATAATCTTGGGGATGTGCTAAAACAGTACGCCTCTCAAGGTGAGGTGTAACGAGGTGAATTGAGTTTATTTCTCCTCGTTTATTCTTCTTTCTATGTGTGCTGCAATCTGCAGCATACATAGAAAGAGAAACAAACCTCAATGGATTGTCTATGTGCAGGAAGGTGCCTCTTCCTGCACTTAAACAACCCTGCTGACAACACAGGCACTGGGTGATTGCTTGTGGCGGTAGGCTGCGAAATGGTACCAGGGCAGAGGAAAGGACAGGAAAGCACTGTATTGGATGAATATGGTGCATTCCTGCCCTTTCACTTTGACGTAGGGCAGAGCAGCAAGGTGACTTGCTGCACTGTCCTACACAAAATCGCCATAAATGAGGCCCTCTAGATAGAATATCTCACTGTCCAGAAAGAAACATTTTGTTTCAATTGACAGAAAAAGGCTTAGCCTTGACACTAAAACATTGAGGGGCATATTTATCAATTTGTTGCATTACCCTTGCGCCACAAAAGGGGATTTCAAGGGTGATGCAACACTAAAGCAAGATTCATCAACTTATGCAACATCATCTTGCATGGCCCTGCATGGCTTGATAAATCTGGAGTAACACAACAAAGCTCAATTTGCTGTGTTGTGCTACTCTGCCTCAGGGAGGTGTTCCACCCATGGATTTTGATGCATTCCCAGATTTACCAACACTGGTAAACCTGGGAATGCATCAAACTGCTATACCTCCCCAGGGGAGGCACAACAAGGAGAAATATCTTTATTTCTCCTTGTTGTTTGCTCTTTCTAAGTATGCTGCATTCTGCAGCACACTTAGAAATACAAAAATGCCTCTTAGGAGTGTTTTTGTGCAGGAAGGTGCCCCTTATTGCACAAAAACAATCCCGCCCACAAATGCAGGCACCGTTACACCACAGCACAAGGGTACCTGTGTTGGTGCTAGGCAGCCAAAAGGGCGCCAGTGCAAGTAAAGGACCTGAATGAGCTATAGCATGTTAAATACGGTGCATTCCTGCCCTTTCGCTTTCATGCAGGGCAACAAGGTGGCTTGCTGCCCTGCCGGAAAGATTGAATAATCAGCCCCTGAGCCTATAAAACCTGATTTAAGGTTTGTTGTTAATGGAAAGCCTCATGTTTCTTGAGGAGCTGCTGAATCTAGAGGGGAAGCCACCAGTCGAATTTGCATATGGAGTAGGGAACTCTACCAGCGGATGCCCTCCTGAAGTTATCTCTTCCTCCAGACATCGCAGTATGTTCCATTACCACACAAATCAGTCCCTTAAGAAATGCAGTCCTCTGTATTTCAATTCAATTCAATAAAGCTTTATTCGATTTCTTAGTTAAGAAAATCATAAATACAGATAAAAATTACAACATGATTATTAGTTCATAAAAATTATTTAAAATTAATGAAATATACTATTTCAGAAATCGATTATATACGAAGACAGCGATCCATTCTCTTAATCGCGCTCAAAGTGGTCTCACATCAAAATAGTTTTCCTACATTTAAAAATATTTTTTTAAAACACAATTATAGAAGTAATAAAAAGTTAATTCTCTAGAAATTGTAAGACCAATAGTGCTGGAGGACATTGTCTAAGGCCGAGTGATCTTAAGATCGGAAGGATCCACCTCCTTCTCTGCACGGAATAAAATTTACAAAAAAAGAATACATGCAGTGACGACTGTTGAGATAGGTCATCCTCTGTAATCAACACAACAGCACGGCACCCAAAGCAGAATTTCGGTCATCTTGGTGAACAACATTTTTTCCGTTAACGACGATATGCATAGATTTGTGAAATGCAAAGTTCGAAGTATAATGTGTAGATTTGGTTGCAGTATATTCAAATGCAATGCCTATATCTGAAATTCATGCTACTATTCTTCAGTGCCACATGAACACCTAGAGCATATTTTTCCAAATTACCTTCATTCTCATTATGAAAGGGCAATGGGATAGATGTACGAAGTATTTTTGAGGTCGCAAATGGCCCGATGCACAGAATGCTTTTAGGGATGTACAAAGCCCAAATTACGGTTCAGTAACTTGTTACAGAAACACAATTTGGATTTTCCAATTCAGTATTTGCAAGGGGCGTGTTGAGGGCATCCCTTAAAAATACCCAACTAGAATGGTATTTATGAATGTTTTGCAACCGAAATGCAGTCACAAAACAGTCACAATGTACTGCCAATTGGAAGTTGGTGGTAACCCATTAGCAAATGGGAAGGGGTCCCCAAACATGATTGAGAATTGTTGGCAAAATATTTTTTTAGAGCAGGCAGTGGTCCCACAGGCCGCTGCCTACTCTTAAAAAATTAAACATCCAAGTTTAATTTTTTTCTTTTTAAATGGATCCCATTTTCTTTTAGGAAAACAGGCTGGCTTGAAAAAAAAATTGCTTTATTTAAAAACAACCACAGACATGGTGGTCTGCTGACCCCAGCAGGCCACCATGTCTGCGATGGCTGCAATTCCTAATGGGTCACAAATTGCGACCTACCTCAGTAATATTAATGAGGTAGGTCTATTTGCAACCCACTACAAATCACTAATGAAATTCAAAAGAGTTTCATACATTAGGAATAGCAATTTCCTAATTGCAATTTACAGGGAATCGCAATAAGGAAATCACGATTCCTAACGTTCGTACATCTAGCTCAATGTTTGCTTCTGCTACATACCACTTGCTTATTCTTTATAAGTACCTAAAATAATTGGTTGCACTATTGTTGCTTTTACTGCATTACTGAGTCTTCAAATAGAGGGACAGTCATTGATCCTTCCCCCAGTTCCCATCCCATAAATAGTGCCTTCTGGTTGTGGAATTGAAAATTACTTTTCCTAACACTATGGACCCTATTCACAAAGGTAAACTGAGACAAAAGTCTAACTTTACGACTTTCGGTATTCACAGAGGGCATCTATGAGTGGTAAAATTAGACTTTTGTCTCAGTTAAACTTACTCAAAAATGCCCTTTGTGAATACCAAAGGTAGTAAAGTTAGAATTTCATCTCAGGAAAACCCTTAGCAATGTAAGGAATATAAAAACTAAAATGAACATTTTCGAAGTGCTGGGGCATGCATATTTAGAAATGAGAACAGAAAGCAAGTTTACCTTAAGTTCTCATATTTTCTGATCCCATCACAATCAGGTCATCTAACATGGAATTTATATATGGAGGTTATACGAATAAGTCCAGAGTGATTACATTTCCAGCGTAAACCCAGAAGCAATTGCATCCTCATGTAAATTGACCATTATACCAACAAGCCCAGAGAGAGAGAGTAAGTGGGAGAGTTGACACTTATCAGGAGGAAAAATACAGTTGCGAATGGTGACTGATTAGACTTGTGGGGATTCTGCCTAATCCTACATAATTTTGGAAAAATTCTTCTTGGAGGCACTTGTAGTTAAACCAATGCTTAGTCTGATTATTCACACAAAAAGACATAAGTAGATATAAATCAAAACATTTTCTCAGCATACAATGAGTATTCAAACTATTTTTTCACATTACACATCTATCTCACCCAAGCATATTACTCATTCATATTTAACTAATTTATCTTTGTGAAGGAAGATGTTTTAAAGTAATCCAAGCTTTTTAATTAATTATCCTTTATTTTACTTAAATGGAGCAAAAGAAATGGAGCGAAATGGAGCAACATAAAACGTTTTAAAGCCCTGTTTTGTACTAATGTGAAAGCCAGGAAGGTCTGTTTTGATCATGATCCAAAGCCATGTTCAATTTTGCATTCATTTGACCTACTTTGTGCCTCAAGGAGATCTCTGGTAATAAATAACAAAGCACCTGAAGGAGCTCTTCCATGTAGATGGTTTGACTCAGACTGTTCAGCAGCCCAGAGAAAACTCCACACTGTATTACAAAAAAAGCCCATATCAAAAGAAGACATTATGAGATGTATGAAGAGGCATAAAAACGGTATTGCCTTGAGAAAAGAGGAGATTAGGCAGGAGGCATGGAAGGACTGGGTGAAAGCGAGTAGTACTAGGTATTCTGTGGCATTTTGGAGGTTGGTCAATTGACACGATTAGCACGACTTTTGCACCTGACTGTGTACATCCAGATTTATTAATACTGGGGAACAAACAAGGAGGAACTCCTTGAGTTTAGACACTTGATAGAATTGTCTGACTTCATTAGAGCAATTATGGGCAGCTCCTTGGGGAAAGCCACAGCTGCGGATGGAATCCCCATGAATGAGTACAAGAAGAACATCGATTTATAGGCACATATGATAACTAATGTGATCCGAGCAGCCATTTCGCGCAATAGTCAGCTAACATGGTCTGAGCCAATTATTGCGCCAATTTTTTTAAAAAGGATTTGGAAATATCCTCACCTGTTATCACCCAATCTCATACAATAAAAGCAATGAAATAACAACAATCAAAATCAATATAAAAAATCAAAATCAATTTCCTACTATTTTTATAAACATATTGCAATACTAGACACATTAGTGCTTCAACCATATATTTTCCTAATTTTCAAAGCAAAGTAAAGTACAGCAACGCAATTTGATTCATTGGCGAGCTGTAGTAGGACAGTAATAGCTTGACTTCTGTGCTTTATATCTAGTTTACGAAACAAATGTATTAAGAAGCATCTCCTTGGGATGGTGTAAAGATTACTAAATGGAATAAAATGTTAAGTGCTTTGTGTGGAGATATTATCACACGGGCACTTAGGGAGGTTGCCAAAGCACCATCCCCGTGATTTTAGCGATTCCTAGGGGGTCGCATATTGTGACCTACCTCATTAATATTCATGAGGCAGGTAATTTGCGACCCCCTAGGAATCTCAGAAAGTGTTCAACACACTTTCATACACGTCGTTTTGCGATTTCCTAAATGCAAATCGCA
This sequence comes from Calotriton arnoldi, assembly GCA_963921515.1. Classification (NCBI taxonomy): domain Eukaryota; kingdom Metazoa; phylum Chordata; class Amphibia; order Caudata; family Salamandridae; genus Calotriton; species Calotriton arnoldi. Next base: position 1,617,890 of record CAWUFW010002154.1, on the reverse strand, counting down.
AGGATTCTCACTTAGGGAATCGCAAAACGGTTCCTACGTACATCTGGCGCTAAGTACCCTAGATCTCTAATATAAATTAGATTTTTAAGTGAAAGTCATGTACAGGCTACATAAGCTATATCATCAATAAACATTGGCCGGTTGTATTTCACACGTGAATAAATATACTTGACCTCAAGTGAGATAAATGATTTTATCTTGCAATGACTAAAGAAATGAGTGAACGATCCATAGACAGTTAAATGAAATAAAGTGTGAGAAGATGTTAATATGAGATGTATATTTTTATATAGTCCATCAAGATGATGCCTGCAAAACTGACCTCAGCCAAATTAGCGTCTAAAAGAAACCTTGAAATAATTATTTCCAATATTAATTTGGATTGCACAGATAAAATGATATGTCATTATTATGACAAATAGAAATATGTTATGCTATGTTAATATTTTTGTAAAGCTCACATATGCAAATTGGTGTCTTCGCGCAAGTGTCAAGGATAGTTGAGGGAGACACTTGCGGCTAATTGATATTCTTTTGTATATTCACAGACACATCTTATTGAACCGATTTGTGATTTTTTTTCAATGCAAACAGTCAGGAAATTATGCAATCCTGATGAAGACTAAAAATAAGAAGCTAGCACTATATATACATGTTCAATTATACTTAGAGAAGTGGAAAAAGAGAATAAGAACTTTTTGTTGAAGCATTGAAAAATGGCAATGGCAAAAATACCGCCTTTCACTAAAATGAATTAGATAAGTATGAATGAGCAGTATGCTTGGGTTAGAAAGTTTTAATGATTTTTGTGTACTTTTTACAGCTGTATAATGTGAAAAATGTTTTGAATATTGGTATGCCATAAAAGTGCTTTTAATTATTTCTACTCATGAATTTTTGTATGAATATTCTGAAAAAAATGGTTTAGCTACAAATGCTCCCCTGCTTTATACATTTATGGATAATAATTAGATGCTGTGTATAAACTTGGAGAAACTCAGCTCCCTGACAGAGAGCAGGAAGAAACATAAGAGAGAACAGTTTTGTCTGGGTTTCTCCCCATAGGGAAGGAAGAAACCTGGTGAGGCCTTGAGATAGGATAGAACCAAATTCAAAAGTTGAGAAAGAAAAGGCTTGCCAGAGCGAGTATTAATTTCCTTGAAAACCCGGATAATGGAAAAAAATCAGTTTTAGGCAAGGCGAGGTAAAAGAAGAGAAGATCTGGGCTTGGGCAAATGTATCATTAGTACAGCATCATAAGTGAGATGTGAGGCATCCAGAAACTGGTTCAGGACCTCCTTTAATGCACATTCAATGTGTTTGCAGACACTGACCTGAAATCTTTAAGAAATATGGGAGAAAATGGTTCATTAAGGGAGACTTAGCCAGCAACAAAAGGGTAAGGACATTCTGAGCAAAGAATAGGGTGGTCCAACTTCTTCCTAGGGTAGCATGCTAGTCACAAATAAATTCTACCAGGTAAGCAGAAGAAATGCAGGCATAGAAGTTAGCATGTCTGAGTACCAACTGGTCAAGAACTGTTTCACCTTTGAGATCTAGGACGGAAGAAGAAGAAGTGGGAGAAGAGAACAGTCTGAGAGGAAACAGTGTGTTAAATGACTCAACATCTCCAATATCATCATAGCTCAAAAGCGAAGTCTCAGTAGAGGGACTTCCTCTTTAAGATCATCATCCTCCACAACACTGGCCTTGAAAGGGGCCTTCGAACGTACCTTGGGCTGCTCAATCGTTTCTTATTATGGCCCAAACTTCTTAAACCCTAGTGAGGTCTCTGGAAGCTGCCTGTGCTCACAAGCAACTTTAATAGACTTGTTCTTCTTGTGAGACAAAAGAAAATATTAAAATAATAGCCAAACAAAAAATAAGAAAGAAAATAGATCAGATCTAAGATGTGAGATGCAGTGGGCGTGTCTCCTAGCATAGCGCGGAAAGGCTGTGAGAATGCAACTGCACTGCTCATGCCGATACCATGCCGGACCAGACCAGACAGGGTGACCATTGTAGTTGTGGGAAAAATGGATTTGGCCATACTAATACTGGCCTGACCAAGGAAAATGGCTAGCTGTGCCACTGGTTGCCGCCATTAGTGCCATTGCCAGAGCCTACTTATGCTGGCCAAAAGAGAGTGAGTTGTGGCGGTCCTCGACTAGAGTAGGAAAGGAGAGAAGTCGCCGGAGGGAAGGCGAGGATGAGCGCACAGCATACGGCGTGTTTGCGCATGTGCTTCTGCAATCTACCAGTTACCAGTTGTGATCCTTGGTAGGGGGGCAGCGTCAGGGGGTGGGCCTGTGTGAAGCAGAGACGGCTGAGCGAGGAGTCAGTGTGGCTGCCCCCTAGGACTGCCTAGGACTGCCTCCCCCTCACCACAGCGGCACTGACAAACCTAGAACAAGCCTAGAGCATTTGCACCCCAGCTATCCATAGTTTGCCTGACTACCATGTGGTCAGAGGAGACCAAAAGCTTCTTTTTTTCACCAGGGCTGGAGATGTCGTTTGCTGATTACAACTGTGTTTAGTTGAGTCTGTTGCCGCATTTGGAGGAGCTCGCAGAATTGGGATTTCTGCCATGGTCTATGAGTTATCATTCAGACAGGGGAAGGAAGGAAGGAGTGAGTGAGGAGCCGTGGGGGTTTTGAAAGACTTTGCCAGTTCCACCCCCAGGCACCACTGGCGGTCCCTAGCGCACTCTAGAGGACCATTCCTGTTCTGGACCTGTATCTGCACATTGGTGCACTGGTGTATCGGTGGCTCCAGCTCTCCCTACTCCGTGGCTTCAACTGCACTACATGGCTGCATCGCTCCAGCGCTCCGGAGCGCCTACACATATGCAGATGCAGGTCTGACAGGAGGAAGGCTGGAGCATCATACAGCACCTTTTACTGTGGTTAGTGTACTAGGAGCTGTGAGCACACTCAGGGCCAAGTGCAGTGCAGAGTAACTAAGAGTAATCTGCTCTCAGCTGGGGGGAAACAGTGAAGCAGCAACACAGTGATTTACAGAGGAGAGTCTAGTGTGCGGGCAAGCAATAAGCGGTTAAATAACTCTGCATGGTGCGTAGGCAGCTGGCATTAGACCGGTTCTGTGTGCTCCCTGTTGAGTGGCTGGTGCACTTGCATGCCACAGTCAGACAATGCATAATTGTATATTGCAAAATTCACCTTAATTCAAATCCCTTATTATTTTCATAAACCTGAATATCTTGGATTGTGAGCCTCAGGGAGACCTGTCTAATACAAGTTTTGAAAGCTTTGCACACATTTAAGAAAGAGATTTATGTCCTACGGCCGCACACGGAATTATTTAAATGTGGGAAGAGGCACACCAGGCGCTCCAGCAAAAACAGGGGGCCAGTGGCACCTCAGAACCTTAGATAAAATAGACCCCAGGCAGCCTCGGGACATCTTGGTCAGATCTCACTGCTAATCCTGGCAGCCCTTCAGCAGTCTGTAATCATTGGGACTTCTAATTTATCCCAACCAATCTCAGGGAATAGTCCTAGGCCCTATCAAGCACAAATTACAGCCAAGCTGAAATATTTGAGGGACGCAGGGGCAGCAATTTTCTCTAGCAACATTAACATTACTGGGCTACCTATTCCACTTAGCCCCACAGTGGTAGTGCAAAACAAATGAGGGGGCCAGTCACTCCACTTCCAACTGAAGAGTCTGAGAAAAGGCTCAACCAAGAAATAGCAATTTACTTGACCAACAGTAATATTAAAGGACTATCATTACACTTAGCCACACAGTGGCAGTGCAAAAAAACAACTGAGAGGCCCAGTCACCTTACCTCCAATGAAAGAATTTGAGAGAAGGCTCGACCAAGAAACCCCTGGTAGTAACTTATGGTCCCCTGATAGGAGGGGCATTTCTGACAAGATTGGCACAGAAGGGGATACGCACCTACAAACAACTTGGAACTCAGCTCGCCACTTCAAGAGCACCTATCTACCTCAGCTCTCTGGGCCGACACCAAACTTCTGGGACTTTGAAGGACATCTTCACATACTCGCTTACCTCCTCGCTGGCGGATGATCTGTCTCACCTAATAAACCAATAACAGGAGGAAGAAGGGAGATGGCAACTTTTGGGCAAAACAGTGGCCTCATCGAACAATGAGGAGCCCATAGGTGATGGTCATTTTAACAGCAGGAATGGCAGCCCTATGGTAGAGAAGGCTTGCCCAATAGAACAGAGTCAGAGCGTAAGAAACCTGCTTCAAGGAGAAGTTTGGAAAGAAACAAGACCAACGAATGACCTTTTGCAGGATTTTGTAAAAGATTTCTCATACCTTTGCTCTAAGGAGTTGGAGAACACGCTAGCCTCATCTGTCAATGATGCGCCACCAAACTCTAGCCCTATTGCAATGGGTATTATGGAACCATGAGGGGGTCACTGGTCACTCCTGCTCAGAACATTGCAGAGCTCTGTAGAGGTAATGAACTACCAGGCAAATAAAATGGACATAGAACACCCTGGCAATGTATGTATCAGGGATTGATGAGAAAATCACAAACCTGAACAGTCTAATAAAGAGAGCTCAAGCAGGTATGCAAAGCATGGGACAAGGCTACAATTGTTCGCACATTTTGGAAATACTGGCAACTCTTCCTGAGACTATGTCTCAGTTACTCAACAACCTATAGGTCACTGTCAAGCAAAGAGCTCCCAGTGGACTGTTGCTTGAATATGAATATATCTTGAAATAAAAACAAAAGACAAGAGGAATTTGGCAAAACAGGAATAGTTGGTTTAATCAAACACTTCTGCCGGGAACTTAACCCACAGAAACAGGTCTGAGGACTGTCTCACAGTACAATTAATCAGAGTGGGTTTTGTACAGTTTTGGGTCTCATAAAAGTTAATCCCGCAATCCTTGTCTAGTAAAAGAATGTGGGCCTTGCCTGTGGAGCCGTAAATGAAGAGGTCCTTGATAACAAAGTCAGATGGGCCTCGACCTTGCATGGACACAATCTTGGCCAGTGCTTAGTGTGTGCTTACTGTGTGTTCCTAACTGTATTTGGCTTCTGACATTATGGTATTTTGGAATGTGTGCATCCCTCTGGCCATGTGTGATTTATTGGGGCCAATTTTCCTAGACCATTGTGGTGTTGCTGCACTTATCAGGAGATGGGCCTGAGTTTCCTGTTTGCACGTTTGTCTGTTGGCAATGTGCCACCCCACCTGTGACCTGTCAATCAGTTACCACAGGCCTAGGTTGTTAAGTCTGCCTGATCACGTATTTCTGAGTTGGGGTTGATGAAGAGTTCATGACGGGCGAATCTGAAAGTAGTGATGCAATTTCATTCGAATATGTGAGTGTATAATTATAAGCATTGGCATTGATTTTATCATTATCAACATTCCCCACTCTAGTTGAATTATCAACTACATTATCCAACCAATACTTCATGACAGTCACATTATTGGGGACATGCTTTTCTTCAGCTTTGATTACTACTACTTTCCTATTTACTTGCATTTTACCTAATTTGAGGACTGTGTTTTTACAGCAGAAAACCCCTAATTGCAGGAAACCACAGAAGAACAATAGAAACATGAAAACAGGCAACAGCACCGTCCGGTCAGCCAGCAGGGGAGCCAGGCAAACCAAATAAAGTACCATGCCTGGTGAAGGGCACCTTCCTCCTAATGCATGTCTTAATGTAAACAGTGCAGTGTTTGGATGGTAGGAGTTAGAGTCCCGTTATTCAGGTCATTACCTGGGATGAACGTAGAGCAGGATGCACCCACCTTGGCACACATCCCTTCCTCCTTTGTGGTCATTAAGTCCAAAACATGTCGATGTTGCATCACAATGAGGTGAATGGCTCTCAGTACATCCTTGATTGCATTAAGGCTCAGTGATGTTCATCATTTTGAGCATTTCCCACCTGGTTAGCATTAACCGGCGGGCAATCACTTTTGTCTGTACTCTGAAGAATGGTATGGACCCCCTGCATTGATTTGTGTGTCAGAAAACAGTCTGAATGTGCCTGGAATGTTCTTGCACTGAGCAAAATATTCTGCAGTTCTTTTCTCCCAATCCTAATGCAACAAAGTTGTCAAAGGTGACTTACTGCACTGCCCTACACCAAATCGCCATAAATGAGGCCCTCTAGACAGAATATATCACTATCCAGAAAGACACATTTTGTTTCAATTGACAAAAAGGCTTGGCCTTGTAACTAAAACATTGAGGGGCATATTTATTAATGTGTTGCACTGCCCTTCCGTCATGCAAGGGGGTTTCAAGGGCGACGCAACACTAAAGTAGGATTTATCAATCCATGCAACATCACCTTGCATGTCCCTGCATGGCTTGATAAATCTGGAGTAGCACAACTCAGCGCAAATCACTGCATTGCATTACCCTGCCCCAGGAAGGTGTTGGACCCATGGATTTTGATGCATTCCTAGATCTACCAACACTGGTAAACCTGGGAATGCATCAAAATGCTACACCTGCCCAGAGGAGGCACAACAAGGAGAAATATCTTTATTTCTCCTGGTGGTTTGCTCTTTCTAAGTATGCTGCATTCTGCAGCACAGTTAGAAATACAAAAATGCCTCTGAGGATTGTTTTTGTGCAGGAAGGTGCCCCTTCCTGCACAAAAACAATCCTGCCCAGAATGCAGGCACCCTTACACCACAGAACAAGGGTGCTTGTGTTGGTGCTAGGCAGCCAAAGGCGTGCCAGTGCAAGTAAAGGACAGGAATGTGCTATAGAATGCTAAATATGGTGCATTCTTGCCCTTTCGCTTTCATGCAGGGCAGAAAGTTGGCTTGCTGCGCTGCATGAAAGTTTGAAAAATCTGCCCCTGAGCATATAAAACCTGATTTAAGGTTTTTTGTTAATGGAAAGTCTCAGGTTTCTTCAGGAGCTGCTGAATCTAGAGGGGAAACCACCACTCAAATTTGCATATGGAATAGGGAATTCCACCAGCAGATGCCCTCCCGAAGTTATGTCTACCGCCAGACATCGCAGTATGTCCCATTACCACACAAATCAGTTCCTTAACCCTTTCTATGCGTCAGACGGCCCCGTCCGACGTCACGGTGGGCGTGTGCAGAGGACAGCCGGGGGCCATCCCAGACATGCCCACTCAAGGGAACGCCCAGCACCGCGGCGGAATCCGCACCGCGGTCAAGCGGTTAAGAAATGCAATCCTCGGTTATCAACACAACAGCATGGTACCAAAGCAGAATTTTATTCATCTTAGTGAATAACATTTACTTTAATTCATTGTTAATGACGATTTGCATAGTTTTGTGAAATGCAAAGTTCAAATGTATATTGTGTAGATTTGGTTGCAGTATTTTCAAATGCAATGCCTATAACTGAAATGCATGATACTATTCTTCAGTGCCATATGAAAACCTAGAGCATATTTTGCCAGATGACCTTTAGCCTCATTATGAAAGGACAATGGGCTAGATGTATAAAGCATTTTTGAGATCGGAAATGGCCTGATGCACAGAATCGGGGGGTTTGCTATTGCAAGAATGCTTTTAGGAATGTACAAAGCCAAAATTGCGATTCATGAACTTGTTACCGAATCGCAATTTGGATTTTGCGATTCAGTATTTGGAAGGGGTTTGTTGAGAGTGTCCCTGCCAAATACTGAATTGGAATGGTATGTACGAAAGCTATGCGACTGAAATGCAGTCACAAAACATTCACAATTTACAGCCAGTTGAAAGTTGGTGGTAACCCATTTGCAAATGGGAAGGGGTCCCCAAAGGACCCCTTCACCTTTGAGAATGGTTGGTAAAATATTTTTTAAGAGCAGGGAGTGGTATTAGGGACCACTTCCTACTCTTAAGAAAACGGGCTGCATTTAAAAAAAAGGATTGCTTCATTTAAAAACAATCACAGACATTGTGGTCTGGTGACCCCAGCAGGCCACCATGTCTGTGATTGCTGCAATTCCTAATAAGTCATAAATTACGACCTACCTCATTAATATTCAACAGGTAGGTCTATTTGTGACCCACTACAAATCGCTAATGAAACTCAAAAGAGTTTCGTACATTAGGAATAGCAAAATCCTAATTGCAATTTGCAGGGAATCACAAATAGAAAATCGCCATTCCTGTGTTCGTAAATCTAGCTCAATGTTTGCTACTCTACAAACAACTTGCTTATTCTTTATAAGTACATAAAATAATTGGTTGTACCATTGTTGCTTTTACTGCATTACTGAGTATTCAAATAGAGGGAAATTCATTGATCCTTCCCCCATTTCCCATCCCTTAAAAATTGTCTTCTGGTTGTGGAATTGAAGCTTACTTTCACTAACACAATGGTCCCCATTCTCAAACGTAAACTGAGATGAAAGTCTAACTTTCTGACTTTCGTTATTCACAAAGGGCATTTATGAGTGATAAAATTAGACTTTTGTCTCAGTTAAAATTAAGTTTTGGTCTTAAGTTTAACTGAGACCAAAACTGAGACAAAAGTCTAACTTTACAACTTGGAAATGTCCTTTGTTAATACCGAAAGTCGTAAAGTTAGACTTTCATCTCAGTTTGCCTTTGTGAATCAGGCCCTATATCTTTCATTCTCTACATTCAGGAAAAACCGTAGTAATGTAAGGAATATAAAAACTAAAATGAACATTTTCGAAGTGCTGTGACATGTATATTTAGAAATGAGAAAAGAAAGCAAGTTCACCTTATATTTTCTGATCCTGCCATAATAGGGACTGTCACCTAACATGGAATTTATATATACAGGTTATACGATTTAGTCCAGAGTGATTACATTTCCAGAGTAAAGCCACAAGCACTTGCATCCTTATGTAAATTGACCATTATACCAACAAGCCCAGAGAGAGAGAGTAAGTGGGAGAGTTGACACTTATCAAGAGGAAAAATACAGTTGCAAATGGTAACTGGTTAGACTTGTGGGACCACAGCCTAATACTACATAATTTTGGAAAAATTCTTCTTGGGAGTCACTAGTAGTTAAACCAATGGTTAGTCTGATTATTCACACAAAAGTCATAAGTAGATATAAATCACAACATTTTCTTAGCATACAATGAGTAGTCAAAATATTTTTCACATTACACATCTATCTCACTAAAGCACTCATAAAAGGGGAAAATATCTGTAAACGTTGTAACCGTGCAGTGATTAGTGTCTCTTAATAGTCAGTTGCAGGAGACCTTCCGTAATTTATCGGCATTTAAAAAAAGGAAAGAATGTACATTTCAACCTACAACAATAGAGATTAGCACTTTTCAGGAGTTTGAAAAACTGTTGCTAAACACTATGATAATTAATTTTTTTGTAGTCCAATCGGGATAAATAGTGTTTCTTTATCATCCATTGCTGGAACTTCTATATCTGCCTGTATCCTCGATCAGTGACTTCCTCAGCACAGTAATGGTAACTATTGATTATTAAATCTCCCCCCTCTGAAAGTAAATTTTTAGATAATAAGGCTTGATTGAAGAAAACATTACTTGGTTGGAGATCCTGCTGAAAAACTTACAAAATGAACATTCCCTCTCTATGCAACTGAAACAGTTGCAGGTTGGTATGTAAGATTAATTATTCAAAATTATCATTGAATGTGTAGAAGTGAGCCGTATAGTAAACAGTATTTTATAATGGTTAGGGTGAACATATTCCCTGGTTTTGATGAAAAAACAAAATTGGATATATAATTTCCAACATATAGTAACTGAGATTAGTGCGAACAAAGCAAACACTAAGTTGGCAGGGTATGCCCAGATGTGTGTCCCTTGCTCACTTTGTCACTGGATTTAAGCTAGCCTGACTGATGAGGGCTGTTAGCCCGAAACTGGTCCCAGGATGCTTGTTTCCCGTCCAGGGAAGACATAGCTTGGCAGTTCAGGCTGGAGTGTTCCTATGAGGCACCGGGTCAAGACTGATTTGCATATAGCTGTGTCTGAACTGGGGTGGTGAAGTGAGCTAAAGAACGATGAAGGATTCAACCGAGATCTGTGACTGGGGGTGAGTGTCTGAAAAGTTTCAGCGCTCTGTCCATCATCTCCTTGTGTTTGCTTTGTTCACCCTAAGTTGGCAGGGTATGACCAGACGTGGGTCCCTTGCTCACTTTGCTACTGGATATAAGCTAGCCTGGCTGATGAGGGCTGTTAGCCCGAAACTGGTCCCAGGATGCTTGTTTCAGGTCCAGGGAAGACATGGCTTGGCAGTTCGGGCTGGACTGTTCCCATGAGGCACAGGGTCAAGACTGATTTGCATATAGCTGTGTCTCAACTGGGGTGGCAAAGTAAGCTAAAGAACGATGTTGGATTCAACTCAGATCTATGACTGGGGTGAGTGTCTGAAAAGTTTCAGCGCTCCGTCCATCATCTCCTTGTGTTTGCTTTGTTCGCCCTAAGTTGGCAGAGTATGCCCAGACATGGGTCCCTTGCTCACTTTGCCACTGGATTTAAGCTAGCCTGGCTGATGAGGGCTGTTAGCCCAAAACCGGTCCCACAATGCTTGTTTCCGGTCCAGGGAAAACATGGCTTGGCAGTTCGGGCTGGACTGTTCCCATGAGGCACAGGGTCAAGACTGATTTGCATATAGCTGTGTCTGAACTGGGGTGGCAAAGTGAGCTAAAGAACGATGATGGATTCAACCCAGATCTGTGCCTGGGGGTGAGTGTCTGAAAAGTTTCAGCGCTCCATCCATCATCTCCGTGTGTTTGCTTTGTTCGCCCTTAGTTGGCAGGTTATGCCCAGATGTGGGTCCCTTGCTCACTTTGCCACTGGATTTAAGCTAGCCTGGCTGATGAGGGCTGTTAGCCCAAAACCAGTCCCAGGATGCTTGTTTCCAGTCCACGGAAGATATGGCTTGGCAGTTCAGGCTGGACTCATCCCATAAGGCACAGGGTCAAGACTGATTTTCATATAGCTATGTCTGAACTGGGGTGGCGAAGTGAGCTAAAGAACGATGATGGATTCAACCCAGATCTGTGATTGGGGGTGAGTGTCTGAAAAGTTTCAGCACTCCGTCCATCATCTCCTTGTGTTTACTGAGATTAGTGCTGCTAAGATGTTCACGGTAGTGTTACGAGGAAGCCTTTTAGTGGCAAACTGCTAGAGTACTAAAACATTTGTTGTTGGAGTTTTGGCAACTCCGCATTCTGCATAGAACTAGGAGTTGCCGAAAAACGCTGCACTCCCCAACAAGGGGGATTTTTTTGTGTGTTTGTGTGTCCGAAATGCATTTTCACGTCGGCAGGAGCAACTTAACGGGTCCCGGCGATCTCCCGAGGCTGTTCGCGAGTACCACGAGATTTGCTAGGCGGCTGCATGGTCCCATGAATGTTCGTGTTCGAGAGCACGTGATTCCACCACGCCAGCGGAGTTCTGGCGGAGGTTTTGTGAAGATTGTGATCCCGAACGTGCAGAATCTACAGCAACTACAATCTGGAAATGACGGTTTGGCGTTAAAAACTCGACAAATTGACATTTGGCTATACTTTTTTTTTCTTTCAAGAGGAAGGAAGTGCCCCAGAGTCTCCAACTTCCTGTTCCTGTCCAGCAGGCACCTTCAAGTCCTTTGTCCATCACCTGGTCCCTTTTCATTTGGATTTGGAGCTGGAATGATCACTCTTTGTGTCTGTTGCATGATATATATCATTGGATTTGAGGACTTTGAATTTGAGATTTCACAAGTAAGTTGGAAACTGGTGTTGTTTGTTTGATTGGAGCCATATACCTAGATTTATTTGTACTTTTCATCTTTTTTAAAAAGGGATTGTGGTGGGTGGCCTGTAGGTTCACTATGGGCCTAGTTGTTTCTTTGTTAGTAATTTTTCTTCTTTTATAAAGGAAAAACGTTTCACAGTTCACTACATTTTCTCCATGTTTTGAAATCAATTTGCAATATTTATTTAGTTCACTATGCAGCCTAGTAGTCTGCCAAAAATAGGCATTTCTCAATCAGTAGGCTCAGAGCTACTAATCATGGGTGCATGAAACAAATGTTTCTGTGATGTCTGTTGAATTTAAACATCATTTTGGCCATGGATGGCATTGGATTAGAAATACAAAATGTGTGTTTTTGTGGTATTTCACTTTTTTTTCATGTGTGTTGAATTAAATGCCTTTGTTAGATGTGTGTGTGGTTATGACTTGCAAACCTTTTTAGCCCTGTGGATTTTCGTTTTTGGCATTGTTGCATTAAAGATATGTTGTTTTCATGCCTCCTTTGTCTGGCCAGTGTGTGAGTGAGTTTGTAATAGTGGGCCAGCATTTTCCTTGGCTGAGCCTCCCGATGTGGCCAGGGGCCATTTTGTAAAGTCTGTTTCTTTATAGGCCTGCTTGAGTTCATTGTTTTCCAGGCTTTCTGCATGCTGTTGTTGTGACCATGTGGCTGGCATCCATTTTGTGGAGACAGTTAGTGTGTTTTTGCAATTGGCCTGCACGTCTTCCCTTTGTTCCTCTAGGCTTATTGCTTCTTGTTTTGGTGGCCTGGCCATGTGGATGGCGGCCATTTTGTGAAGGCAGACAGTGTGCTTTTGCCATAGGCCTGCACTGTCTTCCCTTTTTAGGCTTATTGCTTGTTGTTGTGGCCTGGCAATGTGGCTGACGGCCATTTTGTGAAGTCAGCCAGTGTGCTTCTGCCATAGGCCTGCCTGCCTTCTTTGTGGTGGCCATGTCTTCTTGCTGGTTGTTGTTTTGCATGCACATTTTTCTTCTTTTATTCATCAAAAATGTAGCACAGTTCACTACATTTTCTCCATGTTTTTAATAAATTTGCAATATTGATTTGAATTGATTCACTATGTGGCCTAGCCTGCCAATGGGTTTTCCAACCAATAGGCCCAGGGCTACTCATGGGTGCATGAAAAAACTGTTTCTGTGGTGTCTGTTGAATTTTAAACATCATTTTGGCCATGGATGGCATTGAATTAAAAATACAAAATGTGTTTTTTGTGGTATGTAACCTTTTTTTTCATGTGTGTTAAATTAAATGCCTTTGTTGGATGTGTGTGGTTGTAACTTGCCAACATTTTTAGCCCTGTGGATTTTCGTTTTTGGCATTGTTGTATTAAAGAAAGATGTGTTGTTGAGCATGCCTCCTTTGTCTGGCCAGTGTGTGTGTGTGTTTGCAATAGTAGGCCAGCATTTTCCTAGGTGGAGCCTCCCTATGTGGCCAGGGGCCATTTTGTAAAGTCTGTGTCCATATAGTCCTGCTTGAGTACTTTGTTTTCCAGACCTCCTGCTTGTTGTGACCATGTAGCTGGCAGACATTTTGTGGAGGCAGTTAGTGTGCTGTTGCCATAGGCCTGCATATCTGTCTTCCCTTCGTTCCCCTTGGCTTATTGCTTCCATCCATTGTCATTTGTCAGCTGCAACTCCCTGAATGCTTCATCCCAAATGATGCACAATGCAAAACAGTTACATTTTTTTTTGTTGTTGTTCTTCTTTCCTATCCTTCCCGAGTATACTGTACAGTACACCATGAAAGCCCTTGTTGTTGTCAAAGTCTCACAAATGGCTACTCTGTATTGTTAATTGTTTAAATAACTGAGGTAATAATAATATCAATAACACTAACAAGTGTAACCCCACACTAAATTATATTATATTTGTTTGTACTAGTAATTGAACCACATCAATGCCACATTTCACTGATGTTCTTCTTGCTTCTTTGCTTTTAGGTGCACAAAAGAGGAGGAGACAACATCACCCATTGTACTGCCAGACAGCAGGCCCGAGCCCTGCGCAGGACGTCACGTGACGTGTGACCACAGACAACTCTTCAACTTGTGTATCTAAGACAAGTGCCATTGCGTGCTAACTGACATCTTCAAGATGGCCCCAAAGAAAGGTACCAGTACCAAGAAAGTCAAAGTTGACAGCGAGAAGAAGAGGAAGGCACTGCCACTTACTACCACCGGTATGTCGCCTAAGGCCTTTTTTGGGAAACCAGAAATTGCGCTTGCAGCAGAGATGTCTGGGGGGCAAGCTGGGAGCAGCACCCCCGCATCGGTGGACTCACCCCACCAACCTAGGCCAAAGTCCATGTCTGTCGCAGAGGCAGCCAGTCTAATCACGACAATGCCAACGAGCAGTGATGTTGAAATTGACCTATTGTTATCACAAATTAGTACCCAATCAATGAAGGAAACTCAGATAAGTGGGCAACAACAGCCACAACCACCCCCAATAGTAGTTGTTCCTCCTGAAGTAGGGGCAGTTCAGGAGATCGAGCCTCCTTCTGAGGAAGAAGAGCAAGCCACTCTTTCAGAAGATCCATTGTCTTCCAGATCTCCAGAAAGGAAAAGAAGGGTTAGTCCATCAACTTCTTTTGCAAGCCGTCCTTCTGATGATCTAGACGCCACTTGGATCTCACCTCAGTCTGAGAGTGAGACAGGCCACGGGACAAGGCTAGGGAAAAGGAAGGTTCCAGAAAGCCTTAGAGTTATGGAGGTAGATGTAGAAGAGGAGGATGATGACAAGCCAGTCATCATGGACATTAGTCCCGCCCCAGTGGAGACTGACATTACCCCATCCCAAATTGCTGTGAAGGATGTGGCACGGATACCACCAACACCACCTCCAGCTACCATATTTACAAAGTCCCAGCAGCGACCTACATCCACCACAACCACCTCAGTACAAGTAGGTACTGCAGAGAGTCAAACGTCACGCCCACCTACCAGTTCATCCGACATTGTAAGTGGCACCAGCAGCATCAGAAAGTTGACCTCCCCAGTTTGGGACTCCTTTTTGGTTAGCAGGAAAGAGGTGAACATTGCTATATGCTCCATTTGTGGAGTAGATGTTAGTCGGGGTAAGCTTGGTACAAACTATGGTACCAGAGGCCAAACAACCCTTCTGAGAAAACACCACTTGATCCAGTGGGAGGCGCACCTTAGCGGCCAAAAAACTGCAAGTGTTAGATTCAGGGGCTTCAGCGCTACTGGTGCTCCTGGATCTGTCTGCAGCTTTCGGCACCGTCCTGGGTGGTAGGACGTTCACAGTAATAACGGCTAAATTGTGGAATGCCCTACCTGGGTTTCTCCGCCAAGCTAACACTGAGACCAGTTTCAGAAAAGCGCTGAAGACATGGCTCTTTAGCAATGATTAGGCCTGACCTCAGTGCCCAAACTTATGTGCATGAGCTGCTTGCTGCTAGAGCGCCGGGACACCTCTGTTCTTGAGGTAGCTGTTCGCGCTATACAAGCTCCAGTATTATTATTATTATTATTGTTGGTGGAGGGGATGAAGAAGATCTGATCACGGTGGAAGGTGAACAAGAGGGAGACATTTTCTCCAGTAAACAAAGCAGCCCTGTCCCCAGCATGGTAGTGGTACCGCCCACATCATCATCAGCAACATCTCAATGGCACAAGAGTCAGGCTGAGACACCAAGGGGTCTAAGGCAAAAGAGTACCACAACGAAAAAACGTGCATTGAGACTAACAATATCTGGTGTCAAGAAGTCACCTACATCAGTGTCACCAGAAAAGAAAAAAATCCAGGCTACCATTCTCAGCATGTTTAGGTCAGGGGAGCAGTATGAACGCAACCACCCAACGGCACGTTTGTACAATGCGAAGCTGGCTAAAATGATAGCGCTGGACCTCCTCCCTTTTTCTTTTGTGTAAGGGATGGGTTTTCTTGAATTTGTGGCAGCCATCTGCCCGAAATGGAAGGTTCCCAGCCTGTCCTATTTCACCAGAGTTGCTGTACCAGCACTACATCACGACGTGCTGGAATTGCTTGGACAAGTTTTGTAGCAGAGTGCTGTTCACACTATCCACCTGACAACAGACATGTGGACCAGTTGCCAAGCCACTGATTACATGTGCATCACTGAACACCGGATCTCTTTTGTGGGGGTTAGAGAAAATATATTTGCAGGTATTGACACTGCTGACATTTTTAATGGAGCTCGGAAGCATACTTCAATAGCCATGTTTGCCATGGAGAAATCCCATACTGCTGCAAACATTTTGGAAGATTTTAACACTAAGGTCTTTGAATGGCTGAGACCAAAAGGGCTTAACATTGGTTTTGTTGCCACGGACAATGGCAGTAATATAGTTAAGGCCATGGCTGATGGTGGCTATTTCAGGGTCCTGTGTTTGGCGCACTGCATTAACATCATTGTTCAAGACTTTCTGAAAAAAGAAGACCGAGTCAGCAACTTACTGACCACCTGCAGAAGAACACATTTCAGCCATTCTTTTAAAGCCCGGAAGCAGCTGAGGATCGTTCAACGTTATAATAGAATGCCAATTAAAGCCCTCACTCAGGAGGTGCCAACACATTGGAACTCGACTTATTGTATGCTTGAATGTCTGTTTGAGCAGTACAGACCAATCAATGAATATGTCATGCAAAGAGGGGATCCTGCTGTGAAAGGCATGATCATTGAGCTGGACCAATTGGGCCTAGTTAAATGCCTGACAGAGGTGCAGCTTCCTTTCGAGGTCTTCACACGTGAAGTCAGCAAGGAGGACAGTACCATGGGCCAAGCTTTTGCATTGTTGCACATGCTACAGGAACAGCTAAAAGAGGTGACTGCAATGTACGTATGTGGAGGAAAAAAAAGAAGCATATGATTTAGAGGAGAGCTTAATCCTTCGTTTATCTGAAAATACAAGGGTACAAAAAGGCATTGTGTCATCCAACCATTACATTTGTGCCACAATTCTTGATCCAGGGTACAAACCATTACTGGACACTTTCATTCCTTTTTCAGACGGGGATGTTGCCAGCTACAAAACTCGGATAGCTTTGCAAGCCAGTCAGCTAGAAAAAGAACGGCCGGGAATTAGAGGCCCACTCCTCCAGGGCACAACAAGTACTGCAGGGCAGCCTTCAAGTTAAACTTCAGACCCTGAGGGCAGCGCAGTTGGCTCATAGCTGTCAAAACTACCATAAACACCAAGATCAACATCAACAACAAGAACAGGAGCATTAGCCCCAAAATTGGCACAGGAATGGTTTCTACAGGCAGGGCAGTCTAGTGCTGAGGCAAAGGCAAAAGAGGCTGAGCAAAGCGAGCACTCATGACCATTGAGCAGATGGTACAGGCCTATCTGGATGACCCAACAGAGGTCTACTTTGATCAAAACCCATTGCTGTATTGGTATGGGAAAAGGCGCCAATGGCCAGTGCTCAGCAGACTGGTGATAAACTATCTGGCTTGCCCCATAGCAAGTGTCTCTGCCGAGTATGTTTTCAGTGCTGCTGGTGCCGTTCTGACAGTGAGAAGGACCAGTCTCTCGCCCAAAAACGTGGAGAGTTTAACCATGATCAAAATGAATCAGCACTTTATACTACCGGATTACACCATACCTGAAGTACCACTGATTATCTAGACTTTCCTACTAGCCTAGAGGGACTGCCCCGCCTACATGTGAGATTATTAATAATTCGATTTACAGTGAAGCAATGGATGATCTGTATTCTGCGATGTGCCACCACCAATCGATCATAGTGAGCACACCCGGAAAAACAGGTAAATGATGGCATGCATTGCACGCTGAGTGATTGTTGTCTGTTCTGATGTCAACTTGTGAATGATGACATGTCAACTCATCATTCATCATCAATCATGTGTCTGTCAACTTGATTTGAGACTTGAGAAGAAAGATGATTCATGTGGTGGTAGCAGGCAGTGTGAGACTGGGTGATTGTTTGTTCCGTTAATGTTTTAGTGATGATTATATAATTGAGAATCACAATGTTGTGGTGGCCTATCGACGGCTGATCAGTAATTTTCCCCTAAAGGTAATTTTTTTCCTTACACTTTGAAAGATCGGCTAGCAAGATTCCTTCACCGGGCCTACTCCACACTGCCCACACTGCTTTTCTTTGATTGTTTTATGCTTACTTATACTCCTCAAAGACTCCTACCTGACCAGACACTCAGTTAATGCAAAGCTTGCAAACACAAATCTAGTCTCTACTGTAGTCTACTCTACAGTGAGTCCATCAAGTCAATCTTTCCCTTCTTGTTCAGTAACAAAATTGTACTACTACAGGCCGATCCATTACATTGAGTCAGGACTCTGGAGTTGGACTCACTCGGAACACTGTTGGTACGGAGTTGGACACCATACTCGTAGTTGTAGTCAGACTCAGGAGGATCAGAGATGATGGAATGACTCAAGGCGTGGGCGTGAGCATGACTACTTCAAGAACTGCCACCAGAAGAATATGGAAGTTTTCAAATTCACTGAAACCCACTGATTTGGATGATGATGACTTTGAAGTGGCCTAAAGGTAAACAACAACACCATACCTACATGCCTGTGTAGTGGTTGTGGTGTGGTGTGACTGTCTGACTGATACTACAGTGGTGCATTGATTTTTTACATAATTGGGAAAATGGCATGCTATGTTGCTGTGTGTGTCTGTGCTCAGTGATGTCTGGATCAAATTCAAAGCTAAGTGAAGGGTGGGTTGGAGACCTGTTATATGACGTAACTGCCGGAAACAGACATTTAGCCATGCTGCCTCTGAAACAAAGTCTTCTTGTTTCACTCCTTTATGCAGTTTAACTTTCCCCCTTGAGTTGTTTCTTAAATATAATATTTTTCCATCTATAGGCCCTTACCCTGTGCCATACTCGAAAAACAACTCACACTTACCTTACCGAACCACATCCGCCAGGCACCCAAGATTAACGGACAGTCCAAGAGGAATGCAGTGCTGCAGAGATGCATCTCCCAATTTGGCAATACATACAATATCATTTTTCCCTTCAATCATTACAACTGTGTGTGTTGTTTATGTTTGTTTAGTTTACTTGACTCCTATAGATATTTTAATTTTATTTGCTATCTTTCAAAGCCCACTACAAGAACATAAATGTAACTTGGGTCTCTCTGGGGGCAGACAGAAACTTAATTTACCTGTACTAGTCTAGTACTCATCATCATGCATGCATTTCCTTTTTCTCCCATAACAGATTTATGATGATCGGCTGTCAAGATGAATGTGTGTTGTTGTCCTTGTGTTCTAGTGTTTGTCTTTGTCAAACCTTTCCCTCAAATCCCCCTTCCTATCTATTCATCGAACCCCTAACCCTCTTCCCCCGCGCTGTGTGATTTATTGATGTGACTAAATTAAATGTACACCATTAATTGATCACACACTTGGGGGCGGATATGGTGAAAGCAACACCAACTCAAGGGCAGGCAGGGCGAGGATCTTAAGTTCTGCTTTAAGTATAACTATAGCCCACACTGCCATATATTTGATTGCCCACCCATGCACAGGCAGTATTCAATATTCACATTTTTTTCAGAGGAATATAATCCAACATAATTGCCAGCATCATCATCCTTCCAGCACTAAAGGTTACGCTTGTCCACTTCAAAAGTTCATAGCTCGAGTTGACTTCAGTTTGTAACTTGTACTAGGCTAGCCCACCATTCTGTTTTTTTTTTGTTTTTTACTTTCACATTGCTTATCATGGTTTCTCGTTTGGCAGTCTTCTTCTTGTGTACTGTACTTCTACTAGTCGTTCTCTAGTCTCCCTCAGATGCCTGTCTCATTTTTTTTTCTCGCAACTGCTACTGTCTCTACTACAACCACCACCATGGCACCTTGGGAAACCAAACAATCACCATGCAGCCATCGCTTCACCTAATTATCAATCACAGGTAAGAGAAGAAGTTTGGGGGATGCAATAATGTATATATATGGAACTTATTTAATTCACATACCCACACCCTTCTGAGTCCATGGGTTTTAGTTGCAGACTGCATAGACTAGGAGGAGAGACTGACAGTAGTAGGATAAGTGAGGGTACCGCATCTATCTGTTGGTGTGTTACACTATCGGCAGATTTCAAAATAAGGCTGTGCCCCTGCAGCAAAGGAAACAGTACAAAGTAAAAGAGTAACCCCCCAAAAAATATTTACATCATCTGTAAAACTATAAATGTATTCCCCTAACCAATAAACTAGAATGAAAGAAACCCACCCCTCTCCCTAACCCCAACCAATGTCCAATAAAAAAGTCCAATTGTCCATACATCTAAATGTCCATAAATAAAAACAAAAAAGAACACCCATGTTTTCCCCAACCCCTATATTCCAACCTACTCCCCAACAAGTCCCACTCACCAAAAAAAGATTAAAAAGGGGCAGGAAACTGAGGTCTATGGTCATCTAGCGGCAGACTAGGAGCCGGATCTTGCGCTCAACATTGTCGAAGTGCTCCTCTAACCTGGCCTCTAACTGCGCCATCCAGAGGAGCATTCAGCGCTGAAAGTTTTTACAAGAACAGGGGTGGGAAGCAGTGGTTGTGGTTGCCTTGCAGCGGGCAGTGCCGGACCATGGTGCCGTAAAACTGGAGGCACTACTGGGGCCTGGCTGGGGCCTGGTGCATTGGAGGCTGCAGCTGCTGCCTCCTCCTACAGCACCACCAGCCACCAATATTCAGCCCTTATGGCCTTCAGTGTTCTTTGCTGGGTCCTGGCTGCTCTCTCCCACCTATCAAATGTTGTTTATTTGGCAAGAGTAGCTATATCAAGAAAGAAAAAAGATAAATTGTAACCAGTACTCTTAGCAAAACAGTAACACATAAAATTATTATATAGTGGCACAGTAGCACTAGCAGTACATAACATTTGTGATATCCTCGATTACTTGGTCCTTAATATTTGGATGAGAATAGAGTTTCGAGCATTAGGCACTATGGAGTAGACAAGTATTCTTCTTCTCTCTCTTGTTAAGCTAAATTAATCTTGTAGTTGTAGGCATGTCAGCTCAGCTTGCGAGTTGCGCCCTAGACAGACATACTCATGTCGCAGACTCACGTTACTTTACTACTGTCTGCAGGCGGGGCAGCTGTACTACACAATTATCTCTTTTTCTATTATGGCCACTCTGTTAAATCAATGGCAAATGCTCAATGTCTCTTTCACCCTACTTACTACAATAAGGCAGATACTATGATTATATGAATGATGATATACCTTATAATGTCATGTGACGTGAGGTACTACTATTGTAACCAATCATGCAGCCGATAGGGCACCCATGGCTGGCACTGTCGAAATGACATGGGTAGGGAGCGACTGGGCCTCGGAGTTGGAGGGAGGCGATTGATGATGGGTGGGTAGGTACATACATAATATATATATGTAGTGCTTGCTAACTACTGTGAGTCAAGGGAGTAGTCTGAAATACAACCTCAAAACTTTTAATCAAAAACCTTGGAAAAAAAACATTCCTTCTTTATTCTTCTTCTCAGGGATTTTTCCGTTTATCATTGCATTGTTCTTCTAGCATTATTTTTATTCTTCACCCTTGGCTTTGCTACTCTGGTATGGTTCAATATTTTTTTACATTCTCTTCATCCAGTCTTCACCTATGATTGAATACTATCCAGGCATCCATCGATCCAAACATGACTATTATACTCAACAAACCTTTCACCAACATACATTTGTCATTTAACCACCCATGCATCCTTGCTTGCCTTTAACCCCTTTGCTGCTAGGCCTTTCCCCCCCCCCTGTGCTAAGCCTTTTTCTGGCTATTTGGGGTAATTCGTGCTTATGCCCCTGTAAATTTTTGACCACATAAGGTATCCACGCCAAATTTGCGTCCTTTTCTTCCAACATCATGGGGATTCTAAAGGTACCCAGGGTTTGTGGATTCCCCTGGAGGGGACCCAGAAATTAGCCAAAATATAGCTAAATGTTTATTTTTTTTATTTTTTTTTATTTAAAGGGCTACAGTTGAATGCGTCTGATTTTTTCCCTGCAAATGGTATCAACAAAAGGGTTGTGGGGCTGAAATCACCGTTTTTCCAGCTTTCAGGGACAAGCAGACTTTTGTCAGAAAACCAAACTTTTTTACACAGTTTTGGCATTTTTCTGGGACATAGCCTATTTTTGCTATTTTTTGTGCTTTCAAACTCCTTCCAGTTAATGGTAGAAATGGGTATGAAAGCAATAAATGATCCTGGAAAGCTATACATTTTAGAAACGTAGACAAAATTCTGAATTTAGCAAGGGTTCATTTGTGTAGATCCTTCAAGATTTCTTTATAGAAACTAACAGTTGAATATAGGAAAAATTGAAAATTAGTTGAAAAAAACAGCCATCCGTGTCAACATTTACACCTGTAACTTCTTCTAATTATGATAGCTGTTTAAAAGCAATATACCGTTACATCCGCTGGACCTTTCTGGTTGTGGGGATATATAGGACTTGTAGGTTCACCAAGAACCCCACGAACCCAGAGCCATTAACTGAGCAGCGTCTTGAAATGTTTTTTTATTATATACCGGGTATATAGCAATTAATTTGGGAAAATATATACATGGAAAAATCGGTATGAGAGACGCCTATGTATTTCTGAAATTGGAACAAAATATAGAGTTTAGAAACAGTAGATATTTGCAGATTTCCGAAATTGTGAGTACCCATACTAGCATGAGAATTATAGGTCATTTTTCAAAATGACTTCTTTTTTACACATTGTCTTTCATTTGGAAGGCAGAAATGCATCGAAAGTCAATAGGTAATAACAGTTGCTCTACAATTCTGAGTTACCCTACATTTCCCGATAAAAATTGTACCTCACTTGTGTGAGTAGGCCTCGTGCTCAAAATGCAACGTGGACACACTTTATTTCTACAGTGAAAACTGACCCTTTTTTTGCAAAGTGCCTAGCTGTAGATTTTGAACCCTAGCTCTGCCAGCACCTAGGGAAACCTAGCAAACCTATACATTTTTGAAAGCTAGACACCCAGGGGAATCCAGGATGGGTTGACTTGACTACCTCTCACCAGGTTCTGTTACCCAGAATCTCTTGCAAACCTAAAAATGTGTTAAAAAAACACATTTTCCTCACATTTCTGTGGTGGAAAGTTCTGGAATCTACGTGGATCCACAAAATTCTACCCATCCCGCGTTCCCCAAAGTCTTCCAAGAAAAATGGTACCTCACTTGTGTGTGTAGGTCTAGTACCCGCGACAGGAAACGGCCCAAAATGCAACATTGACACACCACATTTTCACAGTGAATACGGACCCTATTTTTGCAAAGTGCCTAGCTGTAGATTTTGAACTCTAACTCTGCTGGCACCTAGGGACACTTAGCAAACCTATACATTTTTGAAAACTAGACACCCAGAGGAATCCAGGATGGGGTGACTTGACTAGCTCTCACTAGGTTCTGTTACCCAGAATCCCTTGCAAACCTAAAAATTTGTCCAAAAAACACATTTTCCTCACTTTTCTGTGGTGAAGAGTTCTGGAATCTGCGTAGATCCACAAAATTTCACCCACCCCGCGTTCCCCAAAGTCTTCAGAGAAAAATGGTATCTCACTTGTGTGGGTAGGCCTAGTGCCCGCAACCAGGAAACGGTACAAAATGCAACATGGACACACCACATTTTCACAGTGAAAACTGATCCTTTTTTGCAAAGTGCCTAGCTGTAGATTTTGAACCCTAGCTCTGCCCGCACCTAGGGAAACCTACCAAACCTTTACATTTTTAAAAACTGGACACCCAGGGGACTCTAGGATGGGGTGACTTGTCTGGCTCTCACCAGGTTCTGTTATCCAAAATCCCTTGCAAACCTCAAAATTTGTCCCAAAAAACAAATTTTCTTCACATTTCTGTGTTGGAAAGTTCTGGAATCGGCGTGGATCCACAAAATTCCACCCACCCCGTGTTCCCCAAAGTCTTCTGAGAAAAAT
Source organism: Calotriton arnoldi (assembly GCA_963921515.1). Taxonomy (NCBI): domain Eukaryota; kingdom Metazoa; phylum Chordata; class Amphibia; order Caudata; family Salamandridae; genus Calotriton; species Calotriton arnoldi. The sequence goes on along the minus strand of CAWUFW010002154.1, from coordinate 1,594,192 downwards.
GGTACCTCACTTGTGTGGGTATGCCTAGTGCCCGTGACAGGAAACGGCCCAAAACGCAACTTGGACACACCACATTTTCACAGTGAAAACTGATCCTTTTTTGCAAAGTGCCTAGCTGTAGATTTTGAACCCTAGCTCTGCCCGCACCTAGGGAAACCTACCAAACCTTTACATTTTTAAAAACTGGACACCCAGGGGACTCTAGGATGGGGTGACTTGTCTGGCTCTCACCAGGTTCTGTTATCCAAAATCCCTTGCAAACCTCAAAATTTGTCCAAAAAAACAAATTTTCTTCACATTTCTGTGTTGGAAAGTTCTGGAATCGGCGTGGATCCACAAAATTCCACCCACCCCGTGTTCCCCAAAGTCTTCTGAGAAAAATGGTACCTCACTTGTGTGGGTATGCCTAGTGCCCGTGACAGGAAACGGCCCAAAACGCAACTTGGACACACCACATTTTCACAGTGAAAACGGACCCTTTTTTTGCAAAGTGCCTAGCTTTAGATTTTGAACCCTAGCTCTGCCGGCACATAGGGAAACCTAGCAAACCTATACATTTTTAAAAACTAGACACCCAGGGGAATCCAGGATGGGGTGACTTGTCTGGCTCTCACCAGGTTCTGTTACCCAGAATCCCTTGAAAACCTCAAAATATGTTAAAAAACCCACATTTTCCTCACATTTCTGTGGTGGAAAGATCTGGAATCTGTGTGGAGACACGAAATTCCACCCAACCCACATTCCCCAACGCCTTTTGAGAAAAATGGTACCTCACTTGTGTGGGTGGGTCCAAACCAATTGAGGCGACATCAAAATTACCCATCACAAAACAACCTGGTTTTGCAAGGGGGTCCCATGAGTTTTTGGCCACAGGGTCAGTGGCCATCCAGGGAAACCTACCAAACCCATACATTTCTGAAAACTAGACACCTGGGGGAGATCAGCAAGGTATGGCTTGCATGGGTTCCCCAACATTTCCCTACCCAGAATCCCCTGCAAACCTCAAATTTAGCTGAAAAAATCACTTTTTTCTTAAATTTCTGTGTGGGAAAGTTCTGGAATCTGCGTGGATACACAAATTTCCAACCACCCAGCGTTCCCCCAAGTCTTCCAATAAAAATGGTACCTCACTCACGTGGGTGGGTCAAATCTAGCTGAAAAAATTACTTTTTTCTCAAATTTCTGTCTGGGAAAGTTCTAGAATCTACGTGGATCCACACATTTCCTACCAGCCAGCATTCCCCCGGGTCTCCTGATAAAAATGATACCTCACTCACGTGGGTGGTCAAGTACCCGTGACAGGCAAGGGCCCAAAACGTATTGAGGAGACATCAAAATGACCTATCACAAAACAACCTGGTTTTGCAAGGGGGGTCACCTGGGTTTTTGGCCCCGGGCTCGGCGGCCATCTTGGGAAACTACCAAACCCACACATTTTTGAAAACTAGACACCCAGGGGAGTCCAGTGAGGTATTGCTTGCGCGGGTCCCCCAACGTTTTCCTACCCAGAATCCCCTGCAAACCTCAAATTTAGCTGAAAAAATCATTTTTTCTCAAAATTTCTGTCTGGGAAAGTTTTGGAATCTATGTTGATCCACAAATTTCCTACCACCCAGCGTTCCCCCAAGTCTCCCGATAAAAATGATACCTCACTCGCATGGGTGGGTCAAGTACAGGCAAGGTCCCAAAACCTATTGGGGCGACATCAAAATACCTATCATAAAACAACCTGGTTTTACTAGTGGGGTCCGATGAGTTTTTGGCCCCGGGCTCGGCGGCCATCTAGGGAAACCTACCAAACCCATACATTTCTGAAAACTAGACACCAGGGGGAGTCCTGCAAGGTATGGCTTGTGTGGGTCACCCAAAATTTTCCTACCCAGAATCCCCTGCAAACCTCACATTTTGTTGAAAAAATCATTTTTTCTCACATTTCTGTGGGAGAAAGTTGTAGGATCACCGGGCTGACACAAATTTCCTACTACCCAGCGTTCCTCAAGGTCTCCTGATAAAAATGGTACCTCACATGTGTGGGTAGGCACAGTGGCTGCAACAGGAAATGGCCCAAATCGTACTGTGGAGACTTCAAAATTACCTATAAAAAACTACCTGGTTTTGGGGGGGGGAACTTGTTTTTTGGCCCCGGGCTCGGCGCCATCTAGGGAAACCTACTAAACCCACATATTTCTGAAAACTAGACACCTGGGGGAGTCCAACGAGGTATGGCTTGCATTGATCCTGCAATGTTTCCCGACCCAGAATGCCCTGCAAACCTCAAATTTAGCTGAAAAAACCACATTTTCCACATATGTTTGCGTGGAAAATCCGTGCCGTCACAAATGTCCTACCCCACAGCATTCTCCTTGGTGTCCCGAGTAAGATGATACCTCACTTGTGTGGGTGTCCAATGCAGAATTGGCTAAAAACGCATTTTTAAAAAAATGTAGCGCTTAGAATTGTCGGTGCTATACCCTAAAACCCTATGTTTTGGGTTCTTCCCGGTCACAGGCCCTTGCCCTACCCACACAAGTGAGGTATCATTTTACTCGGGAGACTGAGAGGAACGCTGTGGGGTAGGATATTTGTGCCGGCACGGTGATTCCACCCAAAAATATGTGGAAAATCTGTTTTTTCCAGCTAAATTTGAGGTTTGCAGGGCATTCTGGGTAGGGAAACATTGGGGGATCCACGCAAGATTTTTAAATGTAACTTACCTACATGGAAGCAGCAGCATTCTTGCTATTTGGGAAAAAAATAATATTTGCAACAACATAGAACACACAATAATAATAATTAGCTACTCACCAACCCCGCGACCTCAACACCTAGCAGGTCCAGCAGGTCCTTCTCTCGGTCCATTATATCGGACCACCAGTGTGTCACTTGGTTATGGGTGCACCATACGCCAGAGCAGCGATACTTTGCCTGGCTCACCCTTGCCCACCGCTGATGAGGCGCCCAGAGCCCATACCCAGACCCAGGCGTGCCACCTGCTGCCAGGGTGGAGGGGAGGTGGTGCTGCACAAAAAAAACCAAGAGCTACCACCTCCACCTCCAAAAGCAAGGCCCGGGGCTACACCCCTTCTGGGCACCGCCTTCGGCTCCTCTTTTACTGGGTCGAAATCTCTGCTATGATGTTGAGGGGGGCAGAAAAGAATATGTAAAAAAGTAAAAAAGTAAGGGAGCAAGTAAAAAAATGAGAAAGCAGTAATACAGAAAAAAGTACAAAATGCAGTAAAAAACACACAAAAAGTAGAAAACAACACAAAATATACACTTAACAAGACACAGGGAAAGATAATAAGTAAAAAAGATCAGAACAAAAGTTTTTAGAAAGAAGGATTGAAAAGATTAAGGCAGGATTGAGAAGTAAGCCCCGGCACCATAACAGACAGAAGAAAAGAAGATGGCCGCGCCCATGCGAGACCGCATGGTGCAGTTTGTGCGATATTTCCCCTGAACACGCAATCCGTGTTGCTCTATGGCAGAAACGTCACGTGAACTGGCAGAACAAGCAACTCCGCCTGCTTGCGGAGCTCAGCGTAGCATGGCAGAGTTTTTTTGCAGTTTGCGGAGTTCCACGTAGTGCGGCTACATGAACTCCACCCAGGCTTAGTGATTAGTCCATTGCATGTGCCTTAATAATTTATTGTATCAGTAATGTCCTGAGTGCAAAACTAAAATACTGAAACTCTGCATGTAACAACCCTTTGGTGTCCCACTTGATGAAGGAATTAAGCTGCATGGAGGAGGTACATGTGCTATATAAGTAATTGAGTAACCTAAATCTCTATAATAAATTAGATGTTCAAGTCAAAGTAATGTACAGGATACATACGCTGTATCATCAATAAACATTGGCCGATTGTATTGCACACATATACTTGATCTCAAGTGAGATTTTATCTTGCCATGACTAATAAATGAGTGAATGATCCATAGACAGTTGATTGAAATAAAGTGTATGAAGATGTTAATATGAGATGTGTAATTTTATATAGTCCATCAAAATGATGCCTGCATCACTGACCTGAGCCAAATTAACATCTTAAAGAAACCTTGAAATAATTACTACCAATATTTATGTGGATTGCACAGATAAATTGTTATGTCATTATTATGACAAATAGAAATATGTTATGTTATGTTAATATTTTTGTAAAGCGCACAAATGCGAATTGGTGTCTTCGCGCAAGTGTCAAGGATAGTTGAAGGAGACACTTGTGGCTAATTGATATTCTTTTGTATATTCACAGACACATCTTTTTTAACTGATTTGTGAGTTTTTTCAATGCAAACAGTCAGGAAATTATGCTATCCTGATGAAGACTAAAAATAAGAACCTAAATCTATATATAAATGTCCAATAATACTTAGAGAAGTGGCTGAAGAGAATAAGACCTTTTTTGAAGCATTAAAAAATGGCAACGGCAAAAGTGCCTTTTTTACCAAAATGAATTAGATAAGTATGAATGAGCAGGATACTTGGGCTAGAAAGTTTTAATGATTTTTGTGTACTTTTTACAGATGTATAATGTGAAAAGTGCTTTGAAATTGGTATGCTATAAAAAAAATTATATTATTTCTACATATGAATTTTTGTATGAATAATCTGACTAAAAATTGGTTTAGCTACAAATGCTCCCCTGCTTTTAGCTTTATAGATAATAATTAGTTGCTATATATATACTTGGAGAAACTCAGCTCTGTGAGAGCAGGAAGAAACCTAAGAGGGAACAGTTTTGTCTGGGTTTCTCCCCCATAGGGAAGGAAGAAACCTAGTGAGGTCTTGAAATAGAATGGAACCAAATGCAAAAGTTGAGAAAGTAAAGGCTTTCCAGAGCGAGTATTAGTTTCCTTTAAATCCTGATAATGGAAAAAAATCCATTTTAGGCAAGGCGAGGTAAAAGTAGAGAAGATCTGGGCTTGGGCAAAGGTATCATTAGCATAGCATCATAAGTGTGATTTGAGGCTTCCAGAAACTGGTTCAGGACCTCCTCCAATGCACAATCAATGTGTTTGCAGACACTGACCTGAGGTCTTTGAGAAAAATGGGAGAAAATGGTTCATTAAAGTAGGCTTAGCCATGGACAGAAGGGTAAGGGCATTCAGAGCTAAGAATAGGGCAGTTCTACTTCTCCATAGGGAACTATGTTAGTCACAAATAAATTCTATCAGGTAAGGAGAAGAAACCCAGGCATAGAAGTTAGCATGTCTGAGGGCCAACTGGTCAAGAACTGGTTCACCTTTGAGATCTAGAATGGAAGAAGAAGAAGTGGCAGAAGAGAAAAGTCTGAGAGGAAACAGTGCGTTAAATGACTCAACATATCCAGTATCATCATATCTCAGGAAGTCTCAATTGAAGGATTTCCTCTTTAAGATCATCATCCTCCACAACATTGGCCTAGAAAGCGGCCTTCGAACATACCTTGGGCTGCTCAACCAGATCTTATTATGGCCCACACCTTTTAAACCCTGATGAGGTCTTGTTTTTCTCATGTGAGACAAAAGAAACCATTAAAATAATAGCCAAACAAAAAATATTAAAGAAAACCGATTAGATCTGAGATGTGAGACGTAGTGGGCATGTCTCCTAGCATAGCGCGGATGGACTGTGAGGGTGTCACTGCACTGCTCATGCCAGTACCATGCCAGACCGGACCAGACAGGGTGACCATTGTACTTATGGAGAGCGTGGATTTTTCCCCACTCAGACCGGCCTGACCAAGGAAAGTGGCTAGCTGTGCCGCTGGTTGTTGCCATTACTGCCATTACCTGAGCCTACCTATGCCGGCCAAAACAGAGTAAGTTGTGGCGGTCCTCGACTTGAGTAGGAGAGGAGGGGAGAAGTCACAGGACCGAAGATGAAGGTGAGCACACGGCATGCAGTGTTTTTGCGCTTGTGCTTCTGCAAAGTACCGGTACAGTCTGTGATCCTCGGTAGGGGGACCGTGTCAGGGGGTAGGCGTGTGTGAAGCAGAGGCAGGCGGCTGAGCCACTACTCAGTGTAGCTTGGAGCCCGCGTTCCCCCTAGACAAGTCTAGGACTGCCTCCCCCTCACCACAGCAGCCTTAACAAGCCTAGAACAAGCCTTGAACATTGCACCCCAGCTATCCATATTTTGCCTGACTCCAGTGTGGTCCAAGGAGGCCAAAAGCTTATTTTTCACCAGGGGACATCGTTTGCTGTTTACAGCTGGGTTTAGTTGAGTCTGTTGCCACATTTGGAGGAGCTCGAGGCATTGGGATTTCTGCCACGGTCCATAAGTTATTATTCAGGCAGGGTAAGGAAGGAAGGAGTGAGTGAGGAGCCGTGGGGGGTTTGGAAGCCTTTGCCAGTTCCGCACCCAGACACTACCAGCAGTCCCTAGAGCACTCTAGAGGACCATTCCTGTCTTCTCCACATTGGTGTGCTGGTGTATTGATGCCGACGGATCCAGCTCTCCCTGCTCCATGGCTTCAGCTGCACTTCATGGCTGCAATGCTCCAGCACTCCGGAGCACCTACACATATGCAGAGCAGATGCAGGTCTGACAGGAGGCTTAACAGGAGGAAGGCTGGAGCACCATACAGCACCATTCAGGGCCAATTGCAATGCAGAGTCACTGGGAGTAATCTGCTCTCAGCTGGGAGGAAACACTGAAGCAGCGACACAGTGATTTACTGAGGAGAGTCTAGTGTGCAGGCAAGCAATAGGCAGTTAAATAACTCTGCTTGGTGCTGCGTGCTCCCTGCTGAGTGGCTACCGCACCAGCACACCAAAGTCCAACAATGCATACTTGGATATTTTAAAATTCACTTAATTCAAATCCCTTATTATTTTCATAAATCTGAATATCTTGGGTTGTGATCCTCAGGGGGGCCTGTCTAATACAAGTTTTAAAAGCTTTGGCCGCAAAGGGAATTATTTAAATGTGGGAAGAGGCACACCAGGTGCTCCAGCAAAACACGGGCCCAGTGGCACCTCAGAACCTTAGGGAAAAAAGACCCCATGCAGCCTCAGGACATCTTGTTCTGATCTCACTGTTAATCCTGGTATCCCCTCAGCAGGCTGTAGCCATTGGGGCTTCTGATTTATCCCAGCCAATCTCAGGGACTAGTCCTAGGTCCTCACAAGCACAAATTACAGCCAAGCTTAAATAATTGAAGGACGCAGGGCCAGCAATTTTCTCGAGCAATATTAACATTACGGGGCTACCTATTCCACTTAGCCCCACAGTGGTAGTTAAAAAACAAATGAGGGGGCCAGTCACTCCACTTCCAACTGAAGAGTCCGAGAAAAGGCCCAACCAAGAAGTAGCAATTTACTCAACCAACACTAATATTAAAGGACTATCTATTACACTTAGCCCCACAGTGGCAGTGCAAAAACAACTGAGGGGCCCAGTCATCTTACCTCCAATGAAAGAGTTTGAGAAAAGGCTTGAGCAGGAAACCCCTGGCAGTAACTTGAGGTCCCCTGACAGGAGGGGCATTTCTGACAAGGTCGACACAGAAGGGGATACGCACCTACAAACAACTTGGAACTAAGCTTGCCACTTCAAGAGCACCTATCTGCCTCAGCTCTCTGGACCGAGGAGGGCTTTGAAAGACATCTCCACAAACTTGCTTACCTCCTCGCTGGTGGATGATCTGTTTCACCTAATAAACCAATAAGAGGAGGAAGAAGCGAGACAGCAACTTTTGGGGAAAACAGTGGCTTCTGCGAACAACGAGGTTCCCATTGGTGGTGGTCATTTTAACAGCAGGAATGACAGCCCTATGGGAGAGAAGATTTGCCCAATAGTACAGAGTCAGAGGGTAAGAATCCTGCTCCGAGAAGAACCTTGGAAAGAAACAGGACCAATTGATGACCTTTTTTTGCAGGATCATGCAAAAGATTTCTCATACCTATGCTCTAAGGAGTGGGAGAACTCGCTAGCCTCATCTGCCAATGATGCGCCACCAAACTCTAGCCCCATTGCAATGGGTATTAAGGAACCATGAGGGGGGTCACTGGTCACTCCTGCTCAGAACATTGCAGAGCTTGATAGAGGCAATGAACTACCAAACAAATAAAATGGACATAGATGGCAATGTATGCATCAGGGATTAATTAGAAGATAGCAAACCTAAACAATCTGAAAAGAGAGCTCAAGCAGATACACAAGGCGTGGGACAAGGCTACAACTGTTCGCATATTAAGGAAAAACAGGCAACTCCTCCAGAGAGTATCTCCCAGTTACTCAATGTTCTATGGTCGCTGTCAAGCAAAGGGCTTCCAGTGGACTGCTGCTCGAATATAAATATACCTTGAAAAACCAAAAGACAAGAGTCATTTGGCAAAACAGGAACAGTTAGTTTAATCATACACTTCTGCTGGGAGCACAAACCACAGAAACGAGTCTGAGGACTGTCTCAAACTACAATTAATGAGTGGGTTTTTATACTGTTTTATGTATCATAAAATTACATCTGGCAATCCTTGTTTGGTAAAAGAATGTGGAGCCGTAAATAAAGAGGTCCTTGGTAATAAATGCAGTTGGGCCTCGACCTTCCGTGGACACAGTCTTGGCTAGTGCTTAGTATGTCCAGATATCTGGCATGAGAAGCTCATGATCATTGCGTGTACTGTGTGTGCTGTGTCCTGTTTGGCTGTGTATTCCTAACTTAATGTGGCTTCTGACTTTGTGGTGTTTGGGTATGCGTGCACCTATCTGGACATGTGTGCTTTATTTGAGCCAAGTAACCTGGACAATTGGGGTATTGCTGAACTTATCTGGAGGATGGACCTGAGTTTTCTGTTTGCATGTTTGTCTGCAGGCTACTTGCCACCCCACCTTTGACCTGTCAATCAATTACCGCGGACCTAGGTTGTAGAGCCTGCCTGATCATGTACTTCTGATTTAGGGTTGATTGAGAGTTCATGACGGGAGAATTTGGCAATAGTGATGAAATTTCATTTGAATATGTGAGTGTATCTTTTTAAGCATTGGCATATATTTTATCAATTTCAACAGGATCAGGAGATACACAGGATCATTTAACAAGGATACCTAAAGCCCCAGTGGGACCTGGTACTAAAGCATGGGAGATGATGTCAGGCAGTGTTGTCACAGTAGATCTTCAGTGTGAGAACCCACGGCAAACAATTTACAAGAATGGAGCAGCACGGAGTGACGTGAACCCTGGGTCGACATCCATAATAACAGATTCACAAGGCATTGACCGCGCTATGCTAGGAGACACGCCCACTACATCTCACATCTCAGATGTAATCTGTTTTCTTTAATAGTTTTTGTTTGGCTATTATTTTAATGGTTTCTTTTGTCTCACATGAGAAAAACAAGACCTCACCAGGGTTTAAAAGGTGTGGGCCATAATAAGATCTGGTTGAGCAGCCCAAGGTATGTTCGAAGGCCGCTTTCAAGGCCAATGTTGTGGAGGATGATGATCTTAAAGAGGAAATCCTTCAATTGAGACTTCCTGAGATATGATGATACTGGTAATGTTGAGTCATTTAACGCACTGTTTCCTCTCAGACTTTTCTCTTCTGCCACTTCTTCTTCTTCCATTCTAGATCTCAAAGGTGAACCAGTTCTTGACCAGTTGGCACTCTGATTATGAGGCTAAAAAGAGAGAGAACAAATAGGGAACTTATTGTTTCAGAAGATTTTAATATGTGGCTTATGGGTACACCCCCTTCAATTGAAATTATAGAGGCAAAGGACATACATTGCACAATATCTCATCAAGAAAAAACACACTAGCACAAAAAAGACAAGAGAGGTCAGCTGTTGCTTTGCTACTTAGAGCACCTTGGTCTACGAGTTCTAAACAGTCTCCTAGCACCTGACAAACCGCCAGGTCTCGCATATCACTCTAAAATAGGGGCATCCTTGATTGATTATACCCTACTGAGCCTCCCGTTGTTACATTTAGCCACCTCCTTTGGCTATAGTGAGAGACCAGGAAAAGACTACCTTCCCCAGGAGATAAACCTGACAATTGACACTGTAGAAAATGTGATCTCAGCAGATCAAGGAATCTCATGTTACACAATCTACCATAAGAGCGTTAAATACACAGCCGTCACTCTACAACAACTTTTTCATGGTGCCAAGCAAGCATTGATAAGATTTGATTTAAAGTCAGATGGGGACCATTGACAGAAGCAGGTCCAGGCTATTTTGAAAAGATTGGCTGAGTACAAAAAATTTTACTCCCTCCGGTTATTGCTGACAACGAGACGGCCGCAAAGTGGTCTCACACACGATGTGTGAATCTTCACTGTTTAGTTTCGACTGAACGAGTTTTTCTCTTTGCCCTGATGATGACCTCCTAAAAGACGTGTACATACCCCTACACTTCATGAGGTCAAAACGCGGTGGCATTTTTTTCATGGGTATTTGTTGGAAGTACCACCTCTAGTCTAAAATCATTGTTAAAAATCAATCTACTCTAAAAAGGCAACATTAATTTGACTTGCACACCCCTGAGTGTGGTACCACAGTACAGGCTATACAACCCCATGCTATACACAAGGGGTAAGATAATCATTGGAGTGAGTTACTTTGGACTTATTGGCAACAACTCAGGTTTGTTCAGCAGATAATGTATTTTTGAATCATTTTTATGTTTTGTACTATACTGTGTTGTGATTTGTCTTGATTATTGTTGTTGTGGTTTGTCTAAATTAGTGTTTTGATTGTACCAGACGGATATGATTATCATAACAATGACAAATACTAAAAAGATTATATATGAAATGAGATAACTACTCAAACACACGAGACTGATGTGTACATAGTGTTCCTTGAATTAATGATTGATTAATTGGGTGTGGGTGTTTTAGAGAATTCTTGTGTTCCAAGCAAGCATTGATAGCCACTCATGTTGAAGGGCAAACCCCCTTAACTAACTGGGACATTTTCACCACATCTCTTTGAAACAATATTCAAAAGCAGTTTGGGGAGCCAATTGCTTGATGAAGGCAAGCAAAAAGTAAATAAGACAACTTTGGAGGGCTTTCAGGAGGGCACCAACAGACCCAGTTACCTCAAACATTTAGGAATGCTAAGAAGAGTTTAAGAAGGTCAAAATGGGAGCTCCTGAGGGAACGTTGAGACTCTTTCTGGGCAAAACTGTTACATGACATCAGGAAAAATACATCTGCTATATTCTGGTGGACGATGAATGTAATAAACAACTATCTCCCCAGAGTGACAATTTCAAACATCATGGAGACAGCCTGGATACACTTTCTGTTGAGTTACTATAACCTTGGGAACCACATCCATCACACAATGACTACCAAGAGACTATGCAGCAACTCAAGCACACCTCTGCTGCACAGTTTGATGAGGCTAGAGAACTTCTAAGGTTCAGCAGTAAGATCTTGGCCGGTACCAAGGTCAATATTATTGAAGGCGTTAGCACAGTCAATCCATCTAGTCCCCCGATGGAACACCACTGACCAAGTATAACACAGCAGTCTCTCTGACCCTAACAACTCTGTGCTTGTAATTACCACAAGTGACTTCCAGAGTCAAATCTCCAAGTGATGCCGAAAAGGGGCCCGGGTCCAAACGGGATCCCACCAGCAATATATAAGGATGAGCCTTCTTACTGCCAAGACCAACTAACCCTGTTATTTAACTTTGTTACAAGCTGGAACTCCATCCCCCCCTCATGACATGGCTCAATCATTTCACTGATTGTTAAAGGATGCGATAAGGGAAATCCAGAGAACTATAGTTTGGTGGTCCTGATAGATAAATACTAAATACTTTATGCTAAATACTTTGCAGGAACACTGCTGGAAGAACTACAGCATTGGGTGGCGGCAAACACCATTATTCCTCTAAATCAAAAAGGCTTCACCAAACATTCAGGGACAACAATCAATCTCATATCATTCTCCCTGTTGAATGATCTAGCAATGACAAACAACTACTCTATCTATGTTTCATATATTATAGATCAGCATTTGACAGGGTTAATGAGGTGAAGCTTTGGAGGAAACTAGCCAATTGGAACATCTCAGATGGCCTGATAAGGGACCTACAATTACTGCATACTGATACATGGGTCTGCGTCAAGTTAGGGGACGGCTCTCGCTTGTCGAGGGCTATCCCAACAACACAAGGCTTAAAGTGGGGTTGTGTGTTGTCCCCAAACCTTATTAATCTGTTCCTAGCTGACCTTCCTCCAGCTTTAAATGGCATCAACTGCCATGCATCTCAACTGGGTGGTTTTCAGCTCTCAAATCTTCTCTATGCTGATGATTTAGTACTACTCAGTAGTACCAAGGGATGCATGCAGTGAGACTTTAATAATCCAAGGAACAGGTTTGAAGAAACATCGAATAGAGACAAACTAGAGACTGTAAATAGCTATAAGCACCTTGGGGTATTATTTAAAGCTAATGGAAGGTTCACGGACTAACTGGAGGAGATTAAAAAAAGGAAATGCTCTGGCAATTGGCCTATGCCTAAAGGCTACTCTCCACAGCTGCCACGTGGATAGCTTTCTAAGGTTGTCTGAGACCTCTTAAAACACCATAAGGGTTGTCTGGACTGGTGCAAGGTGCCCACTTACATTAGTGTCAAACAAACAAAGTGTCCAGATAGACCGTTAATACCAAATTGAATACGGCTTTAGACAGACAATTCTAAAGTCTACGTGCTTTATTTCACTTAGCTTACAGCTTGTTCAGAGACAAAATTATACCATTCTTTTCATCTAATGAAATGGGCAACACATCATTTAGGTGCACATTATCAAGTATACATCAAAAGGACAAAAAATGCACATAAACACATTAAAACAACACATTTGCGAAAAACACAGTGTGACAAAGTCAAGACAAAAAATAAACATGCATAAACCCTAGACAAAGCAAGTGACCAGTCTTTATTTCAAAACTAGCACTAGGCGGACACTGTTTTATTCTACACCAAGGCATGCGCCTATTGTCCTGCCTGTGTCATGAGTAATGGGGTTACACAATTAAGCCAGGTGTTGTCTATAGGGGGGAACAACAATTCAGACTGATTTCCTCGAGGCACGCCCTGTGTTGGTTAACCCATACTCTAGAGCCAACGCGTTTCGAAACCCAACTTGCTGCGGGGTTCTCCTCAGGACTAGGACTTGGTCTTGAAGCTAAAAATTAAAAATGACAAAAATGTGGTGTGAATTAAACTGGACTACCCTGTTCGAAAACTAGACCAGTTAGTTCAAAACCTATTAATTACATAAGTACCTGTTTTTTGACGCTGTGTAAATCAGTGATTGTGTGGTCAAAAGGGGTGATATTCCTAATGTTCAGTCGATGGAGCGGGAGGGATTCAAAGTGAATCAATTAAAATTTGTAAAGGGCAGAAATCTGCCAAGACTCACAGAGGAAAAAAAGAAGGTGAATCCTACCTTCGGGGCACAAAAAAGCACTACCAATCAATTCCTGGTATGCGTGATGTTGTGTTCGTGAACGATCTACTTCGCCTTCTGTAAAATCTACAGAAAAATAAATCAAGGAACCTGTGTATTAGCACTCTGTTCTGTATCTACAAACTGCTCTATTGCAATTGATTACAACACCGACCCATGTGGTGATAACCTTGCACCCCACGGCTGGGGGAAAACATGGTTCAAAAACAAAACTTGCCTTCTGTGAGCCTTAGACAGGCCGATTCCGTGGGCATGAATTAGGCAGGTTTGTCGCTTTTTCGAATCCAATCATGGTTTCTGGGACTCTGGTACTTAAGGGCTTACCTGGGTGTAGGTCCTAGATTCATCGTGGGACAAGATTCAGATCAGACACCACTGCTCTTCTACCGTCTGGGCACTCTAGACTTCGCTGGACTTTGTTTGGGCCTAACTTTGTCTCCCTTCCAGTCTGCTGCATTGTCTGTGCCTGTGCATCATACAGAAACCTTCCAAGGCCTGTGAAGCATCACAAACACTTGAAGAAATCTCCCTTGGAGTGAAAGAGTCACTCCCCTGCATTTGCAGGCACCATAACTAAGTCGACCGGTCTGCAGATCCTGAGCTCCTCCGGACCCCGTGGGCTCTGCAACACAAGTGGTGGTTTTCCCCAGCTCTTGAAGCCTGCATTGCCCTCTCACCAAGTTTGAGGCCAGTATCCCTTGTGGGGATTGCAATAACTGAACCCCTGTGTACCACGTCCAACTTGCAGTTACAAAGGCTTGTTGGCTTCCTTCCAAGAAGATCTTTGGGCTCCAAGTAGCCCCAACCTCGAGGACCTCCAGTGACCAGAATCTTCAGCCACACCACATCGTGTGCATCATGGCCTGCATCTTCTGGTGAGCTGCTTGAGGTACTCTCGCAATTCCAGTGCCTCTGGCCTGTGAGTCCACTTGAGGGTCACACTTGTTTCTTTTGGACTCTCCTGATTGCTTTGGGCCTGCCCTGACTCCCCTGTTGTTGGTGAGTCCCCTGGACCTTGCTGGTCCCAACGGTGCACCTTCTTCCAATTCCTGCATTGGTTGCATTTGCCAAGGCTAGTTGGTGTTCCCGCTGGACACCGACCTCTCAGCACTTGACATCCTTCGTGGGACAGCTCGTGCACAGCTCCTGGTCCTCCTCAGCATCGCCTGGTCCTCACAGCTGCAGAGTCAAGGTCCTCGTCATTCATCCTGCAACACCTGACATCAGAGGGCATTCATCTTCCAAGTCTCCTGGTCACTCCTGAGTGACATAGACTCTGTCTCCTCTGCTTGCAAGTACCTCTCATCAAGAATCCATCCTCGTATTCCACAGGACACTTCTTCCTTCTTCCACAGAGGCACTTTCCTGAAGTCCTCCATTGGGTTCAACCGCCATTTCCAACACCACTTCACACGTATGCACCCGGCTTCCCTGGTGTAGGTAACGTGGGTACTAGGGTATCCACGGGTGGAGTGGCTCACCAACCTTCTATCTTCCACAGGGTTTCTTCAGTGTCCACTGGGAAGGGTCTTTAATCTTTAAAAATCCAACCGCGACTTGCACATAGAATTGTACGGAGCACGCAGTCGTGTTATCACACTGCACACAATCTCTGTGGGATCCCTATGTACTCACCTTGGGTGGTTCCTTGGGGTCCAAGCACTTCTACATCCTCTCGGTCTGGTCTTGATCTGAGTCATGGTTCTTATACCACTTTCTTAGTATATGGTTTGGTCCCCTCCTGGGACCACTGTGTATTTCGTGCCATTTACTGTGTTTCTTTGATAAAGTATTGTGTGCATTGTGTTTATCTCTGTGTGGGAGATATTTGAACGTACTAAAGAGTATTATATAATAAATGCATATTTTTATAAATACTTGTTGTGGTTCTTTTCACTTAATCTGTACTATAAGATTGCATTCTGGTAAAACAAACTGCTTTACACTCCTTCTGGACTAAGCCTGAAGGCTGCTCTCCACAGCTACCACTTAGATAGCTTTCTAAGGTTGTTTAAGACCTCTTTAATCACCATATGGGTTCTCTGGACTGGTGCAAGGTGCCCACTTACATTAGTGGACATCATATACCAGGCCAGCTTCTCACATTGGTGTGCAGTGGTTGGGATTCAAGCTTGCATTGTTTTACCAGATAAATCTTTGTGTTGATAAATTGAAAAGCCATCACTACTGCTAGGCACATATAATATAAGCTTAGAATAAATAAGTTCTACTGAACTTAGAGTTGGGTAAGTCAAGGGTCTAGCACACCCTTTCTCCAACCTCAGAGAGTTTAGTTCCCACTAGGTTATGTAGGTGCAATACCACACCACACATAGTATGTCTTCCAAAGGAGATGTCAGTGGCTCTCTGACTACTAGATACAGAAAACTTTTGTTCCAAGAACTGAAAGCACTGTGTGCCTCTAGAAAGTTGAAGACAAGGAAAGGAGCCAACACTCAACGCTTCTTAGAGGTGTTACTGTTAGATGACCTCAGGAAAACCACAGGGTCAGATGAACAGGAAAGAGTGGGTGGGGCAGGGACTGAAGATAGGCCAGGAGGGGGACCCCTCTTTGACCTAGAATCTAACCCTGACCAGGATGAGCCTGATGACTCCCACCTAGATAATTCGGACCTCCCAGAGAGACCGCAGGTGGCTTAGAGGATTCCCCCTTTGATCCACCTGGGAAGGTGCAGGATAGACCAAGAGGTCTAGATCCTCCTCTGCAGAATACAATGACTCAGGACAGTCAGTAGGGACCTTCATTTCTAATAGAAGGGGAGTGACAATTCCTTGAGCTTGAGAAAGCTAGGCTTAGGCAAGAGCAGTTGGCCCTTGACAGAGAGACACTAGAAGTCCAGAGAGCTAGGAAAAAGTTGGGACTAGAGTCCCATGGTGGCAGCAACAGTGTCCCTATAGTTAAGGAGCATTCCTTTGAACATAGGAATCTGAACAAGATTTTACCTCCCTACCATGTTGGGGATGGCATCTACAAATGGATAACTGGTTTAGAGAGGGCCTGTAAGGTTCAGAAGGTCGCTCAAGAGCAGTGGGCAGCTATCTTGTGGCTCTCATTTGCTGACAAAGGTAGAGATAAGCTCCTCGCTGATAGAGAAGAGGATGCTGATAATTACTCTGTTTTGAAAAGTGCTCTCATTGATGGGTTTGGCTTAACCACTAAACAATACAGTATTAAGTTCAGAGACACCCTGAAAGCATGGACCCAGGACTGGGTAGACTTTGTGGATAATGCTATTAAGGCTCTGGAAGGTTGGTCGCTTGGCAGCAAAGTGCATGACTACCAAGGATTGTATAATTTGATGAGGAAGCAGATCCTTAATAATTGTCAGAACCAGTGTTTGCATCAGTACCTGTTGGACTCAGACCTGACTTTTCCCCAAGAATTGGGAATGAAAGCAGATAAGTGGGTCAGAACCAGATAGGGGTGGGTACAAGGGCAAAGACAAGAAAGACTCTTCTCAAGGGCCCCAAAAACCTGCATCTGGTCACAATCCAACAAGAAAGGCAAGAAGAAACCTTGGTGTTACTTTTGTAAGGTGAAAACCCATTAGACAAAGGATGCTGATTGTACCAAAGCCAAGGAGAACACTCCTACTACCATTGCCCCATAAGGCAACTGTACCCCCTAGCACAGGTACAAGTGGTGATGCAGGGAACAAAGGATTAGGAGGGTTAACCTTGGGTTTTGAGATGGGTTCTGACTTGGTCAGAGCTCCAGCTCAGGCTGTGTTGGTCTGTGATGGTGGCATAGATCTTGCCACCTTACTTGTCAGTCCCAGTAACCTGGGCAAGTACAGGCAACAGCCTTTGATAACTGGAAAAGAGGCCATGGCCTACAGGGACACAGGTGTAAGTGTCACTATGGTGAGAGAGAATCTTGTGTCTCCTGACCAGATCATACTGGGACAAATGTACCAAGAGACCAATGCTAGCAATGTCAGGAATGATCATTCCTTGGCAGTTGTTAATTTCAGCTGGGGAGGGGTAACTGGGCCTAAAAAAGGTTGTGGTATCTTCAGACCTTCCTGTGGATTGTTTGTTGGGCAATGATTTGGAAACTTCAGCCTGGGCTGAAGTAGAACTAAGGACTCATGCAGAAATGTTGGGTATCTATGCAAATGTGTTTGCTGTGACCAGGTCACAAGCAAAGCAGCTTTCCACTGAACAGGCCCTGGATCCTTGAACAATGGACCAGGTGCCTTCCAAGAAGAGGAGCAGGAAGGGTAACGCTGTGCTTTCCCCCAGACTCATAATGAGGATCAGTCTCTTGAGGGAGATGATCTGGGCCTCTGTGAAGGAACTGCCCCAGTTGAACTGGAACCTGATCAGGTTGAATTCTTGGGGGCAGGGGGACCTTCCAGGGTAGATTTGAGTTTGGAGCAGCAGAACTTCCCCTGTCTTGAACCCCTCAGACAGCAAACTGCTACTGAGGCTGCTGGGAATGTTAGCGGGTCTCACAGGTTCTACTGGGATGAAGGACTTCTATACTCAGAGGGTATAGACCCCAAAACTGGTGCCACCAGAAGGGCAGTTGTACCCCAGAAGTTTAGAGGCTTCCTGCTCTCCCTGGCACATGACATTCCCCTGGCAGGACACTTAGGGCAAAGTAAGACTTGGGACAGGCATGTTCCTCACTTTCACTTGCCCGCACATGTCTGAGGACACAAAGGAGTTTTGTCGCTCCTTTGCAACCTGCCAAGCCAGTGGCAAATCAGATGGCACCACAAAGGCTCCCCTTAATTCCACTTCCAGTGGTTGGGGTTCCCTGTGAGAGGGTTGGGATTGATATCATTGGTCCTATGAACCCTCCAACTGCATCTGGGCACAGTTATGTCCTAGTGGTGGTGGACCATGCCACTGGGAACCCAGAAGCTATTCCTGTTATGACCACTACAGCTCTTGTGGTGGCAAGGGCCCTCTTAGGATTTTTTTCCAGAGTGGGCTTCCCTAAGGAGGTCTTAACTGACACAGGTACAAACTTCATGTCCAGTTATATCACTGCAATGTGGAAAGAGGGTGGAGTGAATTACAACCTCCCCACACCCTACCATCCTCAATGCAATGGGTTAGTTGAAAGATTCAACAAAACCCTAAAGGGTATGATAATGGGCCTCCCATAAAAGCTTAGGTGAAAATGGGATGACCTTAGACCCTGCCTTCTCTTTTCCTACAGAGAGGTCCACCCAGAAGGGGGTTGGCTACAGCCCTTTTGAACTTCTGTTTGGGCATCCATTTAGGGGTCCCTTGTGTTTGGTAAAGGAGGGATGGGAGTTACTTCTCAAACATCCCAAACAGGACATAGTGGACTATGTACTTGGTCTGCACTCCTGCATGGCTGAGTACATGAAGAAGGCCAGCAAAAACCTTGAGGCAAGCCAAGAACTACAAAAAGCTTGGAATGACTAAAGGGCTATCCTGACTGTTTATCAGCTAGGTCAGAAGGTATGGGTGCTGGAGCCTGTGGCCCCAGCAGTTCTCCAGGACAAATGGAGTGGACCCCACACCATACTTGTACAAAGGGGTGAGGTCACCTACTTGGTGGACCTTGGCACTCCCAGACGTCCCCATAGGGTACTTCATGTGAACAGGCTAAAACCTTTTGTTGACAGGGCTGACATGGGCTTGCTCATGGCAACTGATGAGGGACAGGAGGAAGAGAGTGACCCTCTCCCTGATCTCCTCTCACAAATCCCTGATGATGGATCAGTTGATGGAGTAGCCTTGGCAGGCAGCCTCACTGATCAGCAGCAGATTGATTGCAGGAAGGTCCTCAATCAATACAGGTATATGTTCTCTCTAACTCCAAGTCAAACCACCTGGTGTACCCATGAAGCAGACACAGGTGAGAGTCTACCTGTCAAGAATTAAATCTAGAGGCAGCTTGACCATGTCAGAGATTGCATCAGGATAGAGGTCCAAAAGATGCTGGAGTTGGGAGCAATTGAGCCCTCAGATAGCCCTTGGGCTAGCCCAATAGTCCTTGTACCTAAACCTCACACCAAGGGTGGAAAAAGAGAGATGAGATTTTGTGTGGACTACAGGGGACTCAATGCAGTCACTAGGACTGATGCTCACCCTATTCCTGGGGCAGATCAGCTTATTGACACTTTGGCCTCAGCCAAGTTCTTAAGTATATATGACCTTACTGCTGGCTATTGGCAAATCAGCCTAGCTGAGTATGCCAAACCAAAAACAGTATTTTCCACCCCTAGTGGGCATTATCAATTTATTGTGATGCCCTTTGGTTTGAAGAATGCACCTGCCACATTCCAAAGATTGGTGAATAAAGTTCTCACAGGCCTGGAAGCCTATAGTGCAGCATATCTAGATGATATAGCTGTCTTTAGCTCCACCCGGGAGGATCACCAGGTCTACCTGAAGAATGTTTTGGAGGCTCTGCAGAAAGCAGGCCTCACTATCAAGGCTACCAAGTGCCAGATAGGGCAGAGTAAGGTTGTGTACCTGGCCCACCTGGTAGGTGGAGGTCAGGTTTAACCACTTCAGAGCAAAATCCAGACCATAATGGAATGGGTTGCTCCAACTACCCAGACTCAGGCCAGAGCTTCCTTGGGCCTGACTGGGTATTACAGAAGATTTGTGAAGGGATATGGGTCCATTGCGACTCCCCTGAATGATCTGACATCTAAGAAAATGCCCAAGAAAGTTCAGTGGACAGTTAGCTGTCAGAAGGCATTTGATGACCTTAAGCAGGCAATGTGCACTGCTCCCATTCTGCAAAGTCCTGACTACTCTAAAAAATTAATTGTCCAAACAGATGGGGGTAGGGGCTGTGTTGTCACAACTTAATGCAGAGGGCCAGGATCAACTAGTAGCTTTTATCAGCAGAAGGTTGACCCCCACAGAGAAACGTTGGTCAGCTATAGAGAGGGAGGACTTTTCTGTGGTCCAGGCCCTGATGAAGTTAAGGCCAAACCTGTTCAGCACTCAATTCATTGTTCAGACAGACTATAAGCCCCTCGTATGGCTTAAACAGATGAAGGGTGAAAACCCCAAACTTTTGAGGTAGTATATTTCCCTACAGGGGATGGACTATACAGTGGAACATAGACCTGGGAGTACCATGCCAATGCAGATGGACTCTCCAGGTATTTCCACTTAGAAAATGAAGACTCAATGGGTCAAGGTTAGTCTCAACTCCTTACGTTTGGGAGGGTTGTATAGGAAAGTATGATCTACTTCTATGGTTACCCCTACTTTTTGCCTGGTGCTAAGATGCATTTGAATAGTCTGACTGGGATCCTGCTAATCAGGACCCCAGTCTATCTGCTTTCTCCATAAATTGTGTTGTTCAGTACTTAGGTACATCCCAGATTGGATACTGGGGTACCATTATAAATCCCTAGTATATGGTACCCATTTACCCAGGGCATAGGTACCCCAGAGGTCTCCCATGGGCTGATGCATGTATTATGCCACCCATGAAAGACCATGCAAAATGGAACTATAGACCTGCCATTGCTGTCTGTGTAAGTTGGTGCTAGCACAATTACTAAATAAATAGGTTTCCTACATCTAGGATCACTGCACCTAAAACCTATAAGTCACCCCTCTAGCAAACCTTTACAATCCCGAAGGCAGGGTGCTTGGTTCTAAGTGAGAGGGTGCCCCTGCATGAGCCGGACACCCCTGCAGTCTACGGAGTCCATTCTCCTGGGTTGTCAGTGAGACAGCCATATACTATATAGAGGGGCACAGCGTAATTACACGATAACCATCTCGAAAACGGCTGCAACAAATCCTATCATGTTTGGTATCAAACATGTTGGAATCATACCCCCACAGTGTAAACAGTGTGGGAGGTATGATTCCAGACACTGGAAGAGCCCTCCATTAGGCTCTCAGCATTCCCGGTACCAGCCTTCTAGACCTGGACAGCACAAAATGGTTGCTGCCGACCAGAGATACATTTTTGCCCTCCTGCTGCTGAGCCAAGCTAGAGCAGAGGAAGGTGGAACAATAGACATCCAGTCCCAGGGAGGTGTGACCACCTCCCAGTCAGGATTTAGTGTATTGTCACTGGGTGGGTACGTTTGTCTGCACCAGAAAGTGTGCATGAGGGTCCTAAATCTCCCCATCCCTTTCCCTAGGGTACCTAAGGGCCTACCTGGGTGTAGGCCTCTTGATTCGTTGTGGGATAAGATTCAGATCAGACACCACTGCTCGTTTACCGTCTGGGTACTCGGGACTTCGTTGGACTTCGTTTGGGCCTGACTTTGTCTCCCTTCCAGTCTGTTGCATTGTCTTTGCCTGTGCATCATACAGGAACCTTTCAAGGCCTGTGAAGCATCAAAGACACTTGAAGAAATCTCACTTGGAGTGAATGAGTCACTCCCCTGCATTCACAGGCACCATAACTAAGTTGACCGGTCTGCAGATACTGAGCTCCTCTGGACTCCATGGGCTCTGCAACACAGGTGGTGGTTTTTCCCAGCTCCTGAGGCCTGTCCTGCCCTTTCACCAAGTTTGAGGCCAGTATCCCTCGTGGAGGTTGTAATAACTGAACCCCTGTGCACAGTGTCAAACTCGCAGTTCCAAAGGCTTGTTGGCTTCCTTCCAAGAAGATCTTCGGGCTCCAAGTAGCCCCACCCTTGCGCGTCTCTAGTGACCAGAATCTTCAGCCACACCACATCGTGTGCATGTTGGCCTGCATCTTTTGGTGAGCTGCTTGAGGTCCTCTCACGACTCCAATGCCTATGGCCTGTGGGTCACACTTGTTTCTTTTGGGCTCCCCTGATTGCTTGGGGCCTGCCCTGACTCCCCTGCTGTTGGTGAGTCCCCTGGACCTTCTAGGTCCCGACGTTGCTCCTTCTTTTGATTCCTGCATTGGTTGCATTTCCCAAGGCTTGTTGGTGCTCCCGCCGAACACCGACCCCTCAGCACTTGACATCCTTCATGGGACAGCTCATGCACAGCTCCTGGTCCTCCTCAGCATCGCCTGGTCCTCACAGCTGCAGAGTCAAGGTCCTCATCATCCATCCTGCAACACCTGACATCGGAGGGCATTCGTCTTCCAAGTCTCCTGGTCACTACTGAGTGACATAGACTCTGTCCCCTCTGCTTGCAGGTACCTCTCATCAAGAATCTATCATTAGATTCCACCGGACACTTCTTCTTTCTTCCACAGCAGCACTTTCCTGAAGTCCTCGAGTGGGTTCAACGGTGGTTTCTGACACCATTTCACACGTATGCACCTGGCTTCCCTGGTGTAGGTAATGGGGGTACTAGGGTATCCATGGGTGGGATCGCTCACCAACCTTCTGTCTTCCACGGGGTTTCTTCACGGTCCACTGGGAAGGGTCCTTAATCTTTAAAAATCCAACCGCGACTTGCACATAGAATTGTACGGAGCACATGGTTGTGTTTACACACTGCACACGCTTTCCATGGGGTCCCTATCTACTCACCTTGGGTGGTTCCTTGGAGTCCCAGCACTTCTACGTCCTAGCAACCTAGTCTTGGTCCCAGTCGTGGTTCTTTTATCACTTTCTTAGTATATGGTTTGGTCCCTCCTGGGACCACTGTGTATTTCATGCTATTCACTGCGTTTCTTTGCTAAACTATTGTGTGCATTGTGTTTATCTCTGTGTAGTAGATATTTGAACATACTAGAGAGTATTATATAATAAATACATATTTTTATAAATACTTGGTGTGGTTCTTTTGACTTAATCTATAGTATAAGATTGCATTCTGGTAAAACAAACTGCTTTACAGTCCTTCTGGATTAAGCCTGAATGCTGTTTTCCACAGCTACCACTTAGAGAGCTTTCTAAGGTTGTCTAAGACCTCTTAAATCACCATAAGGGTTGTCTGGACTGGTGCAAGGTGCCCACTTACATAAGCAGACATCAAATACCGGTGCCAGCTTCTCACACCTGTGATATAGTGCACATTTTCATTGTCACAAGAGTTGATCAATTGTGGAAACCCATGCTCTTATGTACATTCGTAAAATCTTCATTTTCTATTCCTTCATTTTGTGGTATTTACAACAAACAGTAACCAGTTTTGCTGGTATAATACTTATTAATATTCTGAGTCAAAAATTACAGAGGCATGCCACCATTCTAAGAAAACAGTAAATAGTGTACCGTGTGGGTAATTTAAAGCATGCCCTGTGCATACCTGCCTTTCCTGTAATAGGGTTTGTTGTATCAATCCTGTAGTTATGTTTAATTCAATATATATCAATATTGAGTCATAAAGGACGCTTAATCACTATATCACTATATCTAGTTGATTCTACTTTAATACCGGTTCTGATTCCATCCTGGATATCAGAAGAAAATATTCTTTATGTGGCGTAGCTATATAAAACAATAATATCACATTCAATGTTGATTGGGCAGACCCCATGTGTTGTATAATTCTTCTATAATCATACTATATCTTATCAATGTAAAGCGTTATTCTGTTCCTGTTTCTGGATTCTCAAATAGTAATATTTAAAATTCTAGGGCACGGCGATAATCGCAGCCTTTCTTCACATAATTGTGAATGAACGTCTTTAATTTTGCGGCGTCCACAATATCTGTGTGAAATTAAAGCAAAGAAGAGGCTTAAAAGTATATCTCTTCCCAATCTATTTTTAAACTTATATGTTGCCGTTTAAGCCCCGTAATGCCACGCTTAACTGTTCTAGAGTGTAAGCCATGTGTATGCAAGTACACTCCACACTGTCCCGTTTCTTCCCATTCTCCGCCACGGAATCGGGCAGCAGAATGTCACCTATAACCTATTCAGGAAGTAAACATGGATGCCGGACTATACGTCTGGTGTGTTGTGTATTCTATGACGTTCCAGAAGGCAGCCATCTTAAGGTGCCGTTGTGTCTATAACCGGGATGGGGTCCTACCCATAATATGCTTTTGTTTCTCATTATTTATGTCCATCACTGGGATTTTCATTATGTTATTCATAACTCAATAGAAAATTCCATGATGATAAAATTCCAATTTTCTTGTCAAAAAATGATATTGTCCCCATGTGTCTCATGAGTCTAATGGGTATGTATTGGTACCTGCAGACCAGCTATGAACTGTGTACATATTTGATTATATGTAAGGGAAGAAATAAAGATCTCTAGTATTTACCTGATGGAACTTTATGTCCTGTTCCTTAGACTAGTAGCACACGTTGCACATTGTCATTGATTTTGTTCTTTCCTTTGAATCTATCATTTGTCATATTTAATTCAATTCTTATTAAAAAATAATATAGCTTGTTAACTGACTGTTAACAACAAGTTATATTATTTTTTAATAAGAATGGAATTTCATTCAACAGATCACTCACAAATAAGGCTTAGGGCATCTCAGCCTGAGCATCGAGGTTAAGGGTAGAGAGGACAAAGGCAATTACTTGCTTAGCCCTGTTTGGGATAGGTAGGCCCTATGGTTAGAAATGTTACCCTTTTTTCCATTCACCAGCAACTACCATAACCCATCCACATCCACAAACACAGTACACTCTCTCAGCAAATGCGCACTACTCACATGCCACAAACAAACCTTATTCACTTTTGAATGTCTCAGTAACCACTAAAAACCCCACAAACAACACCTATACACCATTCTACCCCAACTACCACACAATGGCACGTACACTCTCACAAAAAACACCACTCTGTCCTATACCACCAATAAATCACAAAGCCACATTATACATAATCCATCCAGATACACACTCCCTGTTCATACAAGATACCAGCGCTACTCTCTACTTGCTCCTAACAGTCCCCTTTCTGTCCCCACCAAACCTATACTCAGCCTTCCATCATATCATCCACCAACATCCTCCTCCTTTTTATTAAAAACATACAACCAAACAATCCTTACACTACACTCCACCACTCATATTACCTCTTCCAGGTATGAAATCCAACAAACTCATAAATCTTATTCATCCCCTCTCAAACACCACATACACTTTTTTTCCAAAACACATCACCACCCCTTTACCATTCAACATCCACTCACCTACAGTTATACCATGAACGCTGTAGTCCATAAGATAAGACACAAGGGGCCAGATGTACGACCCTTCCAATTTCCGAGTCGCAAATTGTATCATTTTGTGACTGGCAATTTGCAACTCGCAAAATGGTATTGACAACAGTGTCTCAGACACTGTTTGCGATTCTTAATGGGGTCGCAAATTGTCTGCCTCATTAATATTCATGAGACAGGTGCAATTTGCAAGCCCATTGGGAATGGCTAGCACTCCCAGGGATGGTGGCCGGCTGGGGTCAGCAGACTACCATGTCTGTTACTGCTTTTGAAATAAAGCAGTTTTTTTTAAATGCAGCCTCTTTTCATTAAAGGAAAATGGGATGCGTTTAAAAAAGAAAAATGAAATGTTTCTGTTTCATTTTTTTAAGAATAGGAAGTGGTCAGTGGGACCATTGCCTGCTCTCAAAAATATTTTCACTGCCAGGCACAAAGGGGAAGTGGCCCACTGGGGACCCCTTCCCATTTGCGAGTGACTTACCACCTGTTAGAAATGGGTGGTAAACTGCAAGTGCTTTGCGACCGCAAATGAGGTCGTAAAACATTCGTACATTTAAGTATGACTCGATATTAGGAAGAGACGCCCTTGATACGCCCCTTCCTAATAGCGAGCCACAAACCCTATTTTGCAAAATAGGGTTTGTACATAGAGCAGACCTTTTTTGCGGTCGCAAATGGGCCGATTTCCCGATTGCGACTACAAAAAGCAGTCGTATATCTGGCCCTAGAAGTTCCTGATCTAAGAAAGCAGTAACAAAAACATTACAAGACAATTAATATGTTAGAGGGAGGTGGAGATAAGTGACTCCCTTTGACAAAGAAGTTGGGAGAAAAGTACAAATATGACAATTGTTCGTCCCATTATCTTTGACTAGTCTGTCAACAGATTCATATTAGCATTCTCCTGAAAAAATACCTAAAATGTATCTGAATGTACTTGCTTCATATCTACCAAACTATTATGTATGGTGATTAACTATTCACTATTATTTTTAGGGGATCATATCCAACTGGCTAGATTAAACACAACAGTAAGCCAACTAGAAATATTCTTATTGAAACGAATAAAACTGTCAGTAAAATTGAGCAGCACCTTTGCTTGCTAGTTGCCATGCTACTTCTAAAAGGTACGTAACAAAAGATTAAGAACAAAACATCTAATCACTAAATTTTTTTATACAAAAATATCAAAACTTCACATTCCAAAACTTGAGGGCTTTTTAAAAGTTCAGTTCTTTAACTCAATTCAGTTCCTTTATTTGATGTGAATCCAAGAGAGAAACCTTTATGTCTTCCCTGGGTACCTAAGGTACAAAACAAAACAGATCAATGAGATCTCTATTCATTCATTCAGAAAAGAACAAAGGGAATCATTCTTTTATTAGTTCATGGTGTTCTTCTTCAAAAAATAAATTGGCAACAATCTGTTAGATCATAGACTTCTACATCATCATCAACATTCTCTGATCCTGCTTCAGCATCTATGAAGTAGGGCCATTCAAGAGCTGCATGCTTTTCATTGGGCACTGTCATTCTTGTTGATTTCTTAACTGCTGGCAGTTCATTATAATTGTATTCATAGTCATGTTCTTCCCATTCTGAATTTTCCTTGATTATCTCTGGTCTTGAACCTGCTAGTGCACTTTTTGTTTTCAACAGGATCAGGTCACAATTTCATTTTCAGGTTCTCTTAGGACAGCTGCTGTTTCTTCATCTTCGCTTGCCACCTGATTTCTGTCTGGAACCAGTTTGATTTTTGCTCTCCACAACAAGCTGTTTCCTTCTGGGGGCTCTGTAAACTCACATTTTCAGCTTCACTCTATGATTTTGAGTTTCTTGATTTTCAGGTTGAGTTTTGGGTTCAGACTGATCTAGTTTTCATGCTTTAACTTCTTCTTGTTGAAAAGCTTCTAGATCTTGTTCTTGAAAATCTTCTCCCAACTCTGGATCTGCGCAGTGAATTCAAGCTCGACACTATGAATCACTAGTTGTTGTTATCACCTCTTCATCTGTAGTTTTCACTCTCTTTATGTACGATGCATGGATCCACTTTGGCATCCTCTGTACTTAACAGCAGTGTTAGTCACCCGATAAGGGCTCTTCCATCTTGGTTGCAAGCAGGATTTGTGAACAAGCTTCTTCACCAATGCCCAGTCACCAGGCTGAAGGATATGGAATGGTTCTTCCTTTGGTGAAGGTGTCACCAAATTCACCTGAGGAGAGATAGAGTGTAATAACATCAGCCAGATCTTTGCAGTAATCCAGTACAATGCTATCTGTTGATGGAATACAAGGGATCCCCACAGCCTTTCCCATTAACACTTCATGAGGAGAAAGTTCTGTTCTTCATACTGAGGTACACCTATGACTCATAAGCAGAAGTGGGAGTGTATCTGGCCATTTCAAAGACGTTGATGCACACACTTTCTCTATCTTGGATTTTAGAGACCCATTTATGCAGTTAACCACTCCTGATGCTCATCTGATACTAAAGCAGTTGGTAAATCTAGTGATCAATTCCATCATCAATAATGCTGTCTGCTCTCCTAGTTGAATGTAATTCCTCCCACCTAGACAAAAGACACAATTACAAAGATGTACCTAAGATGATTATGCATTAGCAACTCAACAAAATCAAGCTGAATCCGAGTACCGAGTAAAGGGACTGTCAGACATGCAAATGTGGCTCATTATTCACCTGGGCTCTCTGTCTCGGAGGGTTCTGTTGAAAGATAACATAAAACTGGTTCAAATTTACAGCAACACTTATTAAAGACCCTGACCGTAGAGTCTCTTACAGATGTGTCAAATCATGAATTTGTCTATACATTGGAAACAACATTGAATCAGGCAAGATCTGATTCTTGTCAGATGTTGCCCAAACTTTGATATTGTGGAAACTGTATATGCAGCCCTAAGTGTTCCATAATGGTCTCTCAGGCATGAACCATCCACAAATAAAATCTGATCAGCCTTGTTAAGCTGAATATCTTGTGTGTCTGGTCTTGACTTGGTACACACTTCTTTTACATCAACGCAATCATGGCCACAATCTCCATCATCACTAACCCCATCTACAATTGGCAATAGCATTGCAGGATTCAGGATACTGCATCCTCTGATTGAAATATTTCAGCTGATAGAATTGTTTGTTCATATTTACTCAGAGGGCTGTTTGTCAAGTGCTCAGTTCTTGTACGAGTCTCAAAAATCTCAACTGATTGAGGGACTAGCAATAAGTGTCTAACCAACCACTATCCCTTAGCTTTGCTGAATTTCAAAACAAGTGGCTCCTTCAGATTTCAGGCATCCAGGAAGTGTGGCAGCAGTTGAACCTAATGTGGCAGAATAATAAGCCACAGACTTCTTGTTTTCACAATGTGTTTGGGTGAGTACAGACAATGCACACCCTTTCCCTTCATGACAAAATAGATCAAAAATATTTCTCATGATATGGCATTCCTAGACCAGGTTCACTCAGAGTTTGTCTCTAAAGTCGAGGAAGGAACTGATGCACTTGTCATCAAATGGAACAAGATCAGAAACATCGCTGTGACTAAGCCTAGTAAAGGCTTTGCAACAAGGGAAAAGTTTTGAATTCACTGTCTACGGTAGTTTAAATTTTATTAACAGTTTGATATCATGCCAATAAGGCAATACAAACATTTTATTTACATACAGCTCATTAATTAAAATGCTTCCTAAAATCACCATTTATCTTATATTCCTTTATTTGCACCAAGATATGATTACATCCAAAACCACTCACTCGCATTAAAATAAAAATATTCTAAAAACCCAGAGCTAAGTTTTGCATACAGAATGACCGATTTCCTTATTTTTTATGAGAAGATACAATTTATCATATGCAAAATATGCAACATGTCCTTCCCTTAGTTACCTCTGAAAAGTGTTGTTTTTAGTATACAGATATATTTAGAGCAGAGCAAAAAGTGGTTCTCTCAATCTTTTTACGTGATATAGGGTAGATTTTATTGTATAGGATAGATACAACGAAAGACGATGCCCGAATCGTTAGGGAAAATTATTCCAAGACACCACACATGCAAATAACCTATGTAGAAACCTAGCATTGTGCAAAATATAGTTCTTTATATGCATAATTCAGCTACAACAGTAATATTTATGTAAAATACAATTATCTTTGTGCCAAAAACAATTAATTTTGTGCAAAATAGAGCCCTAACAGTAATAAACGTGCAAAATACAATTATATTTGTGCAAAATGCAATTATAGCAGAAGAGATAGCAGACTTAATTTCTCATATTCAAATGGTATAAGTCAAATACAATGATTGAGGGTGAATACGGTGCGGGACCATCCTGTTGCTGATTTAAGTTAGGTCACTAGTTGTTAAAGCCAGTTTCACAGGAACCATGGATCATACATTGGTGGTCAGACCTCAATGTTCCATTAATATACATCTAGTGCAATGGACTACTCCGTTCTTCAACTATAGACAAAAATTTCCCTACAGCATAGCACAATGGTATATTATTACACTTTCAAATTACTGTCATTAAATCACAGATACGACTAATCTGTAACAGTCTAAAAATGAGTAGCAGCAAACTTCTTCTACTTTTATCAAAGCATGTGTATAATGCAATTATGTGTGCAAACGACAATGAAGCGATTTGGCAGAATGGACACATACCACTAACCGCCCCAACCTTTATAACCAACTTCCACTTTATAAAGGCTTGGACTTGCCCCAGCCTGACCTGACCTTCAGAGCCCACTTCCTAATATGACCACTTTTTATGTCCTGCAGGAAAGGCTGGGTATGCTCACGGTAATATGACTCCATTAAGTGATGCAGATTATCTCTAATGCGCACGTCCTCTATGTCAGCCTTCCTGGAGCACTTATTTACTAAATGTTTTCCATTTTTTTCTGCTGGACTGCAGACATATTTTGCATTCGTACCCTGCTGGAATATCCAGAGAAGCCTTGATATCTAGGAGATTAAAGCCCATTGTCAACGTACTTCTCTTGCAGGTTAGATTTTATTATTTGCTTTAAGGAGTCCTCCTCAACTTAAGGAGACAATGCCAATAGTTAATATTTAAATATTATGTTAGTGAGGCCACGTTCTAATCTCAGGGAACTATGTGCCGATCCTCTGGGCAAGCCAAGCCTTTTTTTTCCAGGTGTTCATTTTAATAGTCTACAACTCCTTAAGAAATTTTGCTGACATGGCCTCAGAGCCGTACAATGATAGATTTACAATTTTAGCATTATAGGTCTCTTAAAGCTACAATGGACCTGTGGCCCAGAACAAGGTCCAACCTATGTAAAGCACCTGCAATGGCCTTGAAACGAGGTTCCTGGAGATCTATATGGGGCTTAAAATTTAGGTTGTATCTAAAAAGAGGGTCTAAATATCTGTATTCTTTAACCACCTCTACTGGAACACCACGTAGCTACCACTTAAACCTAATGGACTGCACCCTTCCTTTCGAAAAGACCATAACTTTTGTTTTAGCCGTATTTAAGCTCAAATCATTAGACTTACAGTATTCAGTGAAGACATCCAATTGCCTCTGAAGGCCAACTGGTGTAAGGCCCAACAACACAGTATCACTGGCATAAATCATTACTGAAATGGTCTTGGTCCTATTTTTGTTGGAAAAGACCAAACCTGGTTTAATCCTACCATGGCATCCGCAATATATAGAAGACAGGAGAGGAGACAAAATACACCCCTGTCTAAGTTCGTTGGGAGTGATGATTTTTCTGGACAGTGCTCTGTTGCCCCCTAGTTCAACCCTTGTCCAGGAGCCTTCATGCAGTTGAATTATCAGCTTTAATAGACTAAGAATAATCTTCCATTTAGGCTTCTTCTCCCAGATTAATACCCTATAAATAGTGTCAAACGCTGTTGAGAAATTGATATATCACACATGAAGGGGCTGTTTCCTGTTAAGGGCATTTTTTGCAGTGAAGACATTTAGCATTAAACAGCCACCCATTGTTGAATAGCCTTTAGAGCTGTCTACAGTAGCCAACCATTCTCAAGAACATTACATTCTCACTTCTCTTTGTGTGTACTCATTCTCAAAATTGCAGGAATACATTAGTTAGACACTTTTTGCTCCCTATTCCCAATATGATGACCAAGATGGATCACTTCTTTCATACAATATTGCATTTGTGTGGGAGATACCTTATGACCATTGCCAGCAAGATGTTTTCAAGAGGGCAATTGTATCCAACCTACAATCTTCTTTATGATACATCCATCAGGTTGCCAATGTAGTGCACTAGCACTGAATTACAGGGCAGCTGCAGAATTTCCAAAGCTTTCTTTTGTATCTGACTAAAGATTGAGAGGCTTTCTGTATACCCTTAAGG
Organism: Calotriton arnoldi; assembly: GCA_963921515.1. Taxonomy (NCBI): domain Eukaryota; kingdom Metazoa; phylum Chordata; class Amphibia; order Caudata; family Salamandridae; genus Calotriton; species Calotriton arnoldi. The sequence continues at coordinate 1,562,336 of CAWUFW010002154.1, read as the reverse complement.
GATACAACGCCAAACAAGGACTTTATTAAGGAATGTTAACACAAATAGTATTCACTATCTTCATGAAGAGAAATAGAGAAGAATGCCTGGCACAAGCCTGCAGGAATCTAAAACAAAATCACAGCAGGATTTAGTATCACAGGACAACATGGAACTACAATTTTGTTAATTATAGGAAGGTCTTCAATGACCCTCTTTTTTCCACTCATTTCTTAATCACAGGAGAAATGGAGGCACTACTCAACATTTCTTTTAGAATACCGTGCTCTAACATTTTTCAGTGAGTTGTTTCATACCCCCCTCTGCTTCCAGTGTAAGTTTACCATGGAGTTAAAGGATAAACTGCATTAGGTTTCACTGTAATTTTCACTGGCTTTGAACTTCTGATTAATCCAGTCTTTTTGCCTGTAAAATTCCATATCTCCTCATTCACGATGTGTCTTAAATCAGGAGGCATATCATCTTTTGTGACAACTTGGAACAAATGGACTTTCGACTCTTGTGAATTTATTTTAAACTCAGAGTCTTCATTCTGCATTTGAATTGCAGCACCATTCATTGTACAAAAATCCCAAATTTTATTTTGTAGAGAAGATCATGACCTAAAAGATTTACTGGATTCGTATCACACATTATAAACTCATGGTCATTTTCAGGAGGACCAATTTTCACTAGAACATTTGCTGAAAGCTGATTTGTTATCTGTTTGTTACTGGATCCAACAACTTGGATATATTTTCCAGAGAGGGATAGGTTTGGAATCTCCACCAGATGAACCATGAAGCAGGCAGCACCTGTATCAATCAGAATGATACTGGGTAGCCATTCACCTCACCATCTACATATGGGTCACTTTGGTCTACCTGTAGGACTGCACCAAGCATACAATCCTCCTTCTTCCTCAAACACCATCATTGCAAATGCATTACAGTTCCTGAGAATTGTGGAAAGTCACTATTTGTCATCAAAGGACAGGAATCTCATTTTGTGGCATTATTGGAGCTACAGTCAAGTTTTCATTGATTTGCCTCGTACTCTATATGTCTGCCCAAAAGTCAGATGAGATTGGTCAGCTACCCCAGTCGGCTGTGCTAATTGATTGCCACCACTTGATTGCTACCACCCTTTTAGAAATGCATTGTCTGTGTAAGTATATGTTTGTCCTTCAACTTCCTCTGCTTTGCATTAAACCAGCCACTGAAGTGCTTCACATATTTGGGTATTTTATTGATGCTCTTAGCCTGCCTACATATCACAAACAGCTGTATATGAAAACTAAGTTCTGGACACAAACCCATCATGAACACTGAGACGAATCCGCCAATGGCTTCATTTATCAGATCTTTGACGCCACTATACTTGCTATACGTTTGCATAAGTCTCTCATAGTACGCTAGTACTATTTCCTTTTGCTCCCGAATACCCCTCATGATCTTTGACCAATTCACATCTTTCTCCTGAACCTTTTGTTTCAAATGAGCAATCACTAAATCACTTCTTTGTATTTTTCCATGACAATGGAGCCGGACCATTATTTGTAGATAATCTGAGGGACTCTTCTGTTGGCCAAGCTACAGTGAAGTTGCACTCACCCCATAAATCTTTAGGAACCACAGTTTCAAACAATGTATTCAAATCTACTGAAAGAACGTAGGAAAAGGTAATTAGTCTCTTCACCTCTGTATACCATTTATCTGGATCGTCCCCAAGCTTTGGAAAATATATTATAAATGCAAGGAGATCAAATCTCTGCCAAGGAACATGCACATAATCACCTCCATGAACTTCTCACAAAGGATATCCAGCCACAACCAATCCTGTTTCAGGCTCACTCACATCCACTCTCTCTTCAACCTTTTTCTTCTTTCCTTGCCACCTCCTTTCTTGCACCATTTTTCTCTAATGCTTTTCAAATTTGACTGAATTGTAATACTATTTATTAATTCTAATATATTTGCAAGTATAACTATCAAAACATTTTCATTCACTGCCAGATCCATTCTATAGTTTCTGAGCCATTCTTTTCTATTACACAGATTGATGTTATATTCCTTTGCCAATTCTTCAAAGCCAGCATATGCATCACATGTAAATCTTGCTGCTTTCTTACTCAGAAATCTCAATTCATCTATATGTAGCCAATTTCTCTATTTTGATTATATGCAGCAGAATTTCTGCAAATTCAGTTTTTAATTTGAGAACATTAATTGCTTTCCTTTCTGGTTCATCTCGTTTAATCATAATCTCAGAAGTAACTGTATCAGAAGCAACTATGAGAACAGGTATTCTCACACATGCCGTAATAATTCGTCTAGGACCACTTCATTTTCAGGTGGAAAAATAGGCATTGGGAATGTACATGTGCTTGGTTCTCCTGCTCCCTTATCTTGGAGTGGTCTAGGTGTTTTTAAAACATACAGAGGAGTTGTGGGGTCTAGTAAATCATCTAGGAAATTATCCTACTCATGAAATTATTTTATTTATTTTTCTTCTCAGTATCGTTTTTATTTTCATTATATTTGTCAATAGGTTTCATAATAGGAAACACACCTACACCCATTTCAATATATTCTCTACATGCTTTTCTCAGCATTCCCCATCTAGACTCTAACCAGTGACTTACAGAAAATGTAACCTGGCTTATCATTTTTTTTGTTCTTTCTCATTTGCAACACAATCTCGTTCATTCAATGGCTCAAACTGTAGAGATCAAGATTGTGATTCACTATCATACATCATGTGCCTCAGATACTCAAGCTTCCTCACATTAAAAGTACCCTCTATAGAAAATTGCATGCTTTTGTCATCAGATGTGATCTCATTCCATTCTCTTAACCAGATGCATGTATGAAGACCCGGGTCCAACATAATTTCATAGGCAGGAGAATCTCCTGGAGGAACCTTCTGTCCCTTGATTATAGGAACTTTCGTCTTTTTCAATGTAGCATCTATTTTCTCTCAATAAGATCTAACGCAAATAACATAAATAAACAAAAAATACAACAATGGCAGTGCAGCTTCAGCGAGAACTCCTCAATCTCAGTGCAACACTACAATGCATTGTCACCATAATTCATTCTATCACAGTGCGGCTCACAGAGACATTCAGCCTATTGCGGTACAACTCACTATGACAAGATACTAGGACTCTGAAACTTTGAACACACAACAAACAGACAATTTGAAACAAAACTTTGAGTCTGCTTCACCCAAAAAATTAATAACAGGAAAGGGAAAGACAAATCAGTTTCACCCAATAGCACCCTCCAGCACTCAATCACATTTAAGGTAAGTTTCTGGCCAGCGGCAAACTAAATCCTAATCAGCATGTTTATTCCTTTGCACCACAAAATAAACAAACATTAATTGAAGTTAAAATGCATTCAACCAAACAATTTAGTAATCAGGAAAGTACTTATTTTGTTATACATGTGGTGCTTCACCTATTTTGCAGATGAGTTCAATAAAAGGAATATTTCCAGATCCTAGATTTTGACAAATCTGTTTACCAAACCAACATGACCCCTAACATAGAAAATCACAGCATTTCAACAATTATATTACATTTGCCAATAACACCACAATACCAAATTATAATAACCCAACTCAAAGATATGACAAAATCATCAAAATCATGGCAATCAAATCACCTATTGACCCACAAATCAGATTGCATAATTAAGATGCTCACACACAGTAAAACTCTTGTCACCACAAATAAACCCACCTACTTCGAAATTTCGAACTACAAGTACTCTGATCAATACCAAACTCCATCACCATTCATTCACCCTAGTGATACTCCTTTCCTTCGCTCAGGAACACTGCATATAATCTAGTTTGGGCAGACACTGGCATGTTTCCGATCATTTGCTATTCACAAAGGCATTTACAAGTAGTGTCTTTATGGGCGCAGAGTCTCTGCACATAAAAAAGACAGGAAAGTCCTATCTTTTTATGTGTAGAGAATCTGCATTCATAAAGATACTACTTGTACATTCCTGTCAATAACAAACAATAAGAAACTTATACAAAAGTGCAAGTTTACCTTTGTGAATCAGCCCCCAAGTGTTTAGGCAAAAATCCTTACTCCCGTAATTAAATCAATGCTAGAGCAGGGCACCCTAAAAGATAGTTCTGGAGATTTTAAGCAAATCAACCTCTGTCTGTGGAACCTTCATTTTCAAAAAGGTAATCACCTGATTATACTTGTCTTTACAGTAGGAGAAGGCATATGAGTCTGAGGATCTCTCTGTGGCTAAGTAGATAGCCAACCTGCAGCCACTTTGCATTCTGCCCCCAAATCATTTGGGATCACAGTATCTAAAATGGTATGGTCCTAGGTGGTCTCACTTAGTCCCAGTCCTCTGGAGGGATTTGGAATCAAAAAGTGTGTAAGTCCCTGGTTTCAGGAACAGGTAGGAGTAGTATACCTTGACACCAGCCAATCGTCCAGTATCATGGGGACAACACTTGAAGGCCAAGACTCACTCAAGAGAGGCAAGCAGCAGGGTACAGGGCAGGTCCAGGTGAAACTAGTCAGTAGGCAATTTGCAGTAAAGGCCTCCCGTAGCTTGTTGTGTCCATGTAGCTTTAAAAAGAGGTCAGCCTTGTGAGTCTTGGCGTTCTCCTCCCCACTTCTTTGTCCTGGGTACAAAAATGATAAGAGCTCCAGTCTTCTAGGCTCTTCTGAGGTCACAGATAGCAGGTCCGATCCTCCCCTGTTCTTTCACAAATCCAGAAAGTGTTATGAGGATGGTACTGTGGGTGCCACATTTATGCCTGGGTCCAGCCTGTGGGTGGAGGTGAATCCTCTTTGAAGTTATTAAAGTTCCTGCGCACCGTCTAGATGGTCATTCCGCCTTAGGAAAAGACCACCTCCTAACACCCATGGCTTTTGTCTCAATGCTGGGAGCAGGTTCATACCTCATCAAGGGGGCCATTCAGCTGTTAGGTAAGGTTCATGTAAGTGGGCATTCAGAGACTTTAGACTGGGGAAAAGTAACTTTTTTAAAGTACCTTTGCCAAAATATTTATTACAAATTCAACTTCACCAGTAAATTGAGATTGTAATAAATACTTCAAAAAGGGCAAGAATCAATTTTGTACCTACTTCCTAGCCGGAGATAACATTATTCAATATAATATTATATCCCCAACTATTATATCCCCATGCTTTCCTAAGGAACAGCCAACCGTGCTACAGTGAAAACAGCTTTTGGAGCCTTATCACTGTACCAACATGTTTAATATTAAACCTTTACATGTCTCACTTTTAAATGCCATACTGCAGTAAGGCCTACTTTAGGGTGGTCCACTTGTGAAATTTTACTTACAGGCACTGGGTGTACATCTGTACCATATACTAAGGTCTTATAGGTAAGATAAAAATGCCAATCAGGGGTATACCAATTTCATCATGTTGAAAGGGGGAACACAGGCCCTTTACCACTGGTAAGCAGGGATAAAGTGCACAGAGTTCTATGGCAAGCCAAAACAGTCAAGGCAAAAATGTGGGAGTACACCACAAACAAGATGGTAATTTCCAATACCAAGTATTCCCATGTTATGCTCAGAAGCTGAGGCACTCCAGCCAGAGGGGAAAGCTCAAACATAATTTGTGAATTTTTCCACAAAAGAATACAAATGACCTCAATCTGATTATGATTGGGAGAGGTGTTGCACCAGGCCAGGATTGCTGCTGACAATCTATGGGGGCATAATTCTTAAAGCGGCAGCAGGACCCAAATACAGTCTCCTCAAAACTGGTTCTGGTGATGCCCAAGTTCTTCATATATGGGAGTGCACATCCGATGTGGACTGTGCAACTTCAGTGGGACAGGCACAAAGTCAGTGTGATCTTGCGCAGTGAGCTGTGTACGAAGACACTCCACCTGCAGTAGCATTGTCCCCACATCTTGCCAGCACATGTGGGTAAAGCCAGCAAAAATATCAACAAAGACAGAAAGGTACTGCATAAGGTTGGACACTGGGGAGAATTATCACTTTGGGACTGGCCTAACTGCAAAGTCTTGAGAGTCGGCCAAGGGAGACACAGATGAAAATTACCTACTAATTCCCTCAGGAGGACAATTGTCCTGACTTGCTTTATGCAACCATTCGATATCTGATCTAGTTTAGCAGCACAGACTGTTTCCAAGTCCACAGTTCATTTTACCCTAATAACTGTGAACCAATTAACAATCCTCTTTTGACTATGTACAGTATCATGCTGTATGTCAGAAGTAAAGTACTTTTTCTTTTCTAAGTAAAGTCACTGGCGTCATCTGAATTTGTTAGCTAATGGATGTTCCATTAAGTTTGGAGTTTACATCCCACACATCCTCCCTGAGTAAGTCTTGGCCTGCTTGTCCTGGTCAAATGCTAAAGGCAGCCATGGCCAGTGCAGGTTGGAGCGGTGTAGCGGGGGCGGGGTGTTTTTTAAAAATGTTATTCTCCCTCGTCGACGTATGTCGACTCCATACCACTCCACCATCCCCTCACCCCACCGCTCTTACCTGCACCGGCCACGACTGTCTAAAGGTATATATTTGGTACTCAATTTTGAGCTCAGTGTAAAAGTAAGTTTATGGGCTGCAGTGGTAAAAGGGCAATTGCTACAGTCTAACCTTTATCTACCCTGGGACTCATAAATAAGTTATCGCAATTGGCATCAATTGGTGAGGGATCACTGAGTGCTAGTTCCAGTAAGCGCAAATAACATTAAATAAGTCCCCTTTTAACACACACTCTACACTTACTGGTAGATGGCAGGTGGGAAGAAACAGACCTGAAAAACCTGTCATAAATGAGATGAAGGAGATGTATTGGGATGGGGCTGGAATACTCCAAGGTCTGAAGCTAGAGAAATCATCACAGATTTCATGATGGTTCTGTGGGAAAAACAAGACCTCACAGAGAAGAAAAAGGCTGTATAGCTCTTAAGGGAGGGTTTAGTGAAACATACCCCTAAGGAGAGTGCTCTGGATGCAGGCCTCCATAGTCCCCAAATTCAGATTTCCCATACTCTGTCTCCCAATGTAGTTCCTACACAGTTTTCTACAGTTTTCCCTAGACCATTTTCTTAACCCATCTCAGGGGTACCCAGGCCCTCTGTCCAAGGGCTTGCACCTTTAAGTATATTAGACTTCATTGAGATACTAAAAGTCCATCTTATACTCCAGAAAGCTAAGGAATAGTGCAAAAAAGGCTAGAGATTTTGAGAGGGAAATGCTTGGCTTAGCCCAAGAACAAGAAAGGCAAATGGTTAGACAAGATGAGTGGAGCTGGGAGGTGAGAGAGAGAGAAAAAGAAAGGCAGCAAAAAGAGAGAGATAGGAGATAGGAGAATGAGGGGATATCCCTGTAGAAATAGAAGCTCATGTTCACAGCAGAAAAGGGGTTTCGCTTTGGGGTTAACAATTCACCCTCCAAGTCCAAGGAGTCAAAATGTATGTACCAAAAGAGCTGAAGCACAAGTATGTGCTAGGCACTGGCATTTTGGTTTTGTTACACAATTTAGTTATTGCATGTAAGGTGGAAATATTAGTGACTGTGCAATTATCAATTTTTTATCAACTTTACATCGCAGAAAGGATTTTGTTCACGACTTTGAAAAATGCCCTTTTGGTCCTAAGACATCCATCATGACTTTACCTCTTGGTTTCTTTTACAAACCTGAACCATTGGGGCAGAATTACATGGCCAAAACTTTTAAGGCCCCAATTAACAGTCATACGCCATTATACCCATCCTCCAGGAATTTGAATTTGAATCCAAATTTGCCTCCTGATCCAAATTATTGGAATTGGACAGCACATGGCCGGCAGGAGCTACTTCCTGCTTCCACTTTGGAGCTAACAAATCGTTTTGCACCCCTTGCTACCTTGGATGCTTGTGATTGACTTAGTGAGCCTGCTTTCATGAATCCAGTGACATCTACTAATCTGCAGGAAACCTCATGGCCAAGTACCGGGACGATGGGTGAAACCAACAGAAACTTTATATACTGCAACATTGCAGGTCTAACCAACAAGTTTTCTGACCCTTCATGGATTGCGTATATAAAACAATTCAGTGTGATCTGTTTGCAGGAAACATGGCTGACCGGAAGCTGTTTACCACTGGAGGGATATAAGTAGTTTTCTGTTTCAGCTACCCCTTCATATGCAGGAAGACCAAGAGGTAGCCTTGCAATTTACATTTCCCTCTCAGTCGAATGCAAGTTGCTGGTCTTGCCCACAGAGAGCCCTGGTACTCTGTAGAGGGTCCCATAATTTCGGCCTCATACATTTTTATAATTCAACATCTAGCACCAAGGGTGTATGTAATATTTCTTTGCTGGGCTCCCTTGTAAGGCAACATCTTAATATCACTTTCCGTAATTTTGTGATTGCTGGGGATTTCAATATCCATACATGTGGTGCTCCTAGGGTATCTAGATTGGCTGATCTGGGATGCCCACGTGTGAGAGGAATCCACTTTGAACATTCCCTACAAGGGGAGACATTGAATGGCCTCCTCCATGAATTTGATTTATTGTCCCTCATGTGTTTATTCGACCCTTGTAGTAAGGCTGTTATTCCCTCTTTCAAAGGTAGGGGTGATGGTTCATTTATAGATTTTATTTTGGTATCATCACCTCTACTAGAATCATGCTCAGGATTCGCTATACAAGCAAGTGTACACAACGATCATAATCCCCTGTGTGTTCATTTTCGTGGGCCTTTATTGTTGCTTAGAGGGGGGCTGGGCAGAGTGGAGAGGTGAGACCAACAGATGGTGGGAGGCGGGTTAAAATGGACCCAGATATCCCCAGTGGCTTTTTACAAGTATATGTCGGTCTCGTGTATTAATGAGATAGCCATGTGCACTTCTTTGACCTCGGCACCGGGGGAGGTCATTAGTGCTTTTAAAACTATTTCAGACAAAATAAGTGATTTTTTAAGTGCTCCGGCCCGGCGATCTGTTACTCAGCCCCTATATGGTTCGATTCCCTTTGTTCCCGGGCGGCCAGGAAACTGTGGGAAGTCTTAAATAGGAGCCCAAGAGACCAGATATCAGTGAGATCTTGCTGAAGAGAGTATAAAGCAGAATTGGCAAGACGTAAGTCCGCTTTAAAGGAGGAAGCTTGGAGGGAGTTAATGGAGGCTAGAACGTTGAGAGACAGTTCCAGATTCTGGAGCATAATTAATAGTCCCTTTTTAAACCCTGAGGAAGGGAGTGCAGTAGGTGCCCATATTACAGAGGAGGGGTGGGTGCTCTACTTTGAAGCCATGTTTGGGTGCCCCCCTGAGCTGAAGTGTTCTTTTTCCTGGGAGGCAGGTACACCTAACATGGTTTTCAACTTATCGGAGGTCAAGGATGGTATTGTCGGATTGACTAGTAACAAAGCCCCGGGACCTGATGGCATCCCAGCTGACCTCTTTAAATCAGATCCAACTTTTTGGGGCCGGTTCTTACAGCAGTTTTAAATGCAGCAGCAAAATCCAGCTGCCCTGAGTCTTGGGCTACCTCGACCATAGTGCCAGTTTTTTAAAAAGGCAATCGGGATAGTACTCATTGTTACAGACCGATCTCCTTGTTGGATACGGTGGTTAAGGTGGTGGGTCGAGTACTTTTAGATAGGCTAAGCACTTGGACAGAGGAACATGCCACTCTATCGGACATCCAGTATGGGTTCTGCCCTGGGCGGTCGACTGTGGCCCAGTGTCTCAACCTATCTATGATTCTCAATAAATATACGGGTGCCCGCCCTGGCATGATTTATCTAGGGTTAATGGATCTGTCCTCCACTTTTGATCGCATGAACAGGGCCAAACTGTGGCAGACCATGTGGGCTATTGGGGTAGATGATAAATAATATCGTCTATTTCTTGGAAAATCTTCACCAAGCAACTAAGGCGCAGGTCAGATTCTCGCAAGATCTAAGAGTCTCCCGAACTTTTGCCATAAAGAGGTATACGCCAGGGGTGTATTTTGGCTCCCTATTTGTTTAATTTGTATATCAATGATCTGGATAAAGTACTACAAACTACAAGGGTTGATTACCCGCAGGTAGGCCGACGTGGTCTGCCAGTTTTATTATACGCGGATGACGTGGTCCTTATATCCAGGACCGCCAGGGGGTTACAAATGCTGCTTGACACCTTCTCTGCCTTTAAGACGGCCTGGGATTTATCCATAAATGACTCCAAACCCTTTGTGATGCAGGTGGGCCTCCACACGAAAAATACCATTCAATTTAGGGTAGGCACTGCCCAGGTCCCCCGAACTGATGTCTTTTCGTATTTGAGGGTCATATTGGATGAGCAGATGAAATGGGGTCCACTAAAACAGAGAAAGAGGGGAGACTTAGTGCGGGCAAATACGGCTGTTTTAAATTTTGCTTCTAAATTAGGCAAAAGACCGATGGCGGCACTTTTAAAGATATATCAGGCCAAGTGTGTCACGACGGCCTCTTACGGTAGCGAAATATGGGGCCATGTAGTTATAGAAGATTTACAAGTGGCTGAGAACACGTTTCTGAAGCGTCTATTAGGTGTGCCCAGTGGAACTTCTAACATGGTGGTACACGAAGAACTGGGGGTACCGTATCTGTGTGATACACTGGCTCTCCATCCACTAACATTTTGGTTAAAAGTTTGGCAGAATGAAGAATTATCATTGACCCAATTGATTTTAAAAGAGTGTATGACCCTTAATTATGCCCATCACATACCATGGCTTAGATACATAAAGAGTAGCTTTGAAACAGGTAGAGCAGAATTATATACTAACCCAGAATCGGTATCTACTAAGGATTTGGGATGGGTAAGGGAGTCCTTTTGTAGTCTAAGGAAATTGGAGAGGGAATAGCAGGAATTGAGGAAACCTAGGGGTATATTCACAAGAACGTGTGATAACTACCGCAAGAGTAGCGTAACGCAACTTTCAATATCGCAGCCTAGCGCGGAAAAATAATCCTGTGTCAATGTGGAATTCACAACAAGGCGGTAGCATGCGATAGTCACCAGATAACGCATCAAATGTCAGCGTGAAAATCAATGCCACGCCCAAAAAATGCGAAACTCGAACGCGAGAAATCATGCGATGAGGCCAATTGCGGTGCAAAAAGTAGAGAAAAGCAGCCTCAGGGCTGAAAATCCCACGCGTCTGGCGGGAAATTGCACCATAAAAACCACAGAAACAACACACCAGAAACAAGCCAAAGCACGTAGCAACATGGATGCAACCCAGCGCAGAGGTCAACGCGAACCCCACAACCCCCACAGACCACCAGCAAGGAACAACTGGGTCGGGGAAGGCCAAGGAGAAAAGGGAGAGGAAGACGGGGTGCAGACCGCAGGAAAACAAGACCAGCGCCACGGAGGTGACAGAACACTACCAGCAACTGACCCACAAGCAGACCACCTGGAATGCAGTCGGAGTGCCCCGGAGGCCAATCGAGGAGGCCAAGAGGCGCCGGCGGGACGTGACAATCTAAACCAGGTACAAACCCGCTGCCAACAGGAAGGCAGCAACGGCGACAGGAGGTGGCAGTCCAGTGCCACAGGAGGAGCTGGAGGAAACCCAGGACACAGTCATCAGTGTGGAAACGGTGCAAGGAGTAGGGAGTACGGACACAGCTCGAGATGACCTGACATAACATCAACAGGGTGAGGATCCAACAGGGACTAGGGGGACGGGGGTGATGGGCACAATGCCACACATGCACAATGAGGTGTAGCACACTGTACCCCCACAATTACCCAGGGACATGTCCCCCATCCCCGTGGTACACTGCAGCACACATACATAGCAATCACAGCACATACCATGACAATGTGGCACAAAGTGCAACACCCAAACTGCAGAACAGGGGACACAACTGGGTCCGCCCAGGCGCAGAAACAGAACAATCACATTGGACAGAGCAGGGAACTGTGAGATGCATATCTACCCCTATAACCCCACATCAGCCATGTAGGCCAAATGTACACTGTCCCAACTCAAGTAGCCACCACCGCCCAAACAGTCACAATGTACATTGTCACACAGTCTGCATGTCGACAAGAACAAGGCATCAACACAATGCCAACATGCACCTCCCCTTCACAATGCAGAAGGACAAACAACACCTCCAGCAAGTCAGAACAGACAACCCATCAGTGATGCCCGAAACGAACACCACACCCCGACGCCATACAACAGCCCATGGACATCCCACACAACCCACCACCAGGACCAGGGCAGACAAGCTACTCAGAGGAGAACCCAGACCCTGCAACAGACCACACAGCATGAAGCACCCGCAATCACGGCTGGCTCACAACACTTCACCGACCCACACATGGCACCCCAATGCCAGGTGGCAGAACACCAAAAGGAGGTGGCCCAACAGGTGAGGGCTTTGCCTAACCCATGGAATGTGAACTAGAACACATATGTGGGTGTCCAATACCCTTCAGGTACCACCTACATCCCACAAAGGAGACCCACACTTCCATAGAGACACATGCAGATGCACATACCCAGTACAGAACCACGCCCAGGGGCACACACATATCAGTCACACACCTACTTTGGCTCTGCGTACGATGGCACAGTCCACTCCCCTTACGAATTGAGTGGGTGACGACAAAGCTACATGTCCAGGTTCTAGCTCGCTGCCTGCAGTGACATGTTTGCGTCCGCTGTACACAGCACAATGTAATGTCGTAGGGCCCAGGGTCCCCATGCATACAACAAGACCACAGGGACACATGCACATATCATGTTGAACTGGCTATGGGCACGTGCGCCCGGCCCCTTTATTGGCAGGGCCACATGTACAGTGACGTCTGTGCTGGATGTGTGTGGGGTGAGTATAAGCCAGCCCACACGGAGTGCTTGGTGCTGGCAACAACCTGAACAGTGGACACCAGTGTAATGGAAACAGAAAACACCAGCATAATAGAGTCAAATGCAGAGCAACATGGAGGGATCCGGAGTAAGCACAGAGGTCACCCAATATTCAGTCAGGAGGTTCCGTGAGTTGCAGTGCACTGAGGTAGGGGCACTAGAGAAGAGCGTGCTCATGTGAAGAAATTGCTAGGATTGTGTCCCTTCGGGTTAGTCCTGATGCAGATGTAGTGGGGTGTGTTATACCTGCATCAACTTCCTCATCAACATCCCAGGTCTCCCACACTGCCTGAGGTGACAGTTGCATCCGCAGTCTACAGAGCAATACCCAGTATTAGATCCGGGTGTGTAGCTTGACTACCACCACCAGTCTCCATTCCTACCTTGGGGCTGTTGCCTCCTGCCCTCCCATTGTCTGTGCCTTCTCCCGTCCGCACACTTGACACATCCTCCTCATCATGGTCCCAGGTCTTCCCCACTGCATGAGGTGACAATGCTGCGCAACCTCCCAACAGCACAAAACTCAATCAGTAACGGACAATGGCTTGCGGTGCACTGAGTCACTGTCACCTGGAGTGCTGAGCAGGGTATCAGGCTGATGATGGCATCCATGACAGGTCTGAGCAACTCCGTAGGTCTGTCAGGACCACCGTTTCGACTCTGGCAGATGGCGGTTGGAGTTGGTCCTTGCAGTGGTGGCGTGTGCCTCCTGCGGTGATGCGATGTCCGGACCGGTCAAGACTCGATGCTTTGTGTGGGCCCTGGTGGCCCGCAGTTAAGGCCGGAGGATGCGGACAGCGCAGGGCCACAGACACCTGGCGTTGATGACCCCAAGACCATCGCTACAGAGGCCATTCAATGTCTCAGAAGAAGGGGTCCCAGGCCTGAGCAGCACAGAGTTAGTGGCCCCGGATGCACTGTGGCCGGCACAGGCACCCAGCCACAGGACGGTGACTTGCGGTGCAGTCAGATGGGCCATGCGACCTGAGCGGGTCCCCGTCAATCTCCGAGGTGTATGTTGCAGAGAGTTTTGGGGGACAGTGGAAGGTGTCCTCCAGGGCATGATGCGGAAGGTCTGATGTTATCTGAAAGCAGCAAATGGAGGAGTGGAAAGCGCAACCCTCGTTTTCACCAACAATTCGGCATCAGCTACATGAGGATGAAAACTAGCCCCTAGTCCATAGACTCAAACGCCACCAATGTGCGCCAAGTGAGTGTCCATGAATGTCGGGGAACACACTTAGTGGCACAGGTGCTGTGAGGGAATGCAGTCTGCGATGATGCCGGTACACAGATGTGAACTCCAACATTGCCAAATCAAGACTCTGTGACCTACTGGACTGCAGTGTAGGCTGGAGGCAGCGGTCAGCATGGGCCCAAAGACACGTGTCATTTGCCTGTGATGCATTTGTTTGCTTCACTGAAAGTAGGGAGTTTAGTGATATCTCCCCTGCAGTAGACATCTGGTCACTGCCATTCATGACTCAGGACACAGTTTCACACATGGGACCTACTGGACCGCAGTATAGGCCGAAGGCAGCGGTCAGCAGTGGCCCACAGCCACGTGTCGTTGGCTTGCGAGGCACAGAGTTAGTGACACAGTGGCAGTTGTCGGTAGTGTTCAATCACCTCCGTAACGATGATCCTGTTCCCTCCGGACTGCAACGCGTCATCCTCTTACGCCTCTTCGTGCGTGCGATGAAATGTATTCTGCCTTTTGAATTACCGATGTTCAGTTCCAAATCTGTGATCCCACTCGTGCGTAGCGTAGGCCGAGGGCAGTAGTCTGCGTAGGCCCACAGACACGTGTGGTTGTGATGCCATGCACAGACTTGTTGCCACCACATCGAAGGGTGTATAGTGAGTTGTTCTCTGCCTTAAATAATGTTCACTGCCTTGGTGTAATCAAGACTCAGTTCCAAATGTGTGACGTACCTGACCGTGGTGTAGGCCTGAGGTAACGGTCAGCACGGCCCATTCACCAAGTGTCGCCGGCATAGGTTGGATGGCCCCACCGGCCTGCGTAGTTCAGGTTCAGTGGCACCACGAGTAGCCGGCTGGTGTTGAACAGGGTTAGTGGCACCATGTGTAGCTGGCTGGCATTGAACAGGGTTAGTGGCACCACATGTAGCCGGCTGGCATTGAACAGGGTTAGTGGCACCACGTGTAGCCGGCTGGCGTTGAACAGGGTTAGTGGCACCACGTGTAGCCAGTTGGCGTTGAACAGGGTTAGTGGCACCACGTGTTGCAAGATGCCCATATGGAACTGTGCCTCACTGATCGGGGGGGGTCTGGTGCTGTGGCCGCTGGCCCGGATTTGGAGACACTGCCATTCATGACTCAGGACACAGTTTCACATATGGGACCTACTGGTCTGAAGAGTAGGCCTAAGGCGGCAGTGGAGTACGTCAACGAGAAAGCAATAAAGCGGGCCCGTGTCGTGGAGGCTTTGATGGTCTGAGGTGGCTGCCAAGGTCACGGGACTCGGGCTTGGAGCTTGCGCCGGCACATGGTGGGCCCTCCTTGACACACGCCGGTGTCAGCGGGTGATCAGTGTGGCCTGGCTGTGCAGGGGCGGGCCTGACAGGTTCGTGGTCCAGCATGCCGGGGTCCGGCAGGCGCACAGCATCGCTGGCAACTCCGCTCACGAGGACGGTGTCGGCCTCGTGGCGGGGTGGGAGGCGCTGCCCTGGCAGAGACGTGGGTCTTTCCGGAAAAGGACCACACCCAGGCCTATGTGCTTGTGCTTTTTATTCACACCCCTACGCTGGCGTGGCGTACGCCGGGCCATCCCACTCCGGTGATGCTTAGAGGGGGGCGTAACAGGCAACATTTCTGAGAGGTCCCCCACTGGCTGGGGTGACATGGTTGTGTCCACTGTCCACTACACTCATACACCAGCGGTGTATGTCGTCAAGGATAGGGGTGTGTTCTGCATACTGCGGTGTGTCCAGCACATCTCCGCCACCCATGGCATTGTGTACTTTCCCAATCATGGTTCTACTGCACACATGCCTGGTTGCCACCTCTCCACACATTCGGCTATTATGTGGCTGTGGTGCCATGCCGTTGCTGGCTCATGTTCAGGGCTTGCCCTTGTGAACATTGTAAGTTGTTCTGTCATGTTTGATGGGTGGGCATGTTGTTGTGCCTGTTGTATGTGATTTTGTGACGTGTGCATTGCCAGAGTTGTGAGTTGCATGGTTGTGGAGTTGAGGTGTGTGGGGTGTTCATTTGGATATTGCCAAGGGGCTATGCATTTCCCTTGTTGCCATCCTGGGAACACTGGTTGATGATGGACTGTCGGAGGATGAAGTTATCATGCACACTGGCTGTGTATTTGAAGGCGACATTGTTGGGGGTTCCACGGTGTTCTGTTATTGCCTGCACATTGATGTGAGACGTGTGCTTCCTGTTGCGGTAATTGTGTGCTGTGTCACCAGGGGGCACAGGTAGTACATGTGTGCTGTGTATTGCCCCCAACACGTGCATGCATCCTGCTCTGGCGTATGGTCCTTGCTTGGTCTCCAGCAGATCCTGCACATTGTGTTGTACGTATGGGGACTGGGGTGCCAGGGTGATGGTGATGCCCAGGACAGGTGTGGGGGACTTGGATGTGGCTGGCTGTGAGACTCCTCTGACTCTGGTGGGTGTTGGTTGGGGGGTACCAGGGGCCAACAGGTACAGCCAACCCAGCAGCTTTGTGTGGGGTGGGATGTTGGTTGTCCGCTGTGTTGGTGCCGTAGGTCTGTTAGGCGATGATGGTCAGGATGCGTAGGATGTTTGTCACTTTCAGCCTGTAGTGGACGGTGACATTGTCAGATGTTGGGTCTGTGAGGCTGGTAAGCTTCCTGGGGGTCCGCTGTCTTTGTCTGCGCTGCATCTGTAGTGGTCCGGGGGTGGGGGGTGTTCTGGGTGTGGGTTGGGATCCTGGGGTAGTGGCGGTGGGTGTTGTGGCCCTCTTGGGTGTCTGGGCCGCATGGTGAGTTGCTCCATGGCATCTGTTGCCCTTCAGTTGTGGCCCTGGGCTGTGCTCCCTTTTGTAGTGCTGGCTGCCGTCCGACTTTATACCAGGTCAGAGCAGGTGTAGATTTCCTGGTGCTAACGCGCCTTATCACCTGTTTTGTGTTTTTATCGCCGATGTGGCTGGTCATTGTGAATGTTGAGGTGTGATGTTGTCGCGCCTTTTGGCACGGGAATGCCCACTCTGCATCTCATTAGCGACAGTTGCGTGGGTCCTCTGTGGCGATGTTTTTTGCGGCTGCTATCACGGGTAAACTGGTGCTGTGGGCTGTTGACACCGGCTTGTGAATGGGGAGGTAAATTTATCACGACTTTGGCTGCGATAAAGTGCCGTTACTTCGGCGATAGCGCCTTTTGAATATGCCCCCTAGTGTTCAAAAAATGTTAATACTGAAAACCTAGTTATCTACTGAGCCATACCTTCTGGGATCTTTTAGTACTTATGAAAGTTTTTTGTTGACTAGGTTTTGCCTGGGTTTTTTCCACCACCTGCTGGCTTTGCCAAGGGGGAGCAGTAGAGGACAGATTTTAGCACGTTGTGGCTCCGACGGTGAGTCTCCACAGGACCTGCTTCATTTTTTATTATTTTGTAGGTTTTATGTGATCCCCTGGAAAAATGTTATTGTCCCTATCTTAAGGAGGATGAAATTCAGCCAGGCTCACCCAGCTCTTATTTATTTACAGCTGTTGCATGAAGATTCTATTTTATTTGTCCTCAATTTCCTTAAGTCTGCAGTGAAGCTTAGAGCCTACCTAGATTAAATGGTAGTATCTGTGAGGGTCTACTCTTAATCTCGTCCCCTGGATGAGACATAATTAGTGGATAGGATCCCAGGAGTCAGCCATCCATTGTTTTATTTTAACTTTTACTCTAGGGTTTTGCATTGTACTTTGCCTATGATTTGCATGAGATTTCATCAGGGTCTGTTTTTTGCATGTGATGATTTGTGCAAAGATTTTATGATATTTTATTAAGTATTGTACTCATGAAAACCGAATAAAGTTATTTTGATTGATTGATTGATTGATTGACTCTAGTGAGCTGCCTTCCTTTTGAAGGGACTAAGGGCCATATGTATGAAGGCATTTTGCATTTCCTAACAGTCCGAATTGTAATTTCACGCCATTAGGAAAAGCAAAATATCATTTTGGTATGTACGAAAGGCATTTGCAGAGTTGTAAAAAGTGATTTCACCTAGTAGAAATCACAATTTGTAAATCGTAAATCCGAAATTTCGTACATATGGCCTTAAGTTCATTGGAAAAAAAAGTCAGAGAATGACAATCTCACATACAGGTGCATGAAAGAAGCCTTAGCTAGGTGATTTGGAATGAAGCGAGTCCAGTACTTACAGATGTTTTGGGAGATCAAGAAGAGAGATGGTTTTCCATTCAAAAATGGTATCCATGACACAGAGCATGACTACAATGAATGGCTGAGAGGAATAGAAGTGAAGACTTATTAATTCCTTAATGAGCTTGTGATGGCAGAGCACCTGATGAAGGAGTGCCTTACTCCACTTAGACAGCACTTGTCTGATCTGACAAGGAGAGTTCCATATAGCTTTGCTGTTTTGGCTGATATGCAGTTAGCTAACCAGGTGAACAAGGGGCTAGAGCATCATGGTTTCAAACGAAACTGGAGTATAGGAGCTCAATGGTAAATACCAACCCTGAGTTTAAAAATACAACGTCTTAGCCAACCAAGAGTCAAACCATAGAGAGATGGCTCAAATTTGGGCATGCACTTATAAGTCATGAATGTTTTTTTTCTAATTTCCATATATGGTTCTAAAATATTGTTCCTCCTGTAACCAGGATTTATATACTAACTTGTCCTACAATGTTGTTTCAGAAGCAATCAAGATGTGGGAGGACTAAAAGAATGATAAACCAATTTGCCCCAACATGTCCCATACATAACTAAACCAACTAAGTGATCCACAGGCAGTATGGCCTACAACATTGCAAAGTGCTTCCCTATAATAGCTTAGCTCAGATGTGCCCCATTATCTGATCAAATGCAACAGTGAACTTAGCTTGGTAAAGGAAGCAATGTCTGAAATACCAAGGTCTAGATACAGAGAAATTATGGGAAGACCTGTAGGTAGTTATAGTAAACATTTTTAAAATAAGCCTTTTGGGGGGCGTTACAGAGCCCACAGCAAGATGGCCGCGCTCTAGTGCAGCTCTGCCGTCCGAGTTAATCGACCCATAATTTATCCTTCCTTAAGGCTGCCATCCACGCTTAAAATAGAGCATTGGCCCGTCAGCGCAGAACTAAGCCGTATGCTGCGGCTGTGGCAGGATCGCCTGTGGGAGAAAATGGTGGCCACCTCATAACGGAGAGGAGAAAAGCTTGGCTGAGGTAATTGTACTCCGTGCTCATTGGCACTGGAGGCCCTGTAATAACAGCCAAAGAATCATCCCTGGACAGCGAAAATTGGCTATAGAAGCTTAACTCCATGAAAAAATAGCTGATGGGCAGCAGCACTTACACTGCTGGCAACCCGTGTGGTGCGGAGTAGGGGTAGACAGGACACCATGCAGGACATTGCTGCACCGAATTGGAGAAGGCAGAACCCCACCTGGACTGAGTCGAGAGGCAGGGTCTGGTGCTTCGTGATTGCTGTGGAAAGGCTGGCACCCAACTGTGGCATATCCGGAGAAAATGAGGAGAGCGGCCCTAGCACAGCTCTATAGGTGCAGCCGGGAGAGGATTTATAGCTAAATTGGGGAGGGACTGCTATTCCCTTCAGGAGATAATTTCAGAGAGGTGTTAAGAGCAATGAATGTCTGGAGCATGTAAGTGACTGCAGGTGTATGGGACTTGGCAACGGGCTCAATAGAAGCACATGGTTAAAGAATAATTAAAGGTTCTGCAGTCGGAAGACATCAATACCTTCAAACGAGAGCCTCTAGGCATTGATTACTAATTCAGCTGTACATGGAGGAGAAGAAGAAGAATTAATGGATAGGGAATGAACAGTTTGTACTAGACTGTTAAAACCTGCATCTACCTAACACTATAGTACTGGGCATGGCTAACCCAGCACTGCACCGGAAGTAGAGGCTGTTGTGCTCAGGACATTACTGACTTGCCTCCTAAAGAAGATTCTGATAAAGTGGGATACCAGGGGATATTCCCAAACCAGTGAGCCCTCCATACAGGCCACAGTAACAGGAGCATCAAAACTGCTGAACCCCGAGTGACCTAGGCAAAATGGGGAAAACTGGGAAACAGCAATCGCAGCTCCTGCTTGAGGCCAGGTGTCCCACTAAGACTCAACAGAAGGCCCTCCCAGACTCAGAGCAAGAGCTCCCACCCAGGGTACCACAGCATTAGAGACCACACTGTTAGCCATGCAGCAAAGTTTGCAATCAAAAGATGGCGAAATAGATGCACTTAACCTGTGCATGGACCACGTGGTGGCCAACATGGATAAACAGGGTGCAAGACTCGGAGAGACTGAGCAGCATATCTGAACTGCTGAAGACGGACTGCAGACTGTTACTGCAGAATGCCTGAATATGGAAAAGGTGCTAGCTGTGATACAGGGAAAAAATGAAGATTTAGAGGCGTGATCCCGCTTCAATAATCTCCGCATTACCGGAAAACCGGAATCAACCAACACCGGCAGATTGGAAGAATATGTTGAAAATATGCTGTGGGAGATCTTCGGCGCCAAGCTGCTGTCTGCAGTCCTGATAGTGGAGAGGGCACACAGATCCCTGATGGCACGGCCCTCCCCAGGGGCACCTCAATGGCCAATTATCACCAAATTGTTAAATTACCTTGGCGCATGAGAAGCAGGCTCTAAATTATCAGGGTAATGGCATTGCCTTTTTCCCTGATTCCACGGCAACTGTCCAGGCAGCGTGCAAAGCATTTGTATCAGTTAAATAGAAACTTCAAGTGGAGAATATATAACACGCCATGCTCTAACCGGCTCGGCTGCACATAGTTTTTGGAGACAAGCAAAGGATCTTTACCACGCCTAAAGCTGTGAAGAACTTCGTCAAAACAATGGTACGCAACCTCTGAGTACGCCATGAATTGAGATCCGAAGACCCGACGAGCTGAACGCTGGGACATAGACTCCCGGTATGTGCGCCAGCGCAAGTATGTAGAGACTATGGGGTGCTGGGCTGAAAATGGGCCAAGGTGACCCTGGATCTGGGACGGTATTGCAGCACAGCTGGGACTTTACACTGCTGCTGCAGTCCAGATTTGGCATTCTATGCCCTGGGGGACAGTATGGTCCTTGATGAGTGGCACTATGTTCTTCTCAATGCTTGACTGTGTAATGGGGTCAATCTGAATAGGCTAAAGATGTCCCCAATAGTTGTTAAATTAATATTAAGAAGTCTTACAATTGACACTCTGGCCACTTCCAACCATCTGGAGTGGAACTTGGCCTCTAGCGTTCCTCAGAGGGTGCATCCCTAATGACACTAAGCTGGTCTTTGTTTCTTGAAGTTGAATGGGATGGCCTTAGCATGTTTGGGGTGCTGAAGTGGTTGGGGGCGGGTTTTTGGTTGTTAGTTGTTGCAGTGCAGTACATCACATCAGCAGAACAGTGTACATCACCTCATACTATGGCATGATCACTATCTCATGAAGTACAGACACACACCCGGCTAAGGTAGTGCATCCTATGGGCCACTTTAGATTTTTAATGTAGAATGTGCGAGGACTTAATAACCCCAAAAAAATTAGGCTAGTCCTATATAGCTCTATACAAATAGCGCTGTTACAAGCAACACATCCTACGTCATCCATATAGATCAATATAGGTGCTAGATGGTCGATGGAGAGGCTGGCCTTATCCTACTCTTCTTATTTCAGGGCATGCTCCTGTTAATAAAGAAAGAAACCCCATTTGCACTTACACACTACAAAACAGACAATCATGAGAGATACAATATAGTGCAAGGTCGCCTTGGTGGGACTATGGTGATGATCGTCAATATCTATGGCCCAATATAGACAATCCCAAGTTTTATTTTAGGATTTGGGGATGACTGAGTGCCTTGCATCTTCCAGTGGTGTTACGGGGCAAAGATCTCAACACGTGTATTAATCCCATGTTGGACCGGTCAGCTACCACAGATGGCATGGGAAGCAGGCAGCCCAGGTTATTCAGGAAAACATGGAAGAGTCTGGGATAGTGGATGTATGAGAGGCGCGCAACCCTGATACTAGAAGGGGACATTTATTTAATTGGTACATAGCGCATGGTCCCGACAAGATTATTGGTTAGTGTCACGGGAGATATGTACATGGACAATGGCAGTGAATCATCAGCCCAGGGCAATATTATACCACTCAACAGTCCTATTAGTACTTGCAATCCCTACCTATGTGTACCCAGTATTTCAATTGTGACTTCAGGCCTCCTCATTATTGGACCCGGTCTTTAGAGATAGTA